>CAJQZP010001584.1:4042500-5242500 GCA_907164705.1 Parnassius apollo
ATATACATGAACCTTTAGAATCAATCCATCGGGTTCAGTGAGCATGTATAACTTGATTCCATATTTATGGCATTTGTTTTTTATATACTGTTTGAAACTGAGATGTCCTCACCATAGCACCATGCTCTCGTCTAGTGATAATTCCTTGCCAGGATAGTAGCAACCATTCATTTTAGTATTGAAATAATCAATCACTTGGCGTACTTTGAACAAGGGATCCTCACTTTCTGTTTCTGAGGTAAAATGCATACATCTCATAATTAGAAGGAATCTGTTACTACCCATTTGCTGTCCGAATATAAGAAAGTTAAAAAGCCTGTCCTGCTTCCAATAATCTTGTATTCTTCCAGTAATCTTGAAACAGTTCCCATGTGAAACAGTAAATCAAAAAAAATTTTTAGCTCTGGTACAGTGAGCTCTTTCCACCGGGTAATCCTAGCATATTCAGAACCAGTCGACAAAAACAACCTTTCTGCTTGAGCATTCGTTACAACTCATAGTAAGAAACTGTTGGTCGAAAAAAAAAGTAAAAAAAATCAGTTGGCTCTGTTCCATTGATTTCTCCAAGAAACCGATTAGTTTTTGTAAAATTAAATTGTCTCATATCACCTTCAGAAGTCCAGTGAGAAGTAGACTCTTCAGCAGAGGGTTTATCAGGTGTCTGATCATCATCTTGATGATGAGGTGGCGATTGCGAGGGTGAGGACCGTGGCAGTTTTTGTACAGGTAAACTGATATCAGTTACAGAAAATGACGGCTGACAATCATCCTCCGACGATAACTGCTCTTCATCATAGTCAGGATAATAAATATCATCACTATCACTTTCGGCGAATAATTCTCTTTCCAAATCACTGTCATTTTCAGCATAATTCATTACAAACTTCAATTTTCTTGTACGTGAAGGACCCACAATACTATCCATAACAATGTGCAGATATAAGCCAAACAATAACAGGTTATACAAAACCGCTTTCACGTAAAAAATCGCCGGAAATTTACTCGCAAGACCAATCTACAAACGACGCTATATGCACAAAACCCGTGGCGTAGTGGCCTTTGTAATTTGTACACCTAGCTTTCCACACTGGTGCGAGAAGCGCCCTCCAGCTTACCCCCGCACCGGTGTGAAATGGGCAGTCAAGCTGTTAAAATAACATACTTTTAAAAAAGCTCTCTGTGCCCATTCAAGATGTATAAAATTACTTTTAGCCGCACCACCCATGGATGTGCAATAAGATAAAATTTATTGACACAATGCCATATAAACCATCTTCATGATTTCTGAATCTGCAGATTGACATAATTGTTTAAAAATGTAGATAAGTTTACGGACTCTGTTTGACAGGTGTTCAATGTAAGCTTTAAATGTGAGGTTATTATCAATAATAATTCCAAGATATTTTATAGATGTCACTTTTTTATATAGTGTAGGTCATTATTAGCTGTACTATTTCTTATATCAAGGGGAGGCTTAACAGCGATTTGTAATGAGTTTGTTATTGAATTTTTAATCTAGTTTGTAATACATCAATGAGTAGGAGTGATAGTTCCCGGAGAAGAAATCTTGCGAAACATTTTCTATCTCCTTATCACAAATAATTTTACAAAACATTTGTCTTCACAGATGCACACGCTATGACCAACTATTACTTTGACACAAGACTTGTTTTGTATCACTATGGGACAGAATGAGAGGCGGGCTCACCACAACAAGCAGCGTGATGGCGCCCTCGGGTGAGCGAAGGTGGCGCAGGCGGCAGTAGACGGGCGCGAGCGGGCGCGGGCGCGGCGGAGGCAGGCGCGAGGAGGGCGCGTGCGAGGCCCACGACCGCGCCGTGAGCTCGGTGCCGGCCGGCGAGCGCCCGCCGGCGCCCGCGCCCGCGCACCCGCTGCCCGCGATCTCGAAGTCCTGCACCTCCTCGCCGCGGCAGCTCGTTGGCTCCAGCTCGCGGATCTCCTCCAGCAGCAGCTCCACTTCGTCGGCCGAGTACAGTTCGCTCGACGACACGTAGCGCGCCGGCGCCGCTTGCATGTCACCCGCGGCGTGCTCTAACGCCGAGCGCCGCCGCCCCGGCCCATCCTACGACGGCGTCACGCGTCAACCACTCGCCCCGTACTAGCGCCGCTCCGACCAATTTACCTCTCCTGTTTGTTGACATTGAGGCTTTGTTCCCCTGTAGATGATCGCATAATCCGGAGAAGCGGGTATCTTTTTATGATACACCGACTTGTAAACAGATTTATTTCGACGACGCTTTACTAGCACGCCATGTTTGTTATCATTTTTTTTTTTTCAAACAAAAGTTCATTCTATACTTTTTGATAATAGACAATTTCGTTCGGATACATACAACGCACAGCACAAACAACGATTTATTTTCGGTCATTGTTGTTATTTTTCCAATAGACAAAATTCAAGTAAGTTCAAAACGAAACAAGAACTGAATAATGTTTTCTTATTTATGTTACGCAGTAGTCACACTTGCGCACTTTTAACCTTTATCGCTACATGCCTTTGACGGTCCGGCTTACATTCTTTGTCTGTTTAATATTCACTCGGCGAAATAAAACATTGGTGCTCGGGTAAATCTAGTTAAATCCAATCAAAACCGATAAATCTACTATAAAATGGAGATATAATGATAAGGTAATGTTTGATGTCCATATTTTTCAAAATAGAACTCGTACAACACCTAAAGAAAGTAGCAACTCTGTACCATGATAGACTGTGTGTGACTGTGTTAGACTCTATGGTTCATAAAAGATAGCTTGATCTCTGCGACAGCTGTCAGTAAAAATCACGCCTATGAAGTCCTGAATTTCTTAGTAGTACAGACATACTGTCAGTACCTGTCAATGTCATACTTTATGGGCATACGCTAATTAGGTCGGCATGCCCCTTGCATGCCCATAAAGTATGACGTTGACAGGTACTGTCTGTACATAGAGAATATAACCACTAGAGAGCGTATAGGCAGATTTCTTCTAAGCACACGACTCACTAGTGCGGGCCGGGGGGCGAGAAAGAACGCGTGGCTGCAAGTGGTCAAGTTGCGTTGTTATGGCTATCTTTAGGGTTGGTCTTCTTAATAAAGGAAAATATTCGTTATCGATAAAATGGATTTTATCATTATGAAAAATACTCAATTAAAATCATAGAAATAATATTTAATCAAAATCAATCAGTTACAACGAAAATATGTATTTATTTTATTATTATTGATTTTTGAAATGAACTAATTTGTTATATTTATTTCGAATTAAAGTTTAAGGGTCCTGATTGTTTTTTGTAAAAAAAATATAAACAAGCGTCTACATATTTGTAAATTATGCATCTTACTAATTCAATTAAATGATTTGTTGATTCTATTTCAAATTGATGAAAATGAATATCCGAGAATCAATAATACCTAATCAGAGATTTTAAAACCGTTCTCATAAAATAATTGGTATTACATTTTGAAGACAGCACTTTTGAACCACTCTCATTGACTGCCCTCTTATTAAAAATTTTACAACGACGACAAATATCTATTATTGTAGTAGATCCGTACAATAACTTGTCTTTAGTGTCCTTTTGCCGTTTTGTCCGTAAGCCGTTCTGATTTGGTAGACCAATCTAACTAATTTAACAATACAATACAATATAATACTCTTTATTGTAAACCAACAAAACATATATATATATATATATATATATATATATATATATATATATATATATATATATATATATATATATATATATAACAAATAATGAACAAACGATGAGAGAAAAACAAAAGGCGGCCTTATTGCTACATAGCAATCTCTTCCAGACAACCCAGAAGAGGAAATTAATAAAAATAAAAATAAGATTAACGGGTAGGGTGCACTAAATTAGACAAAAAAATACAACTTATATACTATAAAATGACAACATATTTAAGGTATATTAGTGACCATAACTAAGAGGAGGAAGAGAGAGGAGTTAACCACTCGTGATCCGTCAGTCTATGGACCTATTAGTCAGACCCACGGCAGGTAATCTTCATACAAGTTATTAGAACGTAGACAGAGAATGCTAGGATTCTCTGTCTACGTATTAGAACCTCTAGTCTATGGTTCACATATCGTAAGTGACAGCTTTCTTCACCCCCTTCCCCTCCTTCACACCGCTGCCGAATATCTGTCACTGTCACAGTGTCGTTATTCTCAAGTATATAGTCAGTAATCTGTGGTCGTTATTTTTATTACAGTTTCAAAGTTGATCGAGTGTAGTTACTGTAGTTTTGCGTAATTTATTTCCGTAACTAATCCTCTCAATTCCTGAAGCTGTAATACTACCTTGTCTTGCAACATGTATAATAAGTGTTGTGTTCCATCGTGTGCTAGTAGACGAAAGGACGTCAGTTTTCATATGTTGCCAAAAAGTGAGATAGGACTCAAAAAATGGTTACAGTAATAACTGTGAAAGACTGCGAAGCTTGAGTTCCCAGAAACTTCGTAAACATTTTGTTTGTCGAAAACATTTTGAGAAGAGGTTTCTCGCAATCACGCGCGAAAGAGTTCGTCTTTGCCCCAACGCCTATCTAACGTTGTTTACTGTTAGCGAGATGTCCAGTGGTATTCCGCAAACAGTTGCAAGAATCGCCGTTGAAACTGGTAAGTACAATGGTATTGTGATCAACTGCTACATTAAAGTGATGTTGCATCACCAATATTACCATACGACACTAGCTTTTCCCCGCGACTTCGCCTGCATGGAATCATTTTGCGCGGAACCCTAAAATAAAAGTAGCCTAAGTTACTCCTTATAACATCAACTATCTGCCAGTGAAAGTTCAATCCAAATCGGTTCACAGGTTATTGCGTGATGCATGTTCATACACACAGACGTCGTGTTTTTTTTTCTGACTTACTTAATATTTATTGTTATATTTTAGCCAATTTACACAATATCTTTATTAATTATGGCTTATGTGTTATTCTGATGTATTAGCCATATAATTGCAAAGTTTAATTAAAATCCATTTAGTAGTTTTTCAATGAAAGAGTAACAAACTTCCATACATCCTCACAAACTTTCACATTTATAATATTAATAGGATATTCTGAGTTCTTAGGTATTTAATGCCTCAAACTTATAATACAGATTAATTTTCATGTGTGCTTGTGATGTATTATGTCTGTTTCTTATATATTTTTTATGTTAGGATATATGTATAAAGCTATTGCAATTTCGTCCAGTCTATTGCATTTGCTATTAATCTAGTAATTATTGGTGTTACAATTTTAATCTCTACACTCACCGTACAAAACATAGCAGCATTGACTGCTATTTTTACACTGGTATTCTGTGAAAACATCGTCCTACCCTGGTGGAGCTTACCTATTCATGCTACAACCATAAGACAGCTGTAGTGTGGCTCTACCATGTTGTAATAAAATGTAAAAAATTTACAAAACGGTAAAGTGTCTTGTAAACACTAGGAACAAACATAAGCTTGTAATACCATTTACAAGACTCCACAGAATTAGTAATTTATTTATGGAGCAATGTATGTATATGCTTTTACAACAGAATCCCAAAAAATGTACAAAATTTGTCAATAAACAAGTTTAAATGTTTTATTACAGAATAATTCTACAAAAAGGGTTATTATAATATCAAAGATATTAATGATAAATGATATTAACCCATGGGAATGAGGTGATCGCCACCATGCTGATTCTATTAAATTCATTTAAAAATTACACAAACAAAATTATTGTAAAGTGAAATATGTTTAAATAAAAGACCCGCTGGGTTTCTTTCTGGTTCTTCCCAGGACATAGGTATTTTCTAAACCATTGGTAAATAAAAAATTACTTATAATAAGTATTACGTAATAATATATATTGAACCTGCTGGGCTTCTTGCTGGTTCTTTCCAGGACAGAGGTATTTTCTGAACCAGTGGTAAATAAAAAAATCACTTGTAATAAGTATTACGTAATAATCTATATTGAATAAAAATTATTCTATCCTATTCCATTCTTTAATGAAAGAACAAATCTGTTATATTACAGAAACGGAATCAGATATAAATTCCTACAAACAACCTTCTACATATGAAAGTGGAACCATTGAAGTACCAACAGCAGGTAAGAAATATAAATATTAGTAATCACTAGCATTTTCATACCTGACAATAAATTGTTTATAAAAATAATAATACTAAATTTTTTTATTTCTCACACTTGGTACATGTAGTAAGTTATTTATCACTACATGCTTTTTCTTTTTATATGTGAAAAAATCTTTCGCTATATATAGATAGAATTAATGACGCCCCATAGTTATTATTAGTAATCATGTGTTACATGATGTAAAAACATCAACTGTACACACAATCTATGTATCAGTAGAAAATGCTACATTGAGTATTTGAAGGAGGTAATTAACTTATTTTTTCTTATTTCCTTTTTTTAAATTTTAGATAAACATGTGCTTCATTCTCCAATAACAAGGAGAAAACAGCATATCATACAGAAAAGTAAGCTGTCACCGCATTGTGCTAAGCTTTACAGGCAATACAGAAGATCACAGAGGCAGCTTAATTTCAAAACACGAGTGAAAAAGGCGGTGAAGCAAGCAATGGCGATAATGAAGCAGAGCCTAAAGTGCTATAGATTTCTTCAGAGAATATTTATCTTACCGTCAAAATATACCATAAACAAAATGATCGCCAAATTGAATTAGAAGCAGGAATCAATTCTCAAATATTTGATGCTATCAAAACAGAGGCACTGTATTTTTTTTTAATAAACTTACTTTTCCCATAATCTATAATATAATATATAGCTCGCGGTGAAGGAAAACATCGTGAGGAAACATGCATGTCTGAGAAATAAGAAAAAAAAATATTTCAGACATGTGAAGTTCGCCAACACGCATTGGGGCAGCGCGGCGGACATTTGCTTGCCCTAAAACCCTCTCAGAAATGAGAGGAGGCCTGTGCCCAGCAGTGGGACGTAAATAGGCTGCAACTTTACTTTTACAGTCTCTACTTGTGCTGCTGGTTGCATAAATGGTAGGCTGTTGATGTTTAGACTTTTAAAGCATGTTTTCAAAATACATTTATTTTTTTGTTTTAAGCATGCAGATTTCTTCTCGATGTTTTTCTGCGCTGTTAAGTATGTGGTAAATCAACATCGAAGTTTGCAAGTAAATTTTCAACGGGGTAGAGCCACGCTGCAGCTCTATTATGGTTGTAGCATGAATGGGTCGGCTCGACCAGAGTAGTGTCGGTTAAGAATATCCACTACCCCATATCTTCCCGTGGGTGCCGTAAAAGGTGACAGAGGGAAACAGGCAGGAGATGGGCAGCAGCATCTTCGTGATAACAGCAACTGTACGACAAAAAAACTGCGGTTGCCAACCCGCTCACCAAGCGTGGCAACTATGGCAATATACCCCCCATGAACAATTACACAAATAGACGGCCCCCAGTCCCCGGCGGCCCCGCTATTCCTGGCTACGGTGGCGACCATGGTAACGGCGGGGCAGGGGGTGCTAAGAATCTCCGGTGGAGGTTCGGTTGCCACCTATGACGACTCGACCTGGCAACATTTATCGCACGCACCCTGAGGACTGACGAGAAGATCCTGGAGCTGGAAGAAGAGATAGACAAGATGCGCTGGAATATTATAGGATTATCCGAGGTCCGAAGAGAGGGGGAGGATACGGTGATTCTTGAATCCGGCAACTTGTTCTATCACCGGGAGGGCGACCATCTGTCCCAAGGAGGTGTCGAATTTATCGTCCACAAGTCTCTCGTCAACAACGTTGTAAAGATTGGGAGTGTGTCGACGAGGGTCGCGTACCTGATACTCAGAATCACCAAACGGTATTCGCTGAAGGTCATACAGGTTTACGCACCAACCTCGGCACATCCCGATGAGGAGGTGGAGGAAATGTATGAGGATATTTCCAAAGCCATGCATTCCTCCAGAACCCACTACACGGTGTTGATGGGAGACTTCAACGCAAAACTAGGCACAAGAGAAAGCGGTGAGCTGAAGTTAGGGAAATTTGGAGTAGGGCAACGGAACCGAAGGGGCCAGCAGCTGGCCGAATTTATGGAGAAAGAGGGACTCTTTATGATGAACTCTTTCTTCCAGAAGCGGCCCCACAGGAAGTGGACCTGGTCGAGCCCCGACGGTTTGACAAAAAATGAGATTGACTTCATTATGACGACCAGACGCCAACTGTTTAGTGATGTCTCAGTGATCGCAAGGGTGAAAACTGGCAGCGATCACCGAATGGTTAGAGGCACACTGAACCTAAACGTTAAGTTGGAGAGGTCTCGTCTAATGAAGTCAACGCTCCGTCCCCCTCGTGCTCTAATCCAGAATCCCGAAAACTTTCAGCTCGAGTTACGTAACCGCTTTCAGTGCCTAGAAGATTGCAATGCAGTGGACGATATGAATGACAAGCTCGTGGAAACTGTCCATGCGGTCGGAGCTAAGTTCTGCAAGAGCCGCCGTAGAAGAACACAAAAACTCTCCGATCACACTCTTAATCTCATGGCTGTTAGACGGGAGATGAGGCTGCAATCGTCAACAGATTTGACAGCATACAGGCAACTGAACAGACAGATCTCCAAATGCATGCGGCGAGACTTACGCAACTTTAATACTGCTCGTATTAAAGAAGCGATCGAGCGGAACCAGGGCTCCAAAGTCTTTGCCAGAGATCTGTCTGCCAGTAAAAGCCAACTATCAAAGCTGAAGACTGAGTGTGGCAGCATCGTTTCCATGACACCTGAGATTTTGAGTGAGATTGAGAGGTTCTATGGGCAGCTGTACACATCATCGTTGGAGCCACACGCAAGTGTGAGTAACGATCCGAGAGCAAGTCTTATCCGACACTATTCCGATGATATCCCGGACGTCAGTCTAAGCGAGATTAGAATGGCTCTCCAGCACCTTAAAAACGGCAGGGTCCCAGGCGAAAATGGAATTACAGCGGAGCTTCTGAAAGCGGGTGGAACACCGGTACTTGAAGTTCTTCAGAAGCTCTTCAATTCCGTCCTCTATGGTGGCACTATTCCAGAGGCGTGGAGCAGAAGTGCGGTGGTCTTGTTCTTTAAGAAAGGCGACAACGCTCTCTTGAAGAACTACAGACCGATTTCCCTTTTGAGCCGCGTCTACGTGCTGTTTTCGAGAGTCATTACGAATCGTCTCGCACGCAGACTCGACGACTTCCAGCCTCCCGAACAAGCCGGTTTCCGAAAAGGCTTCAGTACCATAGACCACATACATACCCTGCGGCATATTGTACAGAAGACTGAAGAGTACAATCTGCCACTTTGCCTGGCGTATGTGGACTATGAGAAAGCCTTTGATTCCGTCGAAATTTGGGCGGTGCTACAGTCCCTTCAGCGGTGCCAAGTTGACTGTCGGTATACGCAAGTGCTGAAGTGTTTGTACAGTAGGGCTACGATGGCTATCCGAGTACAGAACCAGAGTTCGAAACCTATCCAACTGCAGAGAGGTGTAAGACAGGGTGACGTTGTATCCCCGAAACTCTTCACCGCTGCATTGGAAGACGTTTTCAAGCTACTGGACTGGAAAGGATACGGTATTAACATCAATGGCGAGTACATCACTCACCTTCGATTTGCCGACGATATAGTCCTTATGGCAGAATCGCTGGAGGACTTAAGCACTATGCTCAATGACCTCAATAGTGCCTCCCAACGGATAGGTCTTAAGATGAACATGGACAAAACAAAGATCATGTTTAATGTCCATGTCACACCTATGCCGGTAGTTGTTGGGAGCACTATGCTCGGAGTTGTTGACGAGTACGTTTACCTGGGACAAATAGTCCGACTAGGTAAGTCCAACTTCGACCGAGAGGTCAATCGACGGATTCAGCAGCAACACGGCAGCGTTCGGGAAATTACGACATATCTTCTCGTCAAGTATACCTCAATCTCTAAAAACTAGATTGTACAACCAGTACGTGTTTCTAGTGATGACTTACGGATCTGAGACGTGATCCCTCACTGCTGGCCGTATTAGGACGCTCAGCGAGCTATGGACAGGGTTATGCTTGGGGTTTCTCTGCGTGATAGACTCAGAAATGAGGATATCCGCAGTAAAACCAGAGTGACCGACATAGCCCAACGGATTAGTAAGCTGAAGTGGCAATGGGCCGGCCATATAGCTCGAAGAACCGATAACCGATGGGGAAGAAAGGTTCTCGAGTGGCAGCCTCGTACCGGTAGGCGTAGTGTAGGACGACCCCCCACTAGATGGAGTGACGACCTGGTAAGATATGCAGGAAGTCGATGGATGCAGGTGGCTCAGGACCGTGCTTTGTGGCATTACTTGGGGGAGGCCTATGTTCAGTAGTGGACTTGTGAAGGGCTGTGATGATGATATGATAATGACCAGAGTAGGACCACGCTCTCACAGAATATCAGCGTAAAATAGCGGCTTAATGTCGCTGTGTATTGTGTGGTGAGTGTAGAAAACTGGAAACGAGGTATTTCATCTTGGTCCTGAGGGGTGGCAATGCATCTGCATTTTGATTCTCAATTGAAGACAGATATTGACATCTATGAACTGCAGAATTTGCTTATCATCTGGTGGACTGTGTGCTTGTTTGTCACTCTTATACTATAAAAAACCAAGTGGTTATCCACAGTGGCTACCACTACACTCTGTTTGTATATTAAAGTAAATATTGACTAATTATATTGCTTACAGGTTAACACTTGGGATGAAAAGAAAAAATATTGTTCCATTCTTTTTGATGAAGTGGCCTTAGAAGTGCCAGTGTCTTATGACAAACATAAAGATTTAATTAGTGGATTTGTTGAACTTAACAAAAAAACAAATGATTTTGCTGACCATGCCCTTGTCTTTATGTTGCGGGGAGTTGTTCACAAGTGGCAACAACGCCTGGCCTTTTACTTCTGTAAAGGAGCAACTTCAGGAATTGAATTAAAAAATATTATCAAGGACATGGTAACAGCAGTAGGTAACACAGGACTCAGACCAGTGGCTCTAGTCTGTGATCAGGGCACAGCATTTCAATCTGCCCTGAAGAGCCTTCAAGAGGACACAATGCGAAAGCAAATAATTTCAGGTGAAAGGATTAGTGAGTAGGCCTTGCCATTTTTGTATGCAATCTCTTACCAACTACATTAAAATTGTGGAGTGGTGTTTGTAGCTGCATTGTAATTATTTTTCAGATGACGTGATTGTAGTTAATGGCCATACACTTAGTGTAATTCACGATCCACCTCATCTAATAAAAGGATTAAGAAATAATTTCCTAAATAAAAAAATAAAATCTAATGAAAAGATTTCGAAGTGGAGTGACATTGTAGAGGTATATAAAACAGACTGCAATCTTGCACAGATGAGGCTTTTACATAAATTAAATGATGAACATGTGATTCCAGAGAAAATTAAACAGATGAAGTTAATTATTATTTTATTAAATATCTATGTATTTTGTATGTTCTTTACATTGTGAAATAGTAAAAAAAATGTGCTATTTTTCTGTTACTAGTTTCTAATTTGTTTTTATTTATATTTCAGGTTAAAAATTGCACTAGAGTGTTTAGCAAGACAGTAGCTGCTACGTTATCATATACTGCTCAGTTTTGTAAGTTCCTAAGCTAAATTTGGCATAATATTTTAAGCTTGCTGGAAAGTCAAAGCTAAATTTAAACTTTTTGAAATAAATTAAAATTGAATTGAACAAATTCTATATGTGGCCTAATTTTTTTAGCTCATTATGCAGATGGAAAGCTAGTAAGCTCGACTTTGAAGAATACAGACGAAATTATATCGTTCTTCGACGACCTCTTTGACTCAGTTTATGGAACTTCATACAACATCCAAAGGAAAAGCTTTAAGACAGGCAGTAACGGAAAAATCCTCACATCACAAATTTTGGAGGGAAGGAATCCTAAAACTACAAAGAATAAAATTTATAGACAATCAAGGTAAAGAAACATATGCGCCTTCATATAAAAACTGGATAACAATTCTCAAAAGTTATCAGAGATAATGGCAATATCTAAGTGCAAAAAATATTAAAGTTTTGCGCCCGCGGTATTTAAATTCTGATCCTATTGAAAACTTTTTTGGACAAATGCGTGCGTACAATTTTAGAAATACGAATCCAAATTGCCAAACAATCAAAAGCACCTTTAGATCACTGTTAATTACAAGGTTTATAAAGTTCCACTCGGATAGTTATAATTGTGAAGAGGATTCTGGTGAACAATTATTAAAATTAAAATCATTATTTTGTACAAAAGAAAAATGTGATAATACTGAGCAAATCCATTCATTTGAGTCCTCTGAGCTATCGAGTTGGGTAGAAAGTGAAAGTTCAGCAAAGCAGGAAAAAATAAATGTTCACTCACATGCATATACCGCTGGGTGGGTCATAAGAAATATACTAAAAAAAAAAAATTGTCGGCAATGTGAAGCTGATTTAACAAATAGGGAATCCAATTATGATAAAAATTCTATCAATAATTGGATTTGCCTTAAAGAATTTAAAAGTATAAAAGAAAACAAATTGATCTACCCTTCGGAACATGCCGTGAGATTTTTTGAGATAGTAACACAAGAAGCAAACAAATACTTAGAAAATAAACCTCAACAGAGTTATATTATAAAAAAATATAAAAACTCATCAAATCTAAGTATTTGTTTGACTTTATAAACTGCGAACTACATAAGGATGCTGTTTCTGAACACTTTTTAACATTAACCTTAAGATTGACAGTGTTAATTGGTGCAATGTCATAAATAAAATATTGAAAGGTACAGATGTCCTAAGATTAGAAAACAAAGCTTTGCCTCAAATGCAATTAAAAGCTTTTAATAAATTTAAAACAAAATTAAGAAATAAAAAAATGTTTAAATAACAGTGTTTTTTTTTCTTATACATTCCCCCTTCTAACAAGCTCGAATCGAATCCATCTAATCATTATTTAAGAATTCGTATAATTTAATTAGAACAATAGATAAAAATGAGTATTTTTATTTAGGTCCTATAAAAATAGGCTGTATCGTGCCACGCTTTGATCGTGACTATGGCAAATTAAAAAAAAAGCTGTCAATGACAGCTTGTCATACATGATTGTGAGCTTAGACGAGTTCACTTTTGTTCTATGGGAGTGCCCTGTCTGATACGTAAGTATAATATTAGTCTGTGGTCAGACCTATGGTCAAGCCAAAGAGTATAGTAGGTTTGGCCAAAGACAATTTTTTTTTAATGAAGTAAATATAACTTAGTCTATCTAAAAATAAAAATTATTAACGATTAAAATATCGAATTATTTGTATGAAGGTCACGTGAGCGCTAGAGAAACGACGATTGTAAGACGGTGTTGACAAATAAAATGTTTAATGAAATAGTACAGTAAATATAGAATTTAACATTGCACGAAATTTCCGATTCAATTTTAATTTTTTTATGAGGTTTAGGATCACTTATTTAGCATAAAATCACAAAATGCCTACAGATCCAGGTGGCGCTTCAAGCGCAATCTTGAAAAAATCGTTTTCAGGCGATATCTCGGAAACTATCCACTTTATGGCAAAAGTTATATAAACCATTATTGTAGAAAATAAAATTTCGCATCTTATGTTTCCAGTAAACTTTTTGTAAAACTTACCATTTACGATTTATGGCCCATTTAATGAACAGGTGGCGCTTCAAGCGCCATCTTGAAATAAGGTTTTCAGCCGATATCTCGGAAATTATGCACTTTATGACAAAAGTTATACAAACCATTATCGTAGAAAATAAAATTTCGCATCTTTTGTTTCCAGTAAACTTTTTTGTAAAACTTACCGTTTACGATTTATGGCCCATTTAATGAACAGGTGGCGCTTCAAGCACCATCTTGAAAAAACGTTTTCAGCCGATATCTCGGAAACTATGCTCTTTATGGCAAAAGTTATACAAACCATTATTGTAGAAAATAAAATTTCGCATCTTTTGTTTC
Source organism: Parnassius apollo (assembly GCA_907164705.1). Lineage (NCBI taxonomy): Eukaryota > Metazoa > Arthropoda > Insecta > Lepidoptera > Papilionidae > Parnassius > Parnassius apollo. The sequence goes on from CAJQZP010001584.1 coordinate 4,056,518, forward strand.
CAGTAAACTTTTTTGTAAAACTTACCGTTTACGATTTATGGCCCATTTAATGAACAGGTGGCGCTTCAAGCACCATCTTGAAAAAACGTTTTCAGCCGATATCTCGGAAACTATGCTCTTTATGGCAAAAGTTATACAAACCATTATTGTAGAAAATAAAATTTTGCATCTTTTGTTTCCAGTAAACTTTTTTGTAAAACTTACCATTTACGATTTATGGCCCATGTAATGAACAGGTGACGCTTCAAGCGCCATCTCGCAAAACGTTTTCAGCCGATATCTCGGAAACTATGCTCTTTATGGCAAAAGTTATATAAACAATTATTGTAGAAAATAAAATTTTGCATCTTTTGTTTCCAGTAAATTTTTTTGTAAAACTAACTGTTTACGATTTATAGCCCATTTAATGAACATTATTGTAGAAAATAAAATTTTGCATCTTTTGTTTCCAGTAAACTTTTTTATAAAACTTACCGTTTACGATTTATAACCCATTTAATGAACAGGTTTTTCTATCACGTCCAATAACTCTTGAAATATTAGATTAATCAATAAAATGCATAAATTTATTTTGAAAGATCAGTTTATTTTCCAAAACTTTTGTTTGAAATTTTTTCTAATGTCCATACTTTTTGAGTTATAGGACGTTTCGTGTTTGACTACCGGGCGTTATAGTTGAAAATTTCAAGATACGCATAACTGCCGCGTCACCCACCGAGCTCGGCCGACGCTCGGCAGGTGACGCGGCAGCTACTTTACGATTAAGGACCCGGATTTTATTGCTATTATTTCGGTGAATTCCAAGTAAGACGTTATTATTGTTAACTAACTACGACTTACGGAGTCTCCTTTTTAAAATTCGAGTTATAGAGTATAAATATATATTATCAATATTTCGTAGGGAAATAACATTTTGTTCGAGTTACAAAGTCTAATAATTCGAGATACCGCGTATTTAGGGGTTCAGCGGAAGGGAATGGCAATTATTTACGACTTACTGAGGATTTCGATTTAACGAGGAACGAGTTATAGAGATTCCACTGAATATCATAACACGCATATAATTTTTTAAGTACAGCGTGTCTTTCAGCAACTTAATATTACCAAGTTTTTAAGTTTATATGTGAACTATTATAATTCTTTTGATATAATTATTTTTAAATATTATTTATAAGAATATAATTCTTTAAGAATTTAAGAATTATATTCCGTAAGAATTATATTCTTATAAATAACATTTAAAAAAGAATCGTCCTGAGCACTCTTATCTATGGTTTCGAGTAAACTTAGTGATCATATACTCTTTGGTTCTAAGGCGTCCCTCTAAATATTAGTATACTCTTTGGCGCGGTCTACAAGGAGACATTTAAGGATCCAAATGGATAGCTTGCTACATATTTATTTATCTATGAAATGGAGGCCTCGGACTTTTAAGAGTTAAAGAGACAAATAGTGTTCCTTAATTTGTTTCTTGAACACATTTAAAGATTGAGCACTTTTAATGGACTGGGGTAAGGAGTTCCAGAGTCTTACTCCAAGAACAGCAAAAGATTTATCATTAAATGTCGAGGAGTGTACAGTAATATATTAACAGTAATTTAACTAGGTAACTACATATAAACTTTAACTAGGAAAAAATACCGACAAACTGAGAACATCCGCTTTTTTCTGAAGACGGTTAAAAGTAGATAAGTATTTTTTCACAGTGTGTGATTTGAATAATCTTTTTATTAATTTTAATTTTATTATTTTCGATATCGACTTTCAGCCATTAAAGGTAACAGTAAGTACTAATATTTACGATAAACGTACAAAGGGAAAGAAAGGGATAGAAGCATTAGAATTGTCTAATAATAGAACGAGACTTTTTCCAAAAGACATCAACGCGCGACTCAACCATGTCGTTATTTAGCCGGCCACCGTTTTAGATAGACCCCTGCGGTGGCTCATAATCTGAATTAATCAACAATAATTTTCATATTTTAAAAAATGTATAAGTAAACTTAGCAATGAAAAGTTACTCCATTCTTTTTGGAAATCTGTCCTGGAGTTTTTCCCACACAACTTCACCGCGCATGAAGGCATTTTGATGCATTATAATTGCATAAAAATTTGCATAATTTAGCGTGCACACAGATCTAACACTTGGACAATACTAAAATGGTTAATAGTACCATAGCCGATGCATAGGCGACAAAATACTAATAGTTTTCGAGCGTCGGGGCACTGTATGCGCAGTCAAGTGGTTATATTATAGTCTTTGTGTCTATACTACTAAGAAATTCAGGACTTCATAGGCGTTTTTCGTTTTATTTTCTCTTTTTGTAAAATTAATTGATATATGCGTTTGTTTAAGTAAATTAGCTTTTTATTAATAGGTAACATTACTATATCTATACAAAGATGCATACCTCATAAGTACCTTAATTATCACATCACATCAGATCAAATTAATTTTAAACATTAAATCTACGCTGACACCATATGGTTAGTGTTAATTTACTGAAATTTTAGTTATTTGGTATTTGTTGTAATGTAAAGCTGGAATTTTTTTTCGACAAACATTGATTCTTTGTAAGGAAACTAAAGAAATGTTTAACAAATATGATACATAGGTATGTTTCCGTATGTATTATGTTTTTAAATATTATAAATACTTATAAAAGTAAATGAGACTTAGCTGTTGACAAAAGTACAGTGGATATCCTGCAACAGTAGGCATTTAAATCTCGCGCAGTGCGAGAGTATCCTACTATTCTGTTTTTACTATGCCGAAGGGGAGTAGCCATAGCGATTTTTCCGATGCAGGATTGTCCGTCATTTTTTGCGGGGTATCTGCGCACATAAAAACTATCTTCTGTAACCATAGACTTAAAATACACTGGCATGTAGACGGATATAGTGTTCAAGGGAGAAGAAAATTCGTTTCGACAAAAATGCAAGATAGGAAAGGATCCTTGGATCGCGATCCAGGATCGTGATATTTATTGAGCGTGTAGTATCAAGTATTGATGGATCGCAATACGAATCACAGAATTTCTAGAGGAGTCCCCTCCGTAACCATGGATGCTGTAAAGCTCTCGAAACGTCAGGTATTTAAAAAGTTAAATATACGCGATAAAATCCGTAAAAACTAGTATTATTTCAATGTGTAGTGTTCGCGTAAATATAAGAAATCATAAGAATTTCTAGATTGCCGAAAATCCATATCGCGATCCAAGGATCGTGATAAATATTTCGCGTGTAGTATGTTGCGATACGGATCACGTCAGTCTGCTCTGGAGAAGCGATGGAAGAGGACAACTTTTGTAGCGATGCGGCCGAAATCGCAAACGAAAGCGAGAATACAGTTTCGACGGGACCATCTACAATCCATCAAAAAATATTTACAGGCCCATATTATGGGAAACATCGTGTGATTTTAAAAACAATTGTAAGCGCATGAAGGCACTTCAGAAGTTACTACCAATTTATAAAAAAATAAATAATGACGCTTCAATAGAAGATATTAGAAAAAAATCGTTAAAATCGACACTCTCCTTTTCAATATTATTGCCATAATGATAGCCACACAAGCTTTTATATGTGGTAGAGCCATGCTGCAGTTATATTAGTAGTATAGTTGTAGCACGAATAGGTCGGCTTGACCAGGGAAGGATCACCCTCTCACAGAATACCAGTGTAAAATAGTAGCTTAATACTGCTCTATTTCCTATTGTGAGTGTAGAGGACCGAAGACTCTTTTTACTGGAAACGAGGCATTCCATTTTAGTCCTCACGGGTGACAACGCATCTGCATTCTGATTTGTAATCGAGGATAGATGTAGATGTCCATGGGCCACAGCAACCACTTACCATCAGGTGGACTGTGTGCTCGTTTGTCACCCTATCCTATTATAAAAAACCTTTTTCTACATTTCAGTCCATTTTAGATATGTCTGCACTTAACAGTTTTGTGCTCAATACTGACGTGATTAATGAGCGTGTAGGGTGTGTCAATTTGGATCGCGAAACGTCATTCCAGATCGCGTCCCAGATCGTGATAAATATCACGCATGTAGCATTCGCCTTCCGAAAATTCATATCGGGATCCAAGTATCGTGATAAATATTGCGCGTGTAGTGTTGCTGCGATACGGATCGCGTCAGTCTGCTCTGGAGAAGCGATGGAGGAGGATGCCTTTTGTAGCGATGCAAACGAAATCGCAAACGAAAGCGAAAATCCTGTTTCAACGGGACCATCTTATAATCCATCAAAAATATTTACAGGAATTCATATTATGTTAGGAAACAACGCCCATATTATGGGACACATCGCGTGATGGTTTTAAAAACAATTCTAAGCGCATGAAGGCACTTCAGAAGTTACAACCAATTTATAAAAAAATAAAAAATAACGCTTCAATAGAATGAAATTGAATTTTTCTCTTGGAGTAATAGCTTGTCTCATTTCAGTGCCCTGTTTAATTAAAAAAGGACTGACCAGTTCCAATAAGTTGTCAAAACATTTATCAATCATGCGAAAATAATTATTGTAGTCATCCATTTCTCCAGTAAGTCTAATCTCATCTAATAAATTTAAATGGGTATATTTTTCTTTAAGCCGGTACCACACTGTTAAGCCCAGATTCTCCTTTTCACTCTCCTTTTTAATATTATTGCCATAATGATAGCCACACAGGCTTCTTCTTCATTTCGGTCCATTTTGGATATGTCTACACTTAACAGTTCTGTGCCCAATACTGACGTTAGCCGTAATGAACGTGTAGGGTGTATCGATATGGATCGCGATACGTCATTCCAGATCACGTCCCAGATCGTGATAAATATCACGCGTGTAGCATTCACATATGTCTGCAACGAAAGTCGCAAATAATGACATAACAAATAAAACAATGTTAGACATATACTGGATGAGTTTTTTACCGTCTGGAAAAAAGGGTGTAACACACTGACCTCTATATATACAAGTACGCTGGACTGGCTATACCATAGAAAATGACTGTGCCAAATTGAAGCGCAGCTAAAGGATGTCTTGAAAAATTAAATTGACATAATATGTCAAAGTCTGTTGTCTTATTTATATTTTCTTATTTAATAAGTCCGTATTTTGAACTTTTAAACTAAAAAAACGAAAGTATTTTATGTTGTTTGGATGTGTATAATATTAGTTACATAATAAGAATTATTTTTATTAATAACGAGAGTGTGCGTAATCTGTAAAACTTGTTACCAAAAGGGAAGTGGTATAACATTTCACAAGTAAGTGAATTTGCAGCAAAAATTAAACAAATTAAAACTATTTGATAATATAAGTACTTAAAATTTGTTACTAATCTTAATATCATATATACCAACATCTTTGGCTATATATTACTGAGTTTTGATAAACAATAAAATTCAATAGGGTTGTCGAGTTCCTTGTCTATAATACTTATCGATGTTCTTTCCTACCCATATCTCTTAACAAACAAAATCGCCAACAACAGACGATTATCAAATGTTTATTAATTGACAGGTTTCCAACCGAACCTAGACTAAAATTATGGCTCAAAGGCATAAATATTGTGAATTGGCGTCCGAAACTAAATGATCATATTTGTTCCAAACATTTCACAGACGACTTTTTTATTAGGCACGAGAACTCCAACACTTTGAAAAAGTGCAGTATATCGACAATATTTTCTGGTAGTACCAGTACCAGTAAGTATAAAAGTACTAGATTATTATTTCGAATGTTTTTTTATTTCTTCTTTCCTCATTTTTCACCAAACTCAAGGGCCATAGCCAAGTGTCGGAAGGTCGCCTGATGATGTCGAGCCACGTTGTATGTGTTTTAGTGGGCTGCGGCTAGAGGAGATTCCTCTCCCTGTACTGCTGTAGTCGAGGTGGAGTCGTAAGGGAAGAGGAGTGTTGGTATGGCGATTGGCGATGCGACACAGGACCGTGCTTTGTGGCATTTCTTAGGGGAGGCCTATGGTCATCGGTGGACTTGTGAAGGGTTTTAATGATGATGAATGATAATGGCATTATATTAAGATACATAAATAGAATGGAAGTTACGGGTAGAGTCCATCTATCCATAGAGTCCATTCTATTTATTTAGGTATGATTACGTTAGTACTCTTATTAGTTTGTGGGTATGATAGGGTATAGAATTTTTATCGATATAATTTGGTACTCTGTCTTATCCCTATTATTAGTTCCGTGGATGTTCACTTCTGTTGTCAGCGCCAAAATGGCGGAAATCAAATCGCTTCATCATGTCACGGTGTATAGCCAGTACGTCAGTAGGCTAGGCTATATAAATATAGGCAGTAGTCCAGCGTACTTGTATATATAGAGGTCAGTGGTGTAACAGGTGAACGGAGTAGAAGCCTATGGCTCTGATATTCTACATTTTTTTCTTTCGTTATTATGAAATTTATCTTCAATAAATACTACAAATTTTGAACTAAATAAATAAATTAATTAAAAACTATCGAAATTCAAATCATTATTAGCTTTATTCACGCTCTACCATGTGAGTACAGCTAAATGAAATGATAATTTCCAAAAAAAAATCATGAAAATACTTAAACATAAAACCAGCAGTGGAACTTAAATAAATTCAGCTGACAATAGGGTTAAAAGGGTTCGCGCAGACGCCGAATTCACGCGACCCGCAGCTAGCGATCGTACCGATACCTAATAATTAACAACACTTGTCGAAATACCTAACTTATCTACTTAACCTATTATTATGCCACTGTGCTAGTCTCCACCTAGCCACTTTAATTCGAATTCACAGGTTAAATAAACCAAATACCTGATTCGATTCACCGCTAATGAAAAATTTACTTAAATGAAATTTTACCAAGGATAGAGTCGTGCTTTTTTTCCATCGTGTGGGTATGTTTATTATTCTGATGTATTCAGTTATGTACCTATTCAGGTCAGTTCAATACTAATGTAGCAGCCAGACTAATCAACCCTAAACGGGAATAAATAATATATACTCTGCTGCTACCATAACGCGGAAGGCGAGGATAAAAAACATTTATTTCCTAACTATCCTTGGCTACTGAGATACTGCGATATTGCGGACTGCATATAGATAATTTGACGTTCTTATAAAGAAACAAGAAGCAGCCGCAAATATCATTCAGCGCCACATCGACTTCACACGCCGCTATCGTTACGTATCCGTCGACCAATGGTGAGCCGTTTCTTCAACGCCGCGCGCACCGATCTGCATGTCTTTTATAGCCCGGTCCAGCGACGTAGCTTCGTGAACAAGAAAACAAGTCTCACGCCGGGAAACGAAACGTAGATAATAGTTGTATATTTTGAATAATTTTCATTGGTCATAATATAAGCATTATAATTTGCTAGATAAAATAAAAATTGTTAACATTGGCAAATCAATTGTGAGCCAGCCATATAAATATAGGCAAGGTTGATGCAAATATATTCCATTCCATTCCACATTCATTCCATATTCATACTTCAATCGGACTTACATAAACAGTCGTTTCATTTCTCCACCTTAAAACCACTCGGAGTCTGTTAATAGTGGACCGTCCATCTCCACTATTACACTAAGTTATTAAAAAAAATAGGTATGAAATAGCTTACCGATCTAAATCCTTAAATAAACCTGCCCATACGTTAACCGACCAACGAGTTTGGTGCTCAGTTTGTCGAACAGTGTGCGGGTTAACCTCAGAATACACGTGCGTATTTCTTCGGTTCCACAGGCCGTTTCTGGTAAATGTCGACTCGTCCATTCAGAGGACATGCTTAATGAAACCTGGTACACGTGTTTGCTAGTCTAATACCCAACGGCAGAAAACTAGCCGGCAATCGTAATCGCCGGGAACTAAAGCTTGCAATTTGTGCACTTGTATGGATGCATTCGGTTACGCTTTAACACCTCGTGAACTGTCAAATATGACACACTTATTACATCCCGACGCCTTAACAAATTAGCGATACTTCGTTACCTACTAGGTGCGGATTCCGGCGAACGACATCTAAAATGCGCTCCTCGGAGTGACCAGCCCTGACTTGACTTCCACCTCCTACCGCTACCGGAGCAATGAACCGATTTTCCAAGACTCACTGAAATGCTGTTGTTATCAGAAAATAGGTCACCCACTCCCTTCAATTCATAGTCGTAGCATGTTAAACTTAAAAATTAACCGGTACAGGCATAGATAATATACTATAGGTACATGGCTAAACATTTCGAACTTTAAAATATATCCCATGTAAATCATATTTTTCATGAACTTCGCAACAAGTTATATATACATAATGTTGCGCGCCACAGTTGATGTCACTAGCGCCATCTATTATCGAACAGAGGAACTAAGCTTTCTAGAAAGCCCCACACTCGAAGTTTCTGCGCCTGGCCGGTCGGGGCCCATATTTGCTGGAATATTCTGAATGTTTCGATGGAAGAACCCTATTTAAAGCCGTTGAAAGCCGCGATCGAGGCAGTATTGAATTTGGCGATACAAGCGAAGCTTCGGTGCGAAATAAAGTGAATCAGTGTGATTAATTATTCGTCTTTTAAGTTTTAATTGGTGTTCAGTAACAAAAGTGTAAATTTTGGGAATTCAATCGGCAGTTTTTATTGTCACGAACCCTAAGCTCGTAACAATAATAACTCGAGCAGTTTAAATTTCCAGTGTATGTAAAACTGTAAGTCACAAGAGTATATTTATTTTTGTAAATAAATGTACTATTGTACCATTTAATATGCATTAAGAAACTATAAAAGTACTTGGGGATACCTTTAATAGATATAAATCGAACAAAAGGATTTTAACTTCAGGTTTAAAGCATTTTACTTAAAGCTTTTGTTCTACACTTTAATGGTACTTACGTCAATTTTGTAAATACATAGTACAGCAAATTTCATTACATTTAATAAAAACAATGTCATTAGAGCGAAGTCTTTCCCAAACGTAATAACCCTCACTTGTGCAGCTTAGTCTTTTGGAATGTGAACAGCTACTCCTAAAATACCAGCTGTGCAGTAGAGTACCGATTTATGACCACATCCGAGGCCTCAATTACTTGTTCAAATAGTCTTGTTGTCCCCTGCTTACCGCTATATCTATAGGCACAAGAATAAATTATTTGTACATTATGGTGCCTACAAATACACAAAGTGCGAAGAAAGTAGGGACAAGACACTTACAGCCATAGAATACTATAAATAGTATGTATTATAGCAGATGTCATACAAACTGGTGCGCTGGTGAAAATTATGGTATGTACCCAGGGTAAACAAGTTTCGCGGTATGAAGAGGATATCTAATCTGCGTGTCTGTCAAGAATAGTAAGGTTTGTCAGTCTCAAGGTGGCAGTGGACTGCGATAAGATTGTAACCCTTGTTTAGAGAAAAAAGCAGATAATTTTAATTTCTTACTTTTTACTTACGTTATCGGGTAGATGCTGTGTTACCCTACGCTATCCCACACGAGACGATAAGTCGTAGTGGATATTCTTACACCGCCACTACACGGTTAAGACTTAAGGAGTCCACGATCGTACGTAAGAATATGAAAAAAAAACCCTGGTATAATCAATAAAATTATACATATTTTTGGTCATATGATGAAAGCTCGGCGATCGTTATTCTATCTGCAACGAAACTTCTCCTGATTCGTAAGTGTTTGCCAGCAAGCTCCAGAATAAGTGAAATTAAAAACAATTTTAACTGTCAACGAATTTATTCAAAGGAAAATACTGCGGTGATTGCCTAACAAATATCTATTCTATCGTATCACAGTATCAATCCAAATGTTATGTCAATTCTCTTATAAGTAGGTACAAAAATATTTATTCATATAACGGTAGTAGTAAATTTCAGCAGCAGATGTAGTCGGCAACTTCTATATACTTAACGACTAGCAAATTGATAACAAAAATACCTAATTAGATAAAATAACTTACACCTAAATAAAAAAAATACAAAATGTAATAAATGCTAGTCCTTATAGATAAAGGAAAAATATCTTACGCCGTCATAGGAAAGTGAAGATAACACAACAAAAATATAAGTTCCCATTATCAATCAGAGATTCATAGATACAAAATTATTCTTAAATAAACCAAACATAGATCTTTATCCCCATGTTAACTGCATGTATTGGGATTTATTATTCGCAATAAGAACAATTTTCTTTGCGTTAATTCTATTTAACTGTTGCTATCTATTGTCATATTAATACAATTTTTACATATAAATTATCCAACATAATTTTAGCAACAATTTTGAATTTTGAAAGAATTGCTCGAAGTTATTATTATTTTATCATTACAAGAGGTGTAATGCACTGGGTATTCACGCATATTACTTAATCACTTATTTTATACAATAAAAGCATATTTGCTACAAACATGTGACTGAATTCAAAGTATTACTTAAGACTAAGTTAACCTAAATAATAATGTATTGTAAGTTTATATCAAAAATGTTTCGAGGTAGTTTTTAGTCAAGTTTTAAAGGCTATTTACATATGTGAGAGGGACAACAAAAAACATAGAATTTTCTTGAAATAGACAAAAATGTGTGAATTTATCTATATAAAACACATAAAATGTTTCCACCTATTCTATGTCCGTTATAGACTGAAACCATCTAAATGATTATGATTAAAAAAATTGCGTGTTTGAATGGGTCCCTAGGTGGTTTATATTCAATTTTGACCCGGTAGGAGGTGCTGTGGTCGAAATCCAGAAATAACCCGTGCGAAACCGGGCGGATCGCTATATATTACTAAATATATTAAAATGGAATGTCTTTAGACGATTTTGAAATTGCAAGCGGTATTCTATGTGTTAATTGTCCACTCTCAAGGAACCTTTTAACAGTCTACATTTTAATTTTCTTTTTAGCAAAATGTTAAAGGCAATAAGAAACATGGAGCTTTGTTTAAAAGTTTTCGAAGCCGGGCGGCGGTCGTATACAAGTTTGCTGTCCTTTTTGTACAGTCTCAAGAAATCTTCTAACAGCCGGCTCCACGGTTTTAGTTTCTTTTTGGTTAATGGGACTTAATGAGATCAGTTGGTCCACAGGGATATCCGTTTGTGTTTGCGCGGTCACCATATGAAACTCGGCCGCCTCGGGGTTGAGACGAGATGTGGAAACGGAAACGGACGCCATCGCTCTGTTGATGGCGTCCATCATGTACCTGTGGGCCGCGTTCGAGTCTACTTGGCTGAGGAGGTAGAAGATCTCGCATTCCGACGCGGAGAGGATGACGTTGTGGGGGATTTTAGGTGGAGTGACGAGCCTTGGAGTGTTGCCCGTGTAAGAAAGAGAGTCTTGCGAAATGGAGTGCTGGGAAGCATACGATTGACTGGACGGAGGCTGTGTAAAGTTTACTGTATTATATGACGTAGAGCGTGGAATTGTTTGTTGCGGATATTGTGAACCGTGTTGGTGTTGAGGATGTTGTAGGTATTGGGGATGTTGTGAGTGTTGGGGAAGTTGTGGCTGTTGGGAAAGTTGTGGGTGTTGGAAAAGTTGTGAGTTTTGGGGAAGTTGTGAGTTTTGGGGAAGTTGTGCGTGTTGGGGAAGTTGTGAGTGTTGGGGATGTTGTGAAAGTAGGGTATTTTGTGGGAGTTGAGGATGTTGCGGGTGTTGGGGATGTTGTGGGTGTTGGGAAAGTTGTGGGTGTCGGGAGTACTGTGGGTATTGGGGATGTTGTTGGTATTGGAGATGTTGTGGATTTTGAGAAATTTGCGAGTACTGCGCGGGACGGGGCAGCGGCGCTACTGCGCGTCGCGGCGGGGTGGGACACGGGGCACTCGCGTATGACGCCTCGGACTTTGTCACGAACAGCGGCACTCGGCTTTGAACATTTATCGGTGACGCGTCTGGTGAGGTGAGAGGTGAGTGTTGCGTGGCAGGGGGTGATGGCGGTGAGGGGGGAGTGGGCGGATCGGCGGGGCGCGGCAGGCAAGACGGCACGTGGCGCCGGTACTCTTCCACGAATTCGAGCGCGATGCCGTCGCGCAGGTAGTTGTGGATCTCGGCGTAGTTGGGCGTGTTTCCGTTTTCCAGTGCCTCGAAACTCGGGTACAGGTAACACTCCGACGTCTGCAATAATCGACCCGATTAACGACTTAATACATATTCAATTTAATAAACCTCAAGGTCGTGTGAACATAAGTCGGGTTGACTATTCAGACCCCGTAGGTTATATACCGAGAATTCGAGGAAGTGTTATTTTTGAATACAAACATTTTCTTTTCAAGTTAAAAGGTTCCTTTTGACAAGATACAAGAAATGGACGTTGAATCTAAGTATATAACCCCGACGTCTAAACGTTTAGATACATCTATTTACAAATAAACAATAATAAATAGTGTAGTTGCGATGTAAGAATATCCACTACCCCACATCATGAGGCGACTCAGTGAAACAAATTAGGAAATGGGCAAAAGCGTATTCTTAATAATGACATAAAACAATAAAAAGACTGCGGTTGCCCACTCGCTTGCTAAGTGTGGCGACTTTGGCAAATGTCCCCCACATGACGCAATTTATGGGAGAGGCCTATTTTTACTGTGGACTTTAATAAGATGTAACTGTAACGGTATAAATAATGAATAAGGACAAGAAGAAGTACCGTGGATTAACAACTTTATACAATTTTCTATAAGTATATTTTACAGAACATTATCTAATAAAAAAATAAAAACTAATCTATAAACTGCTTTTTACATTTTTATTTCTTTTTTAAATCAGTTTCATCAAAACCTACTCATATAAAATTCCCCTGTGATACGATTGCATGAAAATGTTGCTGTAGTCAGATTCCCCTTTTACAATAACGAGTTATTTACAAATAATTACTAGCTAAGAAGTGTCCTTTAAACATGCCAGAGAGATACAACCAACAATAGCAATTAATCCAACTTTTAAAACAGAAAATAAAAATTAAGCTTCACTTTCCAACAACGCAGATATGGGTGATCAAATTTTTACCAAGTAATTCATTTTTGAAATCTTTTAGCTAACTCAAGTCTGCGGCGTAAAACGCGGCTTTCTACACTCACAATACTATCGGGACTTTTCGCCGCTTTAACGTCGCCTGATGTTTCATTTTCAGATATATCCTTGTTCATTTGAAACTTCTTTTGCAATTTCGCATGCAGAGCAGTGATTCGCGCCAAATGTAGCGACGCGTGTGTCACTACGCTTGCAGCGTCACTTGTCACGTCGCTGACGTCCGCTGTCACTTTGACATTGTTATTATACTCTGTCCCTAGCATGCTCGCGACGTCACTAGCCCGTTCAAATGGGACGTTACTGTTTGTCTCGTGGTCTGTTAACGCACTGGGTATATTTTGCACGGCATTATTCTCCGTTGAATCGTCACATGCCCACGTTTTTAGCCGACGAGGACCTCTTACTTCGCTGGCGGAAGCTGATATGTCACTGAAGGTATCGAAGTCCCGCTGGTTGAATTGCGATATGGTCGTCACCAAAGAGCGGACGTCGAGGTCGTCTTCGGAGTTGGAACTAGAGTTGGATACATCACCAAGGAGTCGCGCTGGTTGGAATTGTGGACATCGGTGTCCGAGTCTTGATTTGTATGTGGATAGTAGAGTTGAAGGTGGATACTGGAAGTCAAGTTGACGGTGTATTTCACTTACCCCGAGGCAGGAATCGGGTCGCGGGTCAGCGTGTCCCGATTTAATCAGCTCCGTGCTGATGCAAATGTCTTCATCGGTACTAGTGTCGATCAGTAGCACCTCCAGGATGTCATCCTGTGGATAAAACGGACTTATATAGTCATGGCATGGAGGCAGCATAAAGAGAGAGTCACCGCAAATCACCGAGTGGCTTTCGTAGAAGACGATTTACGAGTTTGTATTAATGAGGTCAGTAAATATGACTGAGACACATCACCGACACATATATTAATGTTATTAGTGTTACGACAGCCAGTTGCATATTACATGACGTTGCACGAGAATGTTCAAAATGATAACGACTGTTAATTGGCCTCAGTCAAGCAATAAAATGTGTAGACATAAAAATTGTTAAAGTTTAAACTATTGATGCATGCAAGACACAAACCTTATGTCTACAGATATGGCATTTTCTCCTTTGGACATATTGTTATCGGTATGTAATCGTTAGTGTTCTGGGGACCTTCCGGTTGAAAGAGTGTAGGGAAGGTATAAAGTATAAGAGCATGCGCCACCGATCGGAGAATTAATTATTCCGGAAACGCAAAAAAGAATTTAGAGAATAAACGACTACGAGTTATCGACTTCTGACAGCTGCGATTATAAAAGATATGCGGGCCGGTGTGTGTAAGTGCGTTGGTACGTGCGTGGGTACGTGCGGGTGGACGTGCGGGTGTGCGTGCATGTGTACGTGCGGGTGTACGTGCGAGTACGTGCGTGTGCATTCACGCGGTGCGCGGTGAACTGTTCGACGAGGCAGCGGCCTGCAACAGCGCGCAACAGCGTGGCGGCGGCGGCGCGTGGCCAGCGGCAGCCGGCGGCGGGCGGGCGCGGGCGGGTGTGTGTACGTGCGAGTGTGCGTGCGAGTGTGCATGCGGGTGTGCGTGCGTGTGTACGTGCGTGTGTACGTGCGGGTGTACGTGCGAGTACGTGCGGGTGTGCGTGCGTGTGTACGTGCGAGTGTACGTGCGAGTATGTGCGTGTGCACTCACGCGGTGCGCGGTGAGCTGTGCGACGAGGCGGCAGTCCACGACAGCGCGAGGCCAGCGTCGGCCGGCGGCGGGCGGGCGCGGGCCGGTGTGTGTACGTGCGGGTGTGCGTGCGTGTGTATGTGCGAGTACGCGCGTGTGCACTCACGCAGTGCGTGGTAAGCTGTGGGTCGAGGGGGGCGGTCCGCGACGGCGCGCAGCAGCGTGGGGGCGGCGGCGCGTGGCCAGCGGCAGTCGGCGGCGGGCGGGCGCGGCCTGGTGTGTGTACGTGCGGGTGTACGTGCGGGTGTGCATGCGGGTGTGCGTGCGTGTGTACATACGTGTGTAAGTGCGGGTGTACGTGCGAGTACGTGCGGGTGTGCGTGCGTGTGTACGTGCGTGTGTACGTGCGAGTACGTGCGTGTGCACTCACGCGATGCGCGGTGAGCTGTGCGACGAGGCGACAGCCCACGACAGCGCGAGGCCAGCGTCGGTCGGCGGCGGGCGGGCGCGGGCTGATGTGTGTACGTCCATGTGTACGTGCGGGTGTACGTGCGAGTACGTGCGTGTGCACTCACGCAGTGCGCGGTGAGCTGTGCGACGAGGCGGCGGTCCGCGACGGCACGAAGCAGGGTGGCGGCGGCGGCGCGCGGCCAGCGGCGGCCGGCGGCGGGCGGGCGTAGGCCGGCGAGGCGCGCACGCATGGCCTGCGCCGGCAGCTGCGCCCAGCGCCGCAGCAGCGGCCGCAGCCCCGCCGTCGCGGTCCGCTCTACCGTGCCGTAGTCCACATGACGCACCTAAGATAAAGATTACAATGATCAAAGATATTGATGATAATATCAATGACAATAACGATTACAATGACGAAACTCCTGTTTAATGTAATGCAATCTATTTATTTCAAAAACATAAGCTTGGTGACAATACGCGAAATTAAATAGCAGTATGGTTTTATTTGTTTATATTAGTGCGCGGTGAGCGCCAACCATTTTCATGCACTTCCCCCGAAGGGAACGCTAAATTGGGAACTGGACCGTAGTCCACAGCAAAATAACTGGCGAACCAGTAAAAGAGGGCTTGGCCCCTTGGTAGTGCGTAAGCACAAACATCGACCGAAGTCACGCATGTCAATGCGTGTAAACGCCATAAAGAATACGAACGAATCCAGCCAAAGTGAATGTACGTCACATGGTTTAGGCAGATAGGCACACTGGCCGTAAACCCTCCGTGAGCGCTACCACATACCAGACCGCCGGTCCTGCAGACGTGATTTAAGTGTATGGCATCACCACCAATTTGCATGATCAGCACGGCTACTAGCCGCAGAGCGTGTCATGAGTCTACCGCTCACCTCAAGGGAATGGGGTCCCACGTTGTACGGCTTTCGGCCGCAGTCTTGAGAGTCTCCTCAGATCCTCCCTCCAGCTACCACCCACATGAGGTCGACACATACGCTCCACCAACCAATACAACGGCAGATATAGCCAAAAGGCAGTTATAAGATGTTAGTAATAATTTGCCATCAGAAAGAGTTTGTGTAACTAACGTTGAGTATATGCATTTTCGATCATGTTTGTCTCAACCGCCAACAAGTTGCCTTCAATCATTCAAAGGTGGGAAAGTTACAGATATATTTTTATGTTGTTATATAAAACATCATGGAGGTCAGACAGTCTGCAGCCCCGTAATGAAGGGACCCGACTTGGGCAAAACTACTTAGGTGTGAGTCAAATCAAGACGCAGAGAGCGCCCCACCTCCCACCATTGAGAATAGCGTCCCACCAAACAAACATCGCAGAGACGCAATGCTGCAGAACGCAACAAGCATACGATACGATACGACAAGAATACGACTATGGTCGGGCTTACACCAACCCAAGGTACCCCATACATCCTAAAAGACATCACCACCCGCATACCTCCATCGACCAGAACCACAGGAATGCGTCGAATCAGGCGCAGCACACTCGCAGATCCAGCACAAGACTCAATACCGCAAGTAGCAGTAAGCATCAATGCAACTATCATACGGATAGCGCTCCGACACAACACACCCACATGATCCCTATCGACTTTGGTAAAATAATTAATATTGTTGTTAACTAAAAAATAAGACCAACGTATCATAGTAGCACGCTACTAAGACGCTAGTGAACAAAACTCCACATATCATAGTGATAATGCACTAAGACATGAAGTTGAGTATGTGTTTTTTGACGCCCCCTTATATAGAAATTGATTATTAATTATTAATAATAATGATGGGCCGTCACAATAGGATTACTTTTTCAAAGACTATAAGTATTTGACATTAGACTAATGGGTCTCTAGTTGTTTATTTCATCTTTGTCGCCCTTTTTGTGAAGCAGGATAATCGTTGATGTAGTCCATTGTGTCGGAATTTCTTCGGTGTACAGTATATCGTTGAAAATATATTTTAATAAAGGTGCAATGTAGTATTTGCAGTAAAAGCAATTCGTTGTTGATCTCGTCGAGATCAGGAGCTTTATCTTTCTTCTGTGTTTCAATTGCTTTATTTATTCCTTCTACTAGTATGGGTGGTACACTATTGTTGTTATTTAAATCAGTTTTGTCTACTTGTATCTCGCTAGAATATAAGTTTTCGTAGAAGTTTGTAGCTATTGATAATATGTCTGGTCTTTTAGTCTTTGTCTTGCAGTGGCGGTCTTTCAGATTTGGTATCCAGTTTTTATTGTCTGATAAAAATTTAAGAGCCTTTTTTATACCTTCAGTCTTGCTAATGTGTTTTTCAAAAGGCTCGAGTCTAAAATATTCTCTATCTTTTCTCATTTGGTTTTTTATTTCTTTGCTCTGTTTGCCTATTTGTTCCCGACGAATTTCGTTTTGCTTAAGGTATTAATTAATTTGGACCTTTCCTTTAGGAGTTCAATTCTTTTTTCTGGTAAGTGTCTTTTATCCTTTGGTTTGCTCGCAGTACTGATTTCTGGTCTTGCTGTTAGTATTTCGTGTAGTATATTGTATTTCTGTAGAGTGTTTAAGTGCTGAAGAGATGATTCTGTGACAGAGTTGAGATTTTCTTTGATGGTGGCTATTCTTGCTTTGTTGTACGATGTTGTTGATTTTACTTTGAAGGGCCTCCTTAACCTTAGAGTAGATGATGTGTCAGACATGCTCTAAGCATTCTATGGTTACTATTGAAATTGAGGTTTGATTTAGTGCCACAATCGTCAAATGATTTGGGCCTGTTAGTTCGAATGTAGTCTATTTCGTTTCTGTAGCGTCCATCTGGCGATGCCCATGTCCACTGTCTAGAAGCTTTTTCTTTAAATTTACTGTTTAGTATTTTCATATTGTTTTCAAAAGCTATTTCCATTCGTTTTTGTTCATTTCTTGTTCTTTTTCCACTACTGTAAGGGCCCAGTACGATATCTTCTCCGTTCCTTGGTGCCTCGACTTGTGCACTAAAATCGCCATTACAATGCAGTTTTTATGTACGTGTTCTTTAAGGGCGGTATTAAGAGACGAGTAAAATGACTCAATTTCTAGAGTGGTAGATTGCTTAGTTGTTGAAAAAATTTGCACAATCTTAATATATACAGGGTCATTTTTAATTTACTAAAGACCTTTTGGGAATATAATGGTGGCATAATTACAAACGATTTTAGCGAGATCACTCTTTACAGAATGTAATACATTTACATAAAAGCTACTTTTAAGTTTTTATTGTCATGTCTCACTCCTTTTAAGTCTGTATTTTAAAAATCACAAATATTAAAATGAGCAACAGGTACCTAATTATAAAGTATGACCTCTTCGACCCGCCCCCGCGCCGGTCGACCCTCGCACTCAGCTGATTGTGTCGCGAGTGCCTTCTGCCCACAGAGTACTTTTATACAGCCTACTAAACTATTCACCACTGTGCCTATGGTACGAGGGCGCCACTCCAAATGACAAATTTACATTAACTTTTCATATACTCATTTTTTGCATAAAGCAATTTGATTAACTATTTGATTATTTTATTAATTTGTTTACGAATTTATAGACATTTTTTAATAGACATTTAGGTAGTTTGTGACGATCACTGCTTGCCAGTAATGCTGCCTTCGGATGGCAACGCTGCCTCCGGCGGTTATCAACGCCTCAAGCAACGTCGCACGTACGGCAGACCAAGGCCAAGCCAAAGGTATACTGACGTCGATACAGGCGTCATCAAAGGCGCCGCCTGCCCTTTTCGGTTCGCAGCACGTGCAAATTAAATGTCGAGTATTATTAGCTATTTTTTATTTATTAAATGCAAGTTGTATTTAAAAAATGAATGCGGATTAAAATAATTACAAATATTACAATAAAATATTTATAATGATTAAATACAGATATTAACACACATTTCACAACAGTAATTGAATAAAAATATTTAGGTAAAAAGGGTTCAATAAAAGTATTAAAATACAAATTTATACATTAGAATTAGAGGTACTCGTCCGCGGATGGCGGTGAGTATCGCGCACATAGCGTTCAAAATAATCACCTCCACATTCTATGCATAGATAACACCTAAAAGTTAACTGTTCACCGACACGAGATAAAAGTTGAGTATTCATTTTGATTTGATCGAATGCCCAAATTATTTTTTCTTTCAACATGTCGCGGGTATCGAGTGTGCGACCAGTATACACTAATGTCTTTACATGCCCCACAAATGAAAATCCATTGGTGTGATATCTGGCGATCTGGGAGGCCATACACAAGGCCCGCCGCGTCCGATCCAGCGTCCAGGGTATTCTCTGTTTAAATAATTCTTAACTTGACGAGCATAATGCGCCGGTGCCCTGTCAAGTTGATAATAAATATTGCGTAGAGATGCAAGTGGTATATCCTCTAACAATTCTGGCAGCGTGTCGGTGAGAAAATTGTGATAGCTTTCACTATCTTTCACTTCCATGAAAACAGGGCCCAGTAACGTTGTATTAATAAGGCCTGCCCACACACTGACAGTTGACACTAAACCGGTGTTGAAAGCTATGTGGTTTTGGTTCATGTGGATTTTCATAGCACCACAAGTGTTCATTGTGCGTATTAAATAGCCCTATTCTACCAAATGTTGCTTCATCAGTCCATAAAATGTTAGCTCGTTCAGCAGCTAGTAACCAATTACAAAATGTAACTCGCGGAGGTTTGTCAGCTTCGCTGAGTTCATGAACACGGTGCAGGTGAAAGGGGTACTTCCCTTCATTGTGTATGACACTCCATGCGTAATATTGTGACACATTGAACTGTCGGGCTGCTTCATAAGTGCTCGCTGCTGGATTTTCTTCAAAAAACTGCAGTATGTCTTCCTGCTCACGTACTGTGCGCCGCGGTGGACGACCACGATCGATAGATACAGGCTGGAATTGCCCGTAATCTCGCAACCGCTGTGTAGCGCCTAGCATCGTAGCGTAGCTCGGTGCACGTGAGTGGGTTAATCGTCTTGAATATTCACGGCAGGCTTCACTAACATTATCGTTGCAAATTGCTAAAATTCGCACCATTTCGGTATACTCAACATTTAAGTATCGGTAAGCCATCGTAACAAGGTAACGTTCACAATAATCTCACAACGAAAAGACAAGCGTCGCGGGCGCATCAAAGGCGAATGACGACACAGGTTACTAATTAGGTCAAGTTTAAATGAGTATCGTCGCCTCCTACACCCCTCCCTCGCCACGCGCTCTTTGTTGCTAACTAGGACTATTACCGTTTAGAAGCTCCAATTAAAATATTTTTATTTTTGTATGAAAATAAAAATTGAAGAAATATATTCTTTTTTCTTACAGATGTTGTTATGGTGTAAATAATATATTCCCCAAAGGTCTTCAGTAAATTAAAAATGACCCTGTACATAAATTACGTGTCACGTTGTTTGTCCGCGATGGACTCCTAAACTACTTAACCGATTTTAATTTGCACCGTGTCGTTTGGTCCCGAGATAGGATTTTTTTTTGCCCATGAGTGACCCACAATTTTTTACCAATTTAAGTATTTTTAATAGGACATGACGGGGTCGTCGAAAAGGGCAGAACAACTTCTGCCTGGCAAGCTAGTAGACCACACTTCTTTGTCTGAAGGGATCTTTATATTTAATATAGCAATTCTTTCGGATATACCATTTATTTCCACAATAAAGTTTTTGAATTCTTTCTTGATTAAGAATCCCACTCCATGTCTTCCTGGTGTTTCACGTTTATAATACAATATGAACTGGCTGTATTCCACAATAGCTTCACCATTACGTCTTACTTCGCTCAAGCCGATAATGCCCCATTTAATATTTTCTATAGAATGGAAAAGTTCTTGTAGGCTCTCTTCGGATCTTAAAGATACGTGTACGTATTTGGTATTTTGTATCCTGATTTCAAAAACATTTTTTGAGGCAGGGGGTAGTGTTAGGAGAGTAGTGGTCGACTTTCTCCGCGGTGACCAGCCGTCTTGGGGTGAGTGTTTTGGTTGTTTCGTTGGGTAGATACTTTTTGTTGGTTAATTTGTGTTTCCTATTCTCGGTGTCTATTAGTCGTGTTTTTTTTTTTGGTTGTAGGTGACAGTAACGCGGATATACCCCGTGCCACGAAGTATGGCATGCTTGTTTTATTGATCTTCTTTGGAGCAGACGTGGATGGTTGGTTTAACAATTTGTCTGGAGAATCGGTGCAATCTCTTTTCCTCTTATCTCTTTTTGCTTGTTTCGATTCTGTGACTAATATATCTTTAACAAAATAACAGATATTACCCTTTGTCCTTTCTTCCTTTAGTTGGAGCAGACGTTGCTTCCTCGTCTCCAGAGTTTCTTTACTGAGATGCTCTTTGATGTAGATTACCGAATCCAGTTTCTTTTTGTTCTTGAGTACTTCATTTCGTTTCCAGTTTGTTGTAAAGAAATAGGACGTGGTTTATTATTTTTCTTTTCTCCTAGTCTATAAGCGTTATTTATTTCATTTAAGACGATGTGTATATTCAGATTTCTTTCTAGTAATATAATGGTGGATTCGTCTAAGGACTCGTTATGTTGTTCCTCTTTAACTCCAAAGATGATGTTGTTTTTTCTTATGTGCTCTTCCATTTGCTTGATTTTTTCATGTAAGATCTTGACTTCCGTCTTCAGGCTTTTATTCTCTTCCACAAGAGCAGTTAATTTTTCGTTGATACTTTCTAAAACGTTTTTAGCGACTGCTTCGGTTATCTCCCTTGTTTCCGCTGCCATTTCCTCCTTCATTGTTCCCCAGAAATTTTTCATTTGTTTATCCATGTTATTAGTAGTTTTTTGTTGCAGCATGACAATACTGGGTTGGTGTTGATTTTTTTTAAGCAACACTAGTTTTGAGATGGTAACAATATTTAAGCTTTAGGTAGTACCAGTAGTGTGTCACATCTGTAATTTATGGTCGCTGTTGTGTTTAGTAGGTTGGTAACTCAAACTGTCACCGAGGGATGGAAGAATGATTTTGCTTGATTTATGCTTGATTTTGCTTTTCTAACCTGTTCGACGGTGTAAACAACAAATCAAAAACAACACAACAAAACAACAAACAAATCCCGTGTGGTGGCGGTTGAGAATATCCAGTACCCCATATCTTCCCGTGGGTGTCGTAAGAGGCGACAGAGGGAGACAGGCAGGAGATGGGCAGCAGCATCTTCCTAAAAACAACAATAATATAATAAAAAACTGCGGTTGCAAACCCGCTCGCCAAGCGTGTCAACTATGGCAAATATCCCCCCATTAATAACGACGCAAACAAACGGCCTCCAGTCCCCGGCGGCCTCGCTATTGCTGGCTACGGTGGCGACCATGGTAACGGCGGGGCAGAGGATGCTAAGAATCTCCGGTGGAGGTCGGTTGCCACCTACGACGACTCGACCTGGTAACATAACGCACGCACACTGAGGACTGACGAGAAGATACTGGAGCTGGAAGAAGAGGTAGACAAGTTGCGCTGGCATATTATTGGATTATCCGAGGTCCGAAGAGAGGGGGAGGACACAGTAATCCTTGAGTCCGGCAACTTGTTCTATCACCGTGAGGGCTACCATCTGTCCCAAGGAGGTGTCGGATTTATCGTCCACAAGTCTCTCGTCAACAACGTTGTAAAGATTGGGAGTGTGTCGACGAGGGTCGCGTACCTGATACTCAGAATCACCAAACGATATTCGCTGAAGGTCATACAGGTTTACGCACCAACCTAGGCACATCCCAATGAGGGGGGTGGAGGAAATGTATGAATATATTTCCAAAGCCATGCATTCCTCCAAAACCCACTACACGGTGTTGATGGGAGACTTCAACGCAAAACTAGGCATAGGAAAAAGCAGTGAGCTGAAGTTAGGGAAATTTGGAGTAGGGCAACGGAACCGTAGGGGCCAGCAGCTGGCCGACTTTATGGAGAAAGAGGGACTCTTTATGATGAACTCTTTCTTCCAGAATCAGCCCTACACAAGTGGACCTGGTCGAGCCCCGACGGTTCGACAAAAAATGGGATTGACTTCATTATGAAGACCAGACGCCAACTGTTCAGTGATGTCTGGGTGATCGCAAGGGTGAAAACCGGCAGCGATCACCGAATGGTTAGAGACACACTGAACCTAAACGTTAAGTTGGAGAGGTCTCGTCTAATGAAGTCAACGCTCCGTCCCCCTCGTGCTCTAATCCAGAATCCCGAGACTTTTCAGCTCGAGTTACGTAACCGCTTTCAGTGCCTAGAAGATTGCAATGCAGTGGACGATATGAATGACAAGCTCGTGGAAACCCGCCGCAGAAGAACACAAAAACTCTCCGATCACACTCTTAATCTCATGGCTGTTATACGGGAGATGCGGCTGCAATCGTCAACAGATTTAACAGCATACAGGCAACTGAACAGACAGATCTCCAAATGCATGCGGCGAGACTTGCGCAACTTTAATATTGCTCGTATTGAAGAAGCGATTGAGTTCAAAGTCTTTGCCAGAGATCTGTCTGCCATTAAGAGCCAACTGTCAAAGCTGAAGACTGAGTGTGGCAGCATCGTTTCCGGGACATCTGAGATTCTGAGTGAGATTGAGAGGTTCTATGGGCAGCTGTACACATCATCGTTGGAGCCACACGCAAGTGTGAGTCAGTCACGTCAGTCTGAGCGAGATTAGAATGGCTCTCCAGCATCTTAAAAACGGCAAGTCCCCGGGCGAAGATGGAATTACAGCGGAGCTTCTGAAAGCGGGTGGAAAACCGGTACTTGAAGTCCTTCAGAGGCTCTTTAATTCCGTCCTCCATGGTGGCATTACTCCGGAGACGTGGAGCAGAAGTGCGGTGGTATTGTTCTTCATGAAAGGTGACAACGCCCTCTTGAAGAACTACAGACTTTCTGAGCAGCGTCTACGTGCTGTTTTCGACAGTCATTACGAATCGTCTCGCACGCAGACTCGACGACTTCCAGCCTCCCGAACAAGCCGGTTTCTGAAAAGGCTTTAGTACCATAGACCACATACATACCCTTCGGCAAATTGTAAAGAAGTCTGAAGAGTAC
The DNA here is from genome assembly GCA_907164705.1 of Parnassius apollo. NCBI lineage: Eukaryota > Metazoa > Arthropoda > Insecta > Lepidoptera > Papilionidae > Parnassius > Parnassius apollo. The sequence goes on from CAJQZP010001584.1 coordinate 4,080,704, forward strand.
AATCTGCCACTTTGAATGGACTATGAGAAAGCCTTTGATTCCGTCGAAATTTGGGCGGTGCTACAGTCTCTTCAGCGGTGCCAAGTTAACTGTCGGTATATTGAAGTGCTGAAGTGTTTGTACAGTAATGCTACGATGTCTATCCGAGTACAGAACCAGAGTACGAAACCTATCTAACTGCAGAGAGGTGTAAGACAGGGTGACGTTATTTCCCCGAAACTTTTCACTGCTGCATTGGAAGACGTTTTCAAGCTACTGGACTGGAAAGGATACGGTATTAACATCAAAGGCGAGTACATCACTCACCTTCGATTTGCCGACGATATAGTCCTTATGGCAGAATCGCTGGAGGACTTAAGCACTATGCTCAATGACCTCAATAGTGCCTCCCAACGGATAGGTCTTAAGATGAACATGGACAAAACAAAGATTATGTTTAATGTCCATGTCACACCTATGCCGGTAGTTGTTGGGAGCACTAAGCTCGAAGTTGTTGACGAGTACGTTTACCTAGGACAAATAGTCCGACTAGGTAAGTCCAACTTCGACCGAGAGGTCAATCGACGGATTCAACTCGGCTGGGCAGCGTTCGGGAAATTACGACGCATCTCGTCAGGTATACCTCAAAACCTGAAAACTAGATTGTACAACCAGTGCGTGTTGCCAGTGATGACTTACGGATCTGAGACTTAGTCCTTCACTGCTGGCCGTATGAGGACGCTCAAAGTTGCTCAGCGAGCTATGGAGAGGGCTATACTCGCAGTTTCTCTGCGTGATAAACTTAGAAATGAGGATATCCGCAGTAGAACCAGAGTGACCGACATAGCCCAACGTATTATTAAGCTGAAGAGGCAATGGGCCAGCCATATAGCTCGAAGAACCGACAACTGTTGGGGAAAAAAAGGTTCTCGAGTGGCAGCCTCGTACCGGTAGGCGAAGTGTAGGGCGACCCCCCACTAGATGGAGTGACGACCTGGTAAGACATGCAGGCGTCGATGGATGCAGGTGGCTCAGGACCGTGCTTTGTGGCACACCTTGGGGGAGGCCTATGTTCAGCAGTGGACTTGTGAAGGGCTGTAATGATGATGATGAACCTGATTAAAACTACTTTTACTGATTTTATCGCGTTTATTTTTACTTTTTATTTACTTTTATTTTTAATTCCCGACGTTTCGGGCGCTTTCCAGCACCCAAGGTCACGGGGGATGATGAACCTGTTCGACGGTGTAAACAACGAAGAAATTGTTTTGCTTTTTGCACTTCGGTCGTCCAAATAATAATAATAATAGTAATAACTCTTTTATTTCAGACATAGATCCATATAAGTTGTTAGTAATTGTGCACCTTAAACACTAATATTAGTTTCTTAAATATGAGTAGTAATTTTTCAACAAATCGTTCCAATAATCTAGCATATGCCCGTCACATCTTTCGGCGAACACGTTCATTATACTGTTGCGGCTGCCACGTATTCTGCTCAACAGCGAGTACACTCTTTTACGCATTATTGCGAAGAAGTCATCTGTTCGTGTTTCTGCAAACATCCCTGATGCGCTACAAAATCGAGGCAGCCCCAACAGGTAAACCTGAAAATGTTATTATATAAATAACGAAGGTCACTGTAAGCGCGCTTTGTATACGTTGTCCATAAGCTACATGCGTAAAAAGATTGACAATAGGTTTTGAAGAGTGTAATCTTAACTTCCTTGCTGCACCGCGCAAACCTACGAATCAACATATTTCCACGGATCGACAGTGCCCTTCGCTCCCTTTCGATGTCCATATCATCTTTACAATTTTCAGTTATGTAGTGGCCTAGATATTTAAACTCTTTTACTTTTAACCTAGTGCAGTATCATTGATCAAAATAGGAGGCACATTCTTTGGACATTTTTTTCCAGCTCTAAATACTCGTACCATAAACTGACTTTTCTTAACATTGTATACTAAACCATGTCTAACAGCATAATCCTCACAAACGCGTAACAATTTTCTAAGAGTACTAACAGACGGGGCCAGCAGCACCATATCATCGGCGTAACTTAAATTGTTTAAACAAATTCCATCTACATAGCATCCGATATACATGCTGCTCAATTCACCGATTAGGTCATTAACGTACAGGCTGAATAGGTTCGGTGAGCTTAAACCCCTTGTCTCACCCAATATTCTAGCCTATACGGATCGGAAAACGTATCTGCCCATTTGACATTATTTATTTAATTGTTGTACCAATACTCGAACATGGCAACAAGTTCAGCTGGTATTCCGGTTTTCCTCAACTTACTCCACAATATTTCATAGGAAACCATATCGAAAGGCTTTTGACAAGTCTAGAAAACAGGCATACACAGGTGTTTTTCTGTCCATGTAGTACTCAACGGTTCGCTTAATGGCCAAGATGGCACTCTCTGTTGAAAGCCCAGTCCGGAAACCAAATTGAGCATCGTGTAGCTGCAAATATTTTCTTAAATACGTATCAAGTAGACCGTCCAGTACCTTTGCTAATATTGTAGCCAACGATATAAGTCTATAGTTGGTTATGTCCGAGATGTCCCCAGTTTTATTTTTTAGAATTGGCACCACAATAGTCCTCATTATATTATTAGGAAGATATCTATGTCGTAGGCACAGTGAAAAGAACAAACCCAAAACTCTAGCAAGATGGCCACCAGCATGTTGCAAATGCTCAATGCTAAGATCATCATACCCAGGAGACCTCCCCCTTTTCATGTTCATAATCACTGCACCCACCTGTTTAGCTGTGAAGCGAACCGGGTTTGTGTCGAAGGGGACTTCCGTATATGTTTTACCACTTATGGATCCTAAAGGAGAGTCAACATTAAAATATTGCCTAAAATTTTCAACAATCTCTTTTTAAGCTATTGCATAGCTTCTATCGCGGGCCTTGAGTGCGGGAAAATCCAGAAATTCCGTAACGAAAAAACCTCACGCTCTCCGACGGGCACGGAGGTGTGGCTTGAAGGCCGTGCATTGTCTAACGATGGTCTAACGTCGTTTCTTTTCCTCAGTCTTCGACACGGTGTTTGTGTATAAAGTGTTTTGAAATTTTGAATATGAATGAACAAAGTGCATTTATTATTAATGAAGAAAGTCACGAAAAAAATAGTGAAAGAAAATGAGTGAGTACTCTATATACATACCTACATTTTATTATTATCACAAATGCAGTACTAAGAATACCTATAATACTGCTATAAAGATAACCTAAATTTTTGATATTAAAATGAGCGATATTAAAAGTAGCCCTCTTTATATACACACAAACACACACACGCGTATAGTTTAAATTTTCAATTTAGATTCTCAATATATATATATATATATACTCGATTAACCGGACTAATTGTTGCCGTTAGGGATTCGGATAATCGAAAATCCGGATGATCGAATGTATGAAGAAAAACGGGTTTTTTGCATTTGTAGTACATATGTACATACATAATGTTATGTGTTTATTAAAAACAAAAATTTCAACGAAAATCAATGTTTATTAAGAAATTATTATTTTTTAATAAACATTGATTAAATTCCATGAAGAGATATAAATCTATATAACCATCCGTTACTTTCGACAAACGAGCCGCCGTCACCTAATTTTTTATTTAACTGTAATGCTTTTTCACAAAGCAAAGGGCCAGATATCAATTGCCCAGTTGATCGTTTTTGTAAAAACCAACAATACAAAGCGTCTTCTATTTGCCAATTTACTCGCGGACATAGGTCCTTATGTCCGGGACGGGGGTTTGTTAGCGCCTGATAGTAGATCGTCTTATCTCAAGCGGTGTGAAGCGACGATTAGTGAGGTGCGGGAGGGGGGAGGCTAGCTGCATTTGTGCGCGCGGTCGGTCACCCCTAAAGTTGGGCGTTATAACATACAACAGATAATATATGTATTTCATTATATATTTTTAATCTTACAACACATTAGAATAATGAACCATTGACTGTTATAATATTATATTCATTATCGTTAGAAAGCGTCATCTGTTTACGTTTACGGTCCAACCGTCGCGTCGGCCGAGACAATGGGAGTCAATAAAATACTACCTACATTCATTATGCCACAAGGATTGCGTATAGCTTACACTAATTTAAACTCTAACCTAACTTAATAAGAGCTTATTTTACTAACACTAAATTATAACGGTAAACAAAAATATATTATATCCTTCATTAGTTGCCTGTTGTGCCTGTTATTTAATTTGGCTGTTGTAATATATAATATATCAGTTTAGTGTTCAGTTAGCTGTCTAGCTGAGATGACAATGACACTGTTATCTGTTAAATTATATACGTAATGTTTTGATAGCAGGTCCCCATATTACGTGAAAAAGCTATTGTTGTTTTTGTTTATTTTTCGTTAGGTTTTATTCCTAAAGTAATTTTAAATATTTAGTGTAATATAGATAGGATTTAACGTGTTGTATGTAAAAGTGTATAATAATGTCACGCCAGCGTAGCGCAGCCATTTGGAACTATTTTATAGTCCAAAGTGTGGACGAAAAAAAAACCAGTGTGCAATTATTGCAAAACAATTTTTTTTAAAGTAAAATTACAAATTTAAAGCTTCACTTTAAGCAAAGACACGTAGGAGTGTATGAAGAGTTTTGTCGTTCGGATTTAATATCGGATAGACGCAAAATACTTAAGTACGTCGTCAAAAGTAAACCAAATTATATTTTTGAATAGTAACTGAAAAAAATGTAAATAATTGTAGATAACTAAAACTTTGACCACAGTGTAAATAATGTAAAAATTCAATCAAAATGACGTAACATCAATGAGCTTCTAACTACGCCTGAATGAGTTATTTATTTCTTTTAAAAATTAATTATTTATTTAAAAAAAGTAAATTTTTTGAAAATATGAGTAAATAATTATAACAGATACAATAATTACACAGCATAGCATACATTCAGACATCCTTAAGCCTATAAAAAGTAGGAAGGGAAGTTCGTTGAACTTAACATAAATATTTTAAATGATTCTCTTTAAAACACGAAACACTTAATTGATGCTGATACAACTTAAAAATATTTTTTGTCTTCATATAATACTTATAATCATCTAATATTTATAATCGTAATAATCTTTCATCGTAATATTTATAATCGTTATAACAACATACAACAAAACGCGAACACAGCCGACGACTGAACTGAACTAACCGCGTGTACAATGTAATATTTAAAACTGTTATAATATATTATAACAGTTTAAAACAACAGTTAGAAAAATATATTACACCAACATAACGAATTAGAAAAATATAACAGTTTCGCCCATCTTTAGTCACCCCTGTTGGCATCGAGCCGAGCTAGGGAGCAGACGGCGGGGCCGGGCTGCACCCGGCCCGCCGCTAGGGCGCGCTCCTAGCTAGTCACGCGTCGCCTGCGCCGATGACGTTCTCCGATCGCATTATAGGGGTCGCGAGAGTTTTTGCACGAAGCCGGGTTGTTCATATATTGAAAGTCTCCTTGTTTTGTCTTAGACTTATGTTAATAGAGCGTGCCATTTGAACTTAAAGATAATTAATTGGACAATAAATAATAAGTGACAAATCTTGCCGTGGAGCGTGGAACTGAGTAGTTGCGCGTCTTGTTAATATAATTGCCGTACGGCCGCCCTGACGTATGTACTGCGCGAACCTGAGTTTTTTGCGACGCGGTCCGGTGATACAGTATTTTTCACAAATAGTGAGTTCGTTATAACGCGGGTTCGGTTAAATCTGGTTGAATTTGATTGGATTAACCTAAGTAACTTGAATTAATATCAAAGAAAAAGAAATACTGCATAAATAAAATAAATAAATAATTATAATTGCATAAGTTGATACAAAATGCTATGCAATAGCTTTACTGCGGCAGTCCCCGAGTGCCACACGTCTTTATTTTTTTATCATTAGTGTTCCCAATGCTCACAGGAAGACCAGGCCGCACATTTAATTTATTTGTGGATTTCCAAAAATTTTTGAAGTCCTTATTACAATGTTGAGTAGCTATTATGTCCATTTTAATTTGTTCTTCCCGATTCTGGCACCATTTTAACTTAGATTTAAATTGACGTCTGCTCTCACACATACGATCATACACAATGCCCCCTTTAGGTTTGCCACATTGTAACCAATTATCAAATTGAATCCTGAACTCCCTATGAGCATCTTTTACATATTTATTCCATCCGACTACAGTTTTCTTTTTGGCAGTAATGGCACTACCTTCATATGTCATAATTGCGGCCTCGCTTAAGGTATTTACTATAGTCTCATACATCTTATCTAAAGTCTCTTTGTGATCTATACATGTACACATACGTTCACAACAATGGCAAAACTCTACCGGTAAATGCATATCTCTAAATTTCGAATTACAATATTCTTTATATTTGAGTATTTGATGTGGTTTTCTGTTGCCCCATATTATTTTATTATTCTTAACTATATTTTGAGGTATTTTAGACCTCACAATTGCTAGGTCACAAGTAATACTTAAAGGGAAATGATCCGACCAATAAATACTGTGTAAAATTTCAACACTGCGCACAGTTTGGTAAGCGGCAGTAGTAGTCACACAGTGATCGAGCCATCTTCTACAAACTACCGTGTGCATCACTTACATATGTAAAAGAGTCAGAGTACATACCGAGTTTGTCCATATCAGCGCACTGCCAACACTGATCCGTACAAAACTTTAATAATTCATCATCAAATAGCTCATCTGGGTGAGCATTAAAATCACCAACAATGTAAACTGTTTCTATCGCACAACTTTCAATGATAGCACTAATTCTACCTAAACACTCCGTGAACTCAATTAGGTTTTCATTTTTATCCACTGGCATATAAATACTGAATACCAATATGGATCGGTCACCACTAACGGCCTTTATTGCACATACCCTAGGATTTTTACAGTCGATCACTGTCACTGAAGTAAACGCCACCTTACGCCACAAGATCGCAACACCCCCCATATGGCCTGCCGCGAAGCAAGCCAGCAGGCGTATTAACTGCCGACGTGCCGGTGCCCGCGAACTCATAGCTAATAGTATTCAAAAAAGGAAGATTATCACACAGCAACCACGTCTTTTGCAGCGCTACAATGTCAGCTGACTGACACAGTGACCTCACACATGCCTCAGAACGCTTAATATTCTTGCAGTTATAAGTTATTAATTTGAATTTATTATCCATTATATTCTTTAAACGGTATTAACATAAAAACCTATTTCTCTTTCTTATTCGTTAAATGAATGAATCTTCTGAAAGAGATTCCATCCGGCCACAAATTATCATCCAAAAAAGTGTTGACTCTATGTTTAGACACCAATAATTTGTAACTATTGTACCCTTTATCCTGTTTCATATCAATCTTTTGTAAGCTTACAATTTCATTAGTTTTTTCTCGTATATAATTAATAATGTCCGTTTCGGCGGAGTCTTTATTGACATTAGAGATAAACAAAGGAACTTTTATATCCGCAGCTTTAAACTTTTCAGTGGACTGAACACTTGCTTTCCCTTTCTGCCCTATAAAACAATTTCTATATCTTTTCCTCTGTACCATAATCCAATCGTCCGCTGGTCGATCTATTTTCCACTCTCTTCCATTACGAACCATTTCTGCCATACTTGGTTTGTTTACATTCGGTAATGTGCATTCCTTTCCATTAGCCCCTACTACCGTACTCACTGGTGGCGATCTCATCATTTCAGAGCCTACTAGGGGGAGATACATGCTTGCACCACATTTTCACTAAATACAAACAAGTTATTTCAGCAGCTGTATGCAAATGCTCCTTGACTGATCACTATATGCCTATGGTAGGTGTGAGCTTTCCTGAAAATGAACCTAAATCGAAAAACAGGTACAGAAATATTGTTGATATCGGCGCAATTAATTTGGACCTTTGCGGTATGAACTGATCGATAATAACTGGCTGTGAAGACGTCAACGAGGCCACTTTTAATCTACAATCAGCTGTAAGCAAACATACTAGTAAAGTAAAATTGAGTCGCACTCAATACAACATCAAACCCTGGATTACTCCCGGGCTAATGAAATGTATGCGACGCAGAGACCAATTGCATAGTCAGGTCCGTGCGAACCCCAATGACGTCGTGCTTAATCTGACCTACAAACGATATCGCAACTTTTGTAATGATCTGCTGCACCGACTCAAGGCTGAGCACGAGAATGGAGAGCTAAAAAACCACAAGCGGAATCCTAAAAAGCTTTGGCAGGCAATAAAAAACGTTTGCGAGGATCCCCAAAGGAGTAAAGATTCTGAGGAACTTTTGAAAAGTGATGTTGACATCAAGTCTTCATTAAATTTCTGTAATAGTCATTTTGTCTCCTCCGGTCAAAAATTGGCTGATCAAATCCTGTCTAAGCTTTCAACCTCAGAGGTCAAATTGAGTGCTTCCGTTGGGACTCCCAATCCTCTGCTTAACTCTTTTTTCTTTAAACCAACTGATTCATTGGAAATCAAGAGACTGATTGAGGGTTTACGTAATGATAGTGCGCCGGGGGTTGACGGATGTACCCCTCTTCTTATTAAATCTATTAAAGAGTCAATTTTGATTCCTCTTACACATATTTTCAACCTTAGTCTTAGTAAGGGCGTATTTCCTGACAGATAGAAGTGTGCGGTAGTAAGTCCGATTTACAAAGCTGGACCAAAGAATAATCCGTATAATTACAGGCCTATATCGCTCCTAACAATCTTCTCAAAGCTTCTTGAGAAGATAGTTAATATCCGTCTGCTGAAGTATATCGAGAAGTTGAAGCTAGTTTCTGATAGACAGTTTGGGTTTAGGGTAGGGAAGTCCACTGAGGATGCTATTATGAATGACCTTCTAGAACTCAAAATACCTCAGTGTGAAACAATTTGTTACGCAGATGACACCGTTGTCTTATTTCATGGTCGATCCTGGAAAGAAGTAAGAAAGCTGGCCGAGAACGGTATGGGTCAAGTGGCTGGGTGGCTGAATCGTAATTTGTTGACACTTAATGCGAAAAAATCCAAATACATGTGTTTCCACAAAATTTGTGCTTCGAATCCGTTGATGCAGAACGACATTCCAGTCCATACTTGTGACATTCTGCAACATTGTGACTGTGAGGGTATTGCGAGAGTGGAGACGATCAGGTACTTGGGTGTAATTGATGACCACAATCTTTCCTTCAAACAGCATATCTCATACCTCTCAAATCGAGTCAAGAAGGTTATTTACATAATGAAGTTGCACAGGAACTGTGCTGATAAAAAGACACTTCGTATGGTTTATTTTGCCCTCTGCCAATCCATAATACAATATTGTATATCAGCTTGGGGTGGTGCCTCCAAAACCACGATGTTGCAGTTGGAGAGGGCACAGAGAGCAGTTCTCAAGGTCATGTATAAAAAGCCCTACCGGTACCCTACGGCCAATCTTTATCGGGATAGCGAGGTTTTGAGTGTACGCCAGTTGTATATTCTATCCGCAGTTTTATAACAAAATACTTAAAGGCTGTGACATCAAAAATTGCACCACTTTGAAAGCTAAACAAATAGTAAAAAGATTAGTTATTTAGTAATTTTTTAATTACTGTTTTAACCTTTGGACTTGTTTAATAATCCTGATCTAAATATTGATAATATAACACACCTGCATTCAATTTTAAACAAAGAAGGCAACAGAGACGTTGCCAACTGAGGATTAAGATGGAATGTCTCAGTCTGTAATTATATTGACTTACTAAACAGGCGTATTTGACGTCAGAAATAGGTAAGAGAGTTGTACCTACTCACGTAGGTTTGTTGTTAAATAAAAATAAGAAAGTTGTGACTTACCTTGACTGTATCGCTGTCTATAATTTTGACAATTAAGGAGCGGTGCCAATCATTTTCATAACAGCTGCTACAATAGTGGCCCACACGCACGGCTCCACGCGCCAGGTATCTGTCTTTGCCGTCTCCTTTGTTGTAGTATTCACTGAATGAAAATGGCATTTAATAATTAATAAAAATAATATTATTAAACAAACAACTGGCTATGTACAGAAGTAGCGACAATCAATGGGAAAGAAAGGCTCTAGATTGGCCCCCCACTAGGATGGAATGACGACTTGGTGAAACATGCATCAAGTCTATGGATGTAGGTGGCTCAGGTCGTGCTTTGCGGCATTCATTGGGGAAGGCCTGTGTTTAGCAGTGGACTTATGAATGGCTGTAATTTTTTAGTTGTTGTTGTTGATAATGATGATAATGATAATGCTGTTGATGCTGATGATAATGATGAGGATGAGAACGATGATGAGGACAATGATGAACAAGCAGACAGCTATTCTTATTATCAGTATAGCTATTGTAATAAATATAATAGCTGTCTTATATTTAGAATAGCTGTCCATATTGTATAATGTATAAAATACTAATCTATATTTGCATTTTAAAAACCTTAACTGTATGATCTGCAATAATATATGCCTCACATAAGCCACAACCTGACCCTAAATGCGATGATCCCAGAGCCACGCAGACCCGCCACTATACCGACGAGCTGCCAGAAATCTACTTTGGGGACATTGAGCTGGCCCCCGGTCAAATGGAAAAGCCCCTAGAGAAGATGGAGTTACAACCGAGCTCTTAAAAGCTGGGAGTCAACCCTTGCTAAAAGAGCTCTCTCGGGCTTCTAACTGCATCTTACGAAATGGGAGAACTCCAAAAGCGTGGAGCAAAAGCATTACAGTCTTGTTTCACAAGAAAGGTGACAAGACTATGCTAAAAAATTATCGACCCATCTCGCTTCTGAGCCACGCCCATAAGTTGTTTTCGAGGGTCATCACAAATCGACTCACGCAAAGACTCGACGACTTTCAGCTGCGGAACAGGCTGGGTTTCGAGGAGGATTTGGCATTATAGACCACATTCACACAGTGCGGCAAATAATACAGAAGACAACAGAGTATAATCAGCCCCTGTGTCTTGCATTTGTGGACTATGAGAAAGCCTTTGACTCCATTGAAACATGGGCTGTTCTGGATTCTTTGCAGCGGTGCCAAATTGACTGGCGGTACATCGAAGTGCTGAGATGTCTTTACGATGTCCGTCCAAGTACAGGACAGTCAAACAAAACCAATCCAGTTGCATCGCGGAGTGAGACAGGGGGATGTTATATCCCCTAAACTGTTTACAAATGCACTGGAAGATGTTTTTAAAACGTTAGACTGGAAATGACGCGGTATTAACGTAAACGGCAAGTACATCTCACACTTACGCTTTGCTGATGATATCGTCGTCATGGCAGAATCGCTGCAGGAACTTCAGGATATGCTGAACAGACTAAATTAATCCTTTCAACGTGTTGGTCTGTGCATGAATCTGAACAAGACAAAAGTTATGTTCAACGATCACGTCATGCCAGTTCCAAATACTGTTGATGGTGAAATTCTCGAAGTTGTCCAAGAATATACCTACCTCGGGCAGATATTGCAACTAGGTAATAATAAATTCGAGAAAGAAGCCGATCGGAGGATTCAGTTGGGCTGGGCAGCATTTAGAAAGCTCCGTCGGGTTTTCACGTCGCCCATACCGCAAAGTCTGAAGACAAAAGTCTTAAACCAGTGCGTTCTGCCCGTACTCACTTATGGTGCCGAAACGTGGACACTGACGATACGTCTGCTCCAAAAGCTTAAAGTCGCTCAGCGAGCAATGGAAAGAGCTATGATCGGAGTTTCTCTGGTAGACAAAATTCGAAATGAAGAAATCCGCCGGAGAACCAGGGTTACTGACATAGCCTTCCGTGTTTGTAAGCTGAGGTGGCAATGGGCTGGTCATGTCTGTCGCAGAGGTGACAACCGGTGGAGTAGACGTGTTATGGAGTGGAGACCGCGTCTAGGCAAACGTAATGTGGGACGCCCCCTGACCAGATGGAGCGACGATCTGCGCAAAAGGGCTGGTAGAAACTGGATGCGTGTAGCCGAAGATCGGGCTAAGTGGCGCGCCTTGGGAGAGGCCTATGTCCAGCAGTGGACTGCCGCAGGCTGATGATGATGATGATGATCTGCAAACTATTAAATGGAAAGGTCACACTCCGGTCAAACAACAAAAGAATTACGAATAGTTATATATAGCACCCATATGGAAAAGCACATTTCGATAGTACTGCGGGTTAATTTATTTTGTCTGTTGAATTTTTAAGAAAAAACCATATTGGATATGGATTTTTAAACCCTTGGAATGCAGACAGATATTCAAATTATAATAATAAAAATGCATGCTGATGTAGGTGCTACTGACTTCATCTCGTCCATGACGTCCTCCATGGCGATGTTGTATAGCTCGCCGAGACGGATGAGCCAAAGGTGCGAGGGTGAGTACACCTCGCCAACCATAACTTCTATCATTGCGCCAGGTTCCAGCCCGTCCAGTGATGGGGCCGGGATGCTCTCCATGTAGTGAAGACAGTCCTCGGGGAAAACGTCCGGGTCCTGTCGTCCAGATAATGCCATACAATACACATTTCAAGTAATACTTTAAAAGTTACATGTTACAAGTTATGCTTTTACTATTGGTTTGGAAAAACCTGAGAACCACCAAAAACCCAACGGTATTTTACAATTAATATAGTAACATATTAAAACTTTTAAAACACTTTCTTACAATACAAAAATTGTTTTCTAGAGCCTGGACAGCCAAGGAAATTTTTAACTTGAAATTTTATTACTACTTTATCATAATAATATGCTTAGTTGCTACAAAGGAACAGCATAAGTGAAATCTGTGTTTAGTTTAAGACTTAAATATAGGATAGTGAAAAACATACACTGTAATCACAGTGAATAGCAGTTCTATGGGTAGTTAACAAATTGAAGCCTTAATTCTTACATATATAAATGTTTTCATAGCACCAACTTCGAAACTATTATGTAGATAATATTTTATTTTTGCAAATTCGTTTTAACTTTTTTTTAAAGTTTAGTTTTTATATCTCATAACTTAGGAAAATCACGCACAGAGTAACAACTAGAGGGTCATTTAAACAATTGACCCACCTCTAGGGGTGGAGTCTTTTTTGTATGTTCATTAACTGACAACAGCCTGTACATATAGAATACACTCATTATACTTTTTCCACTATGTAATTGTATTTTAGACAGATGGAACTAATGATTGCAAGAAAATATTAAAACAAATACAAAAACAAAAGTACATTATAAAGTATTTCATAACAAATATGATATTTATTACGTTACTCGCCGTTTTTTATTGACATTTAATTAGTTTTAATTTATTACAATAAAAACACAGTCATCTTGTTTATGGTAATAAATCCAAGTCCTAGCCACACTGATGTGATGCCACCGCCGCCATGTTGTTTATTAAACACTCGCTACGACATGCCAGTGGCGAAGCCTCTATACACGCCCAGAAGCCCGGCTTGCCTCATTAAGATGAATCAATCAATTACATCAAGTAATAAAATAACTCGTAAACTGTTTCAAACTATTTCAAATTTCCCGCGCACTCTGTTCGACCTCGTAGCCTTACGAATACTGCTGTCATACATATAAGGAGAGTTGAATTGAGCGATTGGTTTTCTCCCTCGCACGCGTGGGCTTTTTACCGGGCTTTCGAGAAGGCGATCGCTCCCTTTCTAACCTGTGGCAAAATGTTCTATAATGAAATATAACTACGAAATGTTTATATAGCAATTACTATTGAGCCACAAGCCTGGCTTTTCCATGAAATTGTTTAGGAGTGCGTTAACGACCAGCGAATGGGTGCGGGCCATTCGTATGCAAGTTCACTTCACATTTCAATGTTTATGTTTGTGTTTGTTAAATATTTATACTTTTTCAAAGATTTTCAGTGAAAATGGGAGGATAATAGTGTTCATTGTGATGAATGTAAGTGTGTTGAAGTGCTAATCGACGAGGAAAAGGTAAAATTTTTAAAAATGACTCTCTACAGGACTCTTTAGTATTAAAGTTTAATTAAGTTAGGCGTATTTAAAGGTTTAATAACTCAATATTTATATTACTATATGAATTAAAAATATCAATTTTAACGGCAGCATAAAATATGAGACACCTAGGTTTAATTTTATAGGAAATAAATGTTACAATCTTTTTCAACGTGAAGTCCAAATTTTAATGTAATAAATCAAAAGAATACTGAAGAATGTATTGAGATTTTTAAAGAATACTTACTCCCTTTAGTTACTTCCAGTATATAAAATGTTAATAGCGCCATCTACTTAATTCTATAGGTAGTCATTTTATCGAACGAAAATTGGATGAATCTCACGATGGTACCTAAAGATTACGCTAGATGGCACAAATACGCTATCGGCTAATTTATATTAACATATGAGTTTAAAAATATAATTTTGTACGGTTTATTATTAATTGAAAATGAATACCTGATTATATAATAAATAGTCATTATTTTATGGTAAAAAATTAGCAAAGCTTTATCTTCTCATTATAACTATCTAATTCCTGCCGTAAGCTGTTCTTTTATGCATATAACTTAAACAAAATAATTTCGAGGTTTCACATCTGCCAGGCGTCCCTTTTTAACTTTGTACATAGTTTGTTTGTACTTTGTTCATGCTTTTTTTTTGTTCATTTAACCGCCATTGAGCCGCAACAAAAAGTGGTTAAATGCGTAGTGAAAGAATGCTATTCAAGGTCACAAAAACGTATTAAATCAAGCGGAATCACTTTCAACACATAATTTTTAGTTCTTGCTTTCATATAAACGTAAAAAACCTCAAAAAATAAAATAAAATTATCGAATATTGCCATTTAGGTTCAATGTTGCCACTTTTCCGCATTTGTGATTATCCTACATTAATGGGAGGCTATAATATAATTAATGGAGTAAGTTAATTTTTTACCTCTGATTTAAAATATTTTTCAAATTATAATAAAAAGTACGTTTTAACATTCATACAAAATAATTAATTATTCTTATTTTACTTTATTCATGAATTATCTATTAAATATATATTACCTATTTTATATTAATAATTTTATATTAATTATAATTTCATATAAATTTTATATTCATCATATTTTATTACCTATTTTCTATTGTTTCATTTATTAGTACAATAAAAATACGTTTTATTTCATCATTATGTTTACTTCTATTCATCTGATGAGCTTTGTATCCTTTTTTTCTAAGGTGAAGCAATAAAGATTTTAAAATAAAATATACTTTTTTAATATAAAAACAATTAACTGCAGCTTAAAAAATTTTAGATAAAATTTCATATAGTAAGCCACACCAACCCGCCATTACATGTTTGTGTGTCTATCTTTATCTAATCTTAGCGACGATATTGTTTTCGCAACTTGTGTAAGTAAGACAGATATATGTTTATTTAAAATTGTTATTATAGTCGACCAAATCTAAGAAATACCTTTTGACGTTTCACATTAATCATTTCGTCATAACTTTGCACAAGCGTACTCACACGATTCAAAATAACTTTTTACGTAAATCCGAAAATCAATTCATAACGAATTATCAAATTTAAATTCGAATCTTTCCAAAATATTTAAAAATAACCAGTATCAACCTTTTTTACTTGACGTCGTTTCAATGATATGTTGCTATGTACCTAACCGTAGTGGATCATTAAAATTCATTGTTATGCGAATAATCGGCAAAAATATTCAAATAATCGGTAAAAATATTCAAATAATCGAAACATTAATTTTTTAATATATTATTTGTTTAATTAAATTTTTATTTAATGATTTCTTAAATTTACGCGAACACTACACATTGAATAAAACTATTATTTACGGATTCTATCGCGTTTAGTTAAACTTTAATTTAATTTATTTTTACTATAACGTCGGGATAATAAAAATAACATAGGTCAAACAAAAAGATCTATTAAAATCCGCGTGAAGGAACATATAGCTGACGTGAAGCACCGACGCTCCGGGAAGTCTGCAGTCTGCGAACATGTTCAAGATCGTCCCCACCATTACATTAGATTTGATAAACCACAAATCCTCGCAAAAGAACTCCGATTCCTACCAAGGATGATACTCGAGGCTATTGAAATTAAAAAAAACATCCAAATTTTAATAGAGAAGATGGATGGGTGCTGCCAGCTGCTTGGGATCCTATAATTTACAAAATTAAACCCAAACCCAAGCATACCACTGCAAGACTTCATGATACTATAAGCTCATTTTGCGTAAATCGGACCAAAAATTTATATTCAAAAACTGAAGGTAGCCGGACTAACTATGACATTGGGACGTCAAACATCTCAGTCCCCCGCGACCACGGGTGCTGTAAAGCACCCGAAACGTCGGGATAATAAAAATAAATTAAATTAAAGTTTAATTAAACGCGATAGAATCCGTAAATAATAGTTTTATTCAATAAATTTTTATTTTTAAAATGCCTTAAATTACATGAATATTGAATAAAACAAGTTTATTTTTTTTACTTTGTGAACGTAATTTTGTGAAGGTAAAAAACTCATATTATATATATATATATATATATATATATATATATAAATATATATATATATTTTACGTGGTAGAGCCATGCTGCAGTTATATTAGAAGTATAGTTCTAGCACGAATGGGTCGGCTCGACCGGGGAAGGACCACGCTCTCACAGAATACCAGCGTGAAATAGTAGCTTAATGCTGCTATATTTCGTATGGTGAGTGTAGAGAACCGGAGACCCTTTTTGCTGGAAATGAGGCATTCCATCTTAGTCCTCACGGGTGACAACGCATCTGCATTTTGATTCGTAATCGAGGATAGATGTGGATGTCTATGGGCCATAGCAACCACTTACCATCAGGTGGACTGTGTGCTCGTTTGTCACCCTATCCTATAAAAAACTCACATACAAGGTCGCGCTGAACAAACCACTACGTATTTCAACCTCTCGCCATTCCGTGACCTTACTGTGCGTAATTTTGTGATTTTGTGTTTGTCTTCTTATTTTGTGACTCGGCTTTAACTTTTTGTACCGTTTCTTCTATATTCGTTGAAGCATGTGCCCATGTCACAAAGGATGATTGGGCAAGTGGTAGAAAAAACAAAAATATTTGATTATGGATGACTTTGAAAGAGACATTAATTTTGATTGCATTATTGAAAATGTAATAATTAATCTAAAGTACACAGCATTATGGACCAACATATAGACCGTATTGAAGGAGCTCCGCGGGAGGTACTACAAGGGCTCTCCATGAGCTCTTCGTAGATACAGTCGCCTCCCTCAACTGGCTACGTTCCGGTGACCTCTTCGGGGAAACCGAGGGTTTTGTCTGTGCAATACAGGCTATTAAGACCAACAATTATCGGAGATACATCCTAAAGGATGGCACCGTCGACGTCTGTGGAGCTTGTCGCCATCCCGGTGAGTCACTTAGGCATGTTATCTCCGGTTTTTCAGAGCTTTTTAACTCTGAGTACTTGCACAGGCACAACCTAGTAGCTAGGATTCTACACCAGGAGCTCGCTCTGAAATACGGTCTCGTGGATCGAAAACTGCCTTATTATAAGTACTTGACGGAAGCCGTGCTCGAAAATGACCGCGTCAGGCTCTACTGGGACCAGACCATCATCACAGACAGCGAATAAGTCTGATACTGTGCTGATGGACCTGGCACAGTCAAGGATATTTTTGGTCGACATTACCGTTCCGTATGACGAGGACCTAATGAATGCCGAATCAGATAAGAAAACAAAATATCTGGACCTGGGTCACGAGGTGACCGACGTGTGGGGTGGTCTGCCGACTGAAATTATTCCTATAGAGTCGTCTTTGCGAATGGGCTAATCGCGATCAGCTCTCGGTCTCTCGAGTCATCTGAGGGAACTGAGACTCCGTGACGGACCGCTCCGGGCTCAAATGCAGAAGGCGGTGCTCCTCGATACCGCCCGCATCGTCCGCCGGTTTTATCCCTTTCCCCTAACCATCGGCCGTTTGGTCTCCCCTGCCGAGGGCTTCCATCTGGTTGGGCTTTTATTTATTTATGTATTTTTTGTATTTATTTTATTTTATTGATATTTATGTATATTTATCGTTTCATTTTCATTTATAATTATATATTTATAGAACCCAACCAGATGAAAAAACTATATAGATACCCCAAATTAATCCAAACAACGACAAGTCAACTAATTGTACTGAAAGTAAAAACCACTACGTAATTTCAATCTCCCGCCATTTTGGGAGCTTACTGTGCGTAATTTTGTATTTTTCTTCTTATTTTGTGACTCGGCTTTAACTTTTTGAATTGTTTCTTTTATATTCGTTGAAGCATGTGCCCAAGTCACAAAGGATGATTAGGTAAAAGTGGTAGAAAAACAAAAATATTCATTATAGATGACTTTGAAAGAGACATTAATTTTGACTACGTTATTTAAACTCAAATAGTAATTAATCTAAACAACGACAGCTCAACTAGTTGTGCTGAAAGTGATTGAATAAATTTATTTTAATCTAGTTCCAATTTAAAAATTTTATAACTGTGCCTCTACAAATAAGCAGTAACAACAAATTCGAAGAAATTGATAAATCATACATTTTAAATTATCCGTTTTTAATTTATTCTGGTATTACTCAAACCAAACTGTAAATGATTACCAACTTTAAATAATCGATATCGATTTTTTTAAGAATCGAATATTGTACGTTCCCATTTTTTGGTTGGCATGCTTGGTGCAATAAGTCTGGCAGCTGTCAAAATGAATTTCTTAGATTTGGTTCACTATAGTTTCAAAGCTACGTCGTCGCTTTTGGATAGTGGTTACACTTTTTTCGACGCGCGGTAATGTGGTTTACTCCTCTAGTGTTGTATAACTCAATGGGTGTAACTTTTTTAGGGCAGCTAAGCGAATTGAGGACCGGGGAAACGTAGTATTTACAGATGAAAAGTGGCTTAATGCCAATCACACTGTAAACATAAGCATGTGCCGGCCATAGAGTATAATTAGACTTAGAGTGATAGTGTCATTCAAAATTCCGTTCAAAGTTGAAGCAACAACGCAATGATGTGTGCATAAGCGGCCTATAATTACGTTTGCCCACACGCACACAAGCAATTGAGTAATGTTGTTATTGGTATGTTGTTAGTGGTAAATGAAAAAGGTGACTTTCAATAAGTATTGTTATAATCTACATTGAATAAAAAAGTTTCTGTTTCTGTTTGCAAGTAAATGACGTTTTCCCCAAAAAATTGGGAAATTGTAATAGTAGACATAGGCATAAAATTAATATTTAGGCTGCGTTTAGAATTATTTATTAACTAGATAAATATCTATAGAGAGAAATGTAAAATTACTTATATTTGTTAACTAATGTTTTTTTAAATTATTTATATATGTAATATCTTGTGCTATAATATATATTCACAAATCTATTATGTTATTATATTATTCTGGTAAAAGTGAAATATTTATATAAGTATATAGTATAAAAAAAATTTATATAAATATATAATATACTCTATTGAATAGGTGTTTTGTATTAAAACAAAATAAAATTCGGAAGGAGAAAAGCTTTTCAAATAAAACATGAACTTCAATATATTTATTAACCCTAGATCACTAACGATTCGTATAATAGACGACGCGCACCTAGTGCTTTCGCCATTTCGCCAACTTCCCGTTGCCCCCCGCCCCGCACTCTTGTAGTACCTTCCTGGATAGTCAAATTAGTCACCCGCAAGGTCTCATCGCCGATGCACGATAATTAGGTGGACATATATCGCGTGATCGTCGTCTCACGGACGAAAGGTTAGCAATGCTGTATAATTTTTAGTAAAGTTGTACATTTATGCTTCTGTTTATATTGTTATTTGTTGGAAAAGTTAATAACATTTATTATTTACGAATTAATTATTTATATTATGGTTTTATGACCTGAACTCTATTTACCTATGATGTTTTGTAACGAGTTTTACAATATTTTTGTGTATTTTCTTGCCTTAATTTTATTTACCTATTATTATATTTATAATTTTATTTATTATTTTCTATTTTAGATGGATTTGAGAAGCGTAGAAGGCAAAATTGTGCAATGGTTAGCTGAATCGGACACCGAATCTTTACCCGACAATGAACCTCATTCATCCGATTCTGAGAAAGAGAATAATGTTGAGACGAAAGTACACGTCCCTTCTGATGAAAGTGAGAAAGAAGCTTCAGACTCTTCGGGGGACGAATTGTTAGTTTCACGTCGCGGGCGTAATCGAAGGTTAGTGTTAGATTCTGATGATGAAACAATAAACACGGATCAGGCGGAATCCAGCAGCGATACTCAAACACAAGTACCGCAATTACATCCGACAGTTATTCAGCCGAGCCAGCGTAACTTGTACGGTAAGAATCGACACAGATGGTCAACAAATCCTCGTGACCCACGCACACGTACAAGTAGTCGTAATGTGATACATATCGTACCTGGTCCTTCTGGATTGGCTAAAGAGGTCTCAGAGCCAAAGGAACTATTTCAGCTTTTTGTGACGGAAGAAATGATCGATGTCGTCGTGCAATTTATAAACGCAGATATTGATATAAAGAATAATAAGTACAAACTTTCAAAATTCACTACTTCTCAGACGTCGGCTAATGAAGTCAAGAATTTACTGGGTCTACTTATTCAATCTGCTGCCCTGAAAAGTAACCATTTGCCAACTCGGATGTTATTTGACACAAAAAGAAACGCAAACACCTATAAGGGCTGCATGAGTGCTGAAAGGTTTGATTTTTTACTAAGATGCTTGAGATTTGACGATAAAAACACAAGGCAACAAAGTAGGGTATCTGA
The DNA here is from genome assembly GCA_907164705.1 of Parnassius apollo. NCBI lineage: Eukaryota > Metazoa > Arthropoda > Insecta > Lepidoptera > Papilionidae > Parnassius > Parnassius apollo. The sequence goes on from CAJQZP010001584.1 coordinate 4,101,542, forward strand.
CAAACTGGCTCCCATTAGAGATTTCTGGGAAAAATTTATAGATCATTGTCAGCAATGGTACAAAACAGGTTCATACGTTACGATAGATGAACAACTTCTTAGTTTTAGAGGACGCTGCCCTTTCAGGATGTACATCCCCAATAAACCGAACAAATATGATTTGAAACTGGTTATGATGGCGGATTGTAATACAAAATATATGTGCAACGCTATACCTTATCTAGGAAAAAACACTAACACCGGTAACAAACCATTGGCTAGTTATTTTGTAAAAGAGATAGCTAAACCCATATATGGATCAAATCGGAATATCAAAATAGACAACTGGTTTACATCAGTTACCCTGGCCACAGAATTGCTAAAACCGCCTTATAAGCTGACAGTCGTGGGTACATTGCGAAGCAATAAACGTGAGATCCCGAAAGAAATGCAGAACAATAAAAATAGACCAGTAGGCACTTCGATGTTCGGCTTTGACAGAGATATGACTTTAGTCTCATACAAACCAAAATCAAATAAAATCGTATACCTTCTATCTACGACTCATGACCAACCTGCTATTAGCAACGGCTCCAAAAAACCGGAAATTATTGAATTTTACAATTCAACTAAAGGAGCAGTCGATATAGTGGACCAGATGTGCTCAATTATGAGCACAAGCCGTAAAACCAACGGATGGCCTTTGTGCTTGTTTTACTTCTTATCTTCTTATCTAATTAATGCTTATGTTCTTTACGTGTCACACGAGATCCGTAATAATAAAAAACCCACAAAAAGATGGGATTTTGCCTTAGCAATGGCAGAAAAACTTATGGCACCTTGGCTTCGCGAGCCATATAACACTGTGACTTTGCAGCGTAATTTCAAGCAAATTATCGGAGAAATTCTAAAAATAGATGTTTCTGACGAACAGTCAAGTCAAGAGCAACCAAGAAACAGAAAAATGTGCAGTTATTGCCCAGCGAAAAAACGTCGCATGACCAAATACGGCCATTTGTGGCGAACATACAGTTTCTATGTGTAATTCCTGTACTGATTAAGATATTTCATTATTTTTTAATATTATATGATACGTTAAAAGCTTAATTACTGTGAATTTTAATTTGATTAAAGAAAATTAAACAGATTTTTAAAAGTAATGTTTTTTTCGTAGTCTCAGAGACGAAAGATTAGTTACAGCGTTACTCGAAAATAAGGTTAGTGAGTTAGGGTTAAATAACTACATACCTAAGTACATAAACAATAAATAAAAATATCTACTTATGCGTAAATATTGTAGGTACTTTTATTTGCCAAATAAAAATACAACAATAATAGTCCCATATTGGCAGCATGTAATTACAATATATATATATATATATATATATATATATATATATATATATACATATATATATATATATATATATATATATATATATATATATATATATATATATATATATTTTACTATGCCTGGCAACATTTTCATTATAATGGCGTCTGTCAAATTTACGATTTATCATTTTGTTTTGATGAATGTTTTTTTACAAAAATGTAAGATGCTGGGCAGTATTGACCCGTGAAATGAGATTTTTAAAAAAATTTCATGATTATGTGATGAGTTTTGACAGCCTTTCACAGCACAGTACTACTTTTTTTTGCAAAATTGCGCCAGCTCTTCACACGACTACGTAGACTCGAGTGTTGACGCGCCGAAAGTCGTACGTAGCCTTAAAAGGCTAACTTGAAATGGCTTCACTCTGCGTGCGCCTACTGCGGTTCTAAGCCTAATAATTCTATGGTGCCGGCAATTTCCTCAGTACTAGATGACACAATAACTGTAAGGTGTAGCGGAGAGCGAGAGGCAGGGTCCGGCGCTAATCCCGCGCGCTTTACGGTAACAAGTTTCGACATAAATTGGTTGGATCCCGAGGTTATCCTGCCGAATAATGTTCGGCCGAATATTCGGTTCGGTAAAAGTTTTACCGAACTTTCGGCCTAATATTCGTATTCGGTGAAATCCATTTTCGGCCCATCCCTAATACCTACTCAAGCCAACACAAAATCCGATAATATAAACTGGCTTCGTGATCATGACCACAATGTACATGAGTCTATGTTAAAATGTGGGTTAGTCCGTATATTATAAAAAATCGACAACCACCAAGATACATTGTGGACGAACTTGCAGCAGATTTTTTATAGGATAAGGGTGACAAACGAGCACACAGTCCACCCGATAGTAAGTGGTTGCTGCGGCCCATAGACATCTACGTCTATCCTCGATTACGAACCAAAATGCAGATCCGTTGTCGCCCGTGAGGACCAAGATGGAGTGCCTCGTTTCCAACAAAATGGGTCTCCGATTCTCTACACTCATCATACGAAACACAGCAGCGATGAGCTGCTAATTTACGCTGGTATTCTGTGAGAGCGTGGTCCTGCCCCGGTCTAGCCGACCCATTCGTGCTACAACTATACTACTATATATACTGGTATAGCTCCAACATGGCTCTACCACGTCGTTATGGGCACACAGTTCTAAAACTACTGCCGTACCACTTTTAGTACAACGCCAATTAATTAATATGCGCAATTGTGAAAGGGTACGCAGCAAGAACTAACACAAATCCACCGTTTACAGCAAATAAGATGCTGAGATTGCTGAATGGTGCATGTAACCACGTCACCGCTGTAAATTGGGCAAGTGTAGCAGAAAGGACTAAACAATTAATATCGTCGGACTGGGAACGAGATATTGCTTTCGATTATATAAGAGAACAATGTTGTCCATGTAGGTACAGATACGTCATCAGACGAAGAGAGTATTTCAGTATATACATAGATGACGAATAATTTTGGAAAATAAACCTTTAAATATTTATTTGGATGTATAATTTCGATTTCCAAAATAATGCCAACCAAAATTGTTTTAATCCTTCTACATAGAATTGTAATTTGTGTCCCATTTTTTAAAAATAATAGTAAACAATATTGTCAGGTTTTTCGTGTACTCCGAAAGAATTACAATCGTGAGCGTATTTATCAAAGAATACTATAATACATAGATAATAGAACGGGGGAGTGGGCGGAGCCCGTGTCGCCACTAAAATGTCACTAACACATCAATTCACACGTATAAATGTCAACACGAGATGTGGTTTGACGTTACAATCGTTTCCAAATTTCTCATGCAAATTATTTATAAAAATGCCAAATTGCACGCTATTTACAAATAAATATGTATTAAAATCTGTCTGTCAATACAGCGAATCGGGTTTGTAGTAGTGATAATACGACGTTATTGCTTGTATGTGTGCTCCCGGCGACGCCTATCGTCGTATAAAATAAAGGTTGACAGCAATTCTATTGTGTATTATAGTATTCTATGGTATTTATGTATGTATATAATAATTAAGAATTGCACAAAAAATCATCGTTTTTCATTTATCGGCTTACCACATCACTAAAATTGATTTCTGTCAGATGTGACCTTGATGAACATGACGGGCTGTCGCCTATTTTTTTTTTGTTTGTAGTTATATTCGCAGAAGCTGGGACAAAGTTAAGTCGACTACTCTGTGTAAGCTGTCTAGAATAGAATAACATAGTGGAAGCAGTATAATATTTTTATCATTTGGCAATTGATAACATAAATGATATAATATATTAAGAGTACATCATGTAACCACTATTTTTATTAAGTGCTATCTCAAAGTCCAGGTCACCTGTGGATCAATAACAATTCCATTGCGATATAATTTCTAAAAGACCTATATAGACAGATAGATATAGACACTTTAGATGGTGGATATAGTTACAAGACTCAAATAACATTCACAAAAAAACAGCAAATACAAAAAATTGGACTAAGGCGTGCTGACGACCTTTGCTTCTTAACCCCAAGAACTAATTATGGTAAAAAAAAACTTAATGTACGAAGGTGTAAATTGTATAACCAATTACCGAAAAATATGAAAGAAGCAAAATCAATCCCAACATTTAGAAAGCACTTAAAATATTATTTAATTTCTAACCTGAGCGTACCTTGATTTCACTACTTTACGCGTCGTTTCTAGCTACGCTCGGTCTGTGTAAGGTGCGCCTCCAAGCATTGTTTGCGTCTTAACTACGTAAAGTCTTTTAAAAGTACCCTGTTTATTAGTATTTTGTTTGTTCTAGAAATAAAAATTGCTAAAAAATTTATAATTACAACTGAATGTGTTTGAGTGAAATTGATTCGATATATTAGTGTACGCCTAGGATAAGACTATTATTTGTTTGTATGTATTTTAAACTTTCTCGTGTAAGTGAATTGTTGTAAAAAAAACTCACGAAATCAATTCCCGGCAGCGCGTCTTCTGGGTCGACGGCGTCGACGTCATGAGACCTTTGTTGCGCGGGGGAGTGCGTGGGGTGTGCGAGAGGTGGGAGGGGCGCGACTGCGGCGGGCGGCGTAGGCTCGGCCCGCAGCAGCTTCCAGTCCGCGGCCCCGCGCGGCCGGTAGATCCGCAACGAGTCCTCCAGCACACACGCAAGGCTCAGCACACTCGTGTATCCAAACCGCGCGAAGTTCAGCTCACGCCCGTACCGATCTCTGTACAGCGAACTCAATGTTTCACATGACAGAGCCATGCTGCTGCTACGAGGGCGACATTGAAAGTTTTTAGAACTGGCCACTTGTTTACAACTTATTTTTTTATTATGTCGTTTACGACATAATAAAAAAATAAGTTCAAATTTTGAAAATGAAACTCTTTGCCAATATTATTGTGTATGTATTTTGTTAATTTGTCATTTGTATACGATTTGGCGGCAAATTGAAAATTGTAGACCCCCGATCTCGACGGCCGATTGAGGCTACCACGCCAGAAATAATCAAAAAAAATAATAATTGAAAAACTTGTATCGGAATATGCTCGGCCCCCTCGTCATACAGTACCACCTAGAGACGACGGGTCCCCTGTGCATGCTAAGGCACGCCCATTACCAGTCGATAAATATAAAAAAGTAAAAGAAGAATTTAGAATAATGCAAGAAAGAAATGGGAATATGCAGACCTTCCAAGAGTGCGTGGGCTAGCCCACTACATGTGGTGCCAAAGAAAAACGGTGTTTGCGACCGTGCGGAGACTAATAAGTAACTAATAGTACGTTAAATGCAGTTACTAAACTGGATCGATATCCGATACCTAGAATTCATGATTTTATTTATTTATTTATTTAACAATTTATGTACACACGAAGTAATGTTAGAATGAAAAATAAAACGATATTTTGTACAAAGGCACATCTTATTTCATATTGAAATTTCTTCCAGCAGGCCTGATACTGAACAGATTCAAAAAGAAGCAGATTTAGTGTGCACTTTCATAATAAATTTTATAATATTATTATACTTAATATAAAATAAAGATAATAAAAACATACACATATATCCATACATACAGATATGCATATACTTAAATACTATACTATAGGGTGTTAGTGTAAACACCGTTGTTATCCTTGAAACCAGTGGTTTGGTTTCACTTATAGAACGTAAATTCATTTTTTTAATTTTATTGTAACAGAACCAACAGCATTTTGTAAAATTATACAATTAGTAAGTATTTACATTTTCTACTGCCAATTACAGGTTCTTACTTTATAAAAAAACAAATCTTCTAACGTATTGCTACAACTGTGTGGAAATAATATTATACAGGGTTATTTTTAAAGAGTAGTCATTACGCCATTACGCATTTTACAAAATACAGTGCCATACATGTACATATACTAGTGTTTTGTTTTGTAAATATTTTTTTATGTGTGTGTGTGTGTGTGTGTGTGTGTGTGTGTGTGTGTGCGTGCGTGCGTGCGTGCGTGCGTGCGTGCGTGCGTGTGTGTGTGTGTGTGTGTGTGTGTGTGTGTGTGTGTGTGAAAGAGGTGTGGCATGTTTGTACGTGTTATTTTTTTTAAATTTATATTACTTGCTATTTCTTAAAATTGAGATTATTTCTTTTTTTATGAAAGCTTTACTGTTTAGATGTTTGTATTTGCTCTATATTCTCTATATAAGACAAATAATGCGGATTCCAGACATTACAACAATACTCCAAAACACTTCTTACATAATAATAATACAAAATTTTTATGCGTTCAGAATCTGAGAAAGGACGGGACACTCTTAGAACAAATCCTAAATTTTTATATGCTTTTGCAACCATTGTCGTGACATGATTAGACATAAGTATCTTGGAATCAAAAATAACACCAAGATCTTTGGTTTGGTAGGTGCGTTCCAATTTATATCGATATTCAATTGGTTATCTAATTTATATCGATATTCAATTTGGTGTCTTTTACGAGTGAAGCTTATTTGATAACATTTTGTTATATTAACACTAATACGGTTATCATGATAGAAGAAACAAAGCTGGTTCAAGTCTTTCTGAAGTTGGTGTGCATCTTCCTCAGACTTAATATATGCGTAAATTTTAGTGTCGTCCGCATACATGAGAAATTTGGAAAATTTAAAACAGTCTACTATATCATACAAGTATGATGCATACAGTGACGGACCTAATATGGACCCTTGAGGGACTCCAGATGGGACATCCAAGAAATCAGAGCGATGTCCAGCTATTACAACAGCTTGAGATCGGTTACGTAGATAGGACTCTATCCACCTAAGTAGATTTCCATGAATTCCTAGCTCCTGGAGTTTACGCAATAGAATAATGTGATCCACGCGATCAAATGCCTTCTCGAAGTATGTATATATGGCATCAATCAGAAAACCATCATCCATACCTCGAAGAACATCATTAGAAAAAATTGATAAATTAGTCCTGGTTGAGCGACCACGAACGAATCCATGCTGTTGTGAAGGAATGTGACGAACAATCAGAGGATATAAATGCTTATGTGCAGCCCTCTCCATCAACTTGCTCAGTACATTAAGAATAGAAATAGGTCTGTAATTTTCGATGGCTGTTTTGATTCCTTTTTTTATGGATTGGAACGACGTTAGCGGTTTTCAAATCTTAGGAAAATAACCTTCTGCAAAACATCGATTAAATATTAATGTTATAGGAGCCGCTAGCGATTCTGCGCACTTTACAAAGAAATATGGAGGAATCTCATCACATCCAGCGCCTTTAGAACAATCGAGATTATCAAGAGCCTTTTTTATGTCTGTTACAGAAAGATATATATCACTAATAACATCATTGCTTAGGAAATTTTTATGTGTAAAATTTTGATAATGTAATGCCGGTAGACTAAAATTAAGACTAAAAAATTCATTGAAAGCATTGCAATTATCATTTTGATTTGAAAATTAATTATTATTGTATTGCATTATTTGGAGATAAGTTGATTTATTTTTCCTCTTGGATTTTATATAAGCCGATAACAATTTAGGTGTAGTTTTAATTTTTTCTTGAGAATAATTAATGTAAGACGAATAACATTCCTTTTCAAGTTTTTTTAAAAGGGAAAGCAATAAAGAAAATGATTCATAATCATTTGGGTTTCCATATTTTTTCTAGTAAGTATGATACTTAGCTTTTTCTTTAATCAACTTTATTAAGGCATTACTATACCAAACAGGATAATTGTAAGTATGAGATACAATTTTTGTGGCACAAAGTTAGAGATGGCTGTATTTAATGTTACATAAAAGTGTCGATTACGTATTTCAAATCATGTGATTTTAGAAAGGACCAATCGTAATTAGAAAAAAAGGTATTTCATTTATTATAATCAGCTTTCCTAAATAAGTTTCTTTTTCTAGTTTTTGGTTTAATCGAAGGTACTATTATATCTTTCACATAAATATCGACTGATGGATGACAAATATCTTCAACTACAATTGGGGCTTTAGATTTTACGATAGTTAATGATATATTAGAGAAAATTATAAATCCATATGGTAATATACTGGATTTAATTATATAAATCCAGTATATTACCATATGGATTTACTAAATAAGTGTATTGAGATAAACCTAAATAAGAAGTAGTATTAATTAAATCAACAGCAGAGTTCTGCATCTCGACAGATCCCTTTTTTAATATTATAGGTTTATTTAATTTCCAACCTGTACAAGGTAAGTTGAAATCAACAATTACTATAAAATGATCATCTGGTTTTGAACTAATCGCAACAGTAAGTATTTGTATAAACTTTTGCATACAAAATGCAAAAGCGTGGTTTGGCGGTATATAAGCACATAAAATATTTAAATCACGTTGTGAGTCAAGCGCACGCGCCGGTACTGTTATGCATATGCACTCAAGATCGTCGCGATCAAGGTCAGAGTGCCTGCGCGCCCTGAGCCGGGAAGAGCACGCAATCATCACACCACCTCCGAGCGCGCCGCGATCGCGACGGAATAGTTCGTATTGGTCAGAACTGCACAACTCCATATCCAGAATACTGTCGCATAACCATGTCTCTGTAATTAAAGCGATGTCAATATTAGATAGAAATAAATTATTATAAAACTGGTCAGTCTTAGTCCGTAATCTTCGTACAGTACATTCTGATAGAAAAGTCTTAATCCACTATCGCACTTTGGCATTTTAAATATTAAGTACACCGTTAGTTATAGAATGTTACACATAAAGGATTGTAATAACTGCTTTCATTTGCACTACAGAGAAAACGTAATAATAAAATAAGAAGTGAATGCTAAGTATCTTTTTCCACGACAATAAGACATAATATAAGGTTTTAAAAAGAAATAAAACAGAAAGGCAGTTTGTAATGCCTATTGATATATTATCATAGTGTTTTAAATTTTTTCATAGTGTTTTGCAGTTTGAGTAATGATAAATAGAAACAATGAATAATATGTTGTATGATAACTTTGCAAGTTGTTTGGTATTAAAATGTAAAGAGATATAATATGATGAAAGTAAGTGAGAAATGTGTATTGTGTAAGTATGCGTAACATAACTAAGAGTAACATCGCTATACAATCAGTACAAATTAAACTATTTTTATCAAATCGGCCGTCGTTATAATGGGTATGGGGGAGAAGTTTCGTTGCGACGCACATAAATACGGCAGTTTTTTGTCCAGATAAATTTGAAATTAAATTCCTTAGTCTTGATTTTACACTGTTTAAATAAATCCCGGTTGTAGGGTGTAAGATGTTCATTAATATAAATATTGTTTCTGGCATTATCGTTCCTTGTCTTGTTCACCATACCAATGTCGGTTAGTTTGATGCCGCGATGTTTACGCGATGCGATTACGATCGAGTCTTTTGTACTGCGGTGACGAAACCGGGCAATGATGGAACTGTTCGGCTTACGCGGCTGCACACGATGTGCAAACTACACCTCACTACTGTCCATGGTGACACCCAATTTCTCGGCCAGCTTAACAACAATTTCAACAGTGTTCTCATCCTTGTCCTCCGGGACACCTGTAATTTCGATATTATTAAGACGGCTCCACTGCTGTTGCCTTGCAAACTCCTCTTCCAATTGTTTAAAACGTCTTGTATTAGCATCTGCGTCACTTCGGAGACGCGCATTTACTTCCTTTAGGCATTTAAGTTCAGCTGTGGTGGGAAGAGAGAGTATGAAGGGGAAAACCCCCCCCACACCACAAAAAAAAAATTTAAAAAAATAAAAAAAAAAGTGCAAGATTTTTCATGAGATCATCATACTGGGTACTTATATAATTAAGAGTAGTTCCCATAGTCGATATTTGAGCTTTCAAAGAGCTTAACTCGCTTTTAACTGCCTTTTACATAAGAACTTGGAGTTCATCTTTAAGAGAGTTTAGGATGCCTGTTCGAAATTCAGATGATTCCTGTAGATAAGAGCTTACTGGAGAATTTTCTTCTGATGTATGTTTAAGCGGAGTGTTGGTATTGTCACCTGCTTTTGGTTGCTTGCTAATGCAATACGGGCATGTCCAAGACGATATTTTCTTGGCACTTTCTGATGTCAAACCTACACATAAATAGTGGTATGTCTTAGCGCAGTTACTGCGGGTGCAAATTATTTTCTCAGATTGCCGGACCGATTTCTTACAACCATTACAGCTAGACATTGTGTTCAATTTATTATTGGCTGGCTGTGTAGTGTAGATCGTTTATAGAATGGTAAGTACAACGAGCATTAATGCAGGTAGGTGTTAATTGTTACCTTTATTTACTTCGACTCGGTGTGACGTGTTCGGATGCGACGAGTAAGGTACTGCACTTTCAACACAGATATAACTAATTTTAACAAATGATGCTATTGGCGGGAAAGGGACCCTTAGGTTACAATACACTACGTGCGTTAATCGATTGAAGCGACGATTATATTTTCTTATCTAATATGACACAGGTCTGCTCTGAGCGATAATCAACAACAAGTGTTGCGCAAATGCAAGAACAAGACGAGACTTAGCCAGTCTTGGTCTTGGTCTTGCGCCAATACACCTGGTCTTGGTATTGCGCTCTCAGTCTTGTTCTTGCAGCAAGAGTCTCGCAAGTCTCGCAATTACCTATTAGCCTATTGTTATTTATTAAACGTTACTTTAGATCTTAGAACAACTTAACAGAGTAGGCACATTTTGAGCTTGAATTAACATAGCCATAGAAAGAACAACCAAATTAACAAATGTCTAAACATTTAATGAGAAATTCGAAAAATCAACTAATACCAGCGATCCGTGCCGATGCTCTAACCAACTGAGCTGTCTACCAAGTCCCACGGCCACGGGAGTTAGTCTGTTTCTTAATAAACGTTTACATTTAATAAGCTTACATGTGCTAAAACTTAGTCAAAACATATAAAAAACAAATTAATGACATTAACTTGACTGTATTATAAAGAACATTATCTGTCTAGAAAGAGATTGATAGACCCTTATATGAAATGGAATAAAAGAGTTATACAATTTACCATTTATTTAAATAAAATAATAAAATACAATACAAATTAAATTACATAACAGTACACCACAGCTTTGACATTACTGTTACTTTATATTAATTCTTTTGACCAAGAATTAATACAAAGTAACCATCTGGCTGACTCATCACTTAACCTATTTCTATGTTTTCTAATTACTAATGATGCTTTAGAAAATAATCTCTCAGCAGGTACTGAAGTTGCAGGTATTGAAAAAAAATCACGGGCCATCTTCGATAAAGTCGGATATTCTGTCTCATGCCTCCTCCACCACTCTAAAATGTCTTCCGAACTGGCGGCTCTGGGTTTACTTAGGTACTCCTCCAACTCGTCTATAACTAAGCCTTGATGAAAAGATCCAGATCCAGATGACGTCGAGGGACATGCATACTATTTCTCAAAGTCTATTACGTCTTCATCTTCATCATATTCACATACTTTCTTTTCATTTATTGGTGATTCTAGAGACGTATTCACTGAGTGTAGACTTTTATATTCTTTATAAAATTCATTAAATTTGCGCAGGCTTTCTGTTTTAATTTGCTTCCCCCATAATGTCATGTCAAAAGTCTGAGTCTTATGCCTTGGGTCTAAAATTAAAGAGGTACAATAAATCCAGTTGCTCTTTTTATAATGTTTAAGCATTTTGTCTCGAGCTGCTTGAAAACCCAGAATGAGCCTTTCATCCACTTCGGATCGATTAGGTTTCTCATCTAATTGTTTTACCATGGATTCAATTTTATCGAGCAAGAGATTGAATGATACAATGACTAGCGGTAATGTAACATATTTTTCTCCACCAAGTTTCGTTGATAGAAGTTTAAAGTTTATTAGAAACTTATTTATTTTTTCGAGTATTTGCCATTCACTATCTGTGATTTGAAAATCATTCAGTTCGGTGACAGAAGTGCACAACATGTTAATGCCAGTTCTCACTTTTAAACCAAATCCAATCATATCATGTGTTGAATTCCATTTCGTTGGACAGTCGACTATGGGGTTCAGATTTGATGGCACGCCAGCTGCTTCACAAGCAGACTGAAACTTCCTCTTCAATATCTCACTTCTTTTTATTTCACTGGAAATACTGCGTAATTTTGTTATAGCTGTAAGTGAGTCAGCAATATTTTGCGCATATTCTTCACTCCCTCAGTTTCGTCTTCATTATCTTCATACTGCTGTTCTTGTCCCTTATTGTCAGTTTCACTGTGTAATGCTAAGGTCTTTAATAAATCTTGTACACCAAGGTTCAAAATGTGAGCAAAGCACCGGAAATGTTGATTGTCTGAATCAAAGTGTGGCAGCTGTTTGTCCAATTCATACATAAATTTGGTATTTGCAGTTGCGTTGTCGACCGTGATACCCTGTATTTTATCAATTATGTCATATTCCAATAAACATTCGTGGAAAATCGTTGCAATATCTTCCCCAGTACGTCGACCGCGTGATGGTATAAAATCAAGGACTACAGATCGATACTTCCATTCGTTGTCTATATAATGAATAGTGAGCCCGTAGTAACTCCTACCAGCAATTGGCGTCCATCCATCAATGGTAAATGACATTTTAGATGAAAATTGTTGTAGTCGTTTCTTAAGATTCAATTGAAGCTCTTCAAACCGTTCTTTAACCTTCCTTCTAAGTATGGACCTTTTAGGAAACACCATATTTGGGCAAATTGATCGAAAATATACTTGTGTAACTTCGTCATCGAAAAATGAGAAGGGAAGATATTTTTTAACCATCCAATCAACTGCTGTCGTGATGTTGTCACTGCTATTTTCAGACTGAAATAAAACAGTAAATCATATGTCTCGCCGATTATAAAAACAAATGAAAATATGAGTGAATTATAAATACATATTTAACACTATAATCTACATATATATATATATATATATATACATATATATATATAACTACCACTCACTGACTGACTATAACGATATCTCAGGAACTATAAAACATACAAACTTGAAATTTGTAAGGTAGGTTCCTTTTATGGCATAGAGATCAGTTAAGAAACGGTTTTGAGAAAATCTATCCCTAAGGGAGTGAAATGGGAGTTGGAAGTTTGTATGAAAGTCCTACGTTTTTGAAGTTAGAGACACGAAAATCGGGATCAAAGTTATAAGTTTACAATAATAAAATCCTGAATAAGCTGTTTTACGAAATCCTAACCCTAAGGGGGTGAAATTGGGGTAAAATGGTTACATGCAAGTCCTATATTTTTAAAGTATAGATATGAAGATCGACATTTACTTTATTAGTTTTAAATAATAAATACTTGCGTAGTTAAGCTTTACCTATATAGCCTCTTTATACTTAAGTAAGACTTTTGCAGCGAGAAAATTTCAAAATCTCATAGGAAATCAGATATTGTACGCGGACGAAGTCGCAGGCGGCCGCTAGTTACATAATTTAACAGTGGTAGAGCCACGCGGCAGCTTTGCTGTTGCACGTATGGGCCGGCTCAAACCGGGGTGGTACCACGACCTCACAGAATACCGGCGTGAAATGGAAGCTCTGCTTCCGCGTTTCGTCTGGTGATTGCAGGTGGCCGGAGGCCCCAATCCCCCCCCCCCCATCAACATAGTAGCGGAATTAAAAAATGATAAGACTACCCCAGGAGGGTACCAGCACCCCTGGAGAATCCCTCGCTGAGCATCCACGACCATGTTTCTCCACTTCTGAGCGTGGGTGCTCAGGCTGCCCCGCGTATTCTGGGGGGGGGGGGCAAAATTCCGCTCAAAACTACAACTGCTCGGGGCAAACGGAGCAACAAGACCAAGGCGACCCCTGTCACGCTGTCCGTGAATTTCTGCATTTCAGGGGACTTCACTCTAACCTAAACGCCGTCCACTCCATCAACACGTCTCACAATCATCTCGAGACGGCGAGGGAGGCTCTGCTCTTTCTGCCCGAGACGCAGGTGTCCTCTCCGGCTGATGTCTCGTATCTCTCCTACCCGGGGTACAAACTGGAACACTCCTTTGTGCCTCGGGCTGGAGTTTGCGTTTACGTCAGAGAGGACATCTGTTCTCGACGCCTCGGCAGACTTGAAGGTTCGGACCTGTCCATCCTTTGGCTACGCGTAGACAGCGACGACTATCCGCGCGACTACGGCTGCCTCTATAGGTCCCATAGCGGTAATGCCGAAACAGACCGACTCTTCGACCACGTCCAAATGGCTACTGATTCGTTGCTACAGCAGATCCCCTCCGCAGAGATCGTGATCCTCGGCGACTTTAACGCCCATCACACCGAATGGCTTGGTTCACGTTTAACCGATCATGCGGGGAGATCTGTTCATGATTTTGCCTTGGCATATGGTCTGACTCAACTGGTTACTTCGCCTACGCGGATTCCAGATGTGGAGGATCATGCACCTTTCCTGTTGGACCTTCTTCTGACCTCTCACCCGGACGGATATCAGATTTCCGTCGACGCCCCTTTAGGCTCCTCGGACCATTGCCTTGTTCGGAGTGTGGTGCCACTCACGCTGAAATCGCAGTTGCATTCTGCAGGCTGCCGCCATGTTTGGCACTATAGGTCAGCCGATTGGGATGGGATGCGGTCTTTCTTTGCATCCTACCCTTGGGGGCGAGTTTGCTTCTCGCCGGACGATCCCAACGTTGTTGCGGATTCTGTCGCTGATGTGGTGCTTCAGGGTATGGAACTTTTTATTCCTTCCTCTATGGTGCCCATTGGAGGCAAATCTCAGCCATGGTTTGGTCGCTCCTGTAAAATAGCATCATGCTATAAGCAGGAGTGCTACCGAGCCTGGGCTGACGCATCTGCGTCCCGGGATGTAAACACAAGCGCTCTAAAAAAGAAGCATAATTCCGCCTCTAGGTCCTTCAAAAGAGTCATTGCCAAGGCAAAGTCAGAGCACATAGGCAGAATTGGCGAGAAACTAGTTCGCCTTCCTTCTGGAACCCGTGCATTCTGGTCTCTCGCCAAGGCTGTCCAGGGGAATTTCTGTCAGCCATCTCTTCCATCTCTGCACAGGGAGGACGACTTACTGGCCCATACCGCAAAGGAGAAAGCCGATCTTCTAGGCTCTTTCTTTGCGTCCAACTCGATCCTCGATGACGGGGGGAGTACGCCGCCGACCATCCCGCGGTGTGAGTGCTCCATGCCGGAAGTGCAGTTCACACAGCGCTCGGTTCGCAAAGCACTCCTCTCCTTGGACATCCACAAGTCGAGTGGGCCTGACGGAATCCCCCCCAATTGTGCTGAGGACGTGTGCTCCAGAGTTGGCGCCGGTTTTAACGCGTCTTTTCCGGTACTCCTACCCCTAGCCGTAGTCCCAAAATCATGGAAGACGGCTTTCATCCACCCGATCCCTAAAAAAAGGCGACCGCTCAGACCCGTCCAACTACCGGCCTATCGCCATCCCCTCCTTGTTCTCCAAAACAATGGAGTCTATTGTAAACTGCCAGCTCATGAGGTACCTTGAGGATCACCAGCTGATTAGTGACCGTCAATACGGTTTTCGCCGTGGTCGGTCAGCTGGTGATCTTCTGGTCTACCTAACTCAAAGATGGGCGGAGGCAGTAGAGTCCAAGGGGGAGGCATTGGCCGTTAGTTTGGACATTGCGAAGGCCTTCGATCGGGTTTGGCACAAAGCGCTTCTTTCGAAGCTCCCTTTCTATGGGCTTCCCGAGAAATTGTGCGATTGGATCACCAGCTTTCTTGCAGATCGGGGCATCAAGGTCGTTGTAGACGGTGCAAGCTCCGATTGCAAGCCTATTAATGCTGGTGTTCCACAAGGCTGCGTGCTATCGCCAACGCTGTTTCTTCTGCATATCAATGATATGTTGCAAACCTGTAACATTCATTGATATGCAGATGACAGCACTGGTGATGCTCTTTACACCGGCCGAGCCAATATTTCTCGGGAAAACGTCTCCAAGTGCCGGGACAAACTTGTGTCTGAAGTCGAGTCTTTGCTGAACAGAGTCTCGGACTGGGGGCGACTAAATCTAGTCCAGTTTAACCCCCAGAAGACACAAGTTTGTGTGTTAACCGCTAAAAAAACCCTTTGTCGTATCTCCTCAGTTTCAAGGCACTCCCCTTGTTGCCTCAGCCAGTATCGGAATCCTCGGCGTCGACATATCGAGTGACGCGCAGTTTCGTGGTCACTTGGAAGAGAAGGCCAAATTGGCCTCTAAAAAGCTTGGCGTGCTCAGCAGAGCGGGACAGTATTTCATGCCGGCACACCGTCTGCAACTTTACAAGGCGCAGGTTCGGCCGCACATGGAATACTGTTCCCATCTCTGGACTAGGGCTCCCCAGTACCAGCTCCTTCCACTTGACCGCATCCAGCGCAGAGCGGCTCGAATCTTCGACGACCGAGTGCTTTCCGATCGGCTCGATTCACTGGCACTGCGAAGAGATGTTGCATCTCTTTGCATTTTTTTTCGCATATACTATGGCGAATGCTCTGAGGAATTGTTCAGATTAATCCCAGCCGCCAAATTTCGTGAACGCACTACGCGGCAAACGTCCCGATACCATCCACACCATCTGGATGCTTGGCGGTCCACCACTATAAGTTTCAAGAGGAGTTTTCTTCCGCGTACAACCTCTCTGTGGAATAGTTTACCACCAGCGATTTTTCCGGACCGATACGACCTGGGGGCCTTCAAGAAAAGAGCTTACTCCTTTCTAAAGGGCCGGCAACGCACCTGCAATTTCCCTGGTGTTGCGGTTGATCATGGGCGGCGGTAGTCACTTAACATCAGGTGAGCCGCATGCTCGTTTGCCCCTCTTCTATATAAAAAAAATATATATGTGTTG
This sequence comes from Parnassius apollo, assembly GCA_907164705.1. NCBI lineage: Eukaryota > Metazoa > Arthropoda > Insecta > Lepidoptera > Papilionidae > Parnassius > Parnassius apollo. The sequence goes on from CAJQZP010001584.1 coordinate 4,118,236, forward strand.
TAATTGTGTGAAAAGTATATTTTTTCTTACCTGTCCACTTTTTCCGGTGGTTATTAAAAAGATTGTGATATCTCCACTTAATTTTGGTATTTCAGGAAGAAATATTTGTGATTCCTTTTTGTGGAAAGATATTAGATGCTTCCTTAAGCCTGAAGTGTTTCTGTTTTTCATTTTTATTTCAACCTTTTTATGTTGGCATAATTTACACAAAGCAATTTGGGATGCATGAATTATGTCGAAAAACTCATCAAATTTACTTTTGGGTCTTTTAGATCTATAACTCCAACTCACTACTCCGACTAGAACTATTCGACTCTTCGTCACTCATGTCAAATTGTAAACTTATCACTCCGAGAACAACAAGGATTAGAGTAAAAACAATTAATACATTAGACTCGAAGCAAAGCTCAATTGGGAATGACTGGAATTAAAATAAATACTACTATTTGTAAGTACACGCCGAAAGACCGACAAAGGAAAGTTCGGAATCCTTTGATAAAATTAATGATTCTTCAGAAGATTAATAAAGTAGATGCGTTGCCAGATAGGTATAGTGTGCCTACGTAAAAATGAAATGTAAATAAAATTGTGTATATTATGTTCTTCTTGTGATTGAATTAATCTACGTTAATTTAATTAAATTTGCCTTCACTCGTTTGAATTTCAAAATTCAAATATGTTTTATTCAAGTAGGCATTAAAAATACACTTTTGAATAGTCATATAATCACTGTTTTCCCCAATTTTTTCTTTTCCATGTCCAGGGGTTCTGATTCTACTGAGAATAATCATGGAAGAAAGTAAGAAACTCAGTAGTTGATCTTATCAAAATATTTTTACAATAGTTCTATAATTATGTAAAGCGATAAGTCAAACATAAAATATCAAATGTATATGTAGATACCAAATCGGTTTAGAAATTTCTAGTTAGTCCTGTCTAGTACGAGAGGTCAGTTCCAAGCATTTTTGTCTTTAAACGGTTCTCTAAGAGATACTCGGGCTCCTAAAAAGTACATAGATCTTATTTTACGCTTATTATTTAATATGCACACTTTTTATATTATTCGATTAGCATTGTACAAAATGTTTACACGTTTCAAGTGTGTTAAAAGTGTCTACGATATTTATCAAATGGGTGACGACATATTCGAACACTTTGTATTCAAAAACACACACTTCCAAAAATCTAGATTTGCAGTGAACTTATTGTACATGTTTATCTATTAGGTAACAATAATAATAGTAAGTAATTATTATAAAGCCATATAGTTAATATTATAATAATTACTTACTAGAATAAATTATTATGGTATCTACCTATCCTTACCATTATCTAATTACAATATTCCTTGCGAGATCAGCATCATGTATTCGTGTTCATTCTGAGCACCCGGAAACTTATTTTATTCTTTGGAACATGTACTCTGTGGCGGCATTCAAACAGTGTCAAATGTAGTGCGTGCGGCGCGGCGGCGACGATTGAATGCGATATCAATAGAAGCCGCCGGCGCGTGTATCTTGACCTTGTACTTCCGAATAGCTGCAAAATTTCTTTGATAGGTCAGTATTCGACCTTTGATGATGCCGACAACAAGACGCCGCGCACTATCAAAGTGCCGATGTTCAAAACTAGGGATGTACTGTTTTTCCTTTTAATGGATATTTTCATCCTCTATGTATGTTTATGGTATTGTTTGTAATGCGCGTAAGTCCAATTTTTCAAATTTTTTTATATATTTTTTGCGTCTCATAGAGTCCCTAAGCGTACACCCGAACTCCTATACTCCCTGAAACGACACTCATTCCTAACTACAAGACGCAAGAGTCTCGCAGGCTTAGTCTTGTTCTTGCTCAAATCTTGCACGGTCAGTCTTGGTCTTGGTCTTGCTAAAATTAGACGGTCATTTTCTTGCAAAAATGCAAGAACAAGACCAAGACTGCAAGACCAAGACCGATTTTGGGCAATCAACAACGGTATGTTATAACTAATAACGGTAATAACGGTAACAATTAATTTAAAAAAAAAGCTAATTGAACCTAGCTTAACCCTTAAATCAAAAGCTATTTTCTTTCATAAAATTTAAAAAGTTTCTGTCCGACACCGTCCGTAAATTTATGGATGCCCTATGCGCCCGAGTGACGTAATCACTGTAAAGATCACCGCCCGCGCTAGCTACCTACACAACATTCCAATAAAAACACAATAGGTACACATAACCTATGATGTAACTTTTCCTTCATACTTTCATCCTGGCTTAGGACAGGCAAAAATTGAGGAATTAAGGAAAAATTGAAGTCATACACTAGATCATTGGGACGACAAGAAAGATAGTGCTCTTTAACTCTAAACAAAATCAACCGACGTTTGATTTTCGAGCATCAATTAAAAATAAAAAAATCCTTGATATGTCGCGTGAAAGAAAGAAAACGCTTTGCTTTTTCTTTTTACACCATTAGGTTGCAAGCAATATGATTATTTTATTAAGTTCTGTACGGATAGCACTGTCACAACTATATCTTTATACATCCATTTCGGCCGAGAGCCTGGTGCTATAGCACGTCTCATGCTTTAAGCGTGCTTATTGCTGGCAAATGTGAACAGTTGCAGAGCATGTTCATTTTAAGCAGGCTTATGAGCATGCTTTTTAGAGCACGTCTGTACGTACCATTAACAATTTGAAGCCAGTTACGACACGATATAATAATACAAAAAAATTGTTTGTCCACCCAGACCTATCAACAGCGGAATTTGTATTTATTAGGCAGGATGCAGTCAGGAAATCACTGCAACCTAACTATGACGGCCCTTTTAGAGTAATAAAATGAAACAAGAAAATATTTACAGTACAGTAAAATAAAGGGCAAACTAACATCTCAACAGATAGACTAAAACCAGCTTATATGATAAATAAAAAGGTACTAAAAAGTAGCAGCGATAATTATAAAAACGCTCATATCGTATCACCGGTACCATACACCACTCGTTTCAACATGATTGTATATAGGTAGTCTAAATACAATATTTACTATTTTTACTCGGACAAGTATACTGCATCACAGCGCAACGGTAATTGCTCGGTCGAGGCCCGACTTTGAAATTTCAGGCACGGGACCGACTCGGTGACCGTGCTACGGCCGACACTCGGCTCGGACCCGACTCGGTCTAGCGTGGGTCATCCTTAAGCAAAAAACAGGTACGATTTTTATAATCATTAGTCGTAACTATAACGTTCATACATTATTGAAATAGTCGCATTGTTTCATTTGTAATATATCTGTCAACAAGAATTAACAAAATCAAAAATTAACAATTAAAAAATGAGAAATTCTGTAAGCTAGTCCACATGAACAAATTGCCGTGGCACAAACGAAAATTATTAAAAATCTATCGGAAGTCGCTGACAAGTTGGATAAATTCATTCTACGCGTAGACAGAGAAACCTATAGACAAATTGACGCCTTCTTTCGCATTCGCACACGAAAAAGATAGATTTATGCATACGTCTTGTATAGAAATGAGACAGAGCGGCGTCCCTTTCTCCGTGCCGGTGTTTTTGTTTAGCAAACTACACTTTGCTAAACAACTTTGACAGTTAGTAGCGATCTAAGGAGTTTACAAGTTGGTTTAAGTGAGAAAAAAGTGTTTTGTGAGCTTAAGATTGGTGAATCTTGTTCAGTTCAGTTCTTAGAAGAATTAAATTTTTTATCTAATTATGTTTAAAAGCCATAGAGATTATTTTATAACCCAAAACTACGTAATCGTTCTTTCTCACTCGAGGCCACGCTAATTATTAGTCTATAGGTTTCTCTGTCTAGGGTTCTACGAGTGATAACAGTGCTGACGTTAAATTGCGTAATTTCCAAATGCCGAACTAAAGTCAAGAAATAGACACACAAAAAAGCGCGCGCAGCGTTAACAACAACATACCGGGATCAACGACGGGTACCACAAGTGGTCATCGAGTAGACGAACAGCGACAAAAAAGGGATATATTACGTGTGACCATGAAATACATTTTTATTTCTTAATTATTGCAAAGAAAACGTTTTAACAATATGGAAAGACTATGGTGATGTCATCCAGTTTGTAATTATAAGACATTGTCATAATGGGTACTGTGGGTCTTTTACGACGATATTTTTTATAGCAGAGTAGCCCGTTATGGCAACTACCATTTTTTTTTTGTAACATGTCTGTCACAGGAATTTTGTAGACGGTCCTTAAAGAAAGGTAATCACAAAGGAAGTTTTTGATAGTGTGTTAAGATATGTACTGTGTTAAGATTAAGGAATTGTTTGTTAAATAATATATTATATACTTTTATATTGTTTTTCCCACAAACTACAATGCATGTAACATATTGAATAAAACATAGGATGTATAACTAAAAAAGCTTATATAAGCAAACAATACCTTACTCAAGCAAGATAATTTTATACGTGGTAGAGCCACGCTGCAGCTATATAATGGTTGTAGCACAAATGGATCGGCTCGAACGGGGACGGACCACGCTCTCTCAGAATACCACCATAAAAAGGTGAGTGTAGAGATCCAAAGACCCTTTTTTACTGATACGAGGCATTCCATATCCACATTTTCTCGATTAAGAATCAAAACGCAGATGCGTTGCCACCCCTGAAGACTAGTCCTCAGGGGTGGCAACGCATCTGCGTTTTGATTCTTAATCGAGAAAATGCGGATGTCTATGGACGACAGCATCCACTTACCATAAAGTGGACTGCTTGTTTGGCAGTCTATTCTACAAAAAAAAACCCAACCGCATCCCAATATTTGTGCACAAACGATGCTGACATAGGTCTCCCCCATATTACCTCTTAAGGAGAATATTCATCATTGTTTCCATAATTAGCAGGCGGATGGGAAAGTGCAGTTTTTTATTTTTAGGAAGATGCTACTGTTCATCTTATGACTTGTTTCCCTCATATTGTCTCTTCTGACAACCACGGGACGATATGTGTAATACCACAGTTTAAAGAACAGTTGGGAAATGAATGTACTTGTGCAGAGCAATGGCGGGAGCCTTGAGAGGCTGTGGGCGGTACGACCTTATGCCACCGCACTCCCCTACATCTGCTGTACAATACATGCAGTTGATGGGGGCGTGTTTTCTAATATAGTTATATGATTGACTAAGTAAAGTTGGATTCAAATGACGGCCATACTTGTTTCCCTCATTTTTTGATAAAATGGTTTATCTATATGCGACTACACTACATAATTAAATTTAACAATTGAAAACTGAAAACGTCTATAAGTGTCTAAAATAAAGTGTTACGAAAGTATTTGGCAGTGCAACACTTGTAAATGTATTTTTTTCTCGTAGTCTTCGGACTATGTCACCCTACCAAAAAAGACATAGTTGACTACTTTTATAAATAAGTTTTAAATTAAAAAAAATGTCTACAGTAGCCATAGTATTTACAAGCTACCTAATATGAATGTTTGCCTAATTTTAGCTAAATCAGAGAGATGAATATAGGAACAAAACAAGTCAAATAAAAGCTTGCAATAAACAATACTATGTTGTAGAAACTACAATTACAATATGATAACTGGTAATTGTTATTGCATACTAGTGTCAGTTTAAAGAAAATGTGATATATTTACAAACTTTTCTAGTATATAGTAGGCTATATTGCTAAAAATACGTTCTCCATGTAAACTGAAGTTTAATTTAGAATATACTCTCCTCCTCTACCATCTCACTCCTCCCTAGTCTTATATAGTACAGAGTGAAATATAATGCAAATATTTTATTTTAACCTTCCAAACACTTTTCACTTACCTGTAAAGTCCTATAAGATCAGTACACCATATTCCTTCTGGGTGTTCTTCTATCAGTGTTTTTATTTCGGTCTTTAATTCTTCCAATTGTGTCCACTTAGCACTACTGCTGCCTGAAAAAGTAATTAGGTAGTTAGGTAAATGAGTAAACAATCTTTTATCCTAAATTCAATTGTGCGACAGCATTATGTTGAGTCCACAGAAATAGTAATAATAAGACAATAGAAATCAATTAGCGCTCGATTACTTCCGAAACCGATGTCGCCACCTACAGCCGTATTATAAACATACGCAATGCACAATGATATCTAATGTTTCACATTACATTGCTTGGCGAATATGTCAACGTCGCGTGCGTCGCGTATTACGGTAGAACAAAGCAGCAATGGTACCTAATTGTCATTACAAAGAGTAATAAATGAAAGTTTACAAAGGTAAATATAGTAAAGTATTCATCGAGATGTAAATTAGTTGATGACAATGATAATTAGTAAATAATCAACTTACCTATGAAATTTTATGCCTTTATTAGTTGAATTACACATTCTTTTTTACTATTATGCTGCAGTTCACCATTATAATAACATAAATTCACGTACGACGTTCCCCGCGCAACTATATCACAAAATAGTGAATTATGTTCGTCAACACATAATAGCGGCGATAAGGTTGCGCATCTATACGACTTCTATTGTCTTATTATTGCGATTTCTGTGGTCGGGTCAGTGCCCTTTTCAGTATCACATCACTTGCGCAATCAGATTGTTTTAGGTCTATTTTCAAATATTTCATTTTTATCTTTGATGTTTTTATGTACCATTTTTACATTCTGTATAAAAACTCTATGAGTGTAAGTTGTTGAATAAATGTATGTCTGTCGTCTATGTCTACTATCTAAACGTTAATCCTATAAAATTCCGATAGTTTGTCAACAGTCTCATTTCATAGTTTGCGAAATACTTTTTCTAGTCTTTTTAATCATGTTGTGTTATGAAACATGGTAGCTTAGTGGAAATGCACACAAGTTCAAACCCCATTCGGCATAAATAAAATAGTTGTTTGCAAAATGAATTATCGATTTAAATATGCTCGTCGGTAAATAAATAGAATGTGAAAGTACATGGCTAAGAAAAAAAAAATCAAGGACATGTGTAAAGTTTTAAATGTGGCAGAACCATGCTGCCGCTACATTTTGGTTGTATCACGAAGGGGTAAGGTAAACTGGGGTAAGACCATACTCTCACAGAACACCAGCATAAAATAGCAGCTTAATGCTACTGTATTTCATAAGGTGAGTGTAGAGAAACAGAGACCCTTTTTACTGGAAACAAGGCATTCCATCTTAGTCCTCATGGGTAACAATGCATCTGCATTTTGATTATTAATCCAGGATGAATGTAGATGTCTATGGGCTACAGCATCCATTTACAATTAGGTGGACTGTGTGTTGGTTTGTTACACTAATTCTATTATAAAACAATTATTTTCCTCAACACTTACTGGATGATGTCTGTCTGCCTGAATCAGCATCATCTTTAGAGGAATCTCTGTCATTGTGTGATTTTTCAGCTTCTTCATACTGCAAGCTATCATACAGAGGAATACGTTTTTTCATAAAGTTTTCCAAAGCACTCCTCGAACATGTCCCATTTTTGGAATGTTGAGGGTCATTCTCCTTATCCAGTAGGTCTGATTTTGCTTTTGTATCAACATTGAGTTTCTTTGCTACTTCCGATTCAGTGATTTCTTGATCTGGAGGTTTTGTTTCTTTTTGCTTCTTTGTAAAAGTTGCACTGATCAAATTGGTTGGCTTTGACAATGCTGCGACAGGAATACTTCTTCTCTTTTCTCTGCTAAAATATTGCTTTCATTATTATTTTAGACAATTGTATTTGTTCGGAAACCAATTTCTCTTCTTTTTTATTGCTTTTCAATATCTGATTTTTTTTAAAAACCATGATTGGTAACAAAAATATTATGGATAAGACATTTTCAATCAACTTTTAAATTATAGTATAATTATACTTCATGATGAAACAGACCAGGTCATAAATTTTGCAATAACAATGAACTTAATTGAAAAGTACTGATTTCTTTTTTCTTATATCTTATAAACCATTTAAAACATGTATGTTTATCAAACTACACACAATATTATATAAGCTAAGTGTGCCATGAGGCTTTCAGTACTAAATTTAATTGCTTTAGCTGCAGGCTGTGACATTTATAAAAAAGTTATAGAAGAGTAGGCAAACGAGCATGTGGCTCATCCTATAGTAAGTGTCGACCACCGCCCATGATCAACTGCAACACAAAGGAAATCCATGGTGCATTGCTGGCCATTAAAAAAGAGTAGGCTCTTTTCTCAAAGGTCTCTAAGTTGTATCGGTTTGGAAAAATCATTGGTGGTAGTCACTAGACTGTATGTCGAAATGACTATACTTACTACTTCTTTGAAGATGATATCTTCTGCTTTTGTACAAATTTATCTATATGTTTCAATGTGTCCGGCACAATTAAGGTCAATACTGGATTACCAGACTGTCCTTGCAACTGTGAAATAAATTTACTTTATGATAATATGTATAATATATTATATTTATCTTCTATTATATAGAAAAATCCTTGTGGTTTATAGCCTACCAGTTTTTTTTGATATCAATGTTGAGTTGGATTTACAAACAAAATAAAGGAGTTTGAGGGATTAAGGTGATGTATTTGGTAAGGTTTGGTCCCCGATTATAACAATACCACTCGCATTAAAAGGTAATGCAGTTTTCAAGAAAGTAATAAAGAACTAATATTACCTATAAATGAGTAAAAAATAAAAACGAACGCAATATTACTGTAAAAGTTGGATAGCATACGTAAATTTAAAAAAAAATTATATAACTCTTTCAGTCGAGTTAGGTTAGAAGACTGAGGTGGGAGAGAAGCGCAGCGCAGCTCCCGCCAAAGCCTTCATGGTTATTTTTTTACTGCTCAGAAATAAATAAGCATCCAGAAATCCTTACAGCTGTTATAGGGGACGCGTCCGCTCCCCTCCCCCCTCCTGCTGGAGAGGTAAATATTATTTTGTGGTAAGCTCATTGGGATATTCTTTTTAATTTTTTTCAAGCACTGTATATTATTTAGGTATACCTCAAACTCTGAAAACTAGATTGTACGACAAGTGCGTGTTGCCAGTGATGACTTACGGATCTGAGACATGGTCTTTCACTGCTGGCCGTATGAGAATGCTCAAGGTCGCTCAGCGAGCTATGGAGAGGGCTATGCTCGGAGTTTCTCTGCGTAATAGACTCAGAAATGAGGATATCCACAGTTTTAGTAAGCTGAAGTGGCAATAGGCTGGCCACATAGCTCGAAGAACCGATAACCAATGGGGAAGAAAGGTTCTCGAGTGGCAGCCTCGTACCGGTAGGCATAGTGTAGGGCGACCCCCCACTAGATGGAGTGACGACCTGGTAAGACATGCAGGAAGTCGATGGATGCAGGTGGCTCAGGACCGTGCTTTGTGGCATTACTTGGCGGAGCCCTATGTTCAGTAGTGGACTTGTGAAGGGCTATAATGATGATGATGATGATGTGTATTACCTTTTTATGGGAGTGGTGTCGTAGTATATGGGACACCCCTCACTCCCTCATTCTCCCTCTCTTGCCAAAAGATTCAAAATTTTTATCACAATGTTCAGTGGTTTGGGTAGTAATGATTGATTTCTGTCTTCATAAAATAGCTTTTTTTATCAATAGTAGGCCTATGTTTAACCAACACCCCGGATACGCTTTAGTATCTTGCAGCACAGCAGTTTGTTGGAGTTTTTGATCTTAATTGTTGATGTAAAATATATAAAAGATAATTGAAATCACTGTAATTCTATTATTTCTAATAAATTGTTATTTAAATAGTTATAAATTGTAATTCAAATAATTCTAATAATTGTAATTTTATTTAAATAATTTTTGTGTGGTGTAATGAGGGTGAAATATGTCCCGTGCTATAACTTAATTTAATATCTTGTGTGCCCAACATATTTCAGGCAAATCAATGATTTATCCTTATGAATAATGCTCCATTGCAAATCAAGCTGCAGACTTTTTACCTGAAAATATGTTATTTACCAAAGAATATTTAATTTTTATTTTAACCTGTTAACCAAGCCTAGCTCACCTTCGATCGCGCAATACCAACCTTACGCCCGCCAAGTAGTGATCGAATTAGATCAGAATTATGTAAACATGTCTACCTATGAAAAAAAAACTATTTTTTCGTTTTAAACAAAACCAAAGACACTATGCAATAGATATTAGTATCAAAGACAAAGATATGCTCTTTTATTTTAAACCATAACCTGGCAATGTTTCTTAGAAAAAAAAAAAAAGAAATCACTCTGAACTTTCGGCGTTCCACGTGCCGTTTTGATGAAGGTGCTCCGTCTTTTTTATAGAATTTTATATTTGCGTCTGGACTAAAAACGAAAGTATTATACTTTTTTATATTCCTTGTAATATAGTGAACACATATATATATAATTTGTGGTATAAAAAGTGAAAAGTAAATTGCCAAAAGTGCTTCAAAATCTGGAAGGCCCATTATGGCGGCTGGGTCATAAATGTGGTATTTTTCACATTCTCATTTATTTTTAGTGTAAAATGTAAGTAAAAATAGTTTTCTTACATATTTCAAATAACTTGACGTTGTATTTATTTCAAATTCACACAAAACTATTTTAGAAATATTGTTCTAAATGTCATACAGATAAAATATTAATATTTAATTTTTTTAATTTCTTTATATTTTATATTTTGGTATGAGTAACGAATGGAAACACATAAAACATAAAAATATACATATTTCCAAACATTTTCATATAAATTTCTCTAAAAACAAAAGTGTAGAATTCAAATTAGTAGTAATTTTGTCACTAAAATTGAAGTATATACCACTATACAGCTATACAGGGTAATTTATGTATTTTATTACAATTTCTAGCAACCAAAAATAATTTTATTCGATAGTTTATACATTCAACAAGAATTCCTGTAAGTTTTATCCATAAATATTGTCTCAAAGTGAAAATATAGCAAAATTTGCAATATAGCAAAAAATTTGCTAATTTTCAAATTTTTGCCGCCATTACGGTCCCGAGCGAACGGGAGTATAACATGTCGCGCGCTGTCAGAGCTTACAGGTTAAGCTATTGCGGATTTTTGCATTTTTTGAAGGAAAAGGTGTTCTTTAGTGAGGATTTGTGGTCTATCAAATCTGATGAAGAAGCGAGAATGATTCTTCCCATCAGCTATGTGTGAAGAATCGACGCTCCGGAACATCTGCAGTCTGAGGACACATACAGATGAATCCTCATCACTACATCAGATTTGATAGACCACAAATCTTCACTAAAGAACACCAAATCCTACCAATGATGATTTGTTAGGCTATTGAAATCAAAATACATTCTAATTTCAATAGAGAAGATTACTTAAGCATACAACTGCTAAACTTCAAGATGATAAAGCTTATTCTGCAGAGATCAGACCAAAATTAACAATTTTAAAGTAAGGGTAGTTACAGTCAACTATGATATTAGGATGTCAAACACCTCAGCGACCCCCATGCATGCTGTAAAGTAAGCAAAACTCAGCACAAAATGTCGTGAATATAATATTTGTTAAAACATTGATTAAACCTATAAAAACTTATTTAAACTTAGCATGTGAATTACGATGATGCTATTGAGCATATAACAGAAACATTAAACACAATTGTACGGTAATTATATGGTTGGTATACTTACCATAAAACAATCATCACACCTTTCTTTAAGGAACAGAACTGGATCTTTATATCCATACTTAGCAAGTGGTATGGGTTTTCCAACCATACTACGGTAATCACGCATTAAAGTACGAACATCCACTTGAGTCGGGCTTGATACAACCAGAGACCGGAGCACAGACTTTAATTCTTTAATATCATCCTCCATTTTGGCCTTTTTACCTAAAAAATAATTAAATAATTAACCTTATGAAGATTTCAATGTTTTAAACTTTTCATTGATCTAGACTTCAATGATTTAAATAGAGGAAGCTCTAGATAATAATCCTAGAAAACAGAATACCCATATGTGAATCACAGATTGATATGTAAAAAGCTAACGTGAATTAGATAGTACAGTACACATAACGCAAACCATGGCGCATCTATTTGATAGTTTATTTAAAAACAGTTTGTAACCTTACCATATATTAACATAGATAACGTTTTGTATATTACCGCAATGAATTATAAATAAACTTTTTACATACATGTGCAACAAGAAATTAAAATGTCAACAAGACAAAATGACACTAACATAAAACACTAATTAATTTACGAGCATCTAAATGTTCTTACCTTATCTACAACATTTAAATTTAAATGTTTATTCGCCTACTACAATCTACAACTACAAAAGATTTAACTTAACTTTTGAAATAAATTAGGCTTGGTAAAAAATATCGATATGTAAAAATATCAATATTTTCTCATAAAAATATCGATATTTATCGTAGATATTTTAATATCTCGATATACCGCAACTTATTTTTGATTATCGAATTCGTATTAATATATAAAGTAATAAAGTAGTCGTTTCTGTTAAACCATAGACATCCGGTACTCGCGTACTGTGGTGGGAGTGGGAGGGTTCACGGGAAGCCCCCCTACCCATCCCTCTTTGCGGAAATGTATAGTTTATGAGCAATAATTGTTTTTGTAAAATCATAACCTACTTTTTTACACAGGAATATTGACACAAAGTTACTTCTGCAACGGCTTCGGCAATGCGGGAAGTGCAGCCCCCGCCCTCCATGCTTACGGCTTTACAAAAACACTCTGGGGGTAGAGCAGACAAGACTACGTGAAGTCAGGGCGTGCTAATTCGAATTTAAAACCAATTCGACCAATCGTATCTATAAAGTCAGGTTGCCCTAAACTTAAACTCTTCTATGATAGTTGTAAATGAAACAATTTAATGTGAATTGTTTAATATTGTTTTTTGAAAAACCGCTTGACTGCCGTTCACTGCGACTCAATTTATTGTATATCAGTCCCGTCTTCAGCTACAAAATTATCTGGGTCCGAGTGATTAACTTTTTTAGGAGTGTATCTGTGTTATAAAAACAAATTGATTTATTTGCGATTCGTGACGTGCAATTTTTAGTGAAATTTATTTTTATCGTAATTAATTCGAAAAGGCATTTCCAAAATACAAAAACAATGCAAAAAAAATTATGTTGCAGAAGTGAATGGCAGAGTCGGAAAGGGACGTCCTAGGCGAAAATTTATCAACCAAATTGGCGATTTATTGAAAACGGGCAAAATTAGGAGTACCCTTAACCGACGAGCACCTATGTGAAGGAGGCGAGAGAGGTGTGTCAGGATCATGCCAAATGGAAGTCTATAGTCTCTGCCTACCCCTTTGGATGACAGGCGTGAGTGTTTATGTATATGTAAAAGGTTCGAGCTTAACCCCGACAAACCTCCTAAATTGAAAATTAAATTAAAAAATCAAGTACCGGACGTCTACTTCATAATACGAGAACAAATTGACATATTTGCGTTTCGTTATAAGCAATTTTTATTGAAATTTGAATTTATCGTAATAGTAGTTCATAAAAGTTAGCTTGATCTCTGCGACAGCTGTCAGTAAAATCACGCCTATGAAGTCCTGAATTTCTTAGTAGTACAGACAGTACCTGTCAATGTCATACTTTATGGGCATGCCGACCTAATTAGTGCATGCCCATAAAGTATGACATTGTAGTAAAGCTGATGATTAATGTTAAGTACTATGTTAGACGAAAACAGGATTCCGTAAAATTTTCTCGATAGAAAAAAAATCCAATGTTACATCCAAACTGAACAATAAACCACTGGTATTCATAATATATTTAAATTAGGTCATGAAAATTTGCATACTTACTGAACTAACTATATAGCAGAGCTTATGTTTTTTAATTTTTTTAATACCATTATTTTCACTGTAAAAGGAAATTACCTAAGTTATCGGCATCTTGAAGCTTGTTTCCTGCCACCCGATAAGTCCCACTTCGGCTTTTGAACGAGAAGGCAGTACCAATTACGATCAGAATACACATTACTCAACAGGACGATTTGAAATTAAAATGGAAAATAACCGTAATAAAAATAAGGTGTAAGAAACAGGCATAAATAAGATAAACCTAATGAAATAAGTATCTAACGTTCTATCTACTTACAGTATTAGTGATTAAAAATATGTCGGTACATAGCATACGACGCGCGGAGAAGTGGGGGGAAATTATAATTTGAGCTGAGTTATTATAGCCCCTTAACCTTGACAAGCCTCCTAAACTGAAAACATAATCAAAATCAACTCCTGGATATCTATAGCCAACCCGTCGTTTCTTTTCGTCGTTTACCCGTCCAGTCCACGTTCAATAATACCATTTTGGGCCTTGTCCTACAACATCGTGCAAAACTTGACGATATATCGATATTTATCACGTGTTAAATATCGATGCGATATATTTTTTTCACTTGTCCATCCCTAACATAAATCTATGAATACCATGGAGTATAGAGGTAAGGAGAACAATCTCCCATAGGAGAATATCTCTTGTCTCTAATATATCAAAAATAAATATGTAGCAGCTCATATACAGTATTCTATGGGAGAATAGTTGAAATCGTAGACAGAGAAACCTATAGACTAATGATTAGCGTGGCCTCGAGTGAGATAGGACGATAACGTAGTTTTAGGTTATACAATAATCTTTATGACGTTTGAAAATATTTAGATAAAATGTTTAATTGTTCTAAGAACTGAACTGAACAGGATTCACCAATCTAAAGCTCACAAAATACTTTTGTTCTCACTTAAACCAACTTGTAAACTTCTTAGATCGCTACGAACTGTCAAAGTTGTTTAGCAAAGTGTAGTTTGCTAAAATAAAAAACCGGCACGGAGAAAGGGACAAACAATCACACCGCTCTATCTCATTTCTATGCATGACCTATGCATAAATCTATCTTTTTCATGTGCGAATGCGAAAGAAGGCGTCAAGTTGTCTATAGGTTTCTCTGTCTACGGTCGAAATAGTGTCCATACGTAAGCAGTAAATAACAGTTCAAAAACTCTCCACAACAGCGCTCGAGTAGTTACAGGGAATGATAAATCGCCGTAAAATACGTTGAGAGTGATTTTGAAAATAAAAATTTTGAAAGCAATAAAATAATTATTGTAAAAAGAATTATGGTGAAAGTCTATTATGTAATAAAAATTATAAAAAGTACTTTAAAATTTAGACTGTAGCTACAGTGGCGGTACGTATTCAGCGCTTTCCTACAGACACTTTTATATACAGAGTCTGTACTCCTTACTTATGGAGTGCATAGGTTGGGAGATTGTCCTCCTTGTCTCTATACTCCATGTCCTTACCTCTACACACTGACTTAGAAGTATATGGACTGGGCATACCTTACCTACATAATTAACAAAAATCTGGTGCATAAAATGGCCGCCTTTTATAGGGTTGTAACTCAGCAATACGCGCAGTTGATATAAATATTTTAACTAATATGAATTTTTTCTTATTTTATATGTATAATCGGATTTGTTGCTTTATTCCGTAGGTATTTACATAGATACAGGGCTTAATTTTTAACTGTCAAATAACTTATCTGAGGAATAAATGTAACTGACAGATTTATGGCAATTGTGTAGATAGAAATTAAATCCTATGAATATAGTGGTAGAGCCACGAGGCAGATTTGCTGTTGCACGTATGGGCCGGCTCAAACCGGGTTGGTAGCACTACCTTACAGAATACCGGCGTGAAGTGGAAGCTTTGCTTCCGCGTTTCGTCTGGTGAGTGTAGGTGCCCGGAGGCCCAATTCTCCCCCTCCCTTAACATGGTGGCGGAAATAAGTGATGATCTACCCCAGGAGGGTACCAGCACTCCTGGAAAATCCCTCGCTGTGCATTCACGATCAAGTTACTCCACTCCTGAGCGTGGGTGCTCGGGCTGCCCCGCGTATTCTGGGGGGGGAGGGCAAAATTCCGCTCAAGACAATAGCTGCTCGGGGCAAGCTGAGCAAGCAACAAGACCTAGACGACCCCTGCCAAGCTATCCGTGAATTCCTGCAATATCAGGGGACTTCGTTCTAACCTGAACGCCGTCCACTAACATTTCGAGACGGCGAGGCCAGCTCTGCTCTTTCAGATCGAGATGCAGATGTCTCTACTACCCAGAGTACAAAATTGAACACTCCTTTGTGCCCCGGGCTGGGGTTTGCATATACGTCAGAGAGGACACCTGTTCCTTCAATCCTTCATCCTTTCATACAATCCGCGCATCTACGGGTGCCTCTACAGGTCCTTTAGCGGTAATGCCGAAACAGACTGACTCTTCGACCACGTCCAAATGGCTACAGATTCCCTCCGCAGAGATCGTGATCCTCGGCGATTTTAACGCCCACCACGCCGAATGGCTTGGTTCAGGTTCAACCGATAATGCGGGGGAGATCTGTTCATAATTTTGCCTTGGCATATGGTCTGACACAACTGGTTACTTCGCCAACGCGGATTCCAGATGTGGAGGATCATACATCTTCCCTGTTGGACCTTCTGTTGATCTCTCATCCAGATGGATATCAGATTTCGGCTCCTTTAGGCTCCTCAGACCATTGTCTTGTCCGGAGTGTGATGCGACTTACGCTGAAATCGCGGTTGCATTCTGCAGGCTGCCGCCGTGTTTGGCACTATAGGTCAGCTGATTGGGATGGGATGCTGTCTTTCTTTGCATCCTACCTTGAGGGCGGGTATGCTTCTCGCCCGATGATCCCAACGTTGTTGCTGATTCTGTCGCTGATTTGGTACTTCAGGGTATGGAACTTTTTATTCCTTCCTCTATGGTGCCCATCGGAGGCAAATCTCAGTCATGGTTTGGTCGCTCTTGTAAAATAGCATCATGCTATAAGCAGGAGTGCTATCAAGCCTGGGCTGACGCACCAACATCCCGGGATGTAAGCATCAGCGCTCTAAAAATGAAGTATAATTCTGCTTCCAGGTTCTTCAAAAGAGTCATTGCCAAGGCAAAGACAGAGCACACAGGCAGAATTGGCGAGAAACTAGTTCGCCTTTATTTTGGAATCCATGCATTCTGGCCTCTCGCCAAGGCCTTCCAGGGGAATTTCTGTCAGCCATCTCTTCTATCTCTGCACAGGGAGGACGACTCCCTGGCCCATGCCGCAAAGGAGAAAGCCGATCTGCTAGGCTCTTTCTTTGCGTCCAACTAGACTTTCGATGACGGGGGGAGTACGCCGCCAAACATCCCACGGTGTGAGTGCTCTATGCCGGAGGTGCGGTTAACACGGCGCTTGGTTTACAAAGCACTCCTCTCCCTGGACATCCACAAGTCGAGTGGGCCTGACGGTATCTCCCCAATATTGCTGAGGACGTGTGCTCCGAGTTGGCACGGTTTTAACGCGTCTTTTCCGGTACTTCTACTCTTTCGACGTAGTCCCAAAATCATGGAAGACGGCTTTCGTCCACCCGATCCCTATAAAAGGCGACCGCTCAGACCCGTCCAACTACAGACCTATCGCCATCACCTCCATGTTCTCCAAAACAATGGAGTCCATTGTAAACTGCCAGCTCATGAGGTACCTTGAGGATCACCAGCTGATTAGTGATCGCCAATATGGTTTTCGCCGTGGTCGATCAGCTGGTGATCTTCTGGTCTACCTAACTCATAGATGGGCAGATGCAGTAGAGTCCAAGGGGGAGGCATTGACCGTTAGTTTGGACATTGCGAAGGCCTTCGATCGGGTTTGGCACATAGCGCTTCTTTCGAAGCTGTGTGCAATTGGATCACCAGCTTTCTTGCAGATCATAGCATCAAGGTCGTTGTAGACGGTGCAAGATCCGATTACAAGCCTATTAATGCTGGTGTTCCACAAGGCTGCGTGCTTTCACCAACGCTGTTTCTTCTGCATATCAATGATATGTTGCAAACCGGCAACCTTCATTGCTGTGCAGATGACAGCACTGGTGATGCTTTATACACCGTCCGTGCCAATATTTCTCGGAAAAACGTCGCAGAGTACCGGGATATACTTGTGTCTGAAGTCGAGTCTTTGCTGAACAAAGTCTAAGATTGTGGGCGACTAAATCTAGTCCAGTTTAACCCTCAGAAGACACAAGTTTGCACGTTAACCGCTTAAAAGAACCCCTTTGTCGTATCTTCTCAGTTTCAAGGTACTCCCCTTGTTGTCTCGGCCAGTATCTGAATCCTCGGCGTCGACATATCGAGTGAGGTGCAGTGTCGTAGTCACTTGGAAGAGAAGGCCAAATTGGTCTCTAAAAAGCTGGGCATGCTCAGCATCGCTGGACAGTATTTCATGCCGGCACACCGCCTGCAACTTTACAAGGCGTAGGTTCGTCCGCACATGGAATACTGTTTCCATCTCTGGGCTGGGTCTCCACAATGCCAGCTCCTTCCACTTGACCACATCCAGCGCAGAGCGGCTCGAATCGTTGACGATCGAGTGCTTTCCGATCGGCTCCATTCACTGGTGCTGCGAAGAGATGTTGCATCTCTTTGCGTATTTTATCGCACTTATCACGGGGACTGCTCTAAGGAATTGTTCGGATTAATCCCAACCGCCAAATTTCATGAACGCACTACGCAGCAAACCTCCCGATACCATCCACACCATCTGGATGCTTGGGGATCCACCACTGTACGTTTCACTAGGAGTTTTCTCCCGCGTACGACCTCTCTGTGGAATAGTTTACCATCGGCGATTTTTCCGGTACGACCCGGGGACCTTCAAGAAAAGAGCTTACTCCTTTGTAAAGTGCCGGCAAAGCACCTGCGATTCCCCTGGTGTTGCGGATGTTCATGGGCGGCGGTAGTCACTCAACATCAGATGAACCGCATGCTCGTTTGCCCCCTCTTCTATAAAAAATTCCTTCTTTTGTGTATAAAAAATTACTGGGATGGAGATCCCTGATCCCATATTATAGTATTTTTAATATAAAATAATAATGATTAGTTGAGTAAATTTTTTTAATTGTTATTATTAATTGTTCTGCACATAATTCAACACAAATAGTAAGTTATATAAGCAAGTTATATATCATATTTTATTTATTTATTCAGATTTTAAATGAAAAATGTTATTATTTTTCCTAAAATTTGAAAATCTGGCATGTTCATGAAACGGTTAATTAAAAAATTCATACCAACCACTATTCTTGAAATAAGTTGTAAGACATTTATTTGCTTAAATTTATGCTGAAAAAGTTACAATATTATAAGTGAATAATGACACAATTTAATTACTTCATTCCTTGAATTACCGTCAAAGATAAAAGTATTTATAACACGTGACGTGATGAAATTATATTAACTTAAAAATCAATTGCCGTACGTTAGTTTTGCAAAAACTCAAAAAAATTCCTCTCAATTAATAGTTACAATCAAATCAATTTCATGTGGTGGTTAGATTCATCTAGTAATACATAGAAGAAAAAACAAACCATTATAGAAAAAAAAGCAAAAGAATTATTTCTACGTAGACAGAGAAACCTTTAGACAAATTGACGCCTTATTTCGCATTCGCACACGAAAATGATAGATTTATGCATACGGCTTGCATAGAAATGAGACAGAGCGGTGTGATTGCTGGTCCACTTCTCCGTGCCGGTTTTTTGTTTAGAAAACTACAATTTGCTAAACAACGTTGACAGTTCGTAGCGATCTAAGGAGTTTACAAGTTGGTTAAGTGATAAAAAAGTGTTTTGTGAGCTTAAGATTGGTGAATCTTGTTCAGTTCAGTTCTTAGAACAATTAAAATTTTTATTTGAATATGTTTAAAAGTCATAAAGATTATTGTATAACCTAAAACTACGTTATCGCCCTTTCTCTCTCGAGGCAACGCTAATCATTAGTCTATAGGTTTCTCTGTCTAAGTATTTTTATAGTAGAATATGCCGCCTCCATGGGTATTATATCTCTACGCCTCTACCATGGAGATTAGAGAACAGGAGAACGATCGCTGTTGAAAATAGTGTCCCAGAAATATCTACAAAATAAGTGAGGCCCTACGATCGCTAAGTTGTCATAATAAAAGCAGGCTGTTGTGCGCTAGTTTGAAATGATTATAATATTGTTGCGCGTCTAAGTTGACGTCTGGGACCTGGCACTAGCGTTATCGAGTGACGGGGAGCGAGGAGGGCTTCCTACTAAATGTCAATCTTGAACTTTCCACCAACAACGCCATCTAGTAACGAATAGAAGAATTAAGCTTTCTAGAAGCCACACACTCGAACTTTCTGCGCCTGGTCGGTCAGCGTCCATATTATAAAAAAAAAATATATATATATATATAAATCAATCATATATATATATATTTTTATATATATATATATACAGCACAACATTTAATCCGAAGAGTTACGCCGGTCTTTACACTACACTAGTCACTTCAGCTACTACCGGATACTACTGCTTGTCACTGGTAGTTCTTACAACTACTACACTACTACTGGGTTCCGAGCCCCTAAGGTAAACTTTGGCTATACCTTACAGTTAGCCGCATGCCATTTTCCGTTTTGTCTCTTTATTGCATAAACTTTTCACTATGCAAATGGCATAAATTACAATATTTTCTATACAAAACTAATTGCTACACTAACATGCTATACATCATTAAATCGCTAGTCTGGTACTTTATTAGTATCACATAAAGGTTACTCAAAACATTAATATTGTAAAAAGTTATTAAACGAAAGATCCCAAATTTTCATAATATTTGGGTACATTAATTCTTTGATTTGTCTATAACTATTAAATGCGGTTAATTATACAAAATATTCCTACACTTCCTTAATCTATAATAGGCCATATGCTAATTCAATGTCATATTTACAACTCTTTTAGAACATAAAATTATTTTCATTATTTTTAGTATGAACTATTACGCAGTTAATTAAAAACTTCTAGAGAGTTCTATGATAAGATGCGCTGCGATTGGTCTATTTTTCTTAATACAATAAAAGTTGTTTACATCACTTGTTATCAAAACGACATTCTATACAAATATACTAAGAGTTGTAAACATGCTACACAACTATATCAATACACGTTTTCACCCAGTTTTGTCGGTAATTTCACTATTAATATAAAAAACAATATTCTTTATCACTTTGTTTCTTAGCGTTGTTAGGCCGTCGCGAACATCTCTACGGCCGTGCAGCGTCGCGACGATTTTCTCACAGAGGCGCTGCATCCATTTCGGTGAGCGGCGTTGCTTCTACTTTGGCAGCGGCACGAGTTTCCTGGTTGGCCTCTTGATTAGGCCGTTTGCTGTGCGTACCTCCACAGTGCGGATCTGTCCGTCCGCACCGGGGTAAACAGCTTCCAACTTCCTTCGTAGCCAGGTGTTACAAGGTAACTGGCCGTCAGCTATGAGGACTGGGTCGCTCACCTGGGAATTGGGACCTCGCCCATGGGCCTCCCGTCGGTTTTGAAGTTCCGGTAGATACTCTCGGATCCAACGCTGCCAGAACATGTCAGCGAGTATCTGGCAGCGTCGCCAGTGTCTTTTGCTATTCATATCCTTTTTTATCCAGAGGAGCGCTGTTTCTATGTGCCCGTCTTGTAACTGACGGGTGCTGCTATTTAGTATTTCTTCAGCTTTCTTCTCTGGATCGGAGTCTGGTCTTCTCGGATTGATGATGAGAGATTCCAGCGCGAAATATTCGCGGAGTTGATCATCTATAGTCCCCTCGCTCTTGTGCAGATCATTGGCCGCGTGGATGCGCTGATACGGGGCTTTAGTGTGTGCCCCGTGTGCACCCATCCTAATTCTGTGAGCGAGGTGATTGGCTGGTGCGGCGGACCTCATCGGATTTGAGTGGCTATCAGAAGTCTCCAATTGTACTGTCCTATTAGGATCCTTGGGTTGCCGGAGTCATATAGCTCCTTTAGGTCTTTCAAGTGGTTGCACTTGGCTATGTCTGCTGCACGCACAGTCTGTGGCCCCAAGTTTAGGCTTGCAACCGTACGTGCTCTGAATGGCACCCTTTCGCTGTGGAGACTCTTCAGCGATACTTTGATTCTTCGGGATTCCGGTGAATCGAGGGTAGTGTTCCCGATAGCGGTGATCTTAAACGGGTCCAACCACCCTGTAGCTCCAATTTTGTTTGGCGATCTCTTCATCCATTAGTGAAACTGTTGACCCATCATCCAGCAGGGCGTGTGTGTTTCCAGCTCCCGCCGGTCCAATTACACGCACTGGAATTATTTTTAAATAGGCTTGATGCTTTGATACAGCGAATGAGTTAGGTATGGTTTCTTGAGATTCTTTTTGTTTGACCTCAGTCTTCTCCTTTGTATTATTATGGAGAAGTCGATTGTGTGTCTCGGTACATCCTTCTATTCCACACTTAATGTTTTTGCATTTGTGTGTCTGATTTCTATAACGTAAACAGCGGAAACATAAATTATTTTGCTTTGCGAGTTCCTCTTTTGTTGATATCTGTTTCCTTAAAATTTTTTTACATTCGGATCCGTAGAGTTTCGCACACTCTGCATTTCGGAGACGGCTTAGTAGTAGCCGCGTGTGCTCTATGTACTGAACGATTGCTTTGTTTATAATTTCTGGAGGCGCAAATGCACTGCAGAAGCGAGTTTGCTCGGTAATAAACTCGCTGAAGCAGCCGAGGTTTGTTCTAGTCATATTTTTCGGTGTAGATTCTATACCACTGGGCACGTATAGAGTTTGGCAGTTTGTCGGTGAGGTGTCGTAGCAGCTCTGCGTTGACGAGGTAATGATCTTGCTTTAGGGCTCGAAGAGTGACGATGCTTCCCCTCACTTTGCTCGCGAATGTGCAGATGTCTCTGGGTGCTTCTGTACAGCGTGCTAATCCTCGTAACTTCTCGGTTTCTGCTTGCGCGATTGAATCTGGACGTCCAAATTGTAGCTCCAGTTCTCGCATAATCTCATCTGGCTTAGCATGCCCGATGAGTTCTGAACTGACTGTTTCCAAGGCTCTTCCTTGTAGACTTCGTCTTAGTCTAACAGTATTTTCAATGTCATTGAAGTAGCCTCGGGTTGTTTCGTAAATAGCACGGAATGAAATCCACTCGGTATGTGCTCCACTAAAGCTTGGCAGTGTCATTATAGCTTTCAAAGCTGCGAAAGTATGCGACGATAGTGGCGCACTCTCTAATTTTGATTTGTCAGCGAGCGCGGCTATAGCGGATGTGAGCTCCGATATAAATGGACGGAGCCCCCTGTCTTCACTTATGACGGGTTCCTGGCTAGGTTTCTTTGGCATGATATCCTTGGGTACATCTTCTGGATAGGAATCCTGGTATGTGAGCTCTGATACAATCGGTAGGAGCCCCCTGTCTTCATTAACGGTGGGTCCCTGGCTGAGCTTCTGTGGTATGGGATCCTTTTGTACATCTTCTGGATAGGAATCCTGGTTCGTGAGCTCCTTTTGGGGCTCACCAAGGTCGACAACCTCCGGGGTTGGCTTTGTGACGGTTTTATTAAATGGGGCCTTCCCTCCGGTGGTTGCACCTTGATTTGACTTTTGTTTCGCTATAGAATTTTCGAGCCAAGACCGAACGTACTCACTTTTGGAGTGACCATCTTCATCATAGTCGTCTGATTCGTCTTCTTCTTCAGCCATCTGTAAGGAGATCTGCGCAAGTTCTAGTTTGATCTTCAATACTTCTTCACGAGCCTTCAAAATTCTTCTATTGGGCCGAACAGTCTTTTTTGACTTGGTACTGCAATCGGTGTGGCCCCTCGGTGGCTCTTCGGTGTGGGTGTCCGGGCTGTTGGCTATGATGCACGGCTTAAGTCATCGTTGCTTTCTATCTGTTCCCTCTGATTCGTTACGCGGGCCGTAGTGGCCGGCGCGGGCAGGGGTATCCAAGCATAAGGAAAAAACATTTTTCAAACATTTTTTTTCCAAAAAAAAACGTTTTTTTGGAAAAAAATGTTTGTATACGCTTGGCTACTGATTCTGATAACACACTTATCGAGAACCACAGGGTTTTTGTTACATATTGTATATATATATAATCTAATAAATAGATAATAATAATAGAAATTAGATTCTAATTCGCTGTGAAAAAAAAACTACTTTTGTATGATGAATAAATATATATTTCTCTTATAAATAAACAGATAAGTTTTCTTTTTATGAAAAATCTTTATTTAATGCAAGTACTTCTTATGGTTGGCAAGAAAAAAAATTGTGGCTCTTTAAAAACTTTAAAATTTTGTTAATTGTAATTTTTGGCTCTTCCGATTAAAAAGGTTGCCTACCCATGCACTATGGGATATAATATAATTTATATTACATCTCGAGACATAAATTAATATCGCTCACCGTACTTTTAAATGGAACCGTTTCCACTGAGATATAATATATATTACATCCCAAACTATAAAAAAAAATTCGATTGACCGAGCGATATTTTCATATTATATTTCACCTCCTGTGCCCCGCACACCCTTCCGCGCCTCTGCTACGTCCTCAGATCGTCCAATGACGAACGCACGCTGGTTAAAAGATATATCTCACAGTGTGAAGGGCAATCGTGGGATATAATTTTTACATACATAGTGGAAAGCTAGCTTAAGGGACTGGCGGGCTATGCTTTAGCACATGCGTAAGCATCATAGTAGTTATAGACTGTGATAGTAGTTTGTGTTTAGCACATAGTGATCGTTCTCCTGTTCTCTAACCTTTTTGGTCTCTATACTCCATAATAAATAAGACATTTTTTAAAGAAATATCTATGGTATTGCACAGACTAACCAGTAGATTGGTATCATCCGTAGACAGAGAAACCTATAGACTAATGATTAGCGTGGCCTAGAGCATAGATAAATAAATATGTAGCAAGCAGCCTAGAGTGAGAAAGGACGAAGTTTTAGGTTATACAATAATCTTTATGACTTTTAAACATATGCACTAATTAGGTCGGCATGCCCATAAAGTATGACATTGACAGGTACTGTCTGTACTACTAAGAAATTTAGGTCTTCATAGGCGTGATTTTTACTGACAACTGTCGCAGAGATCAAGCTATCTTTTATGAACTATAGTATAAACCGCAGTTTGTTGTGGAGTTTATACTAAACATAGATTACTGTGTATACACTAGAGAATACTAAATCTACGGTTCCTATCGTGACGGCCCATTATTATAATTAAGAATTAATAATCAATTTCTATAAAAAAAATTTTTAGAAGTAATATTTTAAACAATTAAAATACATTTCAGACATTATATAGTATTATAGTAAATTAAAAGCCTAATTTATCCTTTCAAAATTAATTTATTATTAATTTAAAAACTTTGTTAAAATATTCGAAATGTATTAAATAATAGAAATACAAGTCGAAAATTTTGTAATAATAAAAATATAAATAACATTTATAAAATAATTGGTTAAAAATAGCCCAAGTCATTGAGCGTGTTCGTGTAGAGTAGTGTAACCAGTGATTTTGTAAGAAAGTATTACAAATAGTAGTAAATTTTTCTATTATTGGTTTGTTTTTACAGATTTCCAAGAGATCCTCTTAGGCGGCAAACTTGGGTTGTAGCTTGTAGAAACCATGAATCTTGGATACCTAAACGGACTAGCACCATTTGCTCCAAACATTTTGGAAAATCATATTTCATACCCCAAGCTTACAATAAAAGAAGGTTAGCTGACACTGCAGTATCAACCTTGAACTTGTGGGAGGTAATGTTTGGCTGGAATTATATTTTTATTATTACTTTTGACACCAATATTATTCTATTTGAAAATATTTTCTTAAGTTTACAAAAGCATTAACCTATCAAATTAACTCATATGTATATATATATATATATATATATATATATATATATATATATATATATATATATATATATGTAGCTTGAATCTTCTGACTTACGTAAGTAAATTAGTAAATTATTTATTTTAGGGTGATCGTGGTGATTGCACAATATCGTCTACATCGAAAAAAAAGCTGGATGTTCCGGCAAAATTCCATAAGTTATCTCGAAAGCCACAATTCGAAAAAAAAATCCTTATATAGCCCGAACTAGTCCTACTCCCACTGCGAGTACGAGCCAACACTTAGGCCAAAGAAAATTAAAATGAAAAAATGCCTTGACATAAAAAACAATAGCATAAACAGGCTTCACAAGTTGGCAAGAAATACTATGCCCTAACACTTAACTATTACTCACCAAAAGCCTATCGCTATGTACGTAAAACTTTTGGGACATGTTCGCCTGCACAACGTACATTGACTAAGTGGTACACTAACATCGATCGCCGACCAGGGTTTACTCAAGAATCGCTGACGTCATTAAAATTGAGAGCGGAGAGTAACCCTGATAATTTTTTTTTTATTGTTCCTTGGTAATGGATGAAATGAAAATTAAGCAATTGACAGAATACCATGCTAGCAGCCAAAGGCATTATGTATACAACCAAAATGTCTTTTAGAACTTGCATGGTACTCCGTCAATTGTTTTATTTTCATTTCATCTATCATTAATATACAATATAATTTCTTGTCAGGGTTACTCTCTAGTCTAAGTTTTAAAACAGTTAACGCTTTTTTTGTGTAGCCAAGTCGGCCACCAATTGTACTGTACCACTTTGTTATAGTATGTGATGAAGGCAGACCAATTTCAATTTCGTTTTGAGCAAGTCAGTATCGGCAGCACTATCATATACTTCTGCTTTTCATAAGTGCTTACCTACCTGTATTTCAGTTTATGTTGTATAATTTATAATGTGTGTTAAATCGGTATTTTTTTCTAATTTTAGCTCTATATCCAGATGGAAGTCCTATAAGTAAAACGTTGAAAAACACAGTAGCAGCGGTATCGTTTTTTGACGACTTGTTTGATAGTGTCAATGGAGCGAGCACAAATGATAAAATATCGAAAGGAAAAAATCTGCGCAAGGTATTTAAATCAGCCCATCACGAGTTTTGGAACAAAGCCATTAAAACATTGGAAGGTATAAAATTTATTTGCAAAGATGGCACACTAAAAAGTGTACCTTCCTTAAAAAATTGGATCATCACTCTAAAAAGTTTAAAAAGGGTGTGGGAGTTATTGGCCTCAAAAAACATCAAAATTATGAGGCCTAGATACTTCAATTCTGACATAATAGAGAACTTTTTGGCCAAGTACCATCATACAATTACTGGAGTAATGACCCAACTGCTTATACATTCATAAATACGTTCAAATCGTTACTGGTAACAAGATTTATAAACTTTCATTCGGAGAGTTACAATTTCGAGGAAGATGTCAGCCAAGACGTATTAGATATACAGTCCCTTTTTGAGAATGTAAACATTGCACCATCATCTGATTCAAAATCAGAAGCCACACCTGTGTGTAAAACTGTAGAATTTGCTGTAGAAAATATTCAAGAACAGGCAAGATGAGAAAGGATTAATATACACTCAAGGACATATACGGCTGAATGGGTAACCAAAAAATTTTATCTAAAATCAATTGCGAAGAATGCAAACATACCTAGTTTACTGTCAGAAGATAGCAATATTCATGATTTTGTTAAACAAAAAGAATATAAAACAAAAAAAAAACCCTAGAAAATTTTTCTAACCATCCGTAAATGTTGTAAGAAGTTTTGGAATTGTAATAAAAACAACAAATGAATATTTGGAACAACATGGATATTAACATTAGTGAAAGAATAAAAAAGGAAATAAGTTCCAAATATTCATTTTCGTTTCTCGATTGCCAGTTACACAAAGATATAGTTCTTGAAAATTTTTTGAAAATATCTATTAAACTCTGCATTTTTAATTGGTGCACTATAATCAATAAATTATTAAATGGGACCGATTAATGAGGGCCGAAAAATTTAATTTACTGCCAATGCAAAAAAAAGCTCTAAATAAGTACAAGAAAAAATTGAAAAATAAAAACTTAAATAAATAACTATGTAGACAAACGCTGTTTTATTTATTATACCTGCAATACATTTTAAAATATTAAATTAATTGGAAATACTTCGCTACGCTGCTGTAATAATATTTGGCTGTATGGTTTTCGTTCCATTACCTAATGCTACTAGCATTTATAAGTATAAAAAAGTCATATTGCATACGGTTCAAAGACAATATACGTGACATGGCGCTCTGAAACGTCAGTTTCTCGCGTACGCGTAGCATACGTGATGAACACAAACACAAATGCTGTAGTGTGCGTTTATAGTGACGCGATTTAATTTTGCATTTGTAGTTAAGTATACAGTTGTGTGTCTTTCTTGCGCCCCCCTGATGTTGACAGAATTTTTGTTTAGGAATTAACGCGCATGGCCTCTCCAGTTGGTTGAATACTCAAAGACTTCAAGCTACTGTGAGGTATTAACTATTTGCTTGGAAAATGTGCGTTTGCAAAAAAAAAGAGAAAGGTAAATAAAAAAAAAAAAAAAAAAAAAAAGGGGAAAGCAAGCCGCAAACAGTCGGCCTTTTCTACCAACCCCCAATGTATCTCCTGATCCTGGAACGTATAGTGATGAAATTAACAGAAGAATCACATATTTGGATTCGAAAAGGGCCATTAATTTTTCAAAATAAACATTGTAACTTCTCCGAAACTTCTGCGAGATTTTCAGATTCAAGCGGTAAAAAAATAGATATTCGACTCAAAATATTTTTACTTTCACTGTACACAAAATTGTCTGAATTAAAACTAATGTACAAAATGCATACTAATATTGCAAATAAATGCACGAACGCAACGTAAAACATAATAATTTTGTAGATAATAACTTCGTGAACGACACGCGCCACGAAGGTCAAGTGTGATGTTGTATTTTGAAAAAAAAAATCAAAATCAAGTTGCACCGCACCCTTCGAGCCCATTTCAGCGTTTGGTATATTACGCACCAAGCGGGGGTTGAACTACGCGAGCGATACTTTCTTTCATATCTGTTCACTCACTCGCACTATGATACAGTGAGTATAGCGACTAAACAATCTTGATCTTCCATAGTACAAGTTTTGGTGTGTAGCTTTTATGTTATCTTATTAATTTATTATAATCTATTTTGATATATTTTTCATTATTTATGAACCTTAGTATTGAAATAAGTACACATAAATATTTTAATTGTTACGCAGTCATCGATTGTTAACCGGTGTTGCTTAGTAATCGATTATAGGTATCTACCAACGGTAGCATAATGGTATAAATAAATAATTAGTACGGCTGCAACCTGTTTTAATAAATAAAACAACGAAATGTAACTAATATTTTTTTAATTGGTCCTGACGGTCAATTACCATATTTTTTATTATAAAATATTGGCCGCAACGGTATTGGCCGAGCTTATTTCGAGTCGATAATTTCAGGCAGTACACACTTATCATAAAAAACGCTTGTAACTTGAGTAAGATATTCGAAATCCAAAATTGGGCGTCTTCGTAGATTTTTAGTTTTTTTTGCTCATTGACCTATTATGTACTACGTACTAGAGGCGACACTGCATTCAGCTACTCTGTTCCATTCAACTGCGGTGCATACACCGCACTTTAATCAGTCACACGCTAGGCGCTTATAGAGTTGTCACGTGTTGTGTTGATTTAAAAAAAATCTCTTGATAAAAATATACCGTCGTGTGTACTTAGATATTGCATAAATAATTCAAGAAATGTTAGTAAAAACCAAGGAATTACTTTTCATCGGTTAATAAGATACTTAATCAATAAAAAAGTATTAAAGATTAATAATAAAACAAATTATTCCTAAGACGCCATCTCGTGTCATGGAATATAGACTATGAAATTAATATTATGTTCAGATGCAACATTTCTGTGGGTACTTATGTATAGGACGAATATATTATTATACACATTTTTTGTAGAAACAAATATAAGTTATTACAATTAGGCTAAATTTTTTATGTTCAAATCTGCTAATTTTTCTTTTATTTTATTTTTAGGTTTCCACATCAAAGTCATAGTGGAATAAATTCGTCCATTTTTAACTCTCACGTGCCCAGCATTTATGAACGACCCTTATTCTAATTTAAATAAATATAATTTGTAATTTAAATGTTATTTTAATAGGTTATGTTATAACACATTTAGTACGTTTTTTATATTTGACATAGATACCTTTTAAAATATTCAGATAAAAATATAATTAAAATGTAATTGTGATATAATATTATATTAAATAAGCAAATATAATATACAAAATAAATGACAAAATTTAAATATTGTTCTCGATATAATTTACCTGTTTAATAATACAATATATTATTACGTACGGATCATTCTACCTATGTTTATTCTATGATAAAAAAATAACCGCGCGAACACAGAGTAGCGCACATTTTTTGTTTGAGATAGCTTTTCTAGTACGTAAGTACATATTACTTCAATGTTTTTGCTGCATAATCTGGGCCAGTCCATATCGCAAGCATGCAGACATTTTAATTCTCCATTATTATTTCTCCAGAGATAGGATATTTCTTTTTTTTGGTTTAGTTATGCATTGATTTTTGTTTTTAATTTCCCCCATACCAATCGGTAAGAAAGCTCAGCTACAATCAAAATAACTGTAATGAGTTAACTATCTGGTACAATAATAATGTGCGAACTTTGTACTAATTGAAATGTACTGTACGAAAGTAAATACTTCCAACGATCAAAAACTGCGGGCGTAGTTGACGATCCTCTAGCGCGCACTAAAGAGCAGTGCCACGGCAATGGACGCACACTGTGATAGTATCGAAAGCAAGCAGCGCGCGAAATCAATTGTCGCAGGTCCAACGTCGACAAGCGCTCGCGCTTTAATACGCGTGTATCTAGTTAGTTTGTGGCTATAATGGATCTGAGATGATCGACGCAGTGAAATATTTAGTACTTTTATTTAAAAATAATGGTATCGATTTAAACAGTAAAAATAGTAGTATAGTTTAAGCAAATGTTGATGATTATTTTGGTTTAAATTTTACGTCAAAATGATATAAAGCTTTGTAGATATTGGGGCTTGTATCGAAGCTTTTTCGGTAGTTTATTGAATTATGTCGATTTTTTCCTTACGTGAAAGGCATAATATAACGATATTCTATTATTATTAAAGTATAGGATATTTGTAAGATCAATTTTGTCAAATAATTGTTATTTCAAGCAATGAACGAAAAACATACATAATTTCAACGAAGAAACCTTGTAATTTCGCGAATTTTTTTTTGTAATATTTCTCTTCAATATAATAGCTTAAAAGAATAAATTTTCAAGATTGTATGATTTGAATTGTATTTTGCATATATTTAATTTGAACATTTTTAAATTTACATCTGCCATTAAACAACTTATATAGTTTCTAGGTTTAAAACTTTTCTTTCATTATCAGACTATTTTACATTAGGTACCTTTAAAATATGTCACATAAAAAAATTATATGTCAGTATTCTTACCCAATGATCAAGTACGTTATTGTTAGTTAGTAAAAACTCAACGGGCTTTTGTAATTCAATTCGAACATTAATTATTATTATAGCTATAGGTTACTGTATATACCTTGAATACTTTTCTTCGATATTTTATAAGGTGTTCGACTTTGTAGTTATAACGCCTCCTTGTGGGCGTTGGAGACCAAGATGGGGCATTAAGCGGCCCTGGAAAAATGGGGAGCGTTGGCGTGGTTTAGGAGGGCGATGGTTGATTTGTAATTTCATTTAGGTACTTTATATTTTAAAATTTACTAAAATTAAAACCTATCTACTACTCAATATCGAATAATAGATTATATTTCTGCCATGTATGACTGTATAAAACTAGAAATACTTAACATAGATTTCGTAGGATAGCCCGTACGTCGTACGCAATCGAGTTGTAACAAGATTTTGTTAAATAACGCTATTGATCTATCGATGACCAATCCAGTAGCAATCAGCTGGTTCATCGATACTTGTCTTAACTAACTCAGTACGATTGAGCGTCGAAAGAGATAAACGAGTTTGTGCATGTTTGTCTTATTCCTGACGGTGCGTGCTGTACTTAAATCCTACATAAAAGCTCGTAATATTTTTTTATATTTTCATTAGTGGTTTCGCTCGCTTACTTTAAACAAGTTTAACTTTATTTACATATTTAATATATTCTGCACTTTATTGCCGTCTCTTCTTTTTTCTTCCGACATGGCCTTGTTTTTACATACAGGTTGTCCCAGAACTTAACGTCAAGCCGAAACGGGGTGACAGGATTCATCGTAACCATCATGAGAAAAATCAGAAAAAAATCTATCCCATGCAGTTTGGAAATTATGGGCATTTAAGAAAAACCTAGAAATTTGGTCAAACTGTAACCATTTTTCGGTTATTGTGGTTAATTTTTATTATTTTTGTTCATTTAAACTTTGGCATTTTAACATTTAAACCGTAACACTAAATAACATTTCTAGAACCACAGTCAAAAATAATGACACAACTGCCCCAAGTTTTCTAGAATTAAGACTATATGTTAAAACTATGAATTTAAAATTTTCAAAATTTGTCGACTTTGAAAGGCCCTCCTTAAAAAAATGTACTAAATTGCCTTGGCAAGTACCATTAAAAGTTCGCGCATTTATTCAGGATTGTAAAATGGTAAAATACGTGTTAGTTTTATACTAAAAAAACTATTAAAAAAATAAAAACCTTGAGTAACCCGATTTTTGCTAATCCATTTTACTCAGTTCAAATGTTTTTTTATTGATGTGAGAGATGGATAGTGGACATGTTTGCCATGAGCGACCGAGACGGATAGTGACTCCACTTTTACTAAGGTCAACAAAAGTAAGTAAAATTAATAAAATAATTAAAAATCTTGACCGAATTTAGTTTAGGTTTATTGGAATTGTGGCGAGTAAATTAGTAGCTAGAACGGACCTAAACATCACGCCACCCCTACGTCGATTACATCTACTACATCGGACGAAATCCTACGTCATCGCTAAGCAACGCCCGCTCATTAGGGCGCATGCGTTCCCATTGGTCGTAGCGCCAGACGAGTTCGATGGCCGCCTGTGTACCTATTGTTCTCATCGATGGCGGCATGGGTGGAGTTCAATGGCCGCTTGCGCATGTATTATGTTCGCTGTGAATACGACCAATCAGTGTGTAGTTTAAGATAAACAACATATTGCGATTTTAATTATTATTAATTATTTTCACCTATATAAGCTATGTTTCCAATATAATCATATACTATTGTGTACTCTCGTCTAACTAGTACTTGCGTGTTAATAAATATAGTTATTTGTGGTCTGCAGTAATTTATTTGCTAATTATAACGGCATAAATGATCCTACTCCTACGCACTTACACTGGTGACACCAACGTTCAAGACCTCGAAGAAGACTGTTTTGGGAGAATCCTGCCGAGTTGGGGTAAGAATACCCCCGTTCAACCCTGATGACCCTGAAATATGGTTCGCGCAACTGGAAGGGCAGTTCACGTTGTCCAGCATCAGCGCTGACGCCACGAAATTTTACTACGTCCTGGCACAGCTGGAACCGCAACACGCAGCAGAAGTACGAGACTTAATAGTTTCACCACCGGCCGCAAACAAGTTTGATACTTTGAAGACGGAGCTGATACGAAGACTGTCCGCTTCCCAGGAACGAAAGATCAAACAGCTGTTAATGCACGAGGAGATAGGAGACAGAAAGCCGACGCAATTCCTCCGGCATTTGCAGCACCTAGCAGGAGCAAATGTACCAGCTGAGTTCATCAGAACAATGTGGGCAAGCCGACTTCCTACACACCTGCAGACCTGCATCGCCGCGCAGCAAACGAAGATGTCGCTAGAAGACTTGGCCGAGCTTGCAGACCGGGTAAATGACGTTGTTCCTCCAACTATGCTTGCCAACAGTCAAGTACTTGCGCAAGTAGCTAGTACGTCATCTACACCTACGGCCCCTATTAATAACATCATTGAAGCCTTAACGCGGACAGTGACAGAGCTCAGCCAAAAAGTGGAATCAATGAATATGGAGTTACGTAGGCGTTCACGTTCACGCTCTAACGGTTCAAGAAAAAAATACCGCCCCCGTTCACGCTCACGTCCTAGCGATCACCCGCATTGCTTCTACCACTACCGGTTTGGTGAAAAAGCACGGAAGTGTACTCAACCCTGTACCTACCAGAAAAAGGGAAACTACCAAGGCAGCCATTAGTGGCGGTAAACGACTGCCTAGCGATTTCGAGCCGCCTGTTCATTACGGACCGCAAAACAAAGGTGCTATATCTCATCGATACAGGTTCAGACCTGTGCGTCTTTCCGCGATCCGCTGTTCGGGAGCCACGAAACAAGACAAAGTACGAGTTGTTCGCAGCCAACGGAACAATTATCTCTACTTATGGCTACTTGCCATTAACAATCGATTTAGGACTTCGACGAGCTTTTACTTGGCGATTCACCGTAGCCGACGTCTCGAAGCCCATCATCGGCGTTGACTTTCTAGGTCACTACAACCTACTAGTCGATTGCCGTAACCAGCGTCTGATCGATGGCGTAACGTCGCTCACAGTTTCTGTACTACGTCATACTTCAACAGAGGCAATCTCATCTGTTCGAACAACCATCGAAGACTGCGCTTACCATCGTCTGCTGAGAGAGTTTCCCGACCTCACTCATCCTGCTGGTAAGCACAAGTTAATTAAACATTCAACGGTACACTACATCCGCACTACTCCGGGACCACCTGTAAGCGGCCGTCCGCGTCGCTTAGACCCTGAGCGTTTGAAGATTGCAAAGCAGGAGTTTGACGAGATGCTACAAAACGGCACAGCGCGTAGATCCGATAGCCCTTGGTCTTCACCACTTCAT
The DNA here is from genome assembly GCA_907164705.1 of Parnassius apollo. Taxonomy (NCBI): domain Eukaryota; kingdom Metazoa; phylum Arthropoda; class Insecta; order Lepidoptera; family Papilionidae; genus Parnassius; species Parnassius apollo. The sequence goes on from CAJQZP010001584.1 coordinate 4,152,969, forward strand.
TTAGCTCGCAAGAAGAACGATGGCTGGAGACCTTGCAGTGATTACCGTTCATTGAACGCACGCACAATCCCGGACAGGTACCCCATTAGACACTTGCAGGACTTTACACAACAGCTGGCCGGAAGTACTGTCTACTCAACATTGGATTTGGTTAAAGCCTACAACCAGATACCAGTTTGCGAAGCTGACGTATGCAAGACCGCTATCACAACACCATTTGGCTTATATGAGTTCCCGTTCATGGCTTACGGCCTCAGAAATGCCGCTCAAACGTTCCAGCGCTTCATGGACGAGGTTCTCCGGGGATTGGACTTCTTTTTTGGATACTTGGATGACATCCTGGTATATAGCTCCAACAGCACGCAGCATCAGCAACACCTCAGGAAACTTTTTCAAAGACTGACGGAATACGGCGTTCTAATAAACACCAACAAGTGCATTTTTGGGCAGCCTGAGGTCAACTTCCTAGGATTCAAGGTTTCAGCAGCGGGAATCCAGCCAATGGATGCGAAGGTGCAGGCTATTAGAGAATTCCCCCCACCAAAAACCGTCAAGGAACTGAGACGTTTTCTTGGAATGGTAAACTTTTATTGGCGTTTAATACCAAATGCAGCTACCATTCAAGCTTCACTGAACCAAATGCTCACCGGTCCAAAGACGAAAGGTTCACAACCTATCAACATGACACCCGCTCTGTTGGAGGCATTTAATAACTGCAAGAATAGTCTTTCTGAAGCCACACTATTGGTACACCCTGATTCACAAGCAGAGTTGGCGATTCATACAGACGCTTCAAATTCAGTAATAGGGGCAGTCCTGCAGCAATACCAGGACAGCGAATGGAAACCACTGGCATTCTTTTCCAAGAAGCTAAGTCCAAGCCAGAGGAAGTATAGTCCTTATGATCGCGAACTTCTTTCCATCTACGAAGCCATCAAACACTTCCGCTTCATGGTCGAAGCACGAAACTTCGCGGTCATAACAGACCACAAGCCACTAACGTTTGCTTTTACAACGCCTCGAACTAGCTGCTCACCACGCCAGTTTCGCTACCTTGACTTCATCAGTCAGTTTACTACGGACATCAGATATATTGCCGGAAAAGATAATATAGTCGCTGACACTCTTTCCCGCATTAATGAAATTTCTATGCCCTTAGACTATCAGTCCCTAGCCAGTGAGTAAGACACCGACAGCGAGCTACACGATCTGCTGAAGAACGGCTCTGCCCTGAAGTTGGAGAAGCTTAGGACACCGGGACAGGACCTGCAGATATACTGTGACGTCTCCACCCCGAGTCCACGGCCGTTTATCACACCTTCGTTCCGCAGACAGGTATTTAATGCAGTACATAACTTGAATCATCCAGGTGCGAAGGCTACTGTCAAGCTGGCGACGCAAAGGTTCTTCTGGCCTGGCATTAAGCGGGATAGTAGGCAATGGGCAAAGGAGTGCCAGCACTGTCAACGATCCAAGGTAGCTCGGCACACTTCAGCACCGCTCGCATCATTCATACTACCTTCAGCACGCTTTCGGCATATACATCTTGACCTGATCGGTCCCTTACCATTATGTTCTGGGTACAGGTACTGCCTCACGATTGTCGACCGCTTCACTCGTTGGCCTGAGGCGTACCCACTCCAGGACATGACAGCAGAGACGTGCACCATCGCTCTAACAAATGGATGGATTTCACGCTTCGGACGTCCAGAACACATCACCACAGACCGCGGCAGACAGTTCCTATCGCACACTTTCAAGGAGCTTGCCGCACTGGTCAGCGCAACACACCACACTACCACATCTTATCACCCAGCTGCCAATGGTCTCGTGGAACGACTGCACCGCCAATTGAAGTCCGCCATCACTTGCCACTCGTCTTCAAACTGGGTTGAAGTTCTACCATGGGTCCTCCTCGGTATCCGCAGCGCCTGGAAAGAGGACTTGCAATCATCGGCAGCAGAGCTAGTCTACGGTGAACCACTCCGTTTGCCTGGACAGTTCTTTTCCCCAAATTCCAATACGGAGACGGACCCGACCACCGTGGCTGGTCGACTACGTGCGCACGTCAGTAGATTGACCCCACAACCTACGTCTTGGCATGGCAGTTCCAGTCGAATATTTTATGTGCCCAAAGACCTCAGAACTTCGATGCATGTCTTCGTCCGCCAAGGTCCCGCAAGAAGACCACACACCCCGCAGAGACCATTCCACAAAACCTAAGTGACTATGGTCAAACTACCACCAAAACGACCAGAAGCGGACGCACAGTAAGGTTTCCGGATTACTATCGCCCGTAGTTACGGTCTCAACGGGGGGGAGTAGTGTGGCGAGTAAATTAGTAGCTAGAACGGACCTAAACATCACGCCACCCCTACGTCATACATCGGACATACCTACGTCATTGCTAAGCAACGCCCGCTCATTAGGGCGCATGCGTTCCCATTGGTCGTAGCGCCAGACGAGTTCGATGGCCGCCTATTGTTCTCATCGATGGCGGCATGGGCGGAGTTCAATGGCCGCTTGCGCATGTATTATGTTCGCTGTGAATACGACCAATCAGTGTGTAGTTTAAGATAAACAACATATTGCGATTTTAATTATTATTAATTATTTTCACCTATATAAGCAATGTTTCCAATGTAATCATATACTATTGTGTACTCTCGTCTAACTTGTACTTGCGTGTTAATAAATATAGTTATTAGTGGTCTGCAGTAATTTATTTGCTAATTATAACGGCATATGATCCTACTCCTACGCACTTACAGAATAAAAGTCTGATAAGGAAATAATTTTTTTTATTACAATAAATGTTCAAATTGTTTACCATCAACCTCAATATACGCCCTACATCTTATTAAAAAAGATCTAGTTATTAGTCAGGCATATCCTCGAGAGTTGATGTCCTCAGCAGCTTTGAATAAACTTCTTCTTTGAAAGCCCCAATAAAAAAATCCCGGGGATTTTAATCAGGGGAACGGGCTGGCCACCAGATAGTGCCTGAACGTCCAATCCATCTTCCCGGATATTCCTGGTCAAAGAAATCTCTTACTTACACAGCGTAATGCGCTAGGCAGCCATCTTGTTGATACCACATGTGGCGACGATCTGTTAGTGGTACGTCCTCTAACTAAGTTGGTAAATTTTCTCGTAAAAAATGTAGGTAATTCGTGCCATTCAACTTCTCAGGCAGCTCAAAAGGCCCAACAATTTTACCGTTTAAAATTCCGGTCCACAGGTTTAGTTTAAAGCGATACTGGGATCTGTCTTTTCGCATTAAATGTGGATTCGCCACATGCCACTCGTGAAAATTGTGTAAGTTTATGTAACCATCTTTTTTAAATGTAGATTCATCTGACCAGAGAATTTTTTGGATGGATTGGGGATTTTCATTATGCCTCTACAGTATTGTTCTACAAATGAAATCCTTTCAGGATAATCTCGAGGAAGAAGACTTTGAACTCGTTGTACGTGAAACGGATGCATTTTGGCTCTTTGTAAAATACGATGTGATGTGCTTTTGGGTATTCCCGTTCTTTCTTCAATTCCACGAACAGAAATACTTGGGCCATCTGCGACCTCTTGCAACACTTCTTCCTCGTAAGGAAAGCGATCTCTACCTCCAGCCCGTATTTGATTCGGGAAATAGCCGCCTTTCGTGAGTGAACGGAAGCACATTAACAAACACGCTGTGATCCGGATAGCGCTCTAAATTTGGATATCTTTCACGATAAAGTCTAGCAGCGGCACTTGCGTTGCATCTGCATTCCCCATAAAATGAGGTGCATGTTCGCATATTTTGTGAAGTGTAGCGCGTAGGCATGGTAGATAACAAGGATGCCAACACAAAAGTCAAATTCCAAAAGAGAGAAGCAACGTTGCGGGTATGTAATCAACAAGTCCAATTCACAAAAATCCAAGTCCAAAAAGAGAAGCCAAAGTTATCAGTACTAAATCAACACAAGCGAATACGGAAATGTGCGGAAATGTGTGCACGAATGAGCGAAACATACTAACTGGTGTCAGAAGCATCTCATGAAACATGTCCACTATCCATCTCTCTCATCATTTTGCCGTAAAATTAAGAACCTACCAAGAGCTTGTGCGAATAAAAAATATTTGAACTGATAAAATGGTTTAGCAAAAATCGGGTTACTCGAGGTTTTTATTTTTTTACTAGTTTTTTTTTAGTATGAAACAAACAAATATTGTACTATTTTACAATCCTGATTAAATAAGTAAACTTTTAATGGCACTTGCCACGGCACTAGTACATTTTTTTAAAGGAGCGCTTTTCAAAGTCGACAAATTTTGAAAATTTTAGATTCATAGTTCAACAAATAATCTTAATTGTAAAAAAAACTTGGGGCAGTTAGATTTTTATTTTTGACTGCGGTTCTAGAAATGTTATTTAAGGTTACGATTCCAAAGTTTAAATGAACAAAAATAATAAAAATTAACCACAATAACCGAAAAATGGTTACAGTTTGACCAAATTTCTAGGTTTTTCTTAAATGCCCATAATTTCCAAACTGCGTAGGAAAGATTTTTTTTTCTGATTTTTCTCATGATGGTTACAAACAATCATGTCACCCCGTTTCGGCCTGACGTTGAGTTCTGGGACAACCTGTATGTAAAAACAAGGCCATGTCGGAAGAAAAAAGAAGAGACGGCAATAAAGTGCAGAATATATTAAATATGGATTCATAGAAAACTCGACGAATTCATCTTTACCGTTGTGCCCTCTTTGTTTAAAACCATTTTCAAACGAAGCGATGAATGCCTTTAAGACTTCAAGATCATTTGAATAAAATGCTTCCAGATAAGAATGACAAAAATGTAGCCTATTTTCAAGACCTGGAAAAGAAGCATAATGCTCACCCGTGTATCAAAACTTTTTCGGATGATGGACTTCGAGCTTCATACAATATCTCTTTGTTAATTGCTCAAACAGATAAACCACACACCATCGGAGAAACGTTAATTTTGCCGGCAATAAAAGAAGTTATAACTACTGTTCCCATAAACCGGCGGCAGGCATAATTCCAAAAATTCCTTTGAGCAATAGTTCCGTGAAAAGACGAATTGATGAAATGGTTGAAAACATTGAAGAGTCATTGAGCAATCATATGAAAACTAGTCAATTTTCTATTCAGTTGGATGAGTCCACTTTACCAACTAATGAAGCATTGTTGCTGTCGAGCGTAAGGTTTATTAAAGATAAAAAAATTGTCAAGTTTGCTAAAAATTTAGAGACAGACACAAAGGAAGAAACCATATTTAAACACTTGAAAAGTTTTGTGATGTAAAAGGAATTCCGTTGAAGAATATTATATCAACTGCTACAGATGGTGCTCCAGCTATGACGGAGAGTCAAAAAGGCTTCATAACGTACTTAAAAAAGAAGATTCCAGGTGTGCTTGATGTACATTGCGTTACAACAATTTAAGTGTATGACTGTTTCAATCATTGCAACATGTCATCAGAACAGTCAATAAAATCCGAAACAACTCTTTAAATGTCAGATTATTTATTATATAGCTATTATTATTTAATTAGCTTTGAAGCTAATTAAATAATAATAGCGGTTGAAATCTTTATTATTAGCATTTACTAATAATAAAGATTTCAACCGATTGATCTTTCACACAGAAGTGTGTTGGCTATCAAAAGAAAATTGTCTGACTCGATTTTACAAACTGTTTGACTCTATCGTAGTGTTCTCGGAAAACAAAGATAGAATTGCGCGACAACCTCGTCACATCAAACGATGATATCGCATACCTTACAGACCTTTATAAATTACTTAATGATATGAATCTCCAACTTCAAGGCGATGACTTGAACTTAATAAAAACAAAAAATGTCGTCGCTGCTTTCGTAGCCAAGCTGCTCTTACACAAGAAGAATATCGGCAGACGTAAGTTCCATAATTTTCCCAATTTATCAGTATCCTGCAACAACGACGACTTACTTGTCTACTGCCAACATTTAGAAAATCTCCACAATGATTTCATTGAAAGCTTTCAGGATATTCTGAAATTGAAAATACCAGACTGGGTGTTAGATACCTTTTCAAATGGCAACATAGCAGTATCACGCCAACTGACTGAACTGACAACAAACGAGGAAATAAAAATCAAATTAAAAAATGGCTACCAAGAATTTTGGCCACAAAAGTTAAAAGTAAATTCTTGTTGTTACGTTTTGTGTTTCTTTTTTTGTTTTAACAATGCTAACGCATACGTTTATAGTGCTCGTGAATAGGGCTTCATGTTAATGTGCCTTGTAGAAGCTCGCGTTAATGATTAGCGTGCATTACGAATTTACCAAGAGAAATTCCCGACCGCTCGATACCCAGCTGACTCTCGTCTGATAACAGCAGCATTTCAGTGATTGTTGTAAAATCGGTCCATGGCTCCGGTAGCAGTAGGAGATGGAAGTCAAGTGGCTGTTCATTCCGAGTAGCGCATTTTAGATGTCGTTCGCCGGAATCTAAAACTAGGTACATGAAGTATCGCTAAATTGTTAAGGCGTCAGGATGGAACAAGTGTGTCATAGTGGACAGTTCACAAGGTGTTAAAGTGTAATAGAATGCGCCCATACAAAGCGCACAAAGTGCAGGCTTAAGTTCCCGGCGATCACGACCGCCATTGCGTTGTCTGCCGTTGATTATTAGACAGGCAACAACGTGTGCCTGGTTTAATTGAGCACGTCATCTGGACGGACGAGTTGACATTTACCAGAAACAGCCTGTGGAAGCAAGGTTGACCTGCACGTTGTTCGACAAACTAGGCACCAAACCCGATAACCAGTTAACATTTGGGCAGGTTCATTTAAGGATCGCATACTAAGACCAGTCTTTCTGCCACAGCGACGCAGAGCGATACCTAAACTTCATACATGAAGTTAGTTGACCTATCGTTACCTGAATATCGCCGCAAATGGTTCCAGAATGATGAATGAATGAATATACTTTATTGCACACCACCAACAAATTTCACAAAGAACATAACAAAGAGCAGATTACATGTACAATTTGGCGGCCTTATCGCTACATAGCGATCTCTTCCAGGCAACCAAACGTGTAAAGGAATAAAACAGTGAATACTAGTAGGTGATGCAATATAAATATATCTAATATCAATACATGCAATAAAATAACATATAAATAACTAATACATTAAAAAAAATTATAGAAACAGAAACAGAAACTTTTTTATTCAATGTAGATTATAACAATACTTATTGAAAGTCACTTTTTTAATTTACCACTGGTTCGCAAAAAAAAAACCTCTGTCCTGGGAAGACCAGCAAGAAACCCAGCGGGACTAATTTTTTTCCAATAATAGCTTACAATCATGTTTACAATTAACAACACAAGACAAATTAGAAACAGCTTGGTAGCGATCACCCTTCCCAGGAGTTATTATCATCCATAAATTCCTTAATATTATAATAACCCTTTTTATACAAACTTAGTTTAATAACATTTTTGAACTTTGTGTATGACAAATTTTGTATATTTTCTGGGATTTTGTTGTAAAATCGTATACATCGCCCCAAAAATGAATTACTGATTCGATGGAGTCGAGTAACTGGTACTACTAGCTTGTGTCTGCTCCTAGTATTTACAGAATGAATATCACTTATTTTCGCAAAACTACTTTTATTTTTGTGTACGTACATTATACATTTTCATAAATGTATTGAGAAGCCAGAGTTAATATATTGATTTCCTTAAATTTTTGTCTCAGTGACTCTTTTGGTTTTAAATTATATATTGCTCTAATGGCCCTCTTCTGCAAAATAAATATAATTTCAGTCGCGTGTCCCCATAGCAAAACACCATACGACATCATGCTATGGAAATAACTAAAGTAAACTATTCTAGCTGTTTCAACACTGGTAAGAGTTCTAATCTTTTTCACAGCATATGCTGCAGAACTAAGTCTGCTAGCTGGTTTTGATATATGGGGGGAGCCATTGAAGCTTTGCGTCCAGTGTGATTCCAAGAAAAATGGTGGTATCAACAAGACTCAGTTCCTCCTCATTTAAAATTACATTAGTATTGACATGTTTAACATTAGGAGTGACGAATTTCATACATTTAGTTTTAGTTCCATTCAAATGCAAATTATTAATGACAGATTCAAAACTCGTTTTAATTTGAAAATTAATGAAGTATCATCAGCAAATAATACTATATCATGGTTATCCCCTACTATGTAAGGTAAGTCATTAATATATACAAGAAACAGAAAGGGGCCGAGAATTGAGCCCTGAGGCACGCCCATTTGTACAATCGACCCGGAAGAACTCATACTATTAATGACAACTTTTTGCGTTCTGTCACTTAAATATGAAATAATTAATTTAAGAGTATCGCTTCTTACGCCGTAGTGTTGAAGTTTCCTGATTAATGTTTCATGGTGAACACAATCGAAGGCTTTGGATATGTCACAGAATATACCCAAAGCATCCTGTAAATTCTCCCATGCATTGAAGATATATTTATTCAGCTCAACACCAGGATCAGTTGTCGAGTGACCCTTGTAAAACCAAATTGATTTTTATGAAGTAAATTATTTGCATTAAAAAAATTTAACATTTGATCAAGAATAATTTTTTCAAAAATTTTACTAAGTCTTGGTAGTACAGAAATAGGTCTAAAATTAGCGGGGTCCAATGTACTACCAGATTTAAATAAAGGTATTACTTGACTATGCTTCATTAAATCAGGAAACACACCAGATTCGATACTAGTATTAAAATAATAGATAGTTGAGGTGCGATTATATCTATTATAGACACAATAACTTTAACGGAAATCCCCCACAGATCAGCGGTTCTCTTAATATCAATAGCCTTAAAATATTTTACAATATCTTTTGATGACTTTATGAAATGTAAAATTCTTTGTACAAACATTTACATTTTGTTTAAGTAATGATTCGGCGACGGCAGGAGAAGAATTCGGTGACTTAGTGGTTAAGATCGAAATATCAGTAAAATATTTCTCAAAAACCATTGCAACATCCTGATCTGATTTAGTTAATTTATTGTTAAAACTTAACTGGTAGTTTGAATTGCGAATGTTGTACCTTACCAGTTTCACTATTAATTATACTCCATGTCATTTTAATTTTATTAGAAGCAGTCTTTATTTTGTTGCTCAAGTACAATGACTTGGCTAAGGAGCACACTCTTTTAAATATTTTGGAATATTTTTTTACACATTCCCTAAATTCGACGCTCGGATTATATGACCTTTCATTGTAAAGTTCATATAACCTTTGTCTACTCTTATGGACTCCTACTGTCACCCATTCATTAAATGCCTTGCGATTGTATGATACACATATACACACGTATATACATAAACATACACACACATATATGAATATATATATATATATATATATATATATATATATATATATATATATATATATATATATATATATATATATATATATATATCCTCAAACATATTCCTCAAACAATAACATAAACAAATAAATACAAAAGCTACATAATCACATTATTTATCCTAATGATGTTCGAACGATTGAGATACCTCTTTAAGAAGTCGCTTAAAGACTACAATAGTTTGTGCTTCGCGAATATACAAAGGTAGGACAATCCAGAGCTTAATAGACTGGACAGTAAAAGATTTAATAAAGAAAGATGTATTGTGAGTTGTTACCCTTAAAATGAGTTTTCTTGAAGAGCGTAGAGGTTCCCCTGGTAGCCCAACAAAACCAAACTTCTTCTTCATATAAGGAGGAGTAGAAGAGTGAAATAAGACACAGTACAGAATAGAAAGAATATGCATGTTCCGGCGAAATTGGATAGGTAACCACTTGAGACGTGAGCGAAATTGGGAAATATGGTCAAATTTGCGCAATCCAAATATGAACCGAAGCTTAGCTTAGCTGGTCTTTAGTTACCTAGGCTGCACTAAAAGTATCGGGAATGGAATATTTCCACTGTTCCTGTCATTATAAAATCTTTTTAATTGAACACTCCTTTGGTATTAAAAATCGAATACCATTTATTTATTTAAAAAAAGATTCTCCGTCTTGTCACAAGGTTTTGTCAAATTTGTTTAGTCGTTGAGAAAATGGAATTGACTCGAGAAAATTCAAGAGCGATGATTTATTATGACTTTCGAAGTGGTTTAACACAAAAACAGTGTGTTGACCGGATGATTTCTGCATTTGGTGATGAAGCCCCATCCAAAACCACAATTTATCGCTGGTTTGCTGAATTTCAACGTGGAGGTGTCAAGCTCAGTGATGATCCCCGTCAAGGTCGTCCAAAAACTGCAGTCACTCAAGAAAACGTTGATGCTGTGCGTAAGCTGATTGAGAGAGATCGACATGTGACATAACGCGAAATTCAGGCAACTTTAGACATTCGCATGAGTCAAATACAAATAATCTTGCATGAACAATTAGGTGTAAAAAAAGTTGTTTTCCCGATGGATACCGCATTCACTCTGTGAAGAGCAAAAAGCGGCTCGCGTTACTTGGTGCGTCAGAACTCTCTAAAGATTCCATGTAGGATCCTCAAATGCTGTATACAACATCATATCAGGTGACGAATCCTGGATATACACGTACGAACCCGAAACAAAAACCAGTCACGAGTTTGGGTGTTCGAAAATGAGTTAAAGCCAACAAAAATTGTTCGTTCACGGAGTGTTGCAAAAAAATGGTGGCCACGTTTGTCTCCAAAACCGGCCATGTTATGACTTTTCCTCTTGAGGGACAAAGAACGGTTAATGCAAGAATGGTATGCTAGTATTTGTTTGCCACAGGTCATTTCTGAACTCCGTAAAGAGAACTGCAACCGCCGCATCATCCTCCATAACGACAATGCGAGTTCTCACACCGCACACAGAACAAAAGAGTTTTTAGAGCAAGAAAACATAGAATTATTAGACCATCCGCCGTACAGCCCGACCTAAGCCCTAATGATTTCTATACTTTCCCTAAAATAAAGAATAAATTGCGTGGGCAGAGATTTTCATCACCTGAAGAAGCTGTGGACGCCTACAAAACGGCCATTTTGGAGACCCCAACTTCCGAATGGAATGTTTGCTTCAATGATTGGTTCCATCGTATGGAAAAATGTGTCAAATTTCGCGGAGAATACTTTAAATACATTTTTAAATAGTAATATCGTGTCACTTTCTTGATACCCGAAATTTTCAGTGCCGCCCCCGTATGTCTACACAGCTTGCGTCAGCATAGTCGAGAATCAGAAGGAGAAGAGACTGTGCGAGCATAATTTTTGTAAGAATGGAAAGAAATGATCGAAGACGACGCAGTGAACTAAGAGCGACAAAGGTTTTCTTACTTACCTTCTTCAGTTGGCGTTTCCAATTTAAGGAACTATCAAGGTAAACACCGAAATTTTTGACATTGTCAAAGTAAGGGATTACAACCTCATCGAATACTACAGGTCGTGAGGTTCATCCGTGAGCGTTTCATCAAGCTATTTAATGATCGCTGGATTCACAGACTAGGACCACACGCTTGGCCACCTCGCTCACCAGATCTGACCCCGTTAGACTTCTTTCTGTGGGAGTATGTGAAAGAAAGGGTTTTTAATAGTGAGTATGATAGTTCTGAAAAAATACGCCAAAGGATCGTGGATATTTTACAAAATGTATGCCCAAACACAAAAGGCCTTTGTTAAGTGACAACTGGCACTGCCTGCCTAGGAGTAATAGTGTTCTGTGCTGCCTGCTCTCAAATTATACTACTTATAAATGATGATTCTGATTCTCTGATCTCTAATTCATCGAAGATCATAAGTAATCTCAGATTACTATTACTCCTAGGCAGGCAGTGCCAGTTGTCATTTAACCTTTTGAGCGCCAAAGTCGTCTATACGTGACCAGCACCCGCGGGCCCTGAGCGCCAACGACGTCTATAGTTGACAAAAAACCCGGTCCACAAAAATATGAAATATAGACATTGGAAAATTATTAATGGTATTTTAATTCTACACCCCTCAAAAAAAGAATAACCCAGCAACATGTGAGTATAAAAAACAAGTCTCCTAGAGCACCAAGTACTAAGAAACATTGAACTAAAAAAAAAATTATTTTTATCTAAGCAAATACTATGTCCAGCACGCCAAAGTCGTCTATGTTTGACCGCTAGTGTTGTAATGCGTTAGGCATAAATTTATTGAAAACTATTCAAAATTAAGCTCAAACGTGTTTTTTTTCTATTATTATTGATATTTAAATAAAACAAAAGGTTAGAAATATAAAACTATAATTAGCTACATGAATAAAAAAAATTATCAAATTATCTTCGCATAATAAATCTAATATCTCAACTCTGGCGCATCCTTAGCGCGACATCGAAAATCAGTTCACTGGGCGCCGTGGTCAAGTATAGACGACACGCTGATGACGTCATAAGCGATTAGCGGGAAAATTAGTGCAGTGCAACATGAACGATTCCTTAGAACTCATTCGGAAGCGTCGACGATGATGAATTTTCAGAAACTGAATCATTACCTGAAGATTTAAGTGAGGTAAGTGTCTTAAGTTCCTAATAAATTAAACTTATTTTACTAACACGCATATTGCCTATTTTATGTATCTATTATTTTATAATATTTTGTTTAATTTTAAATATAATAAGTTCGATACAAAGTGAAACTGTTTCCCGGGCGACTCTTGTGAGCACATTTTTTATGTTTTTGTTTTCGAGTTTAGAATAACTCATCATGTTCGTTTACTTTTATACTGCAACTAGTAGATATTTTTTTCTGTCAAAAAGCGAATGGTAATATTGTTTAGCGAAATAAATATCTTAAACCATATTTCACCATAATCCTTCCGAAAAGTAGGTACCGTGAGTAGACTATAAATCATAAATCAACCTAATGAAAAAGCATTAAGGTCCAAAATAGTATATCGACTTTATACCTTTCGGCATTACAATCGTTTCGAATAGTATTGTGAGTAGACTAAAAATCAATGTAATTGTAAAACATTAAGATCTAAAATAGCGTGTCGACTTAGTTCTAAATTGCTCTTTTGTTCTCGGCGGCGACGTTCTTTTTTTATTACTAACACTTTCGCGTCTTACAGTAATCAAAGGCTTTCTCACACATACAATCTACAATGATAATAATTACATATATTTTTCTTCATGACAAGTTTTCTCGTGAATTGTATTTTTTTTAATCAAAATATTGTATTTTTACAGAGACATGTATTATGACTGGGGTCTTCATCAACTGGACACTTTAGTTGAGAGTGTTGAGTACGATGACAACCATTTTAAATCACTTACACGGTTTGGATATCATGCACTTCATCATTATTTTCCAACGTTGGATCATGCAGAACTGAAATATCTTTATCCTACCTTTCTGAGAAATTTGGACTTGAATTTCGAACATCCACATATTATAAATCGTTTATCAGTCATAGTAAGCAATTATTAAAGAAACGCCTCAACAATTTTAAAGAAAGAAAAACTTTGTACGTTAAATAGAAACGCTATAACTTAACGTACAGAAAACACTTCTGACCATACTCTAAAAATAAATGATTATGGATGTTATTTTTCGATGACTAATAAATTAGGATTTTGAACTATATACTTCTTATAAGGAAATAATATTATTTTTAAAATATTTTTTTATACGTATTTATAAAGTAAAATACGTAATTTAAAAAAAATTAAAATTATTCATTAATGGTATCAAGTTTTGACTAGTAGATCTATTGGTAGCGTTTAATTTTGTGAATTAAGAATATAAATTACTATCCTCGATTACGAATCAAAATGCAGATGCGCTCTCACCCGTGAGGACTTAGATGGAATACCTCGTTTCCAGTAAAGAGGGTCTCCGGTTCTCTACACTTACCATACGAAACACAGCAGCATTAAGCTACTATTTGACGCCAGTATTCCGTGAGAGCGTGGTTCTTCCCCGGTTGAGCCGACCCATTCGTGCTACAACTACTCTCCCGTAATATAACTACAGCATGGCTCTACCACGTTAAAAAATTTGCTTTGGCCAGCTAAACATTTATGTTTTATTATTCCATAAGATTTTTATTATTTTAAGACTAATATTACCTATAATTTATTAATTATTTTTAATTGTTGTTTTCTATATTAAGTACTGATTGAGTTAAAGACTAAGATTTTAATATTTTAAGACTAGACCTAGTGCAAATAATTATATACAATTGTTGATTAGTGAATAATTATGTACCATTTGTTGATTTCTGTAATAAGTCAGTAAGACCAAGATTTTAATATTATAAGACTGATTTTTCTAGTGCGAATAATTATATACGATTGTTGATTGGTGGATAATTATGTACCATTTGTTGATTTTTATAATAATTACTGATTTTTTATTCCATGACCAAGATTTTAATATTATAAGACTGATTTTCCTAGTGCGAATAATTACCTATATATAATTGTTGATTAGTGAATAATTATGTACTTTTTTATTTTAATAATATAAAATTACAAATAATAAATGTGTTTTTTTTTAACTTATGGTATGAAGAGCAATTTTTAATTTTGTGTTGTGCGATTTTCTTTCTCAATCTCAAAATCATTTAGCAACATCAGCATCATATGAAACCCCCATTGTCATAAGAGCGTGACTTTTCTTCTGTGATTCACTTGGCCTACGCCTCGCCATAAAATATTTTGAATCGATGTCTGTATATTTTGGTTAGATCGATTTTGAAATCGATACACAACGTGCGACACGGCTACATCTCTAAGAAAGTTTCAAAAGATAGGTCAGCTACGCCGTTGTCGTCCAGTCGTGACAGTGACGTCATCACGATGGAGAGTAGTATTGTGGTTTACTATTATTTTATTGTTATTGTTTGTTTTTTATTTATGTACAAAGTACATATATAAAAAGAGTGGAAGACAGCACAAGATTAAATAAAAAATACCCGATTATAGTCATTTATTGTATAAAAAACTAACAAAAACCAGTTATTTTGTGTTATCGATATATCAACTCTTGGCAGCACTGTTTTTTTCGTAGATATTTTTGTTTACTTTTCGCTTTGGCGTACAGGACACGGTAGTGAGTTTTTGGCGTGGCGCTCAAAAGGTTAACAAAGGCCTTTTGTGTTTGCGTATATGCTATGTTCAAACAACAATAATTCTTAAAGTAATAAACATACAGCTGTAAACTTTATGTTGTATTGTAGCTTAACTCAAAATCTGTCGATCTAGTATAAAAATAAAAAGGGTGAACGGGGTTGTTTTTGCAGTAATTTACAATAATTTGCCGATTAGCATATTTTTTTGATATTTATTTGAAGTTAATTTTTTTTTCTTCAAAGTTACAAGTATGTCAACAAAAATTTTGATAATGTAAACGATAAACAATATTATTGGCCTCGGAATGAGTTTTTATCTCAGTAAGACTAAAACTTTCAGAGATATGACTTTTTTCGTAAACGCGTAGAGAATATCTCAAGAGAAAAACAAAACGGCTGCCAAATAGAGAGGGAGGGGATTAGACCTCAGTGTGTAGTGTATTTTTATATTAAAATAGCTGTATTATAAGTACCTAAAATATCGCTAGTCCGTGACCGGACACACTGTATAATCTAGACTAGGGTGGGTGGACACAAACTCCCTTGCCTTTAGTTGTTAAAAACACCAATTTGTCATTGTCATGTCACTTGTCAGTGGGACACAAATTTGAGTTTGACATATTCATATTCGAACTATTGTGAACTTTCTTGGTTGAAAACGAATTACGTAAGGATAAACGAATAATAAATTAAAATGTCTTTCTTTTTGAAACGTGCCATAGGTGCAAATTGTCACCTCGGACGCGTGATATTAAATAACACGAAAGTGCCAACTGTGCAACGAGTGGCAACAAAGACCGATCAAGGCACACCTCAAGTTGAAACCAGACCAACTGTGGCTAAAATTGACCCCTTGCAAAAAGCACAGCTTATAGATTTTGGCAAGTATATGGCAGAATGCTTGCCTAAGTATGTTCAAAAAGTACAACTTACTGCTGGCAATGAATTGGAAGTACTCATACCTCCTGATGCTGTTATTCCAATTTTACAGTTTTTGAAAGACCACCATAATGCTCAATTTGCAAGCCTTGTCGACATTGCGGGCATGGATGTACCATCTCGACCCAATAGATTTGAGATTATTTATAATTTGTTATCCCTTCGTTATAATGCTAGAATCCGTGTCAAGACTTACACAGATGAATTAACACCTATCGACTCTGCATGTGAAGTATTTAAAGCTGCCAACTGGTATGAAAGAGAAATATGGGATATGTATGGAGTCTTTTTTGCGAACCATCCTGACTTAAGAAGAATTTTGACAGACTATGGGTTTGAAGGCCATCCATTTAGAAAAGATTTTCCACTTAGTGGCTATGTTGAAGTTCGTTATGATGATGAGCAAAAGCGTGTTGTAGTTGAACCACTAGAACTAGCACAGGAGTTCAGACGTTTTGAACTTAGTGCCCCATGGGAACAATTTCCCAACTTTAGGGGAAATCCTGCAACAGAAGAAGTTACAAATGCCACTGAAGCCAAAAAGGAATAATTAATAAGTCTATGTATTTTAAATAAAATAATGTGTAGTTGTTTTTGGTTTCTGTTCTAATTTATTCTTTTAAATTTTAAGCTAAAGATTTACTTTTAAGTAGTAAGTAATATTCAAATATTGGGATATAAATGCAATATTTAGTGTTCAAATTTTATCATTTAATGATTGCAGAACTACTTTTCATTGGTTATGTCATCAAAGCACATTTTTAGTCCAGACAGCCCTTCTAACTTGAATATTTTACTTTCTTAGTAACATATATATTAGCATATCGCATACATTTTGTAAGAAGTTTAATATCTTCAATGCAATTACTGACTTCTAACAAAAACAAACTATTCAGCAGCTGACATCAGGGTTGCAGTTATACTGACACCAAATTGTTTTTAAATACATGGAATGTTCTCAGATAAAAACCGTTATGAATAAATCCGCACGATATATGATGCGGAAAACCTTTTTCCAGCAATGGACTGCTGCAGGCTGATCATGATGACTAAATGTTGTTGAAATTTTCTATGAATTCAGATGAACCAGGAGCGATATTCTGATGTCATCATAAAAATTCCTTTTTTACCTATGTAAGCCTTAGGTAAATTGTACTATGTATTTTAGTGTAACAAAATCCCATTCAGTCTTGCCTTAAAGACACCCATTTTATAGATACACTACGGCTTTGGTCAATTCTTTTTTATTGAGAAATATATAGAGCTATTGTGGCAAAAATATTCCAAGGTATGTCTAGGTAGCTCAGATAGTAAGTGCTCTCTGTAAATTTCACAGTACGTGAGCAACCAGGGTTTGATTTCCGCCGGCATCAATGAAATTGTTAATTGCAATTTTTAGTGCTGATTTACTACATGCTCGGTTGTGAAGGTAAACGTCGTGAGGAAACTTGAATATCTGAGAAATAAGAAAAAAAATATTACGAAAACATGTAATTTTCGCCAACACGCATTGGGGCAGCGCGGAGGACACTTCCTTGCCTAAAGCTCTCTCAGAAATGAGAGAAGCCTTGTGCCTAGCAGTGGGACGTAGAGAGGCTGTAACTTTAACATCTATATCCCGTTGCAAATCTGTGTTAAAAAAATTGTATCATACAATTGGATCACTGACTAAAAATTATATTAAAACATTCTGTTACATAGATAGAATCATGCGAAGCTCATAAAAAAATGGTAATAAACCTTAATAAGCCTTTGAACGGTGCTCACTTACGGTGCCGAAACGTGGACACTGACGATATGTCTGCTCCAAAAGCTTAGTCGCTCAGCGAGCAATGGAAAGAGCTATGCTCGGAGTTTCTCTGGTAGCCAAAATTCGAAATGAAGAAATCCGCCAGAGAACCAGGGTTACTGACATAGCTTTCCGCGTTTGTAAGCTGAAGTGGCAATGGGCTGGTCATGTCTGTCGCAGAAGTGACAACCGGTTGAGTAGACGTGTTATGGAGTGGAGACCGCGTCTAGGCAAACATAGTGTGGGACGCCCCCTGACCAGATGGAACGACGATCTGCGCAAAGTGGCTGGTAGAAACTGGATGCGTGTAGCCGAAGATCGGGCTAAGTGGCGCGCCTTGGGAGAAGTCCAGCAGTGGACTGCCACAGGCTGATGATGATGGTGATGAACATTTGAACGGTAATATGTTCAACATACATTTTACATAAGATATGGTGCACAAAGGTAAGATTACATTTTATTGATCTTACCTATCCAACAGTTAGTAGTAGTTCAACAGTTAGTAGTAATTAGTATCTTGTTCATGGGGTATACCAATTTGTAACCAATGGGTGCGTTTGGCAGAAAAAAGCGCTAGCAAGCGCTTGTAAGCAAAATGGCGATCGTAAGCGGTAAGCGCTGTCAAATCGTAAGTAGCTATTTTCCTCCAGGACACGATGTTAGTTTTAACCGGGGAATCTAACCTAATTTAAATATATGTTTGTAAAGTATTCATATTAAAAACTTACCAAACATGAGTTTTTAATAGCATGTATATGTTTATTCATGTCATTATATTACTTAAAACTAATATTGCACAAAACAACTTATAAACTCTACTTCAAAACAAACAAATTAAATAAGCAAAATGGCGGATTGTGTCAGCGCTACTGAAGTAGCAATCGTGTCCTGGCCGAAAACTATTTTAGCGCTTATAAGCGCTTGCTAGCGCTTTTTTCTGCCAAACGCACCCAATGTCTTGTTGAATATAGGACCAAAGAATGAAATACATCTGATTTAAATTTAAAAAGGTAATAATATTGCAATTTTTTAAATTAAGCAGAAATGAAGATTATTGCGACTTTGCAATTAGCTTATCGCTCCTTAATCTTAAGTGTGTTAATGATTAAGCCAAATGTTTTTAAAAACAGGCTAAGCTGATGTTCTGCAGTAGTAGACTTTTAAAGGACAGTCAAATATATTTGCAATGGTCAAAAATATTTGTTTTGGGCTCCACCGCACGTCTGATGAATTATGTGTCTTCAATATATTGTTAAAATGGTGGTGCTATAGCTATATTATGGTTGAACTAATTGGTTAGCTTGACTTTCACTCCTAGAAAACCAACGTAAAATAGCATCTGTTTTGTATGGTGGCTGTAGAGATCTGGAGACTTAGTCCTCAGGGGGTGACAAAGCATCTGGATTTATTTCCTAAGTGAATGTGTAATGGCCGCTGCACCACTTACCATCAGGTGGACTATGTGCTAGTTTGTCATACTTATTCTATAAAAAAAATTGTGAGGTAAACGGAGTTGGATGGGGAAGGTAGAAATGAAAAGCGTAAAGAACGACCAGGCGATATATTCAGCGGCGGTAACGGTAGCGCTTGAAGTGGAACCAGAGCTGGAAGATGTTGTTGTGGAAGTGGCAGCGGAAGCCGCGCTTGTACGAGTACTCCCACTCGCGGCTGACGATCTTGAAGGCGATGTCCTCGTAGGGCGGGCCCGCATGGAACCGCAGCACTGCGAACTCCGGGTTGTCTGCGCACGGCTTCTGCGCGTCGTACACCCATCATACAATAAAATAGAATAACTTATTCAATACAGATTACAAGAACACTTATTGAAGGTCATTTAAGCTTTACTACTGTTTCTGAAAAAGCCTCCGTCCTGGGAAGAACCAGCATGAAACCTAGCGTGACTTAATGATTTCTTATATTTACGCGAACACTACACATTGAAATAATACTAGTTTTTACGGATTTTATCGCGTATATTTAACTTTTTAAATACCCGACATTTCGAGAGCTTTACAGCATCCATGGTCACAGGGGGACTGAAATGTTCAATGTCCAGATGTCATAATTAACCGCGGTTATCATAGATTAAACACAAAACATAGATAAAAAACAAAAGTTAAATTTTAATCTATGGTAACGGTGGTTAACTATGACATCTGGACATTGAACATCTCAGTCCTCCCCGTGACCAAGAGTGATGTAAAGCTCTCGAAACGTCTAGCGTGACATTTTTTAATTTTTTAAAAATAAAACATTTGGAAACAGAATAATAGTGATCACCTCATTCCCATGGTTTATTATTAATCATGTACTAGGGCCGATGCAGATGCAAAGGTTTGGCTAGCTGCGGGTTTTGCTAGCATCATAAACGGAAAGGAGTAAAAGTCTAAAGCGCGCGCTTTTGCTTTACATGTATTTTCCCATAGACAATTTAGTTTTTGGTTATTTTTTTAATATCTTTTAGACAAATTCAGATTTTTATTGTTTACAAACCTTGTCTGCGTTGAGCTACAAATATCGCCGAAAAAAATATGTAAATTGATCTATGGGTTATGGAGGTGATAGATTTCAAAGAATTGTTTTTTTGCGCCATGGGAGCTCCGCTCGCTTTGCTCCAATTATTAATTACATTTAGTATGATAAATCTTAATAAACAATTTTTGCTTAATAAAAATTTTGAACATTTTATAGACAAGGCCTGCATATTTTCTGGGACTTTGTTGTAAAAGTGTATACATTGCCTCATGAAGGATTTACTGATTCTTGGGAATCGAGTAATTGCTGCATGCTGCATCTATAATATGGTTGTGCATTAACAAATTGGTTAGTTCAATTGGGGAAGGACCACATTCTTACAGAACACAAACGTAAAATAGCAACTTAATGCTGCTATGTTTCGTATGGTGAGAGTAGAGAACCGGAGACACTTTTTACTGGAATTCAGCATTATGATACTTAGTTAAGGATATATGTAGATGTCTACGGGCCACAGCATGCACTTATCGTCAGGTGGACTGTGTTGCTTGTTTTTTACGCTTATATTATTTAAAAATATGTACTGCGAACGTACAAGCGAGAATTCTGGCGTGGAGTTCTTGTCGATGAGATCCGGGTAGAAGATGTTGAACTTGTAGCCCTGCACGATTTTGGGCGGCGGGTTGTCCATATCGTAGTGCGTCTGGTTGTACTTGTTCCACTCGAAGCCCGTGTGCACTCTGCAACACACAAACCATACAAACATATTAAAGAAATATTGTATGCGTGGTATAGCCACATTGCTATATTATGGTTGGTATGGATGGTACAAATGGGTCAATTGGAGTGGAGAAAGACCACGCTGCTTAATGCTGCTGTGTTTCGCATGCTAGGGATGGTACGAAACCTGGAACTCTTTTTACTGGTAGCGACACAGTCCATCTTTGTCTTCAGGGGTAACAACGCATCTGTATTTTGATTATTGATCAAGGTTAGATGTGGATGTCTATGTGCCATGGTATCCACTTAACATCGTGTGGACTGTGTTCTCGTTTATCACCTTTATTGTATAAAAAGTATACGTCTCATATTAAAATATACCTATGTACGTCCCACAGCTGGGCACAAGCCTCCTCTCATTTCTGAGTAAGTTATGAACAATTAGTACGCCACACTGCTTCAATAAGTGTTAGCGGACTTCCACTTATTGAAGCAGTTTACCGCAAATACATAAACAATAACATTTAGGTTCCCGCTTAAAAGCCAAAGCAGTGAAAATTTTTGAGCTGGGGCGTAAAGTTTTCATATCATCAATCGATGTTATATTTTATATCATGTATAGATACCAAAAATATTTAAAAGCAGTGGGCCTAATAGCGGTCCTTGCGGAATTTCCAAGTGGATTTGCACAACTGCCAATTTATAAACATTGATGATCACTGTTTGACAGTGATTTTTAATGTAAGTAAACAAATCATCGTTTATTTCGACTTCGAGAAGTTTGTAGAGAAGGACTGAATAATTTAAGCAATCGAACTAATGGTGGTTAATATAGCGCATAGCGCCATATTATAGCGCGCTATCTTTTCATAACGCAAAGCGCGTGCTATGTAAATGTTCATTGGACTTCTTTATTGCTTTATTTTAAGTCTAATATTCGAATTATTACGAAACAATTTTTCTTATATAGCACGCGGTCTTTCCAACGAACGACATGTAATGTAACGTGCTACGAAATTTAGCGTGCTGCAAAACTTTACGCGCTTGCCGGCCTCCTACGCGCTTTTCTATAAATAGCGCGCTATAACATAGCGTATTTAATAGCGCGCTAGAAATTTATAGTTTATAGTCTGTAACGTGCTATTAATTTATAGTCGTTTTGAACAACTTTAGATCGAACGCCTTGCTGTAGCGTAGACAGTGTAGGCTATATCGACTCGTAAGGGTTTTTTTAACTGTTAAAAGTAACTGTTATATATAATATATTATACTACTATATCACTTATACACCAAGAGTAGAAACAGATAGTTAAGGTTTTGTACACCACTGAGTATTCAAATTGGAATTATACGTGGTTAAGCCATGCTGCAACTATATTAAGGTTGAAGCACGAATGGGTTGGCTCGACCGAGGAAGGACCACATTCTCACAATATACCAGAGAACAACAGCAGCTTAATGCTGCTGTACAGCTGGTGAGTGTAGATAACGTAAGCCAGCCGCCGGACCCATGGAGCGCGTGCTGTTAGCTGTAAAGGAGTGGCGACCTGTTGAAGTAGCGCGGCTTGCGGGGCCGGTACTTGTCGGCCCACAGGCACGGCTGCTCGGGCAGCGCCTGCTCCACGCTGAACTGCGCGGTGCCGGCCGCTGGACCCATGGAGCGCACCGCCGCCAGCTCCAGCGCGTCGCCTGCCGCCGCGCCCGCGCCCGCTCCGCCCGCGCTTGCACCAACCTGCACACACACAACGCACATCGATATCTAGATGTACTACATACTAGAACAGACACAAACAAAATCTGTACGCCAGTGCGAGCTGCGCGGTCAGCGGCACAGAGTAGCTTTTTATGACACGGACTAAATAAGTTTGAGCCCGTGAGCTCTAACGCGTGTTGCAAACCAAGTATCGGAGTCACTTCTAGTGCGTTGTGCATTTACTTCGGTGAGTAAAATTTGTTTACACCCGACTTGAGGGTATTATATTTCACAAGTCCACTGCTGCACATAAGCCTCTCCCAAGGAATGCCACAAAGCACGGTCCCAAGCCACCTGCATCCATCGAGTTTATTGAAACATTACAAAGCCGTCATTCCATCCACCAGAAGGCCGCTCGTAATTTCGCTTACCGTTACGAGCTCGCCACTCGAAAGCCTTTGTTCTCCGTCAGTTGTCAGTTACGTAATTGTATAGTTAGTTATAAGCATTTTAGAATTTAATAGCACAGTTTATCAACTCAAACTACTTTCTCAACTCAAAAAAACTACCAATTAAGCTTGTTCACATTATTAGATACGGACGCTACACTAAATTCTAGTACCAACATTAACTCATATTTTCCGAATTCGCTTCTATGAAGAAATTTTCCCAAATTGTTAAAAAAAACCAATTGTAGTTCCAGGATTTAATTCGGTGGACAAAAAAAAGTTTCCAATTATCGGCCTATCTCAATACTCTCATCTACGTCTGAAATATTAGGAAAATTTATTAACAACAAAATAATCAATTATTTACAAAGTAAATCTATATTATTGAAAATGCAATATCGTTTCAGGCCCAAACTGTTCACTGCTGATGCTGTACAGGAAATGACCCATTACTTCTCTCAAGAATTAGATAATAGCAACCAATCAATTGGCACTTTCCTTGACCTAGCAAAAGCTTTTGACACTATTGGATCTATTTCCATCTTATTAAATAAGCTAGAGAGCATAAGTATTTGAGGTAAGCAGCTTCAACCTTTTGCAACTATTTAGAAAATCTAGTTGAAAAGAAGAAGATAGAAGTTGTTAGCTCTGAGCAAAAAAATACTTATTTTGGCGTGCCTCAAGGAAGTGTATTAGGGCCAACCCTAATTTTCATTTATATAAATGACCATTGCAATCTCGAACTTAACTTAGGTAAAATAATATTTTACGCAGATGATACCGTGCTCCTTTTTTTCCACAAATACAGTAGACAAGGATTATATATGTGCACAAGAAAGTTTTAATAGGGTTAATAAACAAAAACCGCCTTATGTAATAGAGTCCGTAAACTAATGTTGTTTTTAAAAAAGATTCGTTCAATTGCTAATATTAAGGTAGTAAAGCGAATATATTTCACATTATGTCAATCAATTCACACCTATTGTATAACCTCATGGGGAGGAACAGCTAAAACTACACTGCTACCACTGGAACGCACTCAAAGAGCTGTATTAAAAGTCGCCCTATCCTAATCCCGTCCCATCTCTTATATAAATCCTATGATGTCCTCTCAGTGCGCCAGTTATACATTATGAGTACGTTACTATAACAGTACTTAAAATTACCCTACAGAAGAGAGGCCACTGATAAAAGAAGCAAAGATAAAGTAATTGAAACTAACAATAGAATAAGGCATTCTTTCATGCATAGATTTTTTACTTAAAAATTTAAAAATGTTATTCGAACATGGTCACAAATTTTATCATACGATGATACGGAAAAGTTGCTGATTGTTTGAAGTTAATTAATATGATAAGTAAATTATTAATGATAATACATTTTACCGAAATAACCTTAATTAGTTAGTATGTTATTCATTTTATATAAGAAAGAGTTTATCCTAGTTCAGATGCCTGTTATTGTAGACTATTTAAAATTAAGATATTATTTGAATTCATTGTACAGTTTATTAAAATAAAAATTATTATTATTATTATTTATTCACCGGAATGTCATGGGTTATAAAATAGGAGTAATTTAATATAGATTGCTTTATAAATTAGACTGAACGCGTTACGCATGCCAAAAGTTACATTGCGTAATTTTGCGTAATTACAATCGTAAGACCAAACATTTTGTTCCTTTATAAAATTGTTCATAGTTTGGTGTTTTACTAAGATCATTTGAGTATTAGTCATTTAAGAATCAAGAACACTTTTTACCTGACACATTGTCGAACTGCAGTAGGAAAATATTCTTACCTGTTTATGACATAACATTACCATTTCCAGGTAGAAGGCACTTAATATGACTGAATACCTAAAGGAACACACCTGGGACCACAACTATTATTATGTTAAATAAAAACGAAACTACGATAGCCTATTTAGTTTAGTTTCGGTATAGGTAGGGCTCCGGTATAAGTTACAAAAATGTATTAGAACTTACCATTTCTAGATCAGGTGGTCTCTTGGCATGATGGAGACGTGCTCGCAGATACGCCAGACGCTGTTGATCGTGCTCCGGCGCCGTTAGTATTGTAGCGGGCTCCAAGGCAGAGGGAGACAGCAATTCTGGCGAATAGTTCCCATTTTCATAGAGCGCCAAGCAAGCCGTTCGACCTTCCTCGCATTCCCAATCGGAAGCTTCTGCTTCCGGATGTGATTGTTCGGCCTCTTCTTTAGTTGGCGTTTTCGGCTCAGGTGATTGTGATCTGTTGAATTCAAATTAGAATTTTAATAATTTCTTTAGTTTATTACAATATTTATCTTACCTAAGGAATGCATACCATGCAGTGGCATATTTGCAATTCACTGGTGGCACAGGACCTGCGGTTGCTCAGACCACCCACTCCGAACCAACTTAGCAAGACCTCTTTAGATACTTGATGGTGACCTAGAGTTCATTCCGGGTGGTGCTGGCAAAGTCTTTAATTTATAGTACTAGACGGGGTACTACGGTACTAATATACTGCGCACTAAGTTACGATTAATACTTCGTAGTTTCTTTAGTCGACTGTGAGCGGGCGAAAAGACTCGTTCTTTGTTTTGTAAACCGCAAACGTTGTTTTCGACTATTTAACACTGATTTTGTTTAATATAACTAGGTACTTAAGGTAATTTGAAGTTTATTTCAGATAAGTGTGTAAGTTTATTTCGTATTTGCTTGAAAACAACTGCGTTTCATATTTACCGTGCGAGCTAATCGCGGCGCCATCCACAGTTGTAACAATTTTTGTTCAGAATTACTCGTCTAGTAGTACACATAAAAATCTTTGAGTGCTGGTGATTACGTACCTGGAAACGGAGACCGAAGATGCGTCTCGTCACACGGGGCTAGCTAGGCGGCGAAAAAATCCTTTAACCTAGAGAGGCGGGCAGACAACACGAATGTGTACAGGTAGCGACGCAGGTAACTCACTGTTGCGGGTCCAGCTGTCCGGCAGGCTGCACGCCCTGCTCGCGCTTAAGCAGCTGCAACTTGCGGCGCAGGTTGTGTTGGTGGCGGTCTCGCAGCCGCGCCCGCGCCATGTGCGCTGCACACCGAACAGCATTCGTCAAACAATGTAATTCGATTAATATGTACTAATAATGTCGTCCAGACGGCGGCCAATTTCAACGAAAACTAGCCATCTACGCAGGAAAGGATTATAGTGCACGAGTGTATACACAAGCACAGGTGCACTCTCTATTCCCTCTCTCTAATGGTCTAATGGAACGGTGATCCAACACAACCAGATAGAGAAATCAGGCGCAAGAGCAACGGCCTTTCGTGCTTTCCGAAGCATGAAACACCGCCAAAATCCTGGTTACAGGCTACTACCACAGTTAAAGGACCTTACAGTTGGGAAATAAATGTACTTGTGTAGGGCAACGGTGGGGGTACTGCGGACCAGGGAGCGACCCGACGTTGGGCGTTTTTTATAGTACTTAATTAATTATAAGTGCCGTTTTCGAAAAATATAGTATCTACAGGACGTCCGGTTAATAGTGGTCCAAACGAAATGTGACGAGAAATGAAATAGTGCCCTATGGAGAATAGCCAAAAAATTTTAATAAAACTTACAGTTTTCAAGATTTTCTAATTTTCATGATTTTATCGAAAATGTATCACCATAATACGTATAATTAATTTCATTCGCAAAGATGGATATTCAAACCTGCACAATTCACACAGCTGGCAGTTGGAAAATTCACACTTAAAAAGGGAGGAACAATACCAATACAAAATAAAAGAAATTTTTTTTTGGAAAGTGAACTCCTTTTTCTCTTGGATAATGTTTCATTAGAAACATGCAAAAGAATGTGGCTGCAAAATGATGCGTATTACGCCTTAAGAGTAAGAAACTTTTTAAACGAAAACTACCCACGAAGGTTGATTGGACGCCTAGGACCCATTTTGTGGACTTCACGGTCTCCCAATCTAAATCGCTTAGACTTTTTTACTGGAGATGTCTGAAGAAGATTGTATTCAAGAAGCCGATTGCTAATAAATGCATGCATGCGCGTATCCAAACAGCTGCTCAAGAAATTAATAATGCTGGATATGCACAACGAATCAAACATTTTTTTAATAAGAAGATATCGGGCATGTACCTGGTTGGGGCACGTAATACTTTTTTGTTTATTTTTTTCATAATATTATTCGTCATTAGATGTGTATTACTTCTACCTCTCTAGTTTTGGCCACAATCTCTAATTTTTACAATATTTTGAGATGTCATACAAAATGAAACAAAAAAAAAACTTATCGAAAAATAAGCCCCTCAGCAATGATATAGCAATAACTTTTTGTTATATTGAATGTTGTTTTTGTTGTTTTTAAATCTTAATTCATTGCACTATTTTTCAAGCCAATTGGCATCAAGGATGTAGAGTTTCTTTTTTAACACCACAGTATCTTAAACTTGGATGAAAAATCTTGTCTTGTAAACATTTGCAACTAATATTTTTTTCTAAGGAAACTGTTCATGTTGTAGGAAAACTGATTGCAGTTTCCCAACAACATAAAAAGTTTCCTGCTTGCTTGCATGCTTATTGAGCAAGCAGTTAGAAATATAGTCAGAAATAATATTCAATAAAAAATAACGTTTTCGCTATTTCAATAGAATGGCATAAATTACATGTCTTAAGATGCCTCATCATCATTATTACAGCCCTTCACAAGTCCACTGCTGAACATAGGCCTCCCCCAAGTAATGTCACAAAGCACGGTCCTGAGCCACCTGCATCCATCCACTTTCTGCATGTCTTACCAGGTCGTCACTCCATCTAGTGGGGAGTCGTCCTACACTACGCCTACCGATACGAGGCTGCCACTCGAGAATCTTTTTTCCCACATCAGCTTACTAATCGGTTAGGCTATGTCGGTCACTCTGGTTCTACTGCGGATGTCCTCATTTCTAAGTTTATCACGCAGAGAAACCCCGAGCCCAATCAATCAGGGTAAGAATTGAGGATTGCACAATTAATGCTTTGGTCCTCGGTGGCAAAAAGTTTTTTAGGTGATAAAGAGCCCTCAGTACCGGTGACTTTATGTCCTACATTCATGGCATCACTTGGGCATGCCAGCTCAAAGTAGAGTCAAGGATTAAGATCCGTAACAGAAGGCATAATCCCAAAATAGAGCCATTGAAAATGATCGGGGGTAGAGCTGTAGTGTCCAATTTTTTAATTATGCGACAGCTATGTTGTATTATTACCTGACATTTGGATGGATTAACAGTTAAACCAAATCTGTCAGATCAGCACTGAATATGCTCTAACTCCCTGTTGACCATATCCTATAATATACTTTAATTATTCATACTTTGTTAAGACTCCTCTTTTATGAAATTTGTTGAAAAATAAGTCTATAAAAAATAGTGACATTAGATCAAATCAAAATTAATACAAGTTAACATTTGTATCTGCAATCTCTCTCAACTGGGTCCAACTTATGGTAAGTGGATATTGAGATCCATAGACATCCACATCTACCCTCGATTAAAAATCAAAATGCAGATTCGTTGTCAACAAATATCGGTGGAATGCCCCTCATTTCCAGTATAAAGAGTCTCCGGACATTAATTTCATCGTTCTACCATCATATATGGCAAAATAAATAACAGTTTATGTCATCATCTATAAAAACTTAAAACAAAACTCACCTTTAAGCTGACTGAGCAAGCTCTCCCAGTAGCCGACGTCGACGCCGTCATGGCGGCCGCTGATTTTTTGCTCTATCTGTGTTTGCAATGCCTCCAATTGCGCGCCCGTCTTGCCTTTAAAAATCTGTAAATTATTAAAGCTATTTAATTACTTGTTTCCTACAATATTTGCAAAAAAATATATAAATATAAATTATTTGCAAATCTGTGCAAAGATTAAGATTATTTCTTTGAATATTCTTTACAAATTTTGTGTCTTTACTTTAAACTACACTGGCTGGTCCAACAGTACAGCGAGCTACCCTTTCTGGTAGGTAACGCGATGGTTCTAATATTAACATAAATCTGTCAAGTGTACGCCGTCGAGGCGCGCATCGGGCGCGGCCAGGCGCTGCAGCCTGTAGGGAGAGAGATGGAGGGAGAGACCTGCGTGACGTCTTTGGTCGCGGCACGATGTACACCGTCGCGGCACGCGTCGGGCACTGCCAGGCGCCGCAGCTTGCTGAGCTCATCCAGCGAGAGTAAGCGGAAGAGAGGGAGAGGGAGGAACCTGCGTGACGCTGCGGCCACGGCACGGTGTACGCCGTCGCGGTGCGCGTCGGGCATGGCCAGGCGTCGCAGCTTGCTGAGCTCATCCAGCGAGAGAGAGAGGGAGAGGGAAAAACCTGCGTGACCTCTTCGGCCACGGCACAGTGTACGCCGTCGCGGTGCGCGTCGGGCACGGCCAGGCGCCGCAGCTTGCCAAGCTCATCCAGCGAGAGAGAGAGGGAGAGGGAAAAACCTGCGTGACCTCTTCGGCCACGGCACGGTGTACGCCGTCGCGGTGCGCGTCGGGCACGGCCAGGCGCCGCAGCTTGCTGAGCTCATCCAGCGAGAGTGAGAGGAAGAGGGAAAAACCTGCGTGACCTTTTCGGCCACGGCACGGTGTACGCCGTCGCGGTGCGTGTCGGGCAGTGCCAGGCGCCGCAGCTTGCTGAGCTCATCCAGCGAGAGAGAGAGAGGGAGAGGGAAAAACCTGCGTGACCTCTTCGGCCACGGCACGGTGTACGCCGTCGCGGTGCGCGTCGGGTACGGCCAGGCGCCGCAGCTTGCCGAGCTCATCTAGCGAGAGAGAGAGGGAGAGGGAAAAACCTGCGTGACCTCTTCGGCCACGGCACGGTGTACGCCGTCGCGGCGCGCGTCGGCCATGCGCCGCAGCTTGCCGAGCTCATCCAGGAAGTTCGAGAGAGAGAGGAGAGGGAAAAACCTGCGTGACCTCTTCGGCCACGGCACGGTGTACGCCGTCGCGGTGCGCGGCGGGCAGGGCCAGGCGTCGCAGCTTGCTGAGCTCATCCAGCGAGAGAGAGCGGGAGAGGGAAAAACCTGCGCTCTGCGGCCACGGCACGGTGTACGCCGTCGCGGTGCGCGTCGGGCATGGCCAGGCGCCGCAGCTTGCTGAGCTCATCCAGCGAGAGAGAGAGGGAGAGGGAAAAACCTGCGTGACCTCTTCGGCCACGGCACGGTGTACGCCGTCGCGGCGCGCGTGGCCATGCGCCGCAGCTTGGTGAGCTCGTTCAGAGAATGTTCGAGAGAGAGAGAGAGAGGGAGAGTGACAGGGAGAAACCTGCGTGACGTCTTCGGCCACGGCACGGTGTACGCCATCGCGGCGCGCGTCAGGCGCGGCTAGGCGCCGCAGCTTGCTGAGCTCATCCAGCACGATGGTCTGCACGTCCTGCCAGTACGGCTGGTTAGCCTCGCTCTCGAGCTCCTTGTACACCTACTCAAATACACACCAATATCTATTTAACTATAAAATCTCTTGTCATCCATATTCTACAAAAATTTTTGTTATTTTTCTAAAAATGTTGTTTATACTTCTTTAAAGCGTTTGATAGAGTTAATCATTATATTTTAATAACTAAGCTTTTTCAAATGGGAATCACGGAAATCTTTTCAACCGTTCGTTTCCTTTCTTTCTTAAAATATTATTTCAATGATATAATATAGCTAATAAATGTTGATCAAGGTCTTTTTCTTATTAGATGAGGTGCCCCTCAAAGTTACTACTTGGGTCCAGTGTTATATTATTGTAAACATGATGTTGAAATCTCTTTTATACTGGTAACAAAAAAGTCTTAGAAAGTCTTACCAATCGACAATTTAGCTAACTTTCTTTGGGTCTACATTCATTCACTGTCCTATTAACATCTTATCAAACGTCAGTGAAAAAAAAAATTTCCACTCTCCATATTGAGTAGTTAGTATAACAGTCTTTAAATATAATTAAGGACTTATTTTATGAGCTCGAAAATAGCGTGCAACTTGTTCCATTAACCCTTATTAAATACTAACGTACCTAAAAAACTAAAACTTGAAATTATAATAAACTATAAAAATGTTGAATCTGAAGAAATGTATCAATCTCATTTTTTATTATGCAGTTCTGACTGTACATGTATAAGTACTTAAGGCTCTAATTAAAATTAAAATAAGGCCAATTTATAAGCTGCAACATACATCTGTCATATAACGCACAAGATAAAAATAATACTAATCTTAACATAAAACAAATTAAAATTGTATCAAGGATCAACCACGACAGAGCTCTACACACGTAAGTGAGGGGTAGTTTAAGATAAAACATTTCTATACAAAGTTTATAATAGTTTATATATACACAAAGTTTAATCCATGATCACTTGATACACACACACACACACACACACACACACACACACACACACACACACACACACACACACACACACGCAACGCACACACACGCACACACACACACGCACACACGCACACACGCACGCACACACACACACACACACACACACACACACACACACACACACACACACACACACACACATACACTCACTCTTATTTTAATTTTCTAATGAAAATGTCGTGTTTGACACTACCAAAGATTGAATAAAACTAAATTTACGGATTCTATCGCGTTTAATTAATTACTTTTACTTATTTTTAATTCCCGATGTTTCGGGTGCTTTATAGCACCCATGGTCCGGGGGGTCTGAGATGTTTGACGTCACAATGTCATTGTTAGCCCGGCTACCTTCAGTTTTTGAATATTAATTTTTTTTTGGTCCGATTTTAAATTTAAGAAATCATTACTACCAAAGATTGCAGAAATTATTTAATGCACCCTGCAAATTCTCACAGAATAACGGAACTCACAAAATCAGTTAGTTTACCTTTATATCTTCAAGCAAGTCTTCAAGGTCCTGCATCTGCAGTCCGTTTAGATATGTGTAGGGCTCGTGCATTTCTAATGCATCAACGCACTCCTCGGAGCTGACATACCAAGCCAACAGATCGATAGGTTTTGCTGCAATCAAGATATTGATAGTCATTATTTTATAATATTTCATTGAGTATTTTATGTTGTAAAATCATGCTGCATGTAATATGGCAGCACAATAAAAATGTCTGGAAAGGTATTTTTTGTATAGCAATCGAGGTAAACTTTACTACTAGCAACTACATTTTGATACTACTACATATTTGATATAACTACATTTTGGGCAATTGAAGATATGCAAGGTGTGTATGGGTTAGAGATTCACTTACCATCAGGTGGACTATGTGGTTGTCTGTAAGGGTAGTTGTAGTTGTGTGCAGCGCGGACCGTGCTTACCACGTCCATCGCGGAGGCGTATCTTCGTGTGCAGGCGCACCAGGTGCAGGTGGAAGGCGTCCTGGTGTCACGCCTAGCTGCTGAACTGAACTGAACGAGCCGTGTAGTTGTGTAAAGTGCGGAGGGTGCTCACCACGTCCATCGCGGATGCGTATCTGCGTGCGCAGGCGCGCCTGGTGCAGGTGGAAGGCATCCTCGTGTCGTGCCCAGCTGCTAAACTGTGCTGCTTCCCGCGCGCGTGCCGCTGCTGCAGCTTCCGCCTCACGCTCCGCTCGCTCCGCCTCACGCTCCAACCGCCGCTGCTTCACCTGACACATCACCAACAACTCTCACTTACTGAATGAACCACAAAGTGGCCCCTAGCCAATGCAAACTATCTTAAGGCAGAGCCGATATGTTGCTGATTTTCCCTTTAGGTTAATCTGCCCTACCTTACTTGGATTTTCTTGCGTGTTAAGGCTAGGTGCGTTGTAGATAGTTTAAGTGTACATGACCATCATTTTCTTCTCTCTTTTGATAAAAGGTGGAGCACTATTTTTGATCAGTATGGAGAGAAACACAAGAATTGGAACTTAGCAACACATTTACAGCAATGCATTTTTCTGGTAAATTTTTTAGCTTTAATAAAAATGATTATAAACACAATATTCTAAAACATGTTCTTTAGGATCTGATTCCACTATTAGCTTTATAAATAAATACATATTATTTTCTTATAACTTCCAAATAATGGCCATATATCCAACATGATCCAAGATTTTATTAATTATATACACCAGACGTTTACAACTCAGCTAATTAACCAGAAACTGTGTTTTTGCACATGGATGTAATACTGAACATCACGATGAATTGTTATTAATCTTATAACTAAAGGACTTCATATTGACAATTGACAACTCACCTTTTCTAATTCAATTTTATTCTCCAACTGCTTCTGTCTATTCAATGCCTCTAATTCATCCCTTGACACATTTTTGACTCCTTCTTTTGCAAGTTTCTTAGTCCATACAAAGGTATGTGTGAGTGCCGAGTCTCCAAATGGGTTATCCTGGTTGGTGTAGCATTGGTACTCAGTATCCCAGCCCATGCGCTCTCTTCTTTTTCGCTCCTTTTCTTGTTTTTCTCGTAAGCGCCGAGCTCTGCAAATAATAATAATAATATAAAATTTTGCAAGTAGTCAAGCACTGGCTTATAATCATCGATCACTAATAAAAAACTAGATACACAAGTAGTGACAAAAACGACCTCACCAAATGAGCACCCATTCGAACATTTGGGTGCGCTTTTAATCTACTCACATTCGAACGCTTCGAAGGTAAACATGCCTCAGTGCTCGTTTAAAAAGTGTAAAAATCACACATCCAGGACGCTAAAAAAAGGATGGAATTTCCTAATTTCAGTACGTATTAATATTATCATTATTTAATTGTTATCACTGTATTGTAATTACTTATATTTTGTCAAGAAATCTCCGTAAAACATTTTTTTAAATTAAGTCTTAATAAAATAAGTCATCATTGTTCGTTGACTCTGTTCCATTTGTTGGAGACCTTATTATTTTTTTATTATTAAAATATGATTTTTTAACATATTATAGATTTAATTTTGAATATGTGCATGCAGTAAAATTAAAGATGTGAGATTTTATTTTTAATTTTTCAGCTTTCCTCGAGATCCAGTTAGGTGTGCAGTATGGATATCAGTCATAGCATGTCAAAGGTCCGAAGAATTCTTCAAGCCGACCCAAGGAAGCGGTTGTATGTTCGAAGCATGTTTTAGAAAGTGATGAATATGTGACTACGACTTACAACTTTCTCTACATAATTTTTATATTTAGTAACTATTGAATTTAGATTTAAGTTCTTTGTCAGGCAATATTTTTAAATTTTTGACACAAGATGAAGAATAAATAAATAATTATGAATATTTCAAGTACGTTCGTTACTAAATGAATCTGGTGTCCTATCCAAAAACGTATTCACATTCAGGTAAATTATAACCATTACACATAATACATCATAGAATATGCTTTATGTACACCAGTTTTTAAAACAAGTTAGAAACATTTTAAAATTAAAATAACAGTAACAAAAAATATTGGGCAATTCGACTCCAATGATTCCTTGTCTAAACTACGAGCCTCGGTCGTAAAATTTGATTGCTTTTTATTAGCACTTTGTAATTCTGACTTTAAACCACGCGTGTAAGGTTGAATTTGTTTTGATATAGATCAGTCATAAAAATTTATTGTTTTTCGTACGTATCTTTTGAATACAACTATAGGCAATGTATTTAAGGTTGAATTTACATAAATGTATATTTATTTCAACTAGAGTTACGTTACGAGCAACAATTGGCGACAGTTTTTAGAGAACTTTTGTATGGGATTGTGCATCTAGTTCTTTATTAGTGATCGATGCTTATAATAATAAAAAAGTATTATAATAGAAATAAGTAAGCTTTATCCTATATTCTATACATCCAAACTAGTTCTTCACTTCTAGCTGAATGCAGTAGATAAAAGAAATTCAGCAAAGTTTTATCAGCTAGAAGATACGCAGGTCATGTAGGTGCTGGTTAGGTAGGTGTGTGTAATGTGTGACCCTTAGTTTAAGGTGCATTACAATAAAGATTAAATAAATAAATAAAATATTACTTGATGCGTTCTTCATATTTCTGAAAATGATTAGAAATCTAGAATTGTAATTATTACTCAGACTTTACTGTACCAAGTTTTAGTACAAAGGTTACAAATTCCAAATATGGACAAATGGAATACACTCAAGTTTAACAAACTGGGTGCAGCACTTGCACCTAATTAATAGCCAGCTAAACCTCAATAACCCCAATTTTTATCTCCTTTATATATAAAAATTATGTGTCACATTGATGAGTGATGAACTCCTAAACTACTGAACTTATTTCGATGAAATTTTGCATATTGTGTGCAGTTTCTTCCAACCTGAGAGATAAGATAGTTTTGATACAGATCAACATTTTTTATTGAAAATGTAACATCCCTGTTACATTTCGGCGTTACGCAAATTTAGGTATTTTACGCTCCGTGCGATGACCTACGCGAGCGCCACTTTATTTCATATCTCTATTCAATCGCTCGCACTACATAACTGTGAATATAGCGACTAAACGATCTTGATCTTCCATTATACAAGTTTTCTTAGGATGGAGTTCAGTGGATGAAAAATTTTTGGTGTGTCACGTCTATGTTACCTAATTAATTTATTAAATCTATTTGATGTATTTTTCATTATTTATGAACCTTAGTTTTGAAATAAGCACACATAAATATTTTGTTTCACAGTAATCGATTGTTAACCGATGTCGGTTAGTAATTGATTATGTCTACTAACGGTAGCATAGTGGTATAATATAAATAAATTAATAGTACGTTTGCAACCTGGTTTAATAAAATAAAATAACCAACTGTAACTTATATTTTTTTATCGGTGCTTAGTCAATTACCATATTTTTTATTGTAAAAATATTTGCTGCAACGGCATTGACCGAGCTTATCTCAAGTCAATAATTTCAGGCAGTACACACTTTTTATAAAATGCTTGTAACTTTGCTAACATATTCAAAATCCAAAATTTGTCGTCTTTGTAGATTTTAGTACTTTAACTGCATAATCTGGGCCAGTCCATATCGCAAGCATGCAGACATTTTTATTCTCCATTATATTTTCTCCAGAGATAGGATATTTATTTTTTTACGTTAAGTGACACATTGATACTTATATTTATTTTTCCCCATTCGGACTGGTAAGAAAGCTCAGCTACAATCAAAATAACTATAATGAGTTAACTATCTGGTATAATAATAATGTGCGAACTTTATACTAATTGAAATACAGTGTACGAAAGTACATATTTCCAACGATTAAAAATTGCGAGCGTTGTTGACGATGCTCTAGCACAAAATAACACCGCCACGGCTAGGGTTGCCAGGCCTTAAGACCGAAAAGCCGGACAGACCAACGAGCTTAGTCGGACATTTTGGTAAAAAGGCTGGACACCCTTAATTTTTTAGTCTTAGTATAACATGACAAATTTTTAAAAAACAATGCTTTTTATTATTTACCATAAAATATTCTCAAATTCTAATGAAATAACAATAAAATTGCAAAAATCAGTCTTCTTTATTATTAATCAATTAATCATTCAATATTCATTAAAATATTAATTTAAATAATTGCAATATTATGTATGTAAGTATTTGAAAAAGACAATTTATTTTTGTATGGAGAATGGGCTCAAACCAAATTGTGGCGTAACTTAATGAAACTATACCCATATATAAATAGGACTAGATTAACACCTATTCTGCTCTCCTCGTCTCTGGACGTTGATCCCCAGAGCAAGTTTGAGAGTTCTCCTTCTGGTTGCCGCCTGTTATTTGGTCTGGTTCAATAGGAAACAGACAGAACGGAAACACTCGGACGATCCCCTTTTTCCTTTCTTTTTATCCTACCCCCTTTTCCTATCCAAGGTGTTAAGCGTACCGTGCCGATGGATGCGTGGCTGGAGGGAGTCCAGTCGCAAATGGTGCCTACCCGAGACCAGGGCGATTCGGGTAGTATTTTAGCCCTTCCCTCGGCATGCGGGGCTCTGTCGGGGTTGACCGAGTATTTCCCTAGCTAATCGTGGGAACAAAATGGACGAAAACCGACATTTTGGAAAAGATATTGAGAAATCTCCTTTAATGTAACTAGCTGTAGGCCTGGAAGAGGCTCTTTTAGCCTCACCGACACCCTGCAACATTGTGCCCCAACCTGGGACAAACCGTGAAGTGGAGGGCACTTCTGCAGCCGAACCACAAACGGTAACGAACCAGGGAGGGGAAAAGAAAAAGTTCGATAGGCCTAAGCTTAGTGGGGCAGCAAGGAAAATGTACCGAAGGCTGAAATAGGAGACGAAAAGGCCATCTCTCTCTCTGCCAGAAGCTTTGGGACGAAATTCCTCTGCCCAAGCCCAGTTCCAAAGGCGAAAAAACGCAAT
This sequence comes from Parnassius apollo, assembly GCA_907164705.1. NCBI lineage: Eukaryota > Metazoa > Arthropoda > Insecta > Lepidoptera > Papilionidae > Parnassius > Parnassius apollo. Next base: position 4,190,520 of record CAJQZP010001584.1, read on the forward strand.
CGGTCTGAGGAAGAGTCCCCTAAAGACCAGCCCAGGAAGTCTGTGAAGCTGGCAACGGGGGAAAAGAAGCTCAGCTTCAGTGCCGTAGCTGGCTCCGCGCGTATAGGAATTTGCAATTCGAATCCTATGAGTGTGGAGCAGATGCGGCTGGTCCACCGGGCACTAACGCAGGCCATCGCTAAGACGGTCTGTGGGGCGCAACCGGAAATGGGACCAAAATTTTCGGGTTTCATCCACAAGCCAGGTTGGATTATGGTAACGTGCCTGAATAAGGCAAGCCAGTAGGGAGGAGGAGAATGGGTTCTTAGTAACCTTTTCTCTGGACGACCCATCGGCAGAGGCTCTACTACTGGCTCTACGGAAGGCAGGCGGCAGAGTCGTCCTTGGCTTTAAGATGATAACTTTTAAAGTCAGGGGAGGCTCTGACGCGGCAATGGAGCCCGAACCGCCCCAACTCCAATCCCCCCAACCCTCCACCTCTCGGGGTGAGGCTGGAACACCACCGATGAGAGTGACGAAGATCCAAAGCGCAGATTTTGCCTCGATCCGACGGCCTCCGCTGGTGTCGTCCAGGCCTGGGGGAGGGGAGGTGGGAGCGGTTTGACGAAAGGTAAGGCGGGGGTCAAGTGCGCAGGTAAAGGAGTCCTCGTTCTCAACAGGCGGAAAAACCCCCTGCCCCCCACGCCCATAAATGGCTAAACCCAAGGGTAAGACGAGGGTCCTCCAAGCAAATCTTAACCATGCAGCAACTGCTTCTGTCGTGGTAGAGGTTTGCTTTGCAGAGGACAACATTGACCTCGCCCTTATACAAGAGCCTTGGGTGGCCAACCGTCAAGTTCTGGGATTGGAGATGTGGAGGGTCATGCACCTTCCCTGTTGGACCTTCTGCTGACCTCTCACCCGGACGGATATCATATTTCCGTCGAAGCCCCTTTAGGCTCCTCGGACCATTGTCTTGTCCGGATTGTGGTGCCACTCACGCTGAAATCGCAGTTGCATTCTGCAGGCTGCCGCCGTGTTTGGCACTATAGGTCAGCCGATTGGGATGGGATGCGGTTTTTCTTTGCATCCTACCCTTGCGGGCGGGTTTGCTTCTCGCCGGACGATCCCAACGTTGTTGCGGATTCTGTCGCTAATGTGGTACTTCAGGGTATGGAACTTTTTATTCCTTCCTCTGTGGTGCCCATTGGAGGCAAATATCAGCCATGGTTTGGTCGCTCCTGTAAAATAGCATCATGCTATAAGCAGGAGTGCTACCGAGCCTGGGCTGACGCATCAGCGTCCCGGGGTGTAAACACCAGCGCTCTAAAAATGTATAAAAAGTATAATTCCGCCTCTAGGTCCTTCAAAAGAGTCATTACCAAGGCAAAGTCAGAGCACATAGACAGAATTGGCGAGAAACTAGTTCGCCTTCCTTCTGGAACCCGTGCATTCTGGTCTCTCGCCAAGGCTGTCCAGGGGGAATTTCTGTCAGCCATCTCTTCCATCTCTGCACAGGGAGGACGAGTCACTGGCCCATACCGCAAAGGCGAAAGCCGATCTTCTAGGCTCTTTCTTTGCGTCCAACTCGACTCTCGATGACGGGGGGAGTACGCGCCCCTCCCGCGGTGTAAGTACTCCGTGCCGGAAGTGCAGTTCACACAGCGCTCGGTTCGCAAAGCACTCCTCTCCCTGGACATCCACAAGTCGAGTGGGCCTGACGGAATCCCCCCAATTGTGCTGAGGACGTGTGCTCCAGAGTTGGCACCGGTTTTAACGCGTCTTTTCCGGTACTCCTACTCCCTAGGCGTAGTCCCAAAATCATGGAAGACGGCTTTCATCCACCCGATCCCTAAAAAAGGCGACCGCTCAGACCCGTCCAACGCCCTTGTTCTCCAAAACAATGGAGTCCATTGTAAACTGCCAGCTCATGAGGTACCTTGAGGATCACCAGCTGATTAGTGACCGCCAATACGGTTTTCGCCGTGGTCGGTCAACTGGTGATCTTCTGGTCTACCTAACTCACAGATGGCCGGAGGCAGTAGAGTCCAAGGAGCAGGCATTGGCCGTTAGTTTAGACATTGCGAAGGCCTTCGATCGGGTTTGGCACAAAGCTTTTCTTTCGAAGCTCCCTTCCTATGGGCTTCCCGAGAAATTGTGCGATTGGATTACCAGCTTTCTTGCAGATCGGAGCATCAAGGTCATTGTAGACGGTGCAAGCTCCGATTGCAAGCCTATTAATGCTGGTGTTCCACAAGGCTGCGTGCTATCGCCAACGCTGTTTCTTCTGCATATCAATGATATGTTGCAAACCCGTAACATTCATTGCTATGCAGATGACAGCACTGGTGATGCTCTTTACACCGGCCGAGCCAATATTTCTCGGGAAAACGTCTCCGAGTGCCGGGACAAACTTGTGTCTGAAGTCGAGTCTTTGCTGAACAGAGTCTCGGATTGGGGGCGACTAAATCTAGTCCAGTTTAACCCCCAGAAGACACAAGTTTGTGTGTTAACCGCAAAAGAGAACCCCTTTGTCGTATCTCCTCAGTTTCAAGGCACTCCCCTTGTTGCCTCAGCCAGTATCGGAATCCTCGGCGTTGACATATCGAGTGACGCGCAGTTTCGTGGTCACTTGGAAGAGAAGGCCAAATTGGCCTCTAAAAAGCTTGGCGTGCTCAGCAGAGCGGGACAGTATTTCATGCCGGCACACCGCCTGCAACTTTACAAGGCGCAGGTTCGGCCGCACATGGAATACTGTTCCCATCTCTGGGCTGGGGCTCCCCAGTACCAGCTCCTTCCACTTGACCGCATCCAGCGCAGAGCGGCTCGAATCGTCGACGACCGAGTGCTTTCCGATCGGCTCGATTCACTGGCACTGCGAAGAGATGTTGCATCTCTTTGCATTTTATTTCGCATATACCATGGAGAGTGCTCTGAGGAATTGTTCGGATTAACCCCAGCCGCCAAATTTCGTGAACGCACTACGCGGCAAACGTCCCGATACCATCCACACCATCTGGATGCTTGGCGGTCCACCACAGTGCGTTTTAAAAGGAGTTTTCTTCCGCGTACAACCTCTATGTGGAATAGTTTACCACCGTCGATTATTCCGGACCGGTACGACCTGGGGACCTTCAAGAAAAGAGCTTACTCCTTTCTAAAGGGCCGGCAACGCACCTGCAATTCCCCTGGTGTTGCGGTTGATCATGGGCGGCGGTAGTCACTTAACATCAGGTGAGCCGCATGCTCGTTTGCCCCCTCTTCTATAAAAAAAAATAGGCGGCTGCCGGTAAGATTCCTGTCAATACTAAAAGCAGTAGACCCAGAGCTTGTACAATTTATAATAAAAATATTGAACTTTTAGCTGTTCCAGAGTACTGCAATGAAAACTTGATGTCTGATCACAAGCACATTAAGTTTGTATTTAGAGCATCACCAACCTACGAAACCGTTACTTTTAGGGATCCAAAAGCGACCTCCTGGGATATCTACAGAGATAGCCTTAGGAGGAATTTGGAAGTTCCAAAAGCATCAAAACAATTGAAGGTCTGGAGTTAGCGACGGAAACAGTAACCGTAGGTATACGTGAAGCCTTCGAGGACAGTTGTCCCGTCAAAACCAAGAACTCAACACGAAAAGTTCCTTGGTGGAATACTAAGCTAAAAGAACTTAGGGAAAAGACCAGGAAACTATTTAATAGGGCTAAGAAAACCAAAGAGTGGGATATTTATAGTGCAGCCCTAACTGAATATAATAAAGAAATTAGGAAAGCCAAGAGAGTATCGCGGAGGAAGCTATACGTGGAAGTTGAGTCTTTGCCTCGCAGTGCAAGACTATACAAAATGGTATCGAAAGCTAAACCTAATCAGATCGGGCTTCTTAAAAAGCCGGATGGTAACTTCACTGATAGTGAAACAGAAACATTGGAGTTACTAGCATCAACCCATTTCCCAGGGTCACACAAGACTTCAGCCTTAAATTCTTTCAGAGCCCTACGAAGGCCTTGTAATGAGGACTGGTGTAGAGCTGCAGGATAATAAGGCCAAATCTGGTCCAATGGGCTGTTGACTCCTTTGAACCATTTAAATCAAGCGGGGAGGATGGAATAATTCCCATCCAACTACAGAGGGGTATCGACATCCTTCTTCCTTATCTGGTGAAAATCTTCAGAGCAAGTTTTGCATGGGGATATATTCCAGAACGATGGACAATTGTCAAGGTTCTATTTATACCTAAGGCTGTTAGAAAGGACTACGCTTTACCAAAGTCCTTTAGACCTATAAGCCTATCTTCCTTTCTCCTTAAGACATTGGAAAAGATTATAAATAGATATATAAGGGATGTAGCTCTAGCTACGAGGCCCATACATTACAACCAGCATGCTTACCTCAGAGGCAAATCTACGGAAACAGCCCTGATCAGTGTCATTGACAGGGTCGAAAAAGCACTGGAGGATAAAGAAATAGCTCTTTGTGCCTTTCTAGATATTGAGAGCGCCTTCGACAGTAGCCCCACATCACTGCTGATTAGGGGCCTGACATCTAAAAATGTTGACCCCACAATCATCAGATGGGTGAAGTCGATGCTCTCAAACAGAAAGGCAAAAATAGCGCTGTTTCAAACTTCGATTGAGGTTGCAACAACAAGAGGCTGCCACAAGGAGGTGTTTTGTCACCCCTCCTTTGGACTCTTGCGGTTGACCAACATTGACAAAATGGCAGACCTACGCATTGACACACTGGGTTATGCTGATGACCTTGTGACCTTGTGATTGCGAGGAATTTTTGCCGAAGTACTTTATCGTCAATAATACAAAGAGCCCTAAACACCATAAATAACTGGTTTAGGGATAACAGTTTATCAGTTAATGCTGATAAAAATGTTAAAAATACCCTTCACCAAAAAGAGACGGTGGGACTAATTAGTCCAACCAAAACTTAATGGTAAAGAAGTACCATTTTCCACGGAGGTTAAGTACTTGGGCGTAACAATCGACCAAAAACTAACGTGGAACTCTCACCTTAGCAACATATGCCATAAGGCAAAAATTGCTTTAGATATGTGCAGTCGTTTGGTCGGGAACAATTGGGGCGTTCCAGTATGGTCCTATGGCTGTACAGCAGCCAGGCCGATTCTCACCTACGCCTCTATTGTCTGGTGTAACAAGGCCAACCAAAAACGACTGTGGAGAGACTAAATAGTCTACAAAGGACTGCCTGCTTAATGGCAACTGGAACTATGCGATCATCGCCTGGAGCGGCTCTTAATGCACTTCTATGCCTAATGCCCCTTGATCTTTATCTAGACAAGGAGGCGAGAGCTAGTTGTATAGGCTTAACGCCCAGGGCGGTCTGAGCTTGCTCTCCAACAGATTGAGATCCATGCTCGACTCAATTAAGGAATCACTGGTCTTATGCATGATCTCAGATATCATGTGTCCACGACACTTTTGATAAAAAGTATATAGTGGAATTACCCTCCAGAGAAGACTGGCTGAATGGCCAGGTTATCTATGAGGTCGTAGCCTCATATGGTATACCGATGGGTCTAAAATGGGCCTCGACGTAGGCTTTGGAATTTACGCGATACACCTCTATCTTCCAGGCAGAAATTTTCGTCATAACTAACTGAGTTCTAACTGAGTGCGGACCTTTAATGCGCATACGTAACACTCATCTGGGAAACTATTTACTCCGCCCAGAAGAAGTGAAATTGCTCACGGCTAAGCAACTCCTTCTATTCATTGAAGACATAGGACTTAGCCGTGAACTATAGCCATAGCAGCATTCACAATGGATCTTCTTGGTCGCAGTAATAGTGGTCTCTTTCCCTAGACCTGCATAGCTGTTCGCACGTAATTAAAAAAAACTTAATGAAATGCATGTCGATTTATTTCGTACATCTCTAGATTACACTAGTGATATTAGTTTTACTGCATTTAACGGAAATACTGAGAAATTAAAAATCAAATCTCATTATAACATAAAAGTTATATGTGCGACTGTCTAGTAGTGCAGTGTTAACAATAAAAAGTATAAAAAAGTTGTAGGTTCTTCAAAATATTAAATACAAGGTGGATTCTCTGGAACTACTAAAAGAATATTTTTAGTACTTCCGGAGAAAACAGTTCACGAATAAACAAGGCGGTGATTTATATGTAGGTATTGATTCTTAATTGTATTATTTATATATTATATCAGTTAGATTTTCATAAAATCCATAGCCAATTTAGTAAAGTAAATTGGTATCTTTTTTATGAGTAAAGTTACGTTTAAAGATCTAGTTGGCCCAAAAACGATTGTCTTCTTTAAAAAGCCTAACAAAAGTCAGATGGGCTGGACACCGTCTAATTTGGCCGGACACATAACCAAAAAGCCTGACTGTGTCCGGCTTTATCCGGACGCCTGGCAACACTAGCTGCAACCATCGACGCACACTACGATAATATCAAAACGAGACGGAGCGCGAGAAATAAATTGATATGGGTCAGACTTAGACGAACGCTCGCACTGTATTGAATGCAAAGGGCCGGCGCAGTGATATATATGGTACTTTTATGTTAAATATTTACTATTATTTAAAAAAACAATAGTAACTATTTAAAAAAACTAAAATCATAGTAGAGTTTAAGCCATTGATGCACAGACTTATTAAGACTAGGGGCCACTCGGGCAAATTATGAACTGATGGCGGGCCGCCAGGAGTAGAGGTAATTAAAGACAATAAAAAATTGATAATGATGTACTAAAATTGAAAAAGAAATTATTAATTAATAAAAAATAAAAAGCGTGGCACTGCATAGTGCTTACAATCTTTTTTACATTTGGCTCAAATTTACTTGTAGCAACACGTAAAATTGCTTCCAAACTTTTATTTGCAAGGCGGTTTCGATTTTTTCTTTTATTATTATTTAGTATTGAAAAGGTTTGTTCACATATATAGGTGGAACCAAATAAGCTGGCACATTTCAGAGCGTTTATGCGCAACTCTTTGTACGTATTTTTATCAATGCAGCGGGAAAAGTTCAGCAAGTCTCCTTCGTTGAATTTGTTGCGTAAATCTTGGTCGTTTTGAATGTCATTTTGAACTGAAATCGTGAATTGCTGAATATGTCCAACAGAGGTTTCACTTTTTTAAACTCCGAAAATCTGTCTTGAAAAGATTGAATCAAAATATCTAGCTTTTCTACATAACTGAAATTAATCGCAGTTTTGTTGAATTTTTTCAGCCATTTTCTTATAATTCGGAAAATGATTGTAATTTCCAGAATTCAAATGTGATCTGAAAAGTGTCCGCTTGCATTAAAAGGATGATACATGAGCGTAGAACGATTATTGCCTTGAAGCTGTGTGTTTAAGACATTCAAATGATTTGTAATATCAACTAAAAAAGCAAAATCACACAACCAATCAGGATTTTTAAGTTCCGGGACATCCCTTTGCTTTTCCGCCAGAAATATTCCAATTTCTTCTATTAAATTTAGAAATCGTTCCAGTGTCAATCCACGACTTAGCCACCTCACATCTGTATGATACAGTAAATCTCCATATTCGCTTTCGATGTCATCAAGAAATTGTTTGAATTGCCTGTTATTTAGTCCTCGTGATTTTATGAAATTTACAGTCAAAACTTTCACTTTCATGACATTTTGAAATTCAATTTTTTTAGAACAGAGGGCTTCTTGGTGTATAATGCAGTGAAACTGCATGAGATCTTCAGCGTTTATGTTTTTTTCTTGCAGATGCTTTTTCAGCAAAGTAACTAGCCCAGAATTGACACCAATCATCGAAGGAGCACCGTCAGTCGCAACTCCCGATAATTTTGATAAGTCCAAATCAGTTTCTGAACACTCATCCAAAAGTACATTGAGTATATCAACTCCTCTGCTTTGACCTGCCTGACAAAGACATAATTCGTCTTTGGATAGTCATACGATTCAGTTGAATTTTCTCAAACTTTTTTGCTGCTTCTGGACACATTTTCTTAGCGGCAATTTCAATGCATTCTTTTACAAAATCCCCATCACTGAAGGGGCTATTTCGCTTTGCTATCATTCGAGAAATTTCATAACTAACTTCGGTAGTTGTTTCTGAATCTTGAATGGGTTTTGTAAACATAGCTTGCTGACCAATAAGCTCGCGTTTTAAAGACAACATTTTTTGCTTTCTTAATTCGCCTGTAAACTTGGTAAAAGTAGGATGCTGCGTTTTATAGTGCCTTTTTACATTATATTCCTTTGCAATCGCAACAGAATTCTTGCAAATTAAACAAACGACTTTTTATGCGACCATACAAAAAAGTATTTCTCAGTCCAAATTTCTTGAAACTGCCGATTTTCATCTTTTAACCTTACGTTTTTTACTAGGTCCTGACTTGTCCATGTTGCGTTCTAATCCTGGCTAGGATTAACACAGCACCTAAAAACAATTACAGTATCTACTTAACCCATCCTTTTTTAAATTACCAAAAATTATTGATTAAATAGGTAGGGAAACACTTATTAATAACAGAGTTTTACTTATGATTTCACAACCCAATTATACACGGCACTTGACGGTAAATCTACGTTGAATGTGGATCAAAATATATGACACCGGCTAGTTCAGTTAAAATCTACACTAGAACTATTGACACTTCACTCAAATTAAAACCGAACTGTCGGTTGCTGCAGTTAGCGTGGCTTTTATACCGCGCATATAAATTCAAAAACTGTCTGGAGAAATCACGAAATCGACTCTGGAAGCTTCGTGTATCTACCTACGCGAGCATTGCGGAATTCGGGACTATTGCTATCTCGCTTGCTCTAACAATATAACCCGTGGATAAGCCGCCACCGCGCTGCCGTCGTCGCTGCGCCACCGACCGCGCTACCTCAAGAAAACGAATTTAACCCAAGATTAGCACAAACATTACCGACCGCTGTTACCGACGCATGCACGGCGCACCGATAAGCGCACTTAAGAGCGCGCGCGCGAGATTCAAATTACTTTTCGAACATATTTTTTTTTGGTTTTATTCTGGAATATAATTAAATATTTTTCGAATGTACGAGAGTATTATTTTTGCTGTCGGCGGGCCACCAGTATTCGACTGCGGACCCCCCGCGGCCCGCGGTCTGTACACCTACGGTTTAAGCAAATGTTGATGGTTATTTTGTTATAAATTTTATGTCAAAATGATGTAGAACTTTGGAGATATTGGGGCTTGTATCAAAACTTTTGCAGTAGATAATTGAATTTTGTCGATTGTTTTTCCTTTACGTAGGAAGCAGGAATATAACAAAAATGTATTTTATGATTGTTAAAGTAGAGGATACTTGTGAGATAAAAATACTTTTTTCAATAGTCGATATTCAATAGAATCTACAAATTAGACCTCCCAAATGTCATGTCTCTCTGAGTTTTGGCTTAAACATGCATAGGGAATAAGAATATTACTAAATAAGTTATCTAAAATTTGCCTTGAGCTTATTGTAGTAGAGAAAACAAACTGTTTTTACCAAGTAATTGTTATTTCAAGCAATAAACGGAAAACATGTAATTTCAATGAGGAAACCTTGTAATATCGCAATTTTTTATGTAATATTTCTTTTAAAGATTTTTTTATAGAAAAAAGGGTAGTTAGAATTTAGAAAGAACAGAACAACATCTGCCTGGTAAGCTAGTAAAATATAATCAATCATCATTTTACAGGAACATTAAACATAATGTGAAGATTACAAATAAAAATTGAAAATTAAAATGTTACACATGATATTACATTACCAATATTTAGGTATAAATTATACTTATAAATTCACTTTGATTATAATAGAATAGACTAAAAAACTAATTATTACATTTTAATTTATCATATTCTACATGTGAGCCGTAGTAGCTCAGATGGTTAACGCTCACTGTAAATATAACAGAACGCGAGTAACCCGGGTTCGATCCCCGCCAGCACCTATGAAATTGTTAATTGCAATTTTATGTGCTGATTTACCAAGTGCTTGGCGGTGAAGGAAAACATCTTAAGGAAAACTGCATGTCTGAGGAATAAGAAAAAAAAATATTTCGAAGACATGTGAAGTTCGCCTACACGCATTGGGGCAGCGCGGCGGACACTTCCTTGCCCTAACACCCTCTCAGAAATGAGGGGAGGGGTTTTCTTTAGTAATCTGCTGCATGAATATATGGTCGCCGAGTTGGTGGGGGAGGGGGGGGGAGGGGGAGGAACCTCCCCTGAAACGAAAAAGTGCCGGAAACCCAGCCCCGGATCTAGGGGGGGGCAAGCCGGGGCCTATGCCCCGGGCGGCAAGTTCAGAGGGCGGCCAAATTCACACTTTACAGACGAATGGACAACTCGTCCTTTACTTAACTTTGAGCACAGAATAAATAATAGTACGAGTACAGAAATTTCACTCTTGTTTTACTGCGGCAATATCAACTCGACCGATACCCAGGGACACAGCACACGGACCATGTGATCGGGCGCGACGAGAGCGCGGAGTGAGACGCGCTCCACGAACATTATTAGTAGGCATAGTTCAAAATTCGGGCCCGCTCGCCCGGAGGAATCGCAGATCGCGGCAGCACGCGTCTGGTTACCGTGCGTGCGAAAGGGATGAAGCTATATTCGAAAACTCCCTCGTCGATCTCTCTCAGTGTTTTGTATTAAACATTTGTTTATGTTTATTATTTACTAAAATTTAGTACTTGTCGATCAACCGAAGGGAAAATACTGATTGTATTAGTGTCGCATCAATAAATCTATCACAGCTCATCGATCGCCTTTCTAGGTAAGTATTTTATCATAACTATCTTATGCTTTTTAACTTCCTATATTTATTTTTTAAATTCAATGTAATACGTGCAATCACTTACGTCGTCAATTCGTTGTTATTTAAACTATTTCTTAAAATTTTTACGTCGTGTTTTGTTTATTACACGATGGCAGCCATCGGATGACTGAGAAGTAAAACAGCCTTTTTATTCCAGCTATTAATTCAATACAATGCAATGCAGCAGTTTAAAACGAATAAGCAGCCGTTATTATATATTATATCGACGGCGCGTAGGTACCTATTAGTGATGGATTAATTAGCATTAGCATTCATTATTAGCATGCGAATGCTCATTTAGCATTTAACAAATGAAATGTAGTTGCGAAATTCTGTGAAGTGCGAAGTGAATTAATCGTTTCGTACTTCGTTCATAGTTCATACTACACGCGGCACTCAGCGAGACAGCGGCAGCATGCGCTCTCCGTCGCACCCACAGGAATACTAAATCTATCTGTTTCACGTGACCCTGACTTTTAGCAGGTGCATTTGATGCGAAGAATAAGGTTAGGCAATTATTATCTTATTATCTTTGATTTGCTCGTACTTAGGGTCGTATATTGTATGAATGCGTGTGATCGTTTAATTCGTTAAAGTTATTAGCAGGGTGATGCGAAGTATGGGATTGAGTAAATTATTACCTTATTATCTTTGGTTTGCTAGTATTTAAAGTCGTATATTGAATAAATGCGTGTGATTATTTAATAATAATTTGTGTGACACGTGGGTGGCGCGCGTCGTATTGTATAAAATGTTGAATAAATTTGTAAATAATGTACATTATATGTAAAAACTAAATCATGTAAATACGATCAAGTGAACTTATAAATACGCCAGTTTATAACATTTTACTGCTAGTTCTAAGCCTGGATAAAGTATGAATGAAGGTTCACAAAAACTTAAACATCAAAAGGTTTTAAATTAGTTAAATATCTTTAATTATAATAATATGATCATTCATTATCTTAATCACAACACAATGCAAGTGTACTAGTAGAAATAAAACGTTATCGGCGAGGAAACTAAACGCACGGTAGGACTCGACGTCCTCCTTCCTTCATAAGCCGAACGCGCTCTTAATTCGTATAATAACAAAATTCATATAATTATTTAGGTAATATCAATTATAGTTATATTAGCAAATAGCATAGCAATAGCAATTAGCACGCTAAGGCTCAAGAATTCGCATGCTAATGAAATTTATGCAAAATCGCATTAATTACCATTACTAGTACCTATAACTCGGGTGGTTGCCACGCGATCGCGCGCGCTCCGCGATATCATTACGCCGCTCGTAAATTGTAGTGTAACGCTCCAACAAACCAAAAAACCGACAAAAATCGGGGAACGACTCGCGAAACAGGCGCGAAGCCGCGAAGAATACGCGAAATGGTTCTACACTCACGGTTTGCGGGTGGTTCGCGGCTGTCGCGCGGAATGGCTACAAAACAAGTATTTTTCCGTCCGTCTGTCCGTTACAGCCTGTTATAGTTCACTGCTGAACATAGGTGCCTCCCCCATAGATTACCTCATAGAGGGGATATTTGCCATAGTTGCCACCCTTGGAAATTGATTATTTTTGTTTACAGGTTGTAATTATGAGCGCGCCAAGAAAAAAGCTATCGGGAGCGGAATATAGGAAAAGGGCTAAATATAAGGAGTTGCAGGGAAAACAATGTGCAGATAATATGAAAAATTGGCTTCTCAGAGGGGGTGACCCGTCAGTATCTGCTGCAACGTCCGAAGTTGATATTCAGTTAGAGGATGTTTCTCGCACTTTGCCCGATCAAACGGATCAAGATTTTTCACAGTCCGATTTCACAGTGCAAACTTCACCATCTTTATCGATGTGCGGAGAACAACTTGAAAAAACAAAGCCAGAATACGAAGGATCTAAATCCCCGCACTCTGATTCGGATGAACTGCAAAAAACTGGATTTGATTTGACTGACCCAGGCAATTGGCCAGGGGTGGAAAAAATGACCGACCAACAACGGTCTTTCTTTAGCAATCAGGCTGTATTATTAGCAGAAAATCACCCCGAAAACATTGAATTTAGATCTACTGAACGCAATGGCAGACATTTAACAGCTTCTATGTGGTACAGGACGTTGGCTAATTGCGAAAGAGTTAAAAGATCTTGGCTTATATATTCTAAGACAAAAAATGCAATATTTTGTGCGTGCTGCAAGATTTACCAGAAACCGTCTTTTACCGCCACATCTGCATTGTGTTCTACAGGATTTATTAATTGGAAAAAAGTTTCAGAGAGATTAACCGAACACGAAGCAAGTCAAATGCATAAAGAGTGTATGATCAAGTGGAAAACACGGGTACAACAAATGAAATCATGCCAGGGTATTGATCAAGACATTGAGAGAGTAATTCACTCAGAGAAAGAAAAATGGAGACAGATCCTGCGTATTGTTATGGATGCTGTATTGTATCTATCCATAAACTGCCTTTCTTTTCGCGGGTCCCACGAAACTCCTAGCGATCTCATCACACAGTGTCCTCGGCCTAGTCAAGGTAACTTCTTGAACTTAATTTCTCTGCTCGCCAAACATAATTCAACTCTTAAGTTTCAATTAGAACACTTAAAAAAGGGACAAATATCATATTTATCAAAGACAATACAGAATGAAATAATTGACATAATGGCAAAAACAGTTAAAAATAGCATTTTAAATGACATCAAAGAAGCCAAATACTACACGATAATGTTCGACTGCACTCCAGATGTATCCCATACAGAACAAATGAGCCAGGTAATTCGATATGTAAAAAGAACTGGCGATGTGTGTGAAATAAAAGAAAGTTTCATTGATTTCATAGAAGTTGCTGGAAAGACAGGAGAGGGCATTTGTCAACAGATTTTAGAAAAATTGGTAGCTGATGATTTAGATATTGGACAATGTCGTGGCCAATCTTATGATAATGGGTCCAATATGGCCGGCATCCATAAAGGAGTACAAGCCAGGATTGCAGAAAGGAATGAGCTGGCCGAATTCGTACCGTGCTTGGCTCACTCCCTAAATCTTGTAGGTGTTCATTCTGCCTCATCATGCCAGGAAGCTATTAACCTATTTGGACTGATTCAAAAAGTATATTGCTTTTTTGTTGGCTCCACTACTAGGTGGGACATTATGAAAAAATACGTTAAAACAAATTTAAAAGGAAGTAGTCAGACGAGATGGTCGGCGAAACATGTTGCTGTGAATGGCCTATTAAATAATTTGCCAGAAATAGCGGAAGCCTTAGAAGAAGTTAAGCAAGCTTCTCATGCTCCAGAAGCTAAGTACGAAGCAGGTCATCTCTTAACTGCTATAAAGAATTTTAAATTTATACTTAATTTAACTATTTGGGCGAATATTCTCCGCGAAATCAATCGAGTGAATATAGAAATTCAGAAAGAAGATATTATCCTTGCCCGTTCCGTCGCACTAATGGATGGTTTGCTCAAAACTTTGCAAAAAATGAGACAAAATCCAATGGAATATTGGATAAAAGAGGCTGGAGAAGTTGCTGAAAAAAGTGGTGTTGACCCTATATTGCAAAACAAACGAATTCCGAAACGTAAAAAACATTTTGATGAGATGTGTGAAGACGAATTACAAACACTGCAACCTGTTCAACTACTTTCTAATGAAATAATGATGGTATTTGATCGAATCATATCAGAAATTAAAAAGAGGTTTGATTGTGCTACCATGCTGAATTTGAATTTTGCTTTTCTTAATGGTACTAATATTTTGAGAATGTCAATTGAAGAATTGCAAAAGTATGGAGCAGATTTGGCTCGAAAATACGAGCGAGATTTAAGCTCCGTTGAATTCTGCCAGGAACTCTACGTTTTAAAAGAGCAAGCTCCGCTTTTATTTGGTGATATAGAAAAGGCTAACAGTTTCTATCTCTTGCAACAGATCTATGCGCATGATTTGCAGGATGCTTTTCCTAATATTTGTATTGCCCTGCGAATTTACTCTACGCTTCCTACTACATCCGCAAGCTGTGAGCGAAGTTTTAGCAAACTAAAACTAATTAAAAATTATTTGCGATCTTCTATGAGCCAGGAACGCTTATCAAGTCTTGCAATCTTAGCCATAGAAAATCAAATTGCCCACGAGTTAAATTATGACAAGGCCATAGATTTATTTGCTGAACAAAAAAGCTCGAAGAGTAAAATTGTAATTTTAATTAACAAATGCAATAATATATTTGATTTTTATTTTTATTATACATATTTTTATTTTAAATCCTATCATGTGCTGTGTATAAAATACATATCCTACATGTTCATGTCTATATATCTGTAAATAAATAGACTTAACACAGAAAGAACAGCGATGGATGAATTATTTCCGGAAGGCCTATGTCCAAACGTCAATCAATTAGTGGACATCTGATAGCTGAAATTATAGACGATAAAGGTAAAAATAAAAATAAGTGTGCGAGGGCGGCATTTTTCAGTTTTTGCCCCGCCTAAAAAAAATTGAAGATCCGGGGCTGCGGAAACCCCCCCCTTTTTTTTATGAATTTTTAAAGTTTTGTTACATTTAAGGAAAATTCGCTTTCGTTTAATAAAAAAAGGGCGTCCGGCGACGAAAAACTCACATTCGGGTCCCGGTGGGAATGTGGCAGTATTTAGGGTGGGAAAAACGGTGGGAATTAACACTATTTTGACTCTGCTTCTGCTCCAGCGCTGCGGGAAGTGCAGCCCTTTCGCCCTTGCGTAACTAAGCACAGGCAACGTACGAGCCGTAGCGGCTGAGGCTGGTCGCCGAAGGCGACCAAACAGCCGAAGCTGCGCAGGTGCAGCAGCGGGCGAGGGCTGCATTCCCTCCGCGCTTCCGGATTTTCATATACACTCTAGGGGTAAGAGCGGAAAGACCACGTGGAAGTTGGGGTTGACAGATTCGGTTTTGTGATTTATACCTTCTGGTACTAGGGTTTGATCAAAAGAAATGAGCAAATATAATATTATAAAAACATTTATTTATATACATGGTTAATTACTTTAATTAGTTCCATAAAAGGATCCTTTTTTTTTTCTTTGCACTGACCTCCACAAATATTCTATAATAATGTCTGAAAAGTTTTCCGGGTGGTTATAATTGTATTTACTGAAAAATCTTTTAACCACCCGCCATTGCGATTCGATTCTTTGAGTATGAGTGCCATCAGGGGCAACAAATGGGTTCTCAGGATCTGAATGGTTCACCTTCTTGTGAATGTACCCATGTTGCCCCAAACAATCATAAGCCCTCCAGAAGTCTGTATGGATTGTGGTGCCCTCAACCACATGTTTTTTTAATTAGGGGCACTAGTATGTCCGCTGACCTGATGTTTTCAGGACACACCTCTAGTCGTAAATCCTCACTTCCATCCTCAATGAGGCCGAGGATCCAGTGGCCCTCAATCTGCCTTCCTAAAATCAACAATAAACAATTTAGAGTTAGTAAATATTCAAGATATTTATTTATTTATTTACTCTATATTGTACAGTGTACACCAAAACCCAATAGTACAAAATTACAAAAAAAAAAAACAAATACAAAAGTACAAAATTTTATAGCAGAATATGTACAACAGGCTGTCTTATCACTCTGAAACTGATTTCTTCCAGATATTTTGGCTTTAAAAGGTATTCAAATATATTTAATAAAAGGTATTAAAAGATAATTTGGGTTCAAAAGTAAACTTTAAAATAAATAATGTGTAATAATTTAAGACTAACATAGGTTAAGCTAATTTACTAACATATTATGGACTATATGTAGGTCTGAAATAAATTTAATTATCATTATATTATTATTATAAATATATTGTTTCAGTCTGTAATATAAGAAAATCAAATTACCTTTATTATATTTCCGTTTTCCAAATTTTGACTCGTCTATTTGGACTACTTTTCCTGGGCCACCAATCTTGCCGATGGCCTCTTGTTACTCTATTTGGTAAATGACGACTGTCTCCCGGCAGTAATTGTACCAATTGCAGACAGTCGCCATAGATAAGCAGCCTCCCTCTATATCTTTTTCTGGGTCTTCGTGGATTGCATCTTCATAGCTCCAGCGATGCACATAACAATACATCAGATAGAATACCCGTGGCAATGACATTTTAATATTTTCAAACCAGGTGCCCTTGCCACGAGCTACCCTGGATCGGGCTCTGCAATTTCCTTTATTGCAAACAAAGGAGCCCACATTTTTATTTTGCCCATATACCACTTTCATTGGCACTCTATGGGTGCGGCACTCCTTAGTGGCAGGGATTAAGCCATTTTCAATGGCAAACTCCACACACTGTACTCTGGTACCGAGTTCTCGCACGATTCGGGGTAAATTAAAAAATTTAGCTCCTTCTTCCACATATAAACGCCTGCACACAAAATCACCATAAAGCTCCGCGAAGGGTACTACATCCGTTGCGGCGGCGTCGCTTGCGTTCGACGGACCGGCCGAACTAGTTGACGGCGTAGAGTCGTCGGCCATCTTGGGTCTCTCAGGTAGACAGACAGGTAGGCAAAGTCCAAGAAAACGTGCAGGGGTCTTCGTAGGGCAAATCAGTGGTCCCGTATTCGAGCACGGGTCTTCGTCAAGGCAAATCACAGGTCCAAGAAACAAGCAGAGGTCGAAAATAGAGCAGGCGGTAAACGGAGGTCCGATAATTGAGCAAGGGTCAAGAATTAGGAGCAAAAAATGAGCGCAAAACATTCAAAGTCCGAAGGCGAAAGTGGAATGGATGATGACTAAAAAACAATACGTGGTTTTACATCGTATGTTAGAGTAGGATAGCACTATAAATAGATTAATAGATCATACAAACTATACTATTGTTATCTCTTTCTAATAATTATATCCTTGTTGCTTATTTTTTTTTAAAACAGAGTACAGACCATGCTCTATTGCTATCTCTTTGTAATTAATATATTCTTATTTCGTATTTGTATCATTTTTAAATGGATATAACCTCAAAACTATAATTGTCGATATCTCGAAAACTAAAGATTTCCGGCATAAAAAAACAGCTAGATGATAATTAATAGTGTCATTGCCTGTCAACTAAAGCTAAAATGATCAAATAATTATGTTGTTATTTCGTTTCGTATCATTTTTAAATGGACATAACCTCAAAACTAAAATTATCGATATCTCGAAAACTAAGGATTTCCGGCATAAAAAGCAGCTAGATGGTAATCAATAGCATCATTACCTATCAACTAAAGCTAAAATGATCACTTAAATCGTGCAGCAGATTACTAAAGCCGACCTGAGGGGGAGGCCTGTGCCCAGCAGTGGGATGTATATAGGCTGTAACTTTAGTTTACTTTATATTCTACATATTGATGAAAAAGCTTGATAGACCTTAATGCTATATTCTATTTTCATAATAATAATAGATTGATATCTCATGCAATGATAAAATAATATAATACCTTTTTTCCTCTGGGGTTTCATTAGCCTTCAATAGTTCTTTTTGCTTCCGTTTTTCCTCTTTTAGCCTTAACCTTTCGGCTTCTAACCTCTGCAACAATTTCAGTTCTTCCTCATCACTATCACTGCTGCTACTACTGCTACTGGAGGAACTGCTGTGCTTCTTTTTTTTCCTTTTACTCTTTTTATGTTTAGATGAATCTCTTTTCTTCTTTTTGTGTTCTTTACTAGAAGACCTATGTCTAGATTTTACAGGAGACTTTGATTTAGAATATTTATCTCTATCTCTGATGTATGATCCATCTCTGTGTGCTGGTGATTTACTTCTGGATTGTCTTCTGTGCCTACTGACTTCATACTTGGATGACCTAATAGAATGTATAATTGAACAAATAGCCATAGTTAAGATTTTAAGATTTGAAATAATTAAAAGCGACTACAATAGTGCAGTAAGTGACAATGCAAAAACATGAAGTACATTAATACTTCTCTGTAGTTTGTGTATAATTTATATTAAGTAACCTACCATTTAAACATAAAATTTCCAAGTTGGTTTTTTTTTAAACTTACATATTGCCGATGGATTGCTACCGCAATGTATTAAAAGTTGGTACAACTATTTTAAATACAAATAATAATCCAAAAAAGCACGATATAATCTCCCAGTTAATATTACTATTTGTTTTTCAAAAATATTTTATCCATATTTATTGATGCCAAATTTGACAATGACAAAAACAGTTAAAACAGATAAACAGAGAATCAGAGAAGAAATAAATCACTTTGACTTTTTATTAACATTTTTGGCTTGGATACTTGTTTTTTAAGCCACTTCTTCATTTTGTAGATACACTCGACATCTCGAGAAACATATACAATTCAGCTCTGAAAAGAACTATTATATTATCAGCATAGAACATAATATTGTTGGTTACGAAGATGTGAACACGCGCAACAGACATATCCGTTTGACGCGAAAGCTCAGAAGAAAAGGGGGTCCTCCAATTTTTTTTTGCACCCAGAAGCAAAGTATAGGGCTACCCTCCGGGAAGCTGGGGAGCAGCTGGCTGCGTGGTTATGTGTGACTCATTGAGAAACCTCAGTGCCTACCCACTAATCATCACCTGAGACTGACTTTGAACTGGTAAGGTTTTAAAGCCTTACCAGAACGACCCCTTTTGGGAAAGGGGGACGCAGGGTCTAAATAAATTAGGGAGTAGGGACTGAAAAAATTAACCGACTTGGTATTACATCGATCTCACAACATTTTACGGTAGAAGAACTTAGTAGTTGCGAGACATGGTTTTGTTATATTTTTGATGACATACATTCTAACGTAAATAACTTTATATGTATGAACTGTAAATAAACAGTTTAAAGACCTTAGAATTGTGAAACAGCTTTGATATCAGGCGATGGAACCGCCCGCGTATTCATTTACGCGGCGTGTGTGTAATATGGGTTGTCACGAAAATGGAAATAAAACTTCCACGTTTCGTCTGGTATATAAGGTGGCTGGAGGGGGGCCTTAATTCCGCTACCATGTTAAGGGGGGATGAGTATAGCACCCCTCCCCTCCTTAAAATGGTAGCGGAATTAAATATAGATCTACTCCAGGAGGGTACCAGCACCTCTGGAGAATCCCTCGCTGAGGGGACTTCATTCTAACCTAAACGCCGTTCACTACCATCTTGAGACGGCGAGGCCGGCTCTGCTCTTTCAGACCGAGACACAGGTATCCTCTCCGGTTGATGCTTTGTATCTCTCCTACCCGGGGTACAAACTGGGACACTCATTGTGCCTCGGGCTGGAGTTTGCTTACGGTATATGTCAGAGAGGACATCTGTTCTCGACGAACAGACCGACTCTTCGACCACGTACAAATGGCTACAGATTCTTTGCTTCAGCAGATCCCCTCCGCAGAGATCGTGATCCTCGGCAATTTCAACACCCACCACGCCGAATGGCTTGGTTCACGTTTAACTTATCATGCGGGGAGATCTGTCCATGCCTTGGCATATGGTTTGACACAACTGGTTACTTCGCCTACTCGGATTCCAGACGTGGAGGATCATACACCTTCCCTGTTGGACCTTCTGCAGACCTCTCATCCGGACGGATATCAGATTTCCATTGACGCCCCTTTAGGCTCCTCGGACCATTGTCTTGTCCGGAGTGTGGTGCCACTTACGCTGAAATCGCGGTTGCATTCTGAAGGCTGCTGCCGTGTTTGGCACTACAGGTCGGCTGATTGGGTTAGGATGCGGTCTTTCTTTGCATCCTACCCTTGGGGGCGGGTTTGCTTCTCGTCGGACGATCCCAACGTTGTTGCTGATTCTGTCGTTGATGAGGTATTTCAGGGTATGGAACTTTTTATTCCTTCCTCTGTGGTGTCCATCGGAGGCAAATCTCAACCAAGGTTTGGTCGCTCCTGTTAAATAGCATCATGCTATAAGCAGGCGTGCTACCAAGCCTGGGCAGAGGCATCAACGTCCCGGGATGTAAACACCAGCGCTCTAAAAAGAAGTATAATTCCGCCTACAGGTCCTTCAATAGAGTGATTGCCAAGGCAAAGTCAATTTATTGCCAAGCTAAAGCATGTTGACGTACGTTAAACTCCAGTTGCACCATTAACTTTTATTTCTTTATCATTATTTTTTATTTTATTTTTTTTATTTGTAACACAACGCATGCTGTGATTGCCTATAATTGTAAGAGCAGTTAATTATGTAAATTTATAATGCTGTAATGTAACCAAAGAGATTTATCCTACCCTACACCTTTAAACGAGCAATTCATGTATATATATAATCGGAATTTCGGAAACGGCTCCAACGATTTTCATAAAATTTTGTGTGCAGGGAGTTTCGGGGGCAATAAATCGATCTAGCTAGGATTTATTTTTAGAAAATGTCTTTTTGTCCGTGTTTTTACGCAATGAAAAACTGCTACAATATCGTTAGAATAAGAAGGTAAATTTTGACAGTTTATTAATGATTACAAATAGCTTAATTGGTATATTGGACGGTCACAAAATCGCAATACCATGGTTCGAGCCCAGACCGACCGACCGACTTTTTTTAATTTTTTTTTCAAGTTCCTTTCTTTTTTGAGAAAATCTATTTTTTTCGAGCCCTTTTTTTAGTATTTTTAACAACACGACAATTTAAATTAAACTAATTGCACTCATGGTTTTTTATTCAAATAACCAGTTTAGTTTTTTCTATTGTGTCGCGAAGATCAAAAAATATTATTCGTATTTCATCAGTATGTAATTTGTATCTAAATATAATTTCCAAAACACACGATTTAAAAAAAAAACCGAGCGAAAAATACCGAGCAAAGCTCGTTCAACCGGGTACTATATATATATATATATATATATATATATATATATATATATATATATTCCGTTTGAAATATTTATTTCGTTGGCCTAGTTTTTTAATTTTAGCCTTATGGCGTATATTTTGTTTTTGTAAAATGCGAACTTGCAACTTCAATGCAATTTTCCTCGGACTTTCAAATATTGACTCAGAGTCTGATACAACAAGACTGATTGGTGTAACTCTGGTAGCCTCCAGATTTGTTTCAATATTCTGCAATTATGAAAAGGTGATTTTAAGAAAAGATTGAATAAAATCTATTGTTAAGACTAATAGGCAAATGTTCAGCTTTGTTTGGCTGAACCCCTATAAATAACATACAACTTACTTCACTTGCTAAACAAGGAAATGATCCTTTTTTTTAAATTGTACGACCAATCTTTTCGTAGTACATATCTTCGCTTCTAAAGTACTTTGAGCATAATTTTGATATAGAATAGTTATAGAAGGCAATTTTCTTTTGTAAGCAGTTTATAAATTTTATGTTATTATATCAATTTAATGAGATGCAATACTTATAGACCCACATCAATAAAAAAAACCGTCACTTTAAGTTTTTACCTTATTTCCCAACTCAGGATTAACCTACAACTTCTTGCATCTTATATCTTTAACAGTGTTAATTGTTTTTAATGTAACAAACCTATAGCCCTCCCCTATCAGTGTAAGCCAGGATCTTTAAGGCTCCGTCTTTGAAAACCACCAGACAATGAAGCACGATGAGTAAAAGTACAGCAAGTATCTTCAGCATGCTCAAAAGCAACACAGAAAATCTTATCAGCATGCGTAAACAAACATTTTCCCATCCTTTCTCCACATAAAGTAAGCTACTTAGCATAGTTGGTATGTGCTACTCATCTTTGTTATAGTTTATAAAAGATAGCTTGATCTCTGCGACAGCTGTCAGTAAAATCACGCCTATGAAGTCCTGAATTTCCTAGTAGTACAGACAGTACCTGTCAATGTCATACTTTATGGGCATGCCGACCTATGATTATAATTAGTGCATGCCCATAAAATATGACATTGACAGGTACTGTCTGTACTACTAAGAAATTCAGGACTTCATAGGCGTGATTTTTACTGACAGCTGTCGCAGCTATCTTTTATGAACCATAGTATGGGTACAGTATCGTTGACTGTTTCACCTCCTTAAATATTGTAGATGATTAAATCGGATTTCTGTATTTTTTATCGATAACGCCAATCGTCAATCACTAACACATTTGTAAATAAATAGTGACACTACTGGATAACAGAGGGCGCTTATAACAAAATAATAAATGTTCTAGAAAAATCAACTAGATATAATAAAATTAAAAGAATATTTTGTAAGCATACATTGTAATTACGATAATAAACCGAAATCACGTTCATTTTTTACTCCATACCGTGACTTATAATATCTTAATGCACAACAAGGCATATTTTCTTTAAAAATAATTTTTAAATTTACGAAGCGATTGCGTCTTGACCTTTTGACGATGTCACTAAGACTAAATGACAAAAATCGGAGATATATCCTATGGGACAAAAGTTACAGACGACAATTTTGTTGCTGATGTCCGGTCTATTACTACTACTACTTAAATGTCTTTGAATGTATCCAAACATTAATTGCTGTTTCTTATGTTGGTAATCCAATTAAATAAATAAATAAAAAACAACTAATTACTGAACTCCCAAACTTGTATTTCGCAACCTGACATGAAAATTGGTTCATCAACCCTTGGCCGCTTTTACCGTTGCCCCAACTTTAGAAAATAATAATTCTAACGGCACAGAATTTTCGGATATTACTGTTAGGAAGATATACGAAATATTAAAAATGATGTATCTTAGCAACGTTGACTTGTAGATTGTCCCGCTATTGTAAATTATAAAAATAAAACTTCTATTAATTTTTCTTATATTGTTTATTTAAAACTAATGTATATGTTTTAAATCTTAACATGGTAGCAGAGCGAAAAAAAAGCAATTAAATTTTGTGATACAAAAGTTCTACATTTAGGATATAAATTTTGGTCGAAACCTTTCTATAAAGTATTCTGAACTTTATTTAAAACTTTTGAAGGTGGATAAATCAATAGGTGAAGCGTCAATGATACAGGTACGATACCTAGATTCTAAGAACTGGAAGACGTGCAATGGATATTATTTAGGGTAAACGATATAAGTCCATGCTAACGGACACAGCTATAGCTGAAGAGAATCAGAAATATGAGAATGACTTAAAAGAGTTTATGAATGTAGATAGTACAATCCTAATAATATTTACTACGAACATGTCTGAAGAGACATTGCAGCAAGTCATGCGTTTCACTTCTTCGGGATGAATTAAACCATCTTAATAATGGGGAAACAGAAGACAAAAGTTACGAAATTTGTCTTGATTTCTTTAAATATCAAAAGGAAACCAATCACAATATGGCTACCCATATATCGACATTAAAGAATATTTTGCACGAATTAAACGAAAATTTAGAGTTCGCTGAAAATCGTCCTGATATTTTACTGATTTGTAAAATTCTTGACACATTGTCAGTTCAATGTTATGGATTCAAAAGCAGTTGGCACTTGGCAAAAAAGGATAGAACAATTAAAAATTTAACTTGCCAGCTATGTGCCTATGAGAAAGCTTTGTTTATCAGAGTAGATGTTGAAAATTGTGCTGAGGCGCTATACGCAAAACCAGAAAGAAAAATATGTGGAAAAGATAAGAATTGGACAAATTTTTTCAAATATGATTACTGTGGGGAACAAGGACATAGAGTAAGGAAATGCAAGAAGTGGATCAGTGAAGGAAGGCCACCTAAATAATTAAGCGTGAATATAAATCAAACTATTCAAACGGTTTTATTGAATGACAATCTAATAGATACGACAAATTGGTATGTGGATAATGGTGCTACCAGTCACAACCAATAAAGGAGATTTTTTAAACATTTTGAATATTTTAAAACTTCCCACACCGTCACAGGGGCTAATGGGCAAAGTATCGAGGCTGTTGGAATTTTTGGTACTGTCCGTGCTGAAGCTTATGTTAAAGGTGGACTAGAAAATGTTTTACTAAAGGATGTTTGGTATGTACCTTCGATTACAAGAAATCTATTTTCTGTGCTTGCTGCAGAAGATCGCTCACCAAATTGTTTTTTCGAATAAACTGAAAATGCTGAAACCTGTTCATTGAGAGTAAATGGAAAAGTTGTGCTAACTGGAAATAGGCAAAGACATGGAGGGTTATTTAAAGTGTGTGCCACCTACGCTACATATTAATCAGATAACAACTTCCAATTTACTATAAGTTTATCAGGAGAGGATGGCGCAAAAATAAGAAAAAATAAGAGAAATGTAAGATAGTTGATAGATAAAGAGCTCGGCATTAAAGTGGATCTGGACAAAGAACTTTGCGAAGGATGCATAAATGGTAGAGACCACCGCAAAAGTTATGTAACGAGACCAAGAGCATCAAAGGCAGGTGAAAAATTTTGTACCGATGTTGCGGGCCTTTCCCGTATTCATTTCAGAAACACAGATATTTTGTTTTATTTAAAGACGACTTTACCAATTCTCGCTTTATCTATTTTCTGAAAGAGAAGTCAGAAGTAACCTCAACGCTTAATAATATGGTAGCAGAAATAATGGCGTCTGGGCATAAAATAAGAGAAACTATTTCTGATAATGTGGGAGAATTTGATAACCAGAAGGCTCGGGATATTTTACGCATTAATGGCATTATTCTAAGATTAACTATGTCATATACTCCCGAACAAAATGGAGCATGCGAAAGAGATAACAGGACAATTGTAGAGGCTGCACGTTCGATGATATATGCTCATGAAGAAATAGCAAAAGGACTATGGGCTGAAATCGTAAATACCACGGTTTACATTTTAAATCGAACAGGGCCAACGAAGATTGCAGGAAAGTCTCCTCATGAACTGTGGCATAGCAAAAACCCAGCTATTAAACATCTGAGAATTATAGGTAAACAAAAGCGCTATACGCAAAACCAGCGTATAGCGCCTCAGCACAATTTTCAACATCTACTCTGACAGTCGAAGCTTTCTAATGGCATATAGCTGGCAAGTTAAATTTTCAATTGTTCTATCCTTTTTTGCCATTAAGAGCTAACTGCTTTTGAATCCAAAATATTGAACTGGCAATGTGTCAAGAACAAATCAAATCACAAGGTTACAAATCAATAAAATATCAGGAAGATTTTCTGCTGACTATAAATTTTTGTTTAATTCGTGCCAAATATTCTTTAAAGTCGATATATGGCTAGCCATATTGTGATTGGTTTCCTTTTGATATTTATAGAAATCAAGACAAAGTTTGTAATTTTTGTCTTCTGTTTCACCATTGTAAAGATGTATATATAAGTTAAAAATATTAAATTCAAAAAGGTATACAGTTTGGTTATGAAGGAGACAATGGTTATCGAATGTGGAATTTACCACCGTAGCAGAGCGAAAAAAAAGCAATTAAACTTTGTGAAACAAAAGTTCTAAATCTAGGATATAAATTTGGTCGAAACCTAACATTCCTGTAAAGTATTCTGAACCCTATTTGAAATTTTTGAAAATGGATAAATCAATAGTTGAAGCGTCAAAGATACAGGTAGGATACCTAGATTCTAAGAACTGGAAGACGTGGAAGTTTAAAATTCTCATCGTGCTTAGAGCTATACCCGAAACAATGGATATCACTGAAGGTAACGTTACCTGAAGGTTGAAAAACAATACCATGTAAATGGATATATAAGTTAAAAACCAACTCCGAAGGTGAAATAGATCGCTACAAAGCCAGGTTAGTCGTTAAAGTTTATTCACAAAAAGAAGGCGTTGACTTCTACGAAACATTTAGCCCTGTTGCTAAAGGAAGTACTATTAGAGCTGTGCTAAGCGTCGCAGCAAAAGAAAACTTGAATATTACCCAATTTGATGTTTCAACCGCATTCCTATACGGAACACTTAAAGAAGATATTTATATGAAGCCTTCCAAAGGTTATACCAGTAAGTCCAACATGGTCTGTAAATTAAAAAAGAATCTTTATGGCTTAAAACAGGCGCCACGCTGTTGGAATTATTGTATTACACAATATATATTACAAATTGGTTTTAAACAAAGTGAATCTGACCCTTGTTTGTTCGTAAGGAAGCGGGGAGCTATTAAAACTGTCATAGCTCTCTATGTTGATGATGGATTGGTATCAGCAACAAATTTAAATGAAATAGACAATTTTAGGGGTGAGATGAGCAAAAATTTTAAAATCACGTTGAAAACTGCATCGTATTTTCTAGGAAATGAGATCGATAGAAAAGTAGATGGATTGATTAAAAGGATTTACGAAAAGGATACTTGAACGGTTTGGTATGCAGTAATGTAAACCAGCTGCTACACCGATAACGAAGGATATTGACAATGACAAAAATTTCAACAATGAAACTAATCCAAAAGTATCATTCCCTTACCGTCAAGCCGTGGGTTCTTTATCTTATCTGATGACTGGAACTCGACCAGATATAGCATTTGTGGTAGGAGTTGTGTCGCGAAATATGGATAATCCTACGGCACAAAATGTGGCTATGGTGAAACGCATAATGCGATATTTAAAAGGCACAACTGAGTATGCTATAATTTACAAGAGTTCAAGTAATTGCAATCATTTAGAGTGCTATAGTGATGCAGATCATGGAAGTGATCATAGCACTGGACGGTCGACATAGGGTATTCTGTGCATTTACTCCAGTGGTGCAATAGCATGGCAAGGTAAGTGGCAATCTAGCGTAGCCTTATCATCTACAGAAGCTGAACTAGTTGCCGCTAGTGAAGCAGCAAGAGAAATCATTTGGATGGATAAAATATTAAGATTTTTAGTCGATAGTTATGAAAGTATTCCCAGACTACATCTTGACAATGAATCGGCTATAAAGCTAGCCGACGATCCACCATTTGAAATGCACCATCGAACGAAACATATTCGTATACGACACTTCTTTATAAGAGAATGTGTTGAGCAAAGAAATTTAGAGGTGCTGAAAACATGTGCTAAAGACCAGCTTGCTGACATATTAACAAAACCTTTATACAAGCCACGAGTCTTGGAATTAACTATAAAAGTGGGTATGAAGTTCTAAAAGGAAGGCGAATGTTAAGAAGATATACGAAATATTAAAATGATGTATCTTAGCAACGTTTACTTGTTGATTGTCTGGTTATTGTAAACTATAAATATTAAACTTGTATTTTCTTATATAAATTATTAAAACTAATGTATATGTTTTAAATCTTAACAATTACGAGATATTTACTAGCGATATAATTTCGAGAAACCTGATTTCATTTCCACCGACTGCTCAAACGAATCCTTTGTAAGGCACATATTGGGCTTCCAATGAACAATGATCGAGATGTTTCATCCAAGTTTATGTGCCTGATTGGTTGGGTTTGAGCTAATTTACACTGAAAATTGCAAAAATCATATTTTTTGTTATCGGAAGTTGTTCCCGGAGAGGTCGTTGGTGGTGGCGAGTCATCATTGTTTACAGTTCTTATTATTAAAGAAATTGCTCATGCACATGCATTTGCGCCTGTAAGGTGTAAGTTTTTAAAACGTAGGTCTAAAATTATGGATATGGCTAAAATATGATTATATGTCTGTTCAAATCTTTTGTTCAAAATATGTTTAATTTCCAGATACAACCCAACACATTCTAGCGGTAAATTCTAGTACCGCAATTCTGGATCATAATTAATTGGGAATACTTCATCAAAATTACGAGATATTGCTTCCAAATGCATGTCTTCCATAATATACAATGTATTTACCTGGGCAGGGGCGTAGCTACCGCCGTATCAGCCGTATCAATGATACGGGGCCCCCAGGCTACAGGGGCCCCGAACGTGTGTAATTAAAAATTCGTAAAATGTTATCGACAAACTTACTTAAACTCTTAGGCCGTACTTCCCGAGAAAAAAAATCAATAGTGTCCAAATAGTGCCCAACGTACCTAAAGAAGACCTATCAGAAATTGTCCAATTTTCTGTAGTTTCTCGATACATCTCGATAACAGAAAATTATGATAATGTATCTAAAGAAATAATAATCTTTATTGATAAACATATTACAAGCACAAAATTTACAGCGGTCATTAGCCCCTAAGCTGAAAAATTTTACCTACTTTCAGGGCTAAATTAATAGTTGCCTAGACGGGGTGCATAATCGGAATTCATATATATTATTATTCTTTCGATTTTCTCCCTCTGCTGCGTACCCTCATTTATAGAAATATGTTAAAAAAAACTGGCCCAAAATACTTAGTAGACATTATCAATAAAAATTTATAAATATTTTTTGTTCGAAAGGAAAACGCCGAAATAAAATGAGTATGTACCTCACAGAATTACAAATTCATTGAAATCTTGGCATAAAATAATTTAAAATGAAGATGAACACGCAGAAACAGAAACAGAAACTTTTTTATTCAATGTAGATTATAAACAATACTTATTGAAAGTCACTTTTTTTCACGCGTTTGCAAGAATCCACTCTAGGGTGGATTTTTTAGGGTTGGTAAACGGAATAACCCAAAAAATATACCTACTTTTTTAGCAGTAGTATAAAGTGCTTGTCACTTCTGAGTAACGACTAACAATTCATCTAAAAATATAAAATTACCCATTATAATGGGTCTGGTAAAAAGTTTCTTCGTATTTCGTTTGTATAAAATTGGAAAAAAATGTCTTTGGTTATACTCCTTGTATCTGGCTGATTTTAATATCAATGTATATAGGACATTAAGAAAAAGAGAAGGAAAGAGTAAAAAACCCTGCCGCTGTTTTTCAATTGTTTTTCTGTCTGCCAAAATTAGTGAATCCAACGAAGAAATTCGACACATTCTGAAGTTTTAAAAGGATGCAACTCACTCTGGTCACCTTCACACGTATAAAGTTGATGTCTTTTTTGAAAAAGTGGAGGAAATAGTTCTTTACAACATAGCCGAAGAATTGAAGATTGACCACAGAACAGTTTTGAGCCATTTGAGATTTAGGCTACACCAAAAAGTTCGATATTTAGGTATCACATGAGCTCACTGAAAGAAGGAATATATAATAGGAATCGTAGACTCATTTGCGATTCTCTATTGACACGTAATAAAACTGAACCTTTTTGCAAAGCTTAATGGTAATGGTAATCGTGGTGGACTGGCGATACGAATGGATTACCTGCGACAAGATCGTACGGAAATCATGATCAAAGGGTAGTCAAGTCCACAGACGGTAGTGAAACCCGGTGAAAAGGAACCGGACAAACGTTAACTAAGAAACAGAAGGGAGGAAGCGAGGCTTCTCTCGATTCGGCCTCCTATAGCGCCTACGTTGGGTTCGGGAACAACGTATGTGATCTCCGCAACGGAGTAACACACAAGGGTGATAACCTCTTCCTTTTCAGAAAATAGGTTCAGGCGGGGATTACGGGTCTTCCGAAGTCGTCCCGGTCCCAACGCCTTAATTCTTCGATGTGGACTGTATTATTTTGAGGGAAGAATTCCTTGGGAATAAAACAGCAATTATCTTCAAACCGTTCCGTGAGAGAGTAATTACTTTTCCCTATCACTTCCCTACACTTTTTTCTTTCTTCTTCTTATTGACTGCTGGTCTTGCATTTTTCCCGAAGTTTCTCCGAACTTCCCCGAACTTTCCCGAAGGATTCCCGAACGAATTGCAACGTTGATGTCTTCTTCATGTGTCTTTTAGGCACATGGAGGTTTCGGGCCTCGGGGTAAGCCCCCATTACCCGTGCTGTCCTCGCGGTCCACTACTATGGACCGGTCCTGGGAGCCTTCTAATGGCGTTGTAGGTGTCAAAACGATTGTCGCTATCGGTAAGAATTTTTTCGTAGTCGGTTACGACTACGAAAAAAGGAGGTTATCTAATGAGGAAGTCGGAGTTGGCCTTTCAGCGGCATTGAGGGTTGTTACTCGACTCTCTAATCGATATAGAGAGGAGTTCTCTTGGATAGGGTCGCCCGTCCGGAGGGCGAGTGTGTAGCGGCGCAAAGTCGTTAAGGTGTATATGCGGCCCGTTGTCGGCACGGTCGAACAGTCCGCGCGCCAACCGGGCCACAAATTCCTGTATGGTGTCGATCTTCAGGTCGGCCGCTATGACGTCATTCCGGACGTAGCGACCCGCACCGACAATGGTTCTTAACGCCATATTTTGCTGGGCCTGCAGTCGCCGCCTCAGAGGCTCGCTCAGAAGCGCGTACCAGGCCGGAGCAGCATAGGTGATAATGGCTCTGATGTAGGTTTTATATACTCGCACTTTGGTGTTAAGTGGTAGCTTGGATGCCAGGACCGGACGTAGCATCGCCCGCGCACATCGTGCTCTACGGACGACGAGGTCGACGTGCGCAGTCATGCGCAGCGCCCGGTCGATCCGGCACCCAAGGTAGGTCACGGCCTTCTCGTACGCGATCTGCTGGCCATCGAGGGTTAATTGAGGTGGTAGGTTCCTGAGGCGGCGAGTGAGCAGAGCGGTCGTCTTACCAACGTTGACGACCATCCTCCACTCATCTAGCCATGGTGGCAACAGGTCCAGGAGGCGTTGCATCCTGGCAGCGGCAATATGGGCTCTTCTGGAAGAGGTGAAATAAGCGCTATCGTCCGCATATAACGCCAATTCCACGTCGTCCTCCCATTCTTGCAGCCTGCCTGCCAGTGTAGGGATGTCGTTCGTATAAGCCGCGTACAGGACTGGAGACAAACAGCTGCCCTGAGGAACGCCGGCTCTGATGGTTCTGGTTGCGGACTCGGCGCCCTCTACGCAGACGTAGAACTTCCTGTCTGCCAGGAAAGACGCCACTAGCCGCAACATAGCAGGAGGGACACTGGTCTGTTCTTCCAATTTAAAAAGTAATCCAGAATGCCACACCCTGTCGAACGCCTTCTCGATATCGAGAAAGACGCCCAACGTAGTGCGGCCACGGTTGTAATCGGCCGCAAGCAGGTGCAGCACTCTGGTCAGCTGTGTTGCTGTAGAGTGACCCCTCCTGAATCCGTGCTGCTCCACCCGAAGTTGGATGCACGGGCGGAGGCGTCTTAGCAACAATCTTTCAAGCAGTTTAGCTATGTGTGGTAGCAGCGTGATCGGCCTGTAGCTGGCAGCTCTACGCCTGTCCTTCCCGGGTTTCGGCAAGACGATTACTTTGCCTTTCTTCCAGTCCTCCGGGAAGTGGGATGTCCGCAGTATCCCATTGTAGAGTCGACCAAGCTCTACTAGGACTCTATGGGGCAGCTGTCGGAGTGCAGCGTTGGTAATCCCGTCGTGCCCCGGCGCCTTCCTCGGTTGCAGGCGGGTTGCTGTCCACCGCAGTTCAGCGGGGGGAGATGAACCACTCTCCTGCAAGAGGCGGCGCGGGCGACGACAGGAACTCCTGTACGCGACTCTCCTTTTGGGCATGAAGCTCCAAGAACTCCGCACTTGCTGGGTTCGGCATAAATTGCTCCTCGAAGTGCTCGACTAGGATATCCGCTCTACCCTTGGCATCGTAACGACGTTCGCCCGCGTTGTTGGTCAGCGGGCAAACGGGAGGTTTGGCTTTAGTTAACTGCCGGTTCAGTTTGTAGAGCGACGCATCGTGCTCTTCCGCCTTCCATATGCGCCGCTCCCAGGCATCTCCTCTGTGTGCCTGGACTGCAACCGACAGCTCCTCCGACAAGGTGTTCAGTCTCGTTTTGATTCTCGGGCAGCGAGTACGCGCCCAGAGTCTCCTTAAGGCCCTTTTTCTCTTGATCTGCACGCAGATGTTATGCGGCAGATCATCCCTTCTGGAGGACATCGGGACGATCGTAGAGGCAGCATTGAGGGCCTCCTGTATCGCCTTTGTCATATTAGTGGCTGCGGCCTCTACGTCGTCCGCTGTGTTTAAGGGGTGGTGTGCTGGAGGTCTCTCCTGCAGGTGTTTGTGGTAGAGCCTCCAGTCGACACGTGTCTTCACTGTTCTGGGCGGCGTAGTCACCGCCTTTAAGCCAAGGGTAATTAAGATCGGGAGGTGCTGCGATTCCAGGTCGTACAGCACCTCTACCACTATCGGGTAGTTGATGTTCCTAGCGAGCACGATGTCCAGTACATCCGGACGACTTCGTGGATCCGTTGGAACATGTGTAGGTTCTTCAGGACCTAAAACGTCATAGCCGTATCTTTCGGCGTCTTCAAATAGCGCATGACCCGGCGGGTTGATCAGTCTAGATCCCCACGCCGGGTGTTTGGCGTTTAGGTCCCCGGCGATGATGGTCGGTGTTTCGCCTTCCATTACCGTCCGGACGTCTGAGGAGCAAAATGGAGTCCCTGGCGGGCGGTATGCTGCAAAGATCCTAAGTTCCTCGCCCGCCGCCTCCATTTTTATGCCGATAGAGCGCATAGTCTGGTTATTCCGGTAGGTCTAGTTCTTGATGGACGATGTCTCTTCTCACTAGGACCGCTGTCCCTCTGTAAGCGGCCCCTTGAGAAGTGACCTCGTCCCTCCTATACAGATGGTAATTGGGCAGCTTTATGCGTGTACTCGGATTAAGTTTCGTCTCTCCCAGCAAGATGACCTGTACGTCTTGTTGTTGTGCGACGGTGCGGAGTTCTTGTAGCTTCTGCTGGATTCCACCTGGATTCCAGTAGAGGAGGCGCAGGTTAGACTCCTCCATAGTGCCGAGCCAGGAGGTTCGCCAGCGCCTTCATGACTGCTGTGATGGGGTCGGTCCCGGCTCTGATGTCTGCCAGGACCTGGCTGCCGACTTCAATTG
Source organism: Parnassius apollo (assembly GCA_907164705.1). NCBI lineage: Eukaryota > Metazoa > Arthropoda > Insecta > Lepidoptera > Papilionidae > Parnassius > Parnassius apollo. The sequence goes on from CAJQZP010001584.1 coordinate 4,223,947, forward strand.
CAATGCCAACCAAACGTTGGATGGCGTCTGCAGTCTCGAAGCCGGCTGTTGGTGTTCTGCGTGTCTGTGCAGGAGTTGGCGCTGGTCTCGGGAGTTGGATTGGTGCTCTTTGCGTATGGGTAGAGCGCGCTCTATGTATAGAGCGGGCTCTATTTTCTGATAGAGCCCTTTCTGGCACTCTACCCATTCTGGTTTTCTTGACCTCCTTGGTAACCTGCGCCTGGGCTATCGTTACCGCTGGGGTTGGGGTAGAGGTAGCTGCCTGAGGAGGAGGCTGCACCTTCTTCTTCTTCTTCTTCCTCCCCGCTTACTCCACTGGGTGGTTTGGCGCTCTGTGGCGTCATTAGCGGGGGGTTGAAGAGTCGTCCCGGTGGTTGCCTTGGATGTAGTAGTGGTGGGCACCACCGTTTCTGTGGGAGCCGTGACGGGTGGTGGGGGGGGCAGGTTGCCTACCCCTTCCACTGATTGTCGTCCACCCGTCTTCCTGGACCACGGCCCTGGGACGACTTGGGGGGATCCTCTTGGGCTCCTCTGGGAGTAGTCCCGGTAGAGTGATCCCCTGCTTCCTTGCAATCCTCCTCAGGACTGGGCAGCGGCGATCGTTGGCAGTATGGTTCTTGGCGCAGTTAGCGCATCGCGGTTCCTCATCTCTACCCCTTGGGCAGTTGCTGGCTATGTGGTCTCCGGCACAGCGAACACACTTCACTGGCCTGAAGCAATTCGTGGATGCGTGGCCAAAGGCCTGGCAGCGGTGGCACTGTGAAGGGCCCGCTCTTCCTTGCCAGGCCTCTATGACGACTCCTCTCATGAAGAGGAGCTCGTCGATTTGGTAGAGTTCGTTAAGGCGCTCCAGGCTCAGGTGGTCCAGCTGCGCGAAGTAGAGGCACCCAGGTCTGCCTCTACGGGGGGGGGGATCCCTTTTACGTATCTAATCGGGAACCCCTTTGCCCTGATAGCCCCCTCTATCGCGGTTGGATCCGTGCCCACTGGTAGTCCCCGTATGCCCACTTTCGTGGGCTTGTCCTCCTCGGGGGTGTAACAGTACCAGGACATAGCTGGTACTTTCTCGGTCATCTCTATTAGGTACTTTTGTACCGTCCGGAATTCTTCCGGACTCTGGGGGGTAAATCTTACTCCCTTGCCGAATGGACGAGCATTCGGTGGGTGGCCCAGTTTCTTATTAAGTGCCTCGAAGTGCTTCGCCCAATCCGGCAAGCACTCAGCCACTATAGGTGGGTACCTTTTCGCCGATTCTTCCGGCGGTTTTTGTGTTTCGGCAGTCTGTTGTCCTTGGTACTGCCGGGGCAGCTACCAGTTGGGCATAGCTGGTGGAAGGCCTCTTGACCATCGTCCGATGGCCGGCCTGAAGGGTTGGTGGTAGGCGCGGATGGTGAGTGTCCGGCAGATGTGCTAGGTGCTAGGGTTGCATACGTGGTGGCACTCCATCCGTATGACCCTTCTCCTCCCTGCTCCAGATCAGCAGCATCCATGCTGGTGTGTTCCGGTGTTCTGGGGGGGGGGTGGTTTTAGTCGGCGATGGCAATTTAGGAGGTGATCTTCTAATCGGCTTTTCCGGTTGGTGATCCGATTCTCCCTCGGATGAAGAATAGTCCGAGGAGTTGGTGGTACTGTAGCATCGCCTCTTCTCCTGGAGGGATGCTGCTGTTTCTGGAGGCGTATGCCTTCTCTGGGTCTTCTTGGCCCGCTGAGGTTGGGGGAACGGTTCCCGCCCAGTCGTACCTCCAGGTACAATGGGCGAGAAGCGCGGTCCTCGGTGCGGGCTCTTTACCCGGCGAGGAGGGTTTCCTTGTCGGGATCTGAGAGTAGGAGGACACTGCACTCTAGTCCTTTCAGGATCAAATATGTCGCGATACGCGATAGGACGGTCTAGTACACCAGGACGGTCGGGTGGTCTTCTGGGTTTGGGTTTAGGTGGAGGCTCCCCCTTTGTCCTTATCGGACATATTGAAACCTACCTAAAGTCAGTCAGGTATTCTTTTTGGCCCTGTCTAATAATTGCCAGCCGATTCGGCACGAAGCGCGACGCGGATGGCGGAGTGTAAAACGTAGTTGGCGTATTCACAAACTGGGCACTGCCTACCCCTTTTGTCAGCAAAAGGGTTGGGGGAAGTGCGACGGTGGCACTTTACGACGCGACTAGGCACAGGATGCTCGGAGCGCATAAAGTGCCCAAGAATCACCTAGGGGCCGGTGACCTCGACGCCTCACGGAATCACGGGACTCAACGTTCGGCGGAGTATGTCGTACCGGCGGTCATTTACAGCCACTGCTAACTGCAAACAACGCACACCTAGGAGATCCTTGAACGAATTGCAAGAAAACTCGTTTACTGAGCTACCCCAGAGCTATACGCGAAAGTGAGCCGCGCCATTTGTGCGCTTGCGCAACTCAATTACATCAATTTGTACTATCACTCTCTCACGGTTTACTCAATAACTTTATTTGTATAAGACATACATTTATACAATTTACTTATAAAGATAGCACAAAAAAATATCTATACTACGATATACATTACATTTTTAACACAAATCACATATCACAAAAAACCTTTTATTTATTTAACAAAATATGCTTATTTTACTCACATGTTCAAAGTTGGAATTTCTTAAATATTTAACATAGAAAGTTAAAACAATGTTTTCCACTTGAAATTATACATATCTTAACCAATACAATAGTTTAATTTACATTTTCTCTATACATTTCACTATTAAAACACTTTTAAATTTCTTATACAAAACTATCATTATTTCACTTATTCACAGGAATTTTCACATAAAAATAACACAGAATTCACCTCTTTTACACGTACAATCAATCTGAAATGTTTTACAAGCCATTTTTACATAAATTGCTGAAATTGCAAATATTTAAATTTCTACATATTTGGCCTCCTAAGTACGTGGCTAGCGTGCGTCTATGAACTCACACTATTTGAACAACTAACTTTTGCACGGCTATCGACTATCAGTAAAAATGGAAAGTTTAGTATACACTAATATCAACAATACTAGGTGAATAAATGATTCTACTCAATTCTCAAACGCCGAAAACTACCTCTAATCAGATTCTTATCAGTTATCATGTTTCTTATCAAACAATATAAGTGAATGTTTTCATAAATCAATCATAGAAAATAGGCATTTGTTTTCATACAAAACATATCAAACTCATATAAGACAATACTTATGCAATTAATTTCCATTAATTCTACTTACGCACAGCGATCATCTCGACCGGGGAACAAATCCTGGTCTCTAATTTTATTTTAATATTTCTTTAAATTAACATTATTGGAAAGATGATTTCAACCGAGGAACAAATCCGGTAACATAATTTATATCTTAAAAATTCCCTATATGAATTTATTAAGAGATATTACTAAGAAAACGATAAACTATTCCGGCCTGGGAGTCGAACCCAAGACCTTCATATCATTAATTCGATATTTCTTTAAGATTCAACTAAGCATTTTCTTATCGGAATATTGTTACTTGATAATTTGCTTTTTAGAAGCTATTCGTAATCGGTTAACTAATAAATTGAAATATTCTTATAGGCGCGTCGCCAACACCCGGTATAACACGCTTTGTGTATGGCGGGATAAGAAGGGCATCGTTTATTACGAGATTTTATAGCTGAGCAAAACCATTGTTTTGGATTTCTACTACCAACAACTTGTATGACTCAAGCAAGAAATCGAGAAAAAACGGCCAGAGAAAAATCATCAGAAAAGAAGTGGTCATTCATCATGATAACGCCTGACAACACAATCTTTAGCCACTTAGTAAACATTGAGAAAGTTTAGTTGGAAAGTGTTAATGCATCCACCATATAGTCTTGAACTTGCACCCTCAGATTTTCACCTGTTTCGGCCACTTCAGAATTCTTTGGGTAGTGTTACGGCGCCTCTACACGTTGGCCAACACAGTGGCGAATGTAGTGGCCAATAGCATTGGCCAACGTGTAGACGGGGTGTTTGGGCTTCATTGGTATGTATTGAACGATGGCCCGCAAGTTGGCGCAAGATCCGTGTGGTGTCGGTTTTTTACAAAAGATCAAAGGATTGTTGGCAGAGTTTGGTCGCCGCGTCCACACGTTGGCCGCGAGTTTAGTTTGCTACAAGCTCCCAGAGTGATTACACGCATCTGATTAAAATTTTATATTCACGCTTTGTAGGGTGGATGACCCAATTAACAGCCTTTTAGTGCCAATTTCCACTTTAAACATTCCTACTACTTTAATTAGCGCGATTTAATTATTTTTAAATATTTGTTTTAATCGATAAGCTATTTATAAAAAAAAATAATGAACATTTATTTGCAATCAGATTATTACGAGAACAATTTTAAAATGAAAAAAAAAATGAAGCACGTCGTTTATACGTGGTAGAACCATGCAGTTATATTAGAAGTATAGTTGTAGCACGAATGGGTCGGGACCGGGAAGGAACCTCTCACAGAATATCAATGTAAAATATACTTAATGATGCTGTTTTCGTATAGTGAGTGTAGAGAACCAGAGACACTTTTTAAAGGAAACGAGGCATTTCATCCTAGTCATCACGGGTGACAATGCATCTGCATTTTGATTCGTAATCGAGGATAGGTGTAGATGTCTATGGGTCACAGCAACCACTTACCATCAGGTGAACTGTGTCCTCGTTTGTCATCCTATCCTATATAAAAAAGCGTCGATTTCTTATAAATTAATCGTGCAAGTTTTCGAATCATCATCATCATTACAGCTCTTCACAAGTCCACTACTGAACATCCTCCTCCACAGACTGCCGCAAAGCATGGTCCTGAGCCACTTTGCTCGTCATGAGTTTTTCATTTATGTTCTAAGTTATAATTAGTACCTATTATTAAGTCAGTGTTAATTATATTTTTATTGCTATTGTTTTTGTCTTTCTCAAAAAATAATTAAATTACCAAATAAATTATAAGGTGCTTTTATAACATCAAATGTCTGATAGAAATGCACGTACATATTTTGCTAAACTTTAAAATCAAAACCCAATTTTAAAACATAGACTAATCGCTTATAACTCCTTTAACTTTAAAATAAGTTAAGTTCTTATTAATGGTATTTATTCCAGTTTATGATGCAAGTAAAGAATAAATAAAGCTAATCGTATATCTATTTACAACCCCATTAATATCCACTATTATTTTACAATTCTTTTATAAAAACGTTAACCCCACACTAGGATTTTTCTCCCGTATCGCGCAGGCAGTTTACAAACATAAATTGCACAAGGACACACATCCAGACCCGAAATAATTATTTTTAGGACATACAAATACTTGTTCCGTGCGGGCTCAAACCCGCGGCGCCCGGTGCAGCCACTCATTGCTGAGCCACTGCGCCACGGTGCTTATAAATTCGTCCGCACATTGGCCCGAACCGAAGTAAACTGAACGACCTTCCAACGTGTGGACGCCGTCACCAACTCTCGGCCAATATATGCCACTAATTCGCCACTGTGTTGGCCAACGTGTAGAGGCGACATTAGGTTAATATCAAGAGAGGACTGTCAAAACTACTGTATTTTAGCAAGCAACTAGCAACGGGATTATGTCATCTACCTACAAGATGGCAACAAGTTATCAAACAAAATGGTACATATTCGTTTATTTGTTATATTTAAATGTAATGAAACTTTGAAAAAAAAATTGTGTATATGAAATACGAAAAAGCTTTTTCCGCCTCCTATTAAGTCCGCCGAACTAGACAAGAAAAGCTTATCTGTGATTTGAATTGTTTGGCTAGCTTAGTTCCTCTTAGTATTAATATTAATATAACTATTTTAATATATAATTTTTTTTAATTAAATGCGAGCAGTTTCAGGCCTTTCGTTGGACCCCCCTCCAAATTTTGAGTCGGGGCCCCTCTAAGGCACGCTACGCCACTGATCTGGTACGACTTGCATTATTCAAACTATAATAGGGTTTTTCCCAAAATCCTTACTCCAACGAAAGGAACGACACTATAAATCGAAAAAGGAAGTACTATCTACTGACTTATCTGATAGTTTAATGAAGTGAGAAAAGTATCGAGTAACTATATTTCGTGCCAAATCGATTGAGAAAAACGGACATTGACCTTTCGGACGTTTAACCAGGGGCTGTAAACCAATATATAGGCACTTTTTATATGTAGTACTTTCTTTATTTATAATTTTTTTTATTATTTTTCTAATAATGATTGATATAATATATATTTATGAACTATTATTAAAAAGTTATGTAAAAGATCGCTGTAGAAGAAAAATCACTTATTAGTACTTTATTCATTTAACAACAAAAAGCAGTAATTTATAACACAAATTATGGAAGGTGACTTCCATAATTTGTGTTATAAGCTTAAACCTCCAAAACAGAAACCTATTTTTCTGCAGTTACGCAATTTTCATAAACATATATATTGAGAGTCTCAGGAGAAACGCATCTTCAATTGATTTTGGCCCTTTAGTGGCAGCTTCTAACGTCGATGATAAAATATCCTTTCTAAATAATAGCATCCTGAATCTGTATAATATTCATGCTCCGGTACATTATGTAAAAGTTAAGCATCCTCCTGCTCCCTGGATGACTAAAGGGGTACAAGTGGCAATGGCACGGCGAGATCGGGCATTCCAGAAGTTTAAAAAGAGTCGCTCAGAAAAAAAATTGGTCTAACTTTAAAACGCTAAGAAACAGATGCAATCAGGTAGTACGAAATGCTAAACGCCGCTACATTCATGACAAAATAACTAACTCTTCGCCCACTGATTTGTGAAAATTCCTCAAGTCTACGGCACACGCCGAGGTTATAATCTGGTTGCTCCTGCCACACATCTCACATTATATAAAAATGGTCCCTACTACATGGCTATAAGGGTTTACAATCATTTACCTAATACAATAAAAGCCCTCCAGTGTCGTAAATTTGAAATAGTACTCAAGAAAATGCTTATTATAAAAACATATTACAGTTTGAATGAATATTTTAATGATAAATTATAAATCAATTTTAATTATTTGACAATTTTCTTTATTTCTATTTACATATTTGACATTGTTAGTATTTTTCATCAAAATTTTTAAACTTTATTTACATAATATAAATGACGAATGATCAGTTGACAATATTTAATGAAAGTATTATTTAGTCTGTAGTTAGTATTATTTAGTCTGACATTTTATAATATAATTTATATATTGTGAACAATAAACACTACTATAAATACTGTAATTTGAATGAAATGAATTCTATATTAATTAAAATTTAAACTCTGTTTTAATATGCTACGACCGTACAGGGTGTCACATGCTCTGTAAAATTATTGTTCCAACTTTATACTTTGTGACATGCAATAAAAAAAAGAATTATGAATTAATAAATCTAATTCTCCGGAATATGGCGCCTCTCTCCATTTAGATGACATTAATCGTCACTTTGTTTCTGTTACTTCATTGGACCCTCAAGTCCGTTCTCAAACTATTGCTTCTATAGAATCAATGCAGCCTCTCCGGATCCCTGACTTTTGTTTCTCCCCTGTTACTCAGGATGAAATTAAAAAAGCCATTAAATCCAAGGCTGTGGGTTATGATGAAATTAGTAAGCAAATGGTGTCTATGATTCTTGAGTACCTTCTTCCACCTATAACACACATTATAAATTATTCTCTGGACTCAGGTCAATACCCTTCTGCATGGAAAAAGGCTTTTGTAAGACCTCTTCCTAAATACCCAATCCTGTTTTCCCTAACCATTTTCGTCCTATTTCAATTCTCCCATACCTCTCTAAAGTTCTGAAAGCCTGTGTTTTTAAGCAAATATCTGTATTCGCTGCAAAACATAACCTGCAGAATGAATTTCAATCGGGGTTTCGCTCTGGTCACAGTACTACCACTTCGCTTATCAAAGTCACAGACGATATAAGAAAGGGCTTAGATGAGCAAAAATTAACAGTGGTGGTGCTTATTGACTTTTCAAACGCTTTCAACACAGTGGATCATGGTATCCTCCTATCCATCCTTAAACACCTTAAATTTTCATCCCCAGCCTTGGAATGGTTTTCTTCTTATATTCGCGGTCGCCAGCAATCGGTTCGCTCAGGTCAGCGGTTTTCTGCATGGGCTGAAATTGAATCTGGTGTGCCGCAAGGTGGAATACTTTCTCCTATTATGTTTTCCTTATTTATAAATTCTATCTCCTCAGTTTTAGATTGTTCGTACCATCTGTATGCGGATGATCTCCAGCTCTATGTACAGTCAAGCTTAAATAATCTTAACTTTGTAATACACAAACTAAATGATAACCTGGAAGCCATAAGAGAATGGTCATGTAAATATGGCGTTTATGTTAATCCTGCCAAATGCAAAGTTATAATATTCGGAAGTTCGCAATTATTGGCTAAGGTTGATTATGGAAATCGCTCTCCTGTAATTTATAATGGAAGTTTGATTCCATATTGTGATTCCATAAAAAATCTTGGCCTGTACATGGATAAAACTATGACCTGGCAATTGCTGATCTCTGAAGTTAGTCGTAAAGTTGTTGCTACCTTGCGTTCCCTTTATCGTCTTAAAAATTTCTTACCTTTCAAAACCAAGCTTACGCTGGTTCATTCTCTTATTCTACCTATTATCGACTATGCCGATAATGTTTTAATATAAACAAGTTGGAGCGCCTTCTTAATAATTCCATAAGGTTTATTTTTGGTTTACGTAAGTATGACCACATATCATCCTATCGTTCAAAGCTTAAATGGCTACCTATACGTCAAAGGCGATGCTCTAGAATTTTACTTGTGCTTTATTCTATTTTAAACGATCCAAGGTCGCCTTCTTATCTTAAGGATAGTTTTTATTTTTTTCATCCGATCGACGGTCGAACATCCCGACATCTGAGGTTAAGGTTTCCACAGTATAAGTCAAATTTTTTTTAAGGTCGTCTTTTACGATACAAGCTATACAACTTTGGAACACCCTCCCCAACGATATTAAGAATGCCACACATAAAAAAGTTTTCAAAGTTCTTCTCCGAGAACATTACCTGAAGGAAACTACTAATTAACATAATTTTTCCTTAATTTTTGTTTTTCTTTTCTTCTTTTTTACTTCAACTATTTATTTCATTATATATTATTCAAACATTATATTATATATATATCATTCATTTGGATATTTATTTACGAAGTTTATAAGCATGTATATATATTATAATGTATGTATGTATTATTGTACGTATATTTATACTATATCTGTGTATATCTACTTTGCATATATGTATATTTTAATGTATAAGCACTTATTTACGTATAATGGTCGCACCTGCCAACAATTGTCCTTGGCACCCAGGGTTGACTGGCAGAGAATGCCACATGACATTAAGTCCGCCCTATGTACCCTTTAGATTAAGGTGTTACGTGTAAGTTTATAAATAAATAAATAAATAATGCTTTAATTAATAATTGCTTCAAACTCCGTAGTATACAGAAAGCAGTTCATTGGTAGGCTAACCAGGTAAATACCATTTAAGATGCTGTAATCCTCTCGCCCGCACCGAGTATGTATCTTCGTGGCGTTACGGAATGACAAGACTTAATGTTTCTCATCAAGTTCCTCTAAAGCTGTCCTAGAGAGGGTGACGGTGGTCACCTGGCATGTCTTGCTAAGGGATTGATTGATGATGAGTTCTTGAGTGCAATCTGCATGCTGTCGAAGTTGGTGATCCATCCTCTCAGTACAGAGGTACCAGTGACCGTACTTCGGGCATTCAACCTCTATGTACACATAACCTTTCCTGTTTGTTGCTATCAATGGATAAGGAGGGATGAGAGCCTGCCGGTATTTATTGGTAGCCACACATAAATTATATAAGTCGTAAGTATCTAGGGCGAATATAGGTAAGTTAAATACAATTACTATTTTATTTCCCGAATAATAATAACCAAGTTTTATTATATCATAATATTCTCTAGGTTCTAATTCTAATATATGTTCTTTACTGTAAATAGAGACTAATTTATGAATCGTGCTACTAAGTACCTCGACACTTAACGTTTTAGGAGCTGACTCCATATGGGTGCCTATTGGTGACCATAATGAAAGATGAAATCTTTTATTAATATATTTATTATAGCGGAACGTGCCATACAGTTGGCGGGCAACTAGTGACTGGTTGAAAAAATCTTATTCACTACATAATATAGTTACAATACAACATTGCGAAGTTTACATGTGTGTGCGCAGCACACCTACAATACTTTACAAAAAATGAATACAAAAAACTTAAAACTATACAATGTATATAAACTTAAAACTAACAACAAAAACTTGCTAATGCGCTTGTGCGCAGGGCTGTACGGAGACCCCCGCGAAAGGGGTGGCGGCCGCGGCGGGCGCGGGCACATGCTGCAGACTGGTGCTAGAAGCACCTATCATGTGACCCATATTCTGGCCCGATATCGGAACGCCTGTCATTAACACCTGATGACGAAGCCAGCTTTTGAACTTCTTATTAAACTTTACCCAAATAGTGTACAGGATTATCGCCCCCATAAAACTGGCTATCACATATAACCATGTTTGAAAATTATCCACTTTATTCTCTACAGTATTTTGAGCCTGAGAAACAATAACTGGTTTTTTCTTGAAAATTACCCATAGTAAAAATCGTAAAACTTATCGCGCTAATGCTATCGCAAAGGAAGTATTTCGAATGAAATTATATTAAATACATTATAACTAAACTAGCTACCTGGAACCTATATGAAAGTGCAGTATACGCAAAATACTGAACACGATACCTCTACAATTACATTCAACTTAAATAATGTAACTTGAATATCCTGAATGAAAATATTATGCACTTGACAATGCAAATAATACTTTCACATCCATAGTAACTAAACCTGATTATCATTTAGACATGTAATTGTATAATATATATTTTATATTAACACTAGCTTATAAATCGTGAAGGTAACTTAACAATCCGACCACTTCGCGTTGTTTTCACGGTTATCGGGTTGCTCGGGCCGGGTAACAACGACGTCAGCGGTGTGGACGGTGGTAACGGAAACCGTACATGCGCAGGTGCCACATCCGCTGCGTTGTCAGCGTTACTTTGGCGTGGCGTTGCTTCGTTACCATCACATTCCTTTAATACATATGCAGGCTTTAATCTGTCGATAGAAATATGTACCTGTCTATCGGGTAATTGAATTAGGTAAACTTTTGAGCCCCCTTTTTATCACGCGGTATGGACCGTCGTAGGGTGGTTTCAAAGGTTTACGTATTGAATCGTCCCTAACAAAGACATATTCACAGTTACGTAAGTCCTTGTGCACAAAAAAACTATGACAGTTACGTGAATCGTCGGATGTAGGCTTATAACTACGAATAGTATCTCTAATCTTATCCACTAAACAATAATCATTGACGTTACGGTTGATCGTAGAGCCGTCATAAAAGTCTCCCGGTAGACGTAAGTTTCGTCCGAACGTTAACTCGGCGGCGCTAACCCCTGAGTCACTGCGGGCGGCCGCGCGAAGCCCAAGTAATACTGTGGGTAGCTCTTCCACCCAGGACCCATGTGACAGGCGAGCTGAAAGTGCTGTTTTTAAAGAACGATGCCAACGTTCAACTGCGCCATTGCTTTGCGGATGATAAGGAGTAGTTCGAATTCTATTAACCCCCAACATTTTTAACAGCTGGTTAAAAAGACTACTCTCAAACTGGCGACCTTGGTCGCTAGTTAACTTTATCGGGCAACCGTAACGACAAATCCAACCTTCATATAAATGTTTGGCAACAGTTCCTGCCGTAATGTCTCGTAACGGAAAAGCTTCAGGCCACCTGGTCCTCCTATCAATTATCGTGAGTAAGTATCTATAACCACCTGGTGAGATCTCAAGAAGGCCAACGATATCGACGTGCACATGCTCAAAACGCTCTACTTCCGGAAACTTAGTCAGATTCGATACCGTATGTCTGTTAACTTTAGAACGTTGACATTGTATGCACGTTTTTGCCCACAAAGAAACATCACGATTCATACTAGGCCAGAAATACTTTTTGGCTAACATCTTTCGCGTAGAACGAATTCCAGGATGGCTCAAATTATGTAAACTATCAAAAGCTAGGCGTCGAAACTTTTCCGGTAGGTACGGACGAGCTGTATCAGTAGACATCTCACAAAAAATAGACTTATTTAACATAGGTATAACTAGTTCCTTTAACAAAATATTATCGATATTTAAACCAGACATAACATTCATGATATAACTGTCGCTACGCTGCTCATTTGCAATGTCATCGAAATTCAACGCAGTTGGCATAGTCACGGCTTGATGCGCGATAAGGTGTCAGCTACGATGTTATTCGTACCGGTTATATGTCTTATATTTGTAGTGAACTCACTTATGAAAGCTAAATGTCTCGTTCTCCGAGGCGTTTCGCTTTCATCGCGTCCTACCTTTTGAAATGCAAAAGTTAAAGGTTTATGGTCCGTATACACGGTTATTTCTTGCCCTTCAAATAATTTCCGAAAATGTTTTATAGCTAAGTATATAGCGAGCAACTCGCGATCGTATGTGCTATATCGCTGTTGGGTGGTGGTCAATTTTTTTGAGAAATAGCCCAATGGTTTCCAGCTATCTCCTTCCTTTTGTTGCAAGACTGCTCCCACGCATGTATTAGATGCATCAGTCATTAAAGCGAGTGCGGAACCCACTCTAGGGTACGTCAATGTAGCGGCCTGTGTGAGACCTGCCTTACATTGCGTAAATGCTTCGTTCGCACTATCCGTCCAGACGATGGGAGTCTTATCATTTTTCTTTGAGCTTTTAAGATATTTATTTAATTCTGTTAGATATAAAGTTGCGTTGGGAAGATGAGCTCGATAAAAATTGACCATACCGAGAAAACGTCTTAGTTCTGCGACAGTTTTCGGCTTCGAAAATTCCACAATTGCCTGAACCTTATCTTGCAACGGCCTGACGCCGTCGGTACTAATCTCGTGTCCTAAAAATTCTAGTTTAGTTTGTCCGAAACGACATTTTGCCAAATTAATTGAAATTCCATATTTATTAAGCCTTTTAAAAATAATTTCTAAATGTTGCCTGTGTTGAACTTCGTTGTCACTAGCTATAAGTAAGTCGTCTAAATAACAAAAAACAAAATCAAGACCTTGTAAAATGGAGTTCATAAAGCGCTGGAAGGTTTGTGCTGCTCCGCGCAAACCGAAGGTCATTCGAGGAAACTCGAAAAGTCCGAATGGTGTTATGATAGCGGTTTTCTCCACGTCACCTGGTGCGACAGGTATAAAATGATAACTTCTATTGATGTCTAATTTTGAAAATATCTTTTTATCCGGAAGAATAAAAGCAAAATCGTTCAAGCGAGGAATCGGGTATCTGTCGGGCTTTGTTATCGCATTCAGCTGGCGATAGTCCCCACAAGGTCTTATATCTCCATTCTTTTTAGGAACTACATGGAGCGGACTAGCCCACGCGCTCTTTGAAGGACGACAGATGCCCAGTTCTTGCATGATGCGAAATTCTTCTTTAACTTTTTTATACCTGTCAGGTGGCAACGGGCGCGCTTTCGCGTGCACGGGCGGGCCAGAGGTCTCGATATAGTGGACGACATCGTGTTTCGCAGTTTCTCGGAATGACGCTGGTTTAGTGATGTCCGGATACTTTAACAATAAATCCTGATATGGATGATTTACATCAATAGTTTTAACACTAGGTTGAGATACATTGACAACAGATGCCGAAACATTCAATTCTGTAGTTTTATCTATTAATTTACGCGCGTTTAAATCAACTAATAGTTTGTGGTACGCTAAAAAATCGGCGCCCAAAATTGGTTGTTTGACATCTGCTACAACGAATTCCCAACGATAAGGTCGGCGTAAGTTTAAGTTTAACACTATTGTCTTGGTACCGTAAGTTGCGATTTCATTGCCGTTAGCTGCGTATAATTTATATTCACTACACTGATTTAGACGATCTTTTCTCACGGCTGGTAAAACAGACACATTGGCACCGGTGTCAACTAAAAATCTAAGTCCGGAGTTACTGTCTGACACACACAAACGATTGAATGGAAAAACGGTACAGACCTGAAGACCCTCGGACTGTACCTCGCTGCTCAGTTTTCCGGCTGTGTTGTTTTCCACGCGCAAGGCTTCGTACACCTGTTGGCCTTTTCTCGGAACCTGTAATGGTAAAAGCATAAGTAGTTCTCCTTCCGGGGACGGCAGGGACTGCTACGGCGCCTGGACTGTGAACGACGTCGGTTGCGATCAGGGGCGCGGGACCGCGACCTCTGCTGATCGATCCGGTCCACGGTAGCCTTTATTTTAGCCACCTCAGCTCTCAACAGGGCCAAGTCATAGGCGGTAGTAGATGCTGGCGCTGGCACGGTGTAAGTAGCGGTGGCGGCATAGGAAGGCCGCACAGCCTCCATGACGTTATCTGCAACTGCTGCTAGGTTGTCCAGGTCCTTGGAGTCGGACACAGTTAGCACGGCTCGGACTTGTGTCGGAAGACGACCCTGCCACAAGACGCGAAGGGTTTCGTCAGGTACCTTGTCAGTAGCGAGCTCACGCATCCGCCGAAGCAGCTGAGATGGTTTCTGGTCGCCCAGCTCTAGCTCGCTCATAAGCTTCTCGATCTGCCTCGACATTGACTCCTCATAGATGTGGAGTAGCCGAGCTTTGAGTGCGTCGTACTTGTAGGTAGGAGGCGGGTTGAGTAATATGTCCGTCACTTGCGCGATAACCTCCTTACTTAGCTTAGACACGACCAGGTCAAACTTCGCCTCATCACTCAACCTCTGAGGTGCGAGGATAGCTTCCGTGCGTACGAACCATACGCGTGGCTGGTCCGTCCAAAAGTCTGCGAGGCGAGACTGTAGGGACACTGCATCTACACCTGGCGCCATAATGGGCGGTTGCGCAGGTGGCTGGATGTCTTGAACGGGTGGCACGTTAACAGGCGGCACGTTCTGTGACGTAGGCGGAAACGGCGCACTCATGTTACTATATCTATTGTCCACCGATCACAACCACGCGAATATTGCCCACTACTGCATTAACATCACATAGACCACTTCGGTCATCTTGATCACGTCGGGGTCACCAGTTTAGGAGCTGACTCCATATGGGTGCCTATTGGTGACCATAATGAAAGATGAAATCTTTTATTAATATATTTATTATAGCGGAACGTGCCATACAGTTGGCGGGCAACTAGTGACTGGTTGAAAAATCTTATTCACTACATAATATAGTTACAATACAACATTGCGAAGTTTACATGTGTGTGCGCAGCACACCTACAACGTTGAGTGGTGAGTACTTGAGAAACGAATGAAAGCTAACATATTCTCGATTCGAGTCAGCTCGTCTAATATGTCGTCTATGTTTTCCGTTATAATAACTAAATATTGGGCGAACTTGGCAAATTTTATGAGACTCGAATCTCTGTAAGCATCTGAATATAAAATTATTTTTAAAGCTTCATTTATTTTTATTTGATTATCAATTAATTTTGTCATTATTTTAGAATTCTAGGTCAACCACTCGTTATTTAAGCTTATGTGGGTATTAAATTGACTGCTAAGTTTATTATTATTATCCTGAAGAATTTTGAGTAGCATTATCATACCTTATAGCGTCTGAGTTGTCTAAGTTTCCTGTAATAGTCTTAACAATTGAACCTAATCCATCTATGAGACCTATTTTTACGCGTGTTGGCTGTAAAGTTTCTAGGTGCTTTGTAACTTTTAGTAATTTAGACAAATATTCTATTTGTAGTTCGTACAGTATGTAAGTATAATTTTTAACTGAAATTTGAATTCTGCTAATTGTACTTGTAATAATTCTATTTCATCGCTAATGTCTTTAAGTAGTATAAACTGCAGGAATGTATGGTAGTGCGTGATTAACCTTGTCGATCCAAGTCGAAATGGTAGTAATCCAGGACCATCATCAAGGCTCTCAAGTGTTACCCCATGATTCATGATTCCGATTCTCTATTATATGAGTACGTTCATCTAGGGACAAATTGTTAATTGCGTCATATACTAATTTCATTTTCTCTCAATGATTTTGGACGTATTGTTGCCGAAGGGAAAATGAATTTACAAAAGCTCAATATGTTGATTATATTGCTTAAATTTTTTTAAATATGATACTGTTATTAAATGAATTGCTGCGTTACTTACCATAAATTGAAATATAAAATATAACACATTTTTCGCGATGTACCGTAAGATTTTACGATGTTTATAGGAACCACAGACAATATTATTTAAGAAACAAAAAAAAAAACAAAAATTATGTGCTGACCTAGAAATGTGAATAATATCAATATTTAAATATTGTTATCACATCTAAATTGAGATTTTGTAAGTTACGCCTTTTGACACTCAGCTCCTATCTGAGGTCATCGTCCGTTTTTCTCAATCGATTTGGCACCAACTATAGGAAAGTATCGACACTTATAGTCATTGAAGTAATATGTACTTACGTACTAGAACAGCTATTTCAAACAAAAAATGTGCGCTACTCTGTGTTCGCGCGGTTGGTTTTTTTATCATAGAATTAGCATAGGTAGAATGATCCGTAGGTAAGATAAATGAAGTAGTTTGTATTGATAAATAGGTAAATTATATCGAGAACAATATTTAAATTTTGTCATTTATTTTTAAATTATATTTGCTTATTAATAATAATAATATAATAATATTCCACAACTATCACACAATGCCATCTAGTCCCAAGCTAAGCAGAGCTTGTGTTATGGGTACTAGACAACTGATAAACATACTTATATATTTCTAAATACATAAATATTATAGATAAATTACACCCAGACACAGAACAAATGAATGAATGAATGCTCATCACACAAACATTTGTCCTGGGTGGGAATCGAACCCACGACCTCCGGCATAGCAGTCAGGGTCACTAACCACTAGACCAATAGGCCTGTCGGTCCTTACTTAATTGATGTAATATTAACATAATATTGTCAACTCATTTAATGTAATATTACATAATATTATCAAAATTACATTTTAATTATATTTTTATCTGAATAATTTAAAAGGTATCTATGTCAAATATTAAAAAAACATACTAAATGTACGTTTAACAAAACTTATTAACATAACATTTAAATTACAAATATATTTATTTAAATTAGAACAAGAGTCGTTCATAAATGCTGGGCACGCGGGAGTTAAAAATGGACGAATTTATTCCACTTTGACTTTGATGTGGAAACCTAAAAATAATATAAAAGAATAATAAGCAGATTTAAATATGAAAAATTTGGCCTAATTATAATAACTTGTATATGTTTCTACAAAAAAAAATGTGTATAATAATATTATATTTGTCCTATACTTAAGTACCCACAGAAATGTCGCATCTGAACATATTAATTTCTTAATCTATACTCCATGACACGAGATGGCGTCTTAGGAATAATTTGTTTTATTATTAATCTAAAATACTTTTTTTATTGATTAAATATCTTATTAACCGATGAAAAGTAATTCCTTGGTTTTTACTGACATTTCTTGAATTACTTGTATAAATTCTAAGTACACACGACGACATATTTTTATGAAAAGATTTTTTTGATCAACACAACACGTGAAAACTCTACAAGCGCCATAGATAAATAAATATGTAGCAAGCTAACAAGCGCCTAGCGAGTGACCATAGATAAATAAATATGTAGGCGAGTGACTGATTAACACAGAACACTATTACCTGTTTCAGTTTATACAAAGGTACTCTGTGATTACCTGATTAAAGTGCGCTGTATGCACCGCAGTTGAGTGGAACACAGTAGCTGAATGCAGTGTCGCCTCTAGTACGTAAGTACATAATGGGTGCGTTCGACAGAAAAAAGCGCTAGCAAGCGCTTGTAAGCAAAATGGCGATCGTAAGCGGTAAGCGCTGTCAAATCGTAAGTAGCTATTTTCCTCCAGGACACGATGTTAGTTTTAACCGGGGAATCTAACCTAATTTAAATATATGTTTGTAAAGTATTCATATTAAACCTTACCAATCATGAGTTTTTAATAGCATGTATATGTTTATTCATTTCATTATATTACTTAAAACTAATATTGCACAAAACAACTTATAAACTCTACTTCAAAACAAACAAATTAAATAAGCAAAATGGCGGATTGTGTCAGCGCTACTGAAGTAGCAATCGTGTCCTGGCCGAAAACTATTTTAGCGCTTATAAGCGCTTGCTAGCGCTTTTTTCTGCCAAACGCACCCTATAGCTCAATGCTTATAGACAACCAAATCTAAGAAATACATTTTGACAGCTGTCAGATTTACAAGCATGACAACTAAAAAATGGGAACGTACAATGTTCAATTCTTAAAAAATCGATATCGATTATTTAGAGTTGGTAATCATTTACAGTTCGGTTTGAATAAAACCAGAATAAATTTAAATCAGATAATTTAAAACACAAGTTTTATCAGTTTCTTCGTATTTGTAGTTACTGCTTATTTCTAGAGGCACAGTGATAAAAATTTAAGATCGAAACTAGAAAAATTAATTTATTCAATCACTTTCAGTACAACTAGTAGAGATGTCGTTGTTTATATTAATTATTATTTGATTTTAAATAAAGCAGTCAAAATTAATGCGACTTTCAAAGTCATCCATAATCAATTTCTTTTTTGTTTTTTCTACCACTTTTGGCCAATCATCCTTTGTGACATGGACACATGCTTCAACGAATATATAAGAAACAGTCCAAAAAGTTAAAGCCTTGTCACAAAATAAGAAGACAAACACCAAATCACAAAATCACGCACAGTAAGCTCTCGAAACAGAAACAGAAACTTTTTAAGTCAATGTAGATTATGAATAATACATATTTAAAGTTCACTTTTTTCATTTGCCACTGGTTCGCAAAAAAAACCTCTGTCCTGGGAAAAACCGGCAAGAAACACAACGTGATCACCCTTCCCAGGGGTTATTATCATCCATAAATTTCTTAATATTATAATAACCCTTTTTATACAAACTTAGTTTAATAAAGTTATTGAACCTTGTGTGTATGTGGTACCGAAATGGCGAGATATTGAAATTATGTAGTGGTTATTTTAGCACGCCCTTGTATATGAGTTTATTTTGTCTACACAAATTTACTTTGACAAAGTAAAATAATTTACTTGTTTTATTCATGATTTAAGGCAATTTGATGATAAAAATTAAATCAAACAAATAACACATTAAAAAAATTAATAATTCGATTATTTGAATATTTTGCCTATTATTCGCATAACAATGAATTTTAATCATCCAAACACTACAGTAATGTACATAACAACATATCATTGAAACGATGTCAAGTAAAAAATGTTGATACTGGTTATTTTTTAAAATTTGGTTTGTTTGAAGGATTCAAATTTAAATTAGTGATAAAAACTATACACGTTGTAATGAAATATAGATAACTTCATAAATCTTCGAATTTACGTAAAAGGTTATTTTAAATCGTTTGAGTACGCTTGTGCAAAGTTAGCCTTAGAAAAAGTAGTCTTAGATTTGGTTGACTATAGTAAAATACTCTAATAAAAATATAGAGTACAAAAATACTAGGTATCGAACTAAAAGTATCGATACTACTCAGGTATCGATACTTAAGGATGAGAGATTAATGGCAAAGAATTTTTCTTTATTCAAAATTAATCGATTTGTCATAAATCGATTTTCGTAAAAAATAAATAATCGATTTATACGGAAAAAAAACGTTTTTTTTTTGTATAAACAATACAATACAAGTTACATGCTTTTCATATTCTAATGATAAGCCTAAGAGATTCATATTAACAATTTATCAGATTAAAAATCAAATAAAATTATATGAATAAAAAAATGACCAATTCAAAACTAAAATCAAGAGCAATGTTCCTTTCAAATTTCAAGGTAAGGAATTAGGAAACCAAATAGCATTATTGATACATGTTTTAGTACTATTAAACGTTTTATTTATTATAATAAATATAAAATGACGAACATCCCAACAAAATGACAAACTTATTGTCTAAAAATTAAAATATAAATCAAATAAAAAAATTTGCCATAAATGTCCAGTCCTATTTTACATTTGACTAGTTTTAAAATAAAATACTTAAAATGAGAATTACAAAAACTAAACGACTACGCTATAGTCTCAAATACTAAACTAAAATGCAAATCTTTTGTTACTCTTTAAGTTTAAACAATAAAATAATGATTATTGTCACAAATGTCCAGTCCTATTTTACATTCGACTGGTAATAAAATAAAATACATAAAAGGATTATTTAAATTCCTTGACAACTGATTTATGGTCTCAAAAACTAAAATATAAAACAATCTTTCGTTAATATTCAAGTTTATACAATAATAAAATTAAAAATAATTATTGCCACAAATTTCCAGTCTTATTTTACATTTGTTACCCGTAAGACAGCGGGATATTTTCGTTCTATGTACTGTTTTAAATTTGTAGTATTGCTACAAGTTTTTAATTCTTTCGAACAATATTTGCATATTGCTGTGGTATTATGCCTTCTTCGTTATAAAATACTTTTGGTAGCCGATTTTAGGTGTTTTACGGTTAGAAGACATTTTTATTTTTTACCAACAACGGCAACAACTTTGTCTCACTCATCACTCACTGAAACTACTTTACAAGCATACATACATGCCTATAGATGGCGCCGTTTTTATTTAATCAACTTATACGCATGAACTTAATTCGAAATTTTTCATGCAACGCATTGATGCGCTGTTTATAAAATTGAAACTTACTGCATGATTTTTTCATACATCGCATAGATACGAGCTGTTTCTGAAAATCGATTTAAACACGTAATTTATATAATCGATTTACTAAAAATAATAATTGATTTAAATAAAAATCGATTATTTTTTATGATCCCTATCGATACTTTTTGCGCATCCCTAACTCATAATCACTATGATGTTTCTTGTTTTTATTTGTAATAAATAAATTAGCAATTTAGATTATTAATTTGATTGAGTGGAACTGGAATATTTTCAGTCAAAATATAAATTATCGAAATGTCATTTTTACGTGGTTCAGAAAATTATGTATGGTGCACGACAAGTGTTCTCGGTAAAGGAGCGACTGGTGCAGTGTTTCAAGGTGTAAACAAAAATAATGGAGAGCCAGTGGCTGTGAAAACTTTTAATCAATTGAGTCATATGAGACCTCATGATGTGCAAATGCGTGAGTTCGAGGTTCTGAAAAAAGGTAAAGCATGAAAATATTGTAAAGCTCCTGGCTATTGAGGAAGAACAAGAAGGTCGCGGAAAGGTAATAGTAATGGAGCTATGCACTGGAGGGAGTCTGTTTAATATCTTAGATGATCCAGAAAACACTTATGGTCTTCAAGAACATGAGTTCTTACTAGTTTTGGAACATTTAACAGCTGGTATGAAACACTTGCGTGATAATAATTTGGTTCACAGAGATTTAAAACCTGGTAACATTATGAAGTTTATTAATGAGGATGGAACAACTACTTACAAGCTTACTGACTTCGGTGCAGCAAGAGAATTACAAGAAGAAGAGCAATTTATATCTTTATATGGTACTGAAGAATACCTTCATCCAGATATGTATGAACGAGCTGTTTTAAGAAAGCCTGTAGGAAAAAGTTTTGGAGCGACAGTGGATTTGTGGTCTATTGGTGTCACTTTATACCATGTAGCTACTGGGCAATTACCATTTAGACCATATGGTGGAAGAAAAAATAAAGAAACAATGTTCTTTATAACTACTAAAAAAGCTTCTGGAGTGATTTCGGTAAGCATGTATTTGTATACATTTTAACAATTTAAATAATAAATTGTATTCATTGCTCATAAGACAACTTATGATGAATTTGCCAAATGCCATTTATTATTTATTTTGCTATCTATATAATATATCCTGACAATCAAAGTGTAGAGAATTTCAAAAAGCATTAAGTTTCCTTTTTGTAATCACCTCTATTAAGATGTAAAAAGTATATAGGTAAATAAATAATTTAACTTGAGAGTTATTGTGTATATATACTTTTGTTGCAGGTGTACTGTAACTGTATAGCATCTTAAAGATTCACAGTGAATATATGAATCAAAACCAGAGTTAATAATATTGAATTGTAATAAACATATGTCTAATTAAAAAATTTGATGATTTATTTAGGACTGGAATACAGTCAACATGATTCTTCAACCAGGGAAGGAGCACACACTCACAGAATACTAGCGTAAAATAGCACCTCAATGCTGGTGTGTTCTGGTATGGTGAGTGTAGAGAACCGGAGACCCTTTTAACTGGAAAATAGGTATTCAATCTTAGCCCTCAGGTGTGACTATGCATCTGCAATTTAAATCATAATTAAGGATAGATGTAGATGTCTGTGGACCACAGCATCCATTTACCATCAGGTGTGGTGTGTGCTCGCTGGTCACTCTTATTTTATAAAAACAGGAAGAATTTACTCAAAACCTTTTACTGTGTAAATGTAACATTTATTAAATATTGTGTCTACTTAAATGCTACTTATCCGATTGAATATAATAAATAAATATAGCACTGTATCAATTTAGAAGTTAAGCAATAACTTATAGAAACATGAATGATTACATTATTCATAAAGATTACTTTTAAGTATTCATATAATTATTTATTTCAAGGGCACACAAACAGCAGAGAATGGACCTATTGATTGGTCAAGTGAGCTTCCCTCTCACTGCCAATTGAGTGTGGGACTGAGAAAACTTGTTACCCCTCTACTAGCAGGGCTACTTGAAGTGGACCCTCACAGAATATGGACCTTTGAGAGATTTTTTTCAGAGGTCCAAACCGTCACTTCTACTAAACCTGTCCATATATTTTATGTGAATAAAGCTGCTAGTATCAAGGTAAGTCTTTTTCTTGCCTGCATATTGCAGATTAGAGTTCAAGTTTACCAATTCATTGTATTTTATTATAGCTTCACTGTTTCAAATGTTATGTTAATTTATTATTTACATTTAAAAACGTTGAACAGGCATTATTATTATCTTATTTTCCCAACCAGTGGTGAATTGAAGTTACAAAATGTCTTGTTAATGTTTTACAAAATGACTTGTTGTTGTTTTTCAATATAGAATACAAATATAGTAAAATCCATATAAAGTGACCATCAAGGGACAGGCAACATGACGTGGTACTGAAGATCACCATGTCATGTTGCCTGTCTGTTTGACTCTCACTAAAGGGACAAATAATAGAAACAGAAGCAGAAACTTTTTATTCAATATGGATTATAAATAATACTTATTGAAAGTCACTTTTTTTTCGTTAACCACTGGTTCGCAAAGAAAACTTCTGTCCTGGGAAGAACCAGCTAGAAAGCCAGCGAGACAATTTTTTTTAAATAAGAGCTTACGATCATGTATGTTACAATTAACAACACAAAACAAATTAGAAACAGCTTGGTAGCGATCACCAGCATTACGGTAGCATTCCCAGGGCTTATTATCATCCATAAATTCCTTAATATTATAATAACCCTTTTTAAATAAACTTAGTTCAATAAAGTTTTTGAACTTTGTGTATGTCAAATTTCTTATATTTTCTGGAATTTTGTTGTAAAAGTATATACATCGCCCCAAGAATGAATTACTGACTTGGTGGAGTCGAGTAACTGGTACTACTAGCTCGTGTCTGTTCCTAGTATTTACAGAATAAATATCACTTATTTTAGCAAAGTTACTTTTATTTTTGTGTATGTATAAAAACCTAGAAATAGAAAATATAGTATTAATAGAAGTCTGTAATTTTAGTTTGCTTTTGATTGATTTTTGTTTGATAGTAAGAACTATGTACAGCGTTGTTAAGACGAGACAATACTTTCCATAGTGCTATTATCAAAGTTAGTATGCTCAATGCATTCAACTTTTCTGCAGCTTTCAGAGCTTCGGTTGCAATGGGAGTTAAACAAATCTTTTCAAGCTCTTCATCTAAATGCTATATTATAGCACTTTTTTCTACAATTAAGAAATATTTTCGATCCATGAAACTCATTTTTGTGCTCGTAATTTGTAGTGACCAATCAAAAGGTGACAAAATCAAAACACTGTTATTGATTTATGTGTGCAATTAAACATGCATCAGGGAGGTGAGTTAATGAGGGTAGCGAGAAAAAAATTAAAGACGCGCATCGCTTTATTCTATCCAGATAATCTTTTAGTAAATTACGTCACTCAAAGCAGTTGGACGCTTAACCCAGAGTCACACTAAACAAATGTATATTAATGAAAGTTTTATGAAAACCTAACTTGACTTTGCATCTACATTGCATAAAACGGTTGGTCATTATAGACGCAGTCATACTTAATTTATTCTACTGTAATTGTTATTAAATGACATAATTCTTTTTACTTTTACCACTGGTTCGGAAAAACCCTCTGTCCTGGGAAGAACCAGGAAACCATCCAGTGAAACTGTTTTTAAAGTAAAATTACACAATAAAAACAGGCTTATTAGTCAAAAATTCTTATTTCTATACATAAACTATAATTAATAAATTCAAATTCAAATTAATTTATTTGTGAATACAGGTAATGAGACAGAATAGATCTTATATGTTATATAAATATGTTCACTGCATTCAACCCTTAGGTATACAAATATTACAGTTACAAATAAATATATTACATTTCTACAATTATTTCATTTTATTATTTATATTATAATTATATGAGAAAATTCAACAATGATGTAATAATTAATTAGAATTGGATATTTACAATAATATATTGTCTAATCAAAAGTCAAATGAATTATATTTTATGCAATGTCATTATAATATGCCTATTGATGTGTCACTTAAATATTCATCGATTGAGTAGTAGCATTTCTCAATTAGAAAATGTTCAAAATTCTTTTTTAAATTTATGAATATTTTCCATTTCATGAAACATAGATGGAACCTTATTATAGATTTTAGATAATATACCGAAAACGCTTTTTCTAAGTAAAGCTGTCTTTGATGAAATTGTATGAATTTTATTTTTACGTCGATTGTTCGTTATTAGGTAATCATTAAATATTTCAAGATTAGCTTTTACAAATGTTACAACTTCATAAATATACATTGCGGGAAATGTCAATAACTTAAATTTTTTAAATTGTGGTTTACAGCTTTCTGTACTCAATATACTTGCAATAGCATGCACACCCTTTTTTGTGCTTTAAATATATCTTCGCGCCGTGTAGCATTGCCTCAAAAAATTATACCGTAGCACACAGTAGAAGATACGAAGCCGTGATATACCGTCCGTAAATCATCTTTTTAACTACTTTGGATAATATATGTAAAGCGTATGAAAATTGGTTTTTTGCAACTTTTTGCAAATATATTCTGTATGAGTCTCCCACTTTAAGTTGTTGTCAATATAAAGACCTAAGAATTTTGCTGCTTTGGTTTCACTAACCGTTTCACCATCATAATTAATGTTAAGTAAATCAAGGGGCCATTTTCGTTGATAAAAATTATTTGAGTCTTTTTTAAGTTTATTATTAAATTATTTGACTTAAGCCAGCTAAGTATGCTCTTCAGGCTGTTATTAATTTCATTTTCATAATTATTTACGTCTGTACATGTAAACACCATAGAGCTATCATCTGCAAATAGAGTCATAGGAAAGCTTACGCTGTTAGGTAAATCATTAATATGTACTAAAAACAATAAAGGACCAAGTATGCTTCCTTGAAGAACACCAAAATTTGGGGATCGAGGATAGGACCAATAAATATATTCATTTTTAGTCTTTGGACAAATCCGTGATACTTGAGTAGTTTGAATCCTATTTGTTAAGTAGGATTTTATAAGATCCAAGTGGCTTGCCTCTTACAACGTATTTATTTAATTTTATAATTAACAAGTCATGCCTGACAAAATCGAAAGCCTTCGAAATGTCCATATATAGGGCTGTCACTGGTAGTTTTCTGTCAACATTTGTAAATACTTGGTATAAAAATTCATAAATTGCTACATTAATAGATTTGTTTCTACGAAAGCCTTTTTGTTCTTTTGCAAAACTATTGAATTTTTCAAAGTAATTATATAAATTCTTATAAATTACTTTTTCTATAATTTTTGAAAATATAGAAGTCATAGCAATCGGACGATAACAGGATAAGTCCTCCCTGTCATCTTTTTAAAATAATGGTTTAATAATGGACATTTTAAGAACTTCAGGAAACACACCATCTTCAACACATAGGTTTATAATATGACTCATTACTGGGGCAATTGTGTTTCCTACGTGTTTTATTACTTTCGTCGATATGTCATCAAAACCAGTACTATTTGTGTTTTTTAATAATTTTATTGTTAATAGTATGTCATTAGGTGTAAAAAAATTAAACAAAAAATGAATTGTATTTATTATGTGTCAAATTATTGGAATATGTCATATTATTTTTGTCATCTATTGCATATACTTGGTCAATGTAATGATCATTAAACGCCTGCGCAATGTCTTTTGGATTCATTATAAATTTATTATTTATTTTAATTTGTGTTATAAAATTTGTACTAAACTCTTTATTATAATTTTTTCTGTAGCTATTAACAATTTTCCAAGTTGTTTTTGTCTTATGAAGTGACAAATTAACTATGTGATTGTAAAGTAACACTTTTGTACTTCTTACTAATCTACATTGGTCAATTTCTTGTTGGTCAATTTTCTATGGCTTGTTATCGCTTTTGGCTTCTTCGAAAAAGAAAACAATTTTCACAGGTGTTTCTGAAACCTGAGGAGAAGTATGAACACCTGCAGACATACATTTGTGAACAGATGAGCGTGGTACCCGAGTCACAGATACTATTGTATGAAGACAAGTTGCTGCTCTCCGAGATTGACGAAAACACGCTTGGTTGGTTTATTTTTATTTTATAGAATTAAGGTGTCAAACGCGCACACAGTCCAGATAAGTGGATCCTGTGGCCCATAGACATCTACATCCAACCTCGATTAAGAATCGAAATGCAGATGCATTGTCATCCCTGAGGACTAAGATGAAATGCCTCAATTCCAGTAAAATGGGTCTCCGGTTCTCTACACTCACCATATAGAGTGTGGTCCTTCTCCAGTCGAGCCGACCCTTTCTTGGTACAACCATTATACAGCTGATATATAAAAAGTTAAATTATTTATTCAGAATTACTCCACATCTGGACATAAGTTTCTTTCAATAAGTATATTTTTATGTTCTTACACCGCCACTGCATCGTTTAGGGTTTGTTAAAAGTTGTTTTGCAACCCCACCCAAATATTGTGTGGAAGAGATGATTTTGAGAGTAATAAAATCGTCTGTTGTATATATATATGTAAAAAAGTTAGTCACTATAAGTGGTATACCTGCAATACTTCAGGTAAGAACTACCCGGACACGAATGCGGAGGAGCCTCTGATGCTGTTCAACAAGAACAACAACAATGTGAGCATGGCGCCCGAGCCGGAGATACCAAAATTCCCCGTCTTCCCTAACATCGTCTCCGTAGAGAACGACGCCACTCAGGCCAAGGTACCAATAATTTTTTTGACGTATTTTAGATGGCAACAACAAATAACTTTGTTAGTATATTGTGTATTATTACTTTGTCATTTGTTTTCTTTAAGATTTTATATCGAGCAATGGTTGTATTTTTTATACAACTGAATAATTTCTCACACATTACCAGGCCAATATAAATCGTCCTTTAGGCTAGAATTGTGTATGTCAGCAACTTAATGTTGCTGTGTTCTATATGGTGAGTGTAAAGAACCGAAGACCCTTTTTATTGGAAACGAGGCATTCCAGCTTAGTCCTCAGTAGTGACAATGCATCTGCATTTTGATATCTAACTGAGGTTAGATGTCTATGGGCCACAGCATCCACTTACCATCAGGTGGACTGTGTGCTCGTTTGTCACCCATATACTATCAAAAAAATGTCCCTATCAGTGTCACAGAAATTGTTAATCTATATTTGAATTACGCCATGTCCTGACGACGTAAGAGAATATACTTTCTCACATCATCCCGTGGGCGTCATCAGAGGCGACTATAGGAAATAGTATAAGAAATAGGCGGCAGCATCTTTCTGGTAACAACATAAAAAAATACTGCAATTGCCAAACCGCCTACCAAGCGTGTGTCTATTGGAGAGACCAGTGTTCAGTAACAGACTGATTTAATCACTTATGTACCAAAATCGTAACGGTGATAGAATACACCATAAAAACGCCCAATAAAACTTAATACAGTGCTCTTGAATGACAATAATATAGTCTATTATAGAAAGAGTTTTGCGATTTACATTTTGGCTTATATGTTATAATTATAACTAAAAGTATTTTCTAGATATATCTAGTAGTCAAAGTTAATTTTGTACTATTTGATATGTCGTATATATAAAATGATATGTAGTATGTATATATTTTATAAAATATTATATTGTTATATAATTAATTGTATAACCAATTAATTAATTGTAGAACCAGAGTGACCGACATAGCCCAACGGATTAGTAAGCTGAAGTGGCAATGGGCCGGCCATATAGCTCGAAGAACCGACAACCGATGGGGAAAAAAGGTTCTCGAGTGGCAGCCTCGTACCGGTAGGCGAAGTGTAGAGCGACCCCCCACTAGATGGAGTAACGACCTGGTAAGACATACAGGAAGTCGATGGATGCAGGTGGCTCAGGACCATGCTTTGTGGCATACATTGGGGGAGGCCTATGTTTAGCAGTGGACTTGTGAAGGGCTGTTATGATGACGATATAATTAATTTTTTTTAAGGCTCGCTGGGAATTTTTTGCTGATTCTTCTTTAATTCTCTTCTCTCTCTCATTATTCTTCCATAATTTAAAGTAAATGATCGAAATGGCGACTTGCTTCAAAATGGTATTTTCATTAACTTATAAAACTAGATTCACTTGTGGGCACTTGTAGTTTTTAATAGGCAAGGTCACCGATGCACTTTCTTGCTGTTATTGTAGAGTAGGTCACTGCTCGCCACGCGGATGTACTGTACAAGGTTGATTATATTTACGATGTTATGTGTAAATATTTTAAAATGTTATCAAATAAAACTTATTCAAAATAATTGAATAAAGTAAGACTACATTATAAAATTCATTTGCCTTGAGTATTCTAGAGTCTGATGTAGTTTTATTTGACGTTCATTATAGCGTTGAACAACTTACGTAACAGACCAGCGCTCACGATGCTCCGCGCAGACACGGGAAATGATATAGTAATCAAGGATAAGTTAAATTATAGTTTTAATATACAAGAACTTTGTGTGTTTTCCCCCCTAGAGTATGGGTGACAAACGAACACACAGTTCACCTGATGGTAAGTGAATGTTGTGGCAAATAGATATCAATCTTCTCTTCGGTTAAGAATTAAAATGCAGATGCGTTGTCACAAATCAGTACTAAGATAGAATGCCTTGTTTACATTAAACAGGGTATTCAGTTATATTATGGTTGTGTTGTGAATGGGTTGATTCAATCGGGGAAGGATCGCATGATCCTGCCTCGATCAATCAACCAAAATAACAGCTTTATGTTCCGTTTCGTATGGTGAGAACTGGAGGTTTTTTTACTAGATATGAGGCATTGTATTTTATTTTTTAGGGGTGATATTATTAGGGGTTATTATTAAAAATTCAGATAAGTTATCTGCATTTTTAATTTTAATTGAGGATAGATGTAGATGTTTACGGATCTCAGCATTCACTGATCATCAGGTAAAGGTATTTATTTATAGGTAAGGTTTTTTTATAGGATAAAGGTGACAAGCGGGCATACAGAATACGCAGTCTGTGTGCTTGTTTGTCACTTTTATTCCATTATAACAAGTAGTAAAATGAATAATTTCATACAATCAACTTCAGTACGACTGAGTCAATGTATTCGAAGTCAGTTAAATACGCATTAAACTACTGGTTAGATCTTGATCAAATTTATATGGGACCACTCGAAAAGCCCCAGCTTTCAAATAAAAAAAAAGAATGATCAAAAAAGTTACCTCAAACGTTTTTCTAAGTGCACCGACACTTAGATAAAAGTTCTGAGGTAACACACATAAGAAACAGTTGAATTGAATACCTCCTCCTTTTTGAAGTCGGTAAAAAAGGATTTCTTTACGAGTATAGGTTTTAAATAAAAAGATTTTTGGCTTCGATAAATGGTGGTAGAACTACTCCGTTTACGCAGACATTGGGTGTCTTTTTAGGGACCGCCAGAGGTCTAAGGGCAACCGGTTAAAAAGCAGTGGTGACGGCTCCATGGCGCTGTGGCTTAGCAATGAGTTTCAGTGCTAAAGGCCGCGGGTTCGAATCCCGCACGGAACAAGTATTTCTATAGCCTACAAGTAATTGTTCCGGTCTGGATGTTTGTCCTTGAGAAATTTGTGTTTGTAAACTGTCCCCGCGATACAGGAGAAAATCCTAGTGTGGTGGTAACGTTTTAAAAAAAAGAAGTTATGTAGTGAATGTGTGTGTATGTGTGGTGTGCAGACGGCGTGCAGCGTGGGGCACGCGGTGCGGCGGCGTGTGGAGGCGCTGTGCGCGGTCGCGGTGCTGTGCGCGCGCTGCGTGCGGCGTTGGGGCGCCTTGCTGGGCGCGCGCCTCGCGCGGGTGAGTGCGCGCGCAGACCAGGTGGCGGCGCGCGCGCACCACGCGGCGCAAGCTGCGCGCCTGCTGCAGCTGGCCGCGCCGCATGCGCCCCACGTGCCCCACCCGCCAGCCGCCGCGCTGCTCTGCGGCGAGGCGGACGCGCTCGCCACCGCAGCGGCGGCACTCTGCGCGCGACACTCGCAGGTGACACCACCACACTACGTCTAACAATCTTATATCATACTATATCTACACGAACCAGCTAGCAGCACGCGCACACCTCGCACCGCAATAGACCCTGCAACCTCCACCCCCATGCCAGACACCGGCCCGCAGCCACGGTACTGCGCGCGTGGCACTCGTAAATGGCACGCTACCGACAATACAATATACGATACTCCTTACTGTATAAATATACATGAAAATAATATGATCACCTTAAACCACCCTATAAAAACCAAAACTACGAGAAGGATGGAGACAAAAACATAGAGTGGTATACTATAACTACTGTAATTTTCCTTTAACGCCGAGCCGATAATTCACTGCTTGAAATTCCAATTAACAATAAATTATAAACAAAAATTAATTCGCAACAGATTTCACATTCATTTTATACGGTCCAAAAACTATGCATATTACTTTATGCTGACGCGGTTCAAACCACCATACAACGAAATACTTATAATCAATGATTTCATAAGGAAGGATAGGCCCATCTAAATATTTTACTCATAACTTTTTCATACAAGAAAAAGTAGCGCATCTGTCATAACTCATAATACAAACGTCATAACATAACACAACGTAACCAGGGTCGGATTTTATAGTATAATTATCCTAATTGTACCATTATTTCATAGTTTGTAGTATAGTACCGTATATAATAAGTATAATATAATAGTATCGTAATAATACTAAGCGAAAATACCACAATTTTACATACAGGTCGATTTGTATTATTATTGAGTCCTTTTACATTTTAATATTAACCCTACAATATCGGGAATTTCTGTATTGTACATGAGTACCGTGTTTTTAATAAAATTAGAATTAGCTCCCTTTCTGGTCAATCGATGCTCGATCGATGCATTTATGTTGCATCCTTGATACAACTATAATGAGGGGCTACCACGATAAAAACTCTACGCTCCAGAAGCAATCGATTTGAAAACAGAATTTCAAAATATTTTATGAATCAGATTTTCAGATTCAATTAGGCAGATATGATTTCTTTTGTATGGTTTCTTTTCGTTTTACCCTTATTGAATATAAAATATATTAGGTACCAATATTCAATATGTAACTTACACTAAGTTCTTTGGACAAATAATAAACAGAAATAAAAATTAAACCGTCAAAAAACGAAACAACGTATAGATAAACTAGACGCGTGACGCCAAAATCCCCGCACATGGGAAAAAAGAACACGAAATGTCAAATGTGATATAATTTTTTTAAATAGTATAATTTTATTTTGCATGTACAATATTTTTGAGCGTCTGAAACCAACCCTGGCTTAATCTTGGTAATGTAACTAAACTAACTGTAAAATAAAACTTTAAAAATGCGTTTATATGTATAATAATTTAACTGTTACAAAATTAATATAAGGCTATTTACCGATGTTACAATATCCCATGTTTTTTTAAAATCTTTGCATTTTGTTACCACGCAACTAGACATATTTATGACAGGCAAATCTGTCATGCGATTTTGGGCTACAGGAGGCTCTACGTGCAGAGTGGGAGGCGGCGGCGGCGCACGAGCCCTGCCCCAATGACCTGCGCCTGCACCTCAAGGCCAAGACCCTCGTCGAAAGGTCAGCCCCACCTCTCACACTTACGAGACAGCTTATATATATACACTCAATATCACTTTTACACAATACATTTTTACGCCGTATACAATACTCTTTATTTATTTATTTATTTAACTTCATATAAACATTAGATGTATATAGGCGGACTTAATGCCTGGGGCATTATCTACCAGCTCTACCTTAGAGTTGTGCAGAGATAAAAGATGTTTATATATATATATATATATATATATATATATATATATAAAAAAAAAAAAAAATATATATATATATATATATATATATATATATATATATATATATATATTAAATATAGTATTAAATACGGCTAACTACGAACGCTAAGTTGATTCCGCCATTTTATTGACGAGCAGTTCTCGTACTTTAGATTTGAACGAAATCCGGTTTTCGGCACTCCTGATTTTGGAAGGAAGAGCGTTCCAAAGAAGAACAGATTGAACAAAGAACGATGATTGTACAAAATTAGTACTAAAAGGGGGGCACTGAAGCAAAAGGTTATTACTAGAACGGAGAACTCTATCATGGTTGGAGCTTGTAGTGTTATGCTACTTACATATCATTTTACACTATTTTAAATTTATTTTTCCATTCTGTTTTTGATTTTCTGCATTCATCTCAAAACTGGATATTTTGCATCACCTTTATTTCCATAGGATCCTGTAACGTTTTTAAACCATAAGAACACAATAACAAATCATTTTTACTTCGTATTTTCACGCTATCAGCACTTTTTAAATCGGTGTCAATGGAGTCTACCTCTTTCGATCTTTTATTTAGTTCTCCGTAACTCTGCAATTTCGGGCTTCGTGCGCGCTGTTGCGCTACCTTTTTTCCTATATCAATAATATCTCATTTTTCACTTAAATCTTGCCATTTCTCTATTACGAGCCTGAAACCAAAATTTGACATGTTTTGACATCGTTGTTTATCTGGTTGTCATGGCAATTTTTATTCAAATTCGTTACCGGTCCGATGTTTTTACTTCAAAACTTCCACAGAAATACTCTTTTCTTCTTGGCCATTTACAAAAATTTGTTTTTAATTTAAATAATTTCCCGTTCTTATCTCAGATCCGTCTTTGCGCGCGGAGCTCTCTAAAAAAAAGTATAAAAGCCGAACAATCGGCCAATAAAGTCAGTTTCGCTTCAGCTTTCAAACTAGAAGCATCTCCTAAAGGCCTTATCCCGGGGCCGCACTGCCCCGGGATCCTGCAAGCCTCTGCCTTCACCTGAAGTCGTCGCCTAGCCACGCCTACGCCTCCACCTACTAGTGCCCGCGCTATCTTTAGCCGCTGTGCGTGCTTGCTTCAACGCTGGCGCTGTGTGTGCCTACCCGGGCGTCCGGGCGCTGTGTGTGCCTACTTCAAGCGCTGCGTGTACCTACTCCAGACGCTGCGTGTGCCTACTCCGGGCGCTGTGTGTGCCTAGTCACGAAAATGAGATATTATTGATATAGGAAAAAAGGTAGCGCAACAGCGCGCACGAAGCCCGAAATTGCAGAGTTACGGAGAACTAAATAAAAGATCGAAAAAGGTAGACTCCATTGACACCGATTTAAAAAGTGCTGATAGCGTGAAAATACGAAGTGAAAATGATTTGTTATTGTGTTCTTATGGTTTAAAACCGTTACAGGATCCTATGGAAATAAAGGTGATGCAAAATATCCAGTTTTGAGGTGAATGCAGAAAATCAAAAACAGAATGGAAAAATAAATTTAAAATAGTGTAAAATGATATGTAAGTAGCATAACACTACAAGCTAAGATATTGAAAATGAGGAGTTAAATAAGATGGAGGATTAGGAGACATCAAGATAGAGTAAAGAGTAGTGAGTGCACGTAGACTACGGCGCTGACGAATGGGTAACCAGTTGAGTTGAGAGCGATAAGTAGACACATGATCATACTTTCGAAGATTAAAAATGAATCGAATGCAGTTATTAAGAAGACGGTCATATTTGTTCAAGAGTTCTGCATTCAGGTCAAAATAACACACATCACCATAGTCAAAAATGGGAAAAATTAAGGTCTGCACAATAATCGTCTTGGTCCTGGACGGGAGAAAGTTCTTCAGGCGGTAAAGAGAAAGCAAAATACCTGTCACTTTCTGACAAACACTTGCCACTTGAGTTTGCCAGCTCTAGGTGGAGTCAATGTGCAATCCAAGGTCTTTCACGGTATTACTCAGTTCTAAAATAAAACCGTTAAAAATGATCGGCGGTATAGCTGTGGGATCCACTTTCTTTATCATCCGTTGGCTACCCATTATTATAGCCTGACATTTGGATGGATTAACTTTAAGACCAAACTTGTCAGACCAATTCTTTATATACTCTAGGTCCCTATTAAGAGACTCAATTGCTATATATATATATAGTCGACCTTCGCGTGTGAGTACAACTGCAAGTCATCAGCATACAAATCGATACCTCCAATGAACACTACGCCAACTTGATTTTTACTAATTTTCAGGTTTTAATGGAAAATGACTCATTAAAGTAATAATATTATGCTCCCTAA
The DNA here is from genome assembly GCA_907164705.1 of Parnassius apollo. NCBI lineage: Eukaryota > Metazoa > Arthropoda > Insecta > Lepidoptera > Papilionidae > Parnassius > Parnassius apollo. The sequence goes on from CAJQZP010001584.1 coordinate 4,259,044, forward strand.
ATTTCTTAAAAAAATTTAAAGAAATAAAAAAGTTTTGAAAATTACATAACGCCAAGTAAATGTACTTTTGACAAACACGCGACATACACCGCGACTACTCGTTTTAGCGGTGTGTATTCGGGATGCGCGGGCGCTAACCGCACGACTGTATGCCGCCAACACGGATAAAGATAGGATTAAATGTTCTGAAAAAGGATCAGTGTGACCTCTGCCATCAATTTAAGAACATACCTGAAAATACTGATGAGCAGAGCGAAAAATATACAATTCATCAAAAAGAAAAGGAGTATTCTCGAAAGCTTAAATTAGAAAATAAATTACTAGCAACTAATGATAATAAAAAAAGCATGCATTGTATTTGATTTTCAGAAAGTACTGAACGCACCACATAGAAACATTAGTATTTATTATTACAGACGAAAGCTTAACATATTTAATTTTACTGTGTATGACATAACGCATAAAGAAGCATTCTGTTACATGTGGGACGAACAAACCGCAAGGAGAGGGGCAAATGAAGTCTCTAGTTGTCTTTATGATTTCTTGACTAAACTGACTTCAAAGGGAGTTACTGAAATATATCTATGGTCAGATAATTGCGGGGGCCAAAACCGTAACCGGATAGTGTACTACATGTACTTGTTAGCGGCAATTAATCTGAAAATTAAAATTTATCATCGCTTCATGGAGAAGGGACATACACAAAACAAAGGCGATTCGGTGCATGCCCTGATTGAAAAATCAGCCAAAAGAAGAGAAATTTATTCACTAGATGAATGGTACTCCTTAGTACGATGGGCAAAAGTAAATGATACGCCGTATAATGTCGTAGAAGTAAAGCAGAATATGATCTTAGATTTAAAAAAGGGTATTTACAAAAAAAAAAAAAAAATTGGACAAAAAGCGTTTCTAATGATAAAGTTTCTTGGAATAAAGTCAAAGAGATCGGGGTTAATCCAGAAAATATAGGAATGTTACGTTATAAATACAGCTTAGGTGATGTAGAAAGTCAGCAGATATAATCCTTTAAACAATCGAGTACGAGACAGTCTCGCTCAGAACCTTTTCCAGACAAAGCATATACCCATTTATTGAAAATAAATAGGGCTAAATACAAAGATTTAGTTTATTTCTGTGATAATAACATCGTACCTCAAAATATCATAATTTTTATAAGAATTTACCAGTGGCAGAGGTCGACCACGAACTTGATGGAAGCGAAGACGAGCATTGATGTCATCGGAATCAGTGTCTTGCTTCCTTATTTCGTAGCCATTTCAGTTTTTTTGTTCAGAATAATTGTTTTGTAAGTTCGTAGTTATGGAGTGAAACATGCTGATTGATCCCGTAAACACTTTAAGTAATTTAAGCGATTATTTTAATTAAAAATGTTTGAGTCACGTGTACTATTTCATAAAAGAATTTGATGTTAATTTTATGGGAATCTTGACTGTAGCTGAGATTGTTCAAATTCTTTTGTATTAATTAAAATGTTAGTTTAGTTCTCACCAATTGTGCTGATTGATCTCTATATTATTAAACAATTACGTTTATGCAGTGATTATATAAGGTTAAAATTTTATATTTACTAATATAAAAACATTTTTTTTTAATTTCCAACTTAGGTATATTACCCACTACCATAAAAGAAATTAATTATAAATAATTTTGGTAATTCAGTATATTTGTAACATGTTATTAGTATTTACAATAATATTGTTTTGACCAATTTTGTAAATTTTAATATAAAATATTGGAAAAACATACGATTTTATTAATATTTTGTGTCAAACAAAACGCTAACTGTTAACACTGCGCGTGTTATTCTACGCTATGTATGTGTTAGCGGCATGTAAAACGGTAGTTGATTTTATTACTTTCCCGATTACAAAACGCTTACTTTTTAAATTTAGAAATAAGAGAACATTTTATCAAGATATGTTAGTTGAAGCACTAAAATAATTCTATTATTGGATGTACTTTAAAATTAATACGTAATAATATTCTAGTATGGGTTTGATTAAGATTTTGGGAGTTCTCTCATATTCCGAGATATACTACGCTAACTGTGAGTTGGCGGAGTGTAAAGGAATCTCAAATGACATTTTTCCGTCTTAAACTCCGCTAACTAGAGCTAATTTTAAAATTTTTAAAAATAATTAAAATCCAATTATGCAGTTAGAAGTAACAGCAAATAATTTATTCATCCTGAAAATATCATTAATATAGGTGTGATAATAAAAAAGTTATCAATGTTTTTTCTTTAAGAGCTTCTCCTGTAAACCTACAAAATCCGAGTTGGCGTAGTGTAAATTGGAGGTAGCATCGAAATGATACGGACACTGAAGATTTGGGGTAATGAGATTTATAAATATTGAAAATAACAACGGAAATAGAATACCGTCTTGAGGAACACCAGCATGCAAGCTACACCAACTTGATGAGGACTCGTCAATGCGAACTGCTGGCGGCCTCGAATATAAGATGAGAACCACTCCAAAGCCTCAGATGAGATCATAGAAAGTGAAAGGATTGATAATAGGATGTAGTGACTGATGGCATTAAAGGCGTTAGAGAAGTCAACCAAAACCAGTACTGTGACTTTAGTTTCCTCCATGCCTGCCCTAAGCATGAGGAGCGCAGAAACAGTGCTATGACCTGGCCTAAACCAGACTATAATGAGCTTAACAGGTTATTCGAGAAGATAAAATGTGATAGCTGTTGTGTACACAAGCCTCTAGCACCTTTGATAATAAGGGAAGAATGGATATAGGTCGGAAGTGATTAGGTAAAGAAGGTTTAGAAATTTTTGGCAGAGGTATAATGTAAGCTTTACGCCACAGCGACGGAAAAACTCCAGAATCCAGAGAGAAGTTAATTATATGGGAAATAGCAGGGAGGAGATGGTCTATAATATTAATAATCATACGGCGACTGATATTGTCACAACCAATAGCATTAGACTTAATGGAGAGTATAACCTTCCTGATCTCATTCGTCGCTATTGGAGAGAAGCGGAAAGGAGCGATATTAGGACGAGGTAAACCCATTAACTGATTATCAGTTTGACACTTGGTTTGGTGATCCAGAGGTGTACGTGAAGAGAAGTGTTGATTGATATCATCCAAACCAATTGTCCTCTGAAACTCAGAATGGGACTTCTTACCAATACCCATAGTTCCAAGGAACTTCCAGATATCTGCGGGGGAAGAGGATATGATATTGTTAAGAATATATCGGCGTTTCGCGTTGCGTATCATCTGGTTACACCGATTTGTGGCAGTTTTAAAAATGGACCAATTTTTAAAACTGCAAGAAACTTTATTGTACACTAAGAAAACAAATAACATAACAAAAACATTTTTTTAATATAGAAATAGTGTGAGAAACGAGCACTCAGTCCACCTGATCGTAAGTGGTTACTGCAGGTCATGGACACTTGCAGACAACTTCACTGACTAAGATGGAATGCCTCATAGCTCTCTACACCCTTCAGAACGGAACAGCAATACAACCACTTCTATTTTACGGTAAAAATAGTTGAGACGGTTTTACCTACCCAAATAGACTTCTAGACAGAAAAGAAGTCCTACCACCTCTATTAAACCTCTATGAAAGAACTCAAATTACGAGTAGAAGAAAAATCTATTCCAAACATTAAAATGAAATACGTTAATGATCCAGTCCTAGCAGAGTTAGTTTTGGTGTCCCACTAGGCAGTGTTCTGGGACCACTACGTTTTATAATTTATATTACGACCTTTTTTTATAGGATATGGTGACAAACGAGCCCACAGTCCACCTGATGGTAAGTGGTTGCTGTGGCTCATTGACACCTACATTGAACCCGTGAGGACTAAGATGAAATGCCTCGTTTCCAGTAAAAAGGGTCTCCGGTTCTCTACACTCACCATACGAAACACAGCAGCATTAAGCTACTATTTTACGCTGGTATTCTGTGAGAGCGTGGTCCTTACCCGGTCGAGCCGACCTATTCGTGCTACAACTATACTACTTATATAACTGCAGCATGGCTCTACCAAGTTTAAACCTACCTAAATCTACGAACAATCGAATGATATTGTTTGCTGATGACTGTACAGTTATTTTTAATAGTAATAAATAATAGCTTTCTCCATCTGATTCTCTGGTGCAATAATTTTGTGCTAAGAAATAAATGTCAGAATAAGTAAAGCTTGGAATGGATTTTGGTCCCTCAAAGAAATTATGAAGAACTCACACATACACCTAAAAGACAAAACTACAGTGTTCAACTCATGCATACTACCACCATGTTTAAACTATGGAGCACAAACCTGGGGACTCATTAAGAAGTAGAGTAGAGCAGTGTAGTGCAAGTAAAAGCGATTTTAGGTTTGACCGGCTAATAAGAAAATATAACACGGTTTTGTTGCGTATGGGCAGGCTGCGCGACTCGTGGCAGCACCTGGTGCGTGACCGCGCCACGCGCTCGCTGACGTACAACGACGAGCAGTTCCACGTGCTGGAGCGTATCACCGTCGCCGAGACTGGGCGCCGCGTGCGCGCGCTGCTGCAGCGAGCTGCGCCGCTGTGCCGAGCGCGCGCCGACGCACTCGCTGACTGGTGAGTGTGCAGCAGCGTGCGGCGTGCGCGCGCTGCTGCAGCGTGTGATGAGACTGTGTGTGTGGTGGGTGAGGGAGATACGGTCGCTTTTATCTCGCGCCGCGTTTGCACGGGCCGCTTCTTGACAAAGGTGCGGCCGCGACATCAAAAGTCATCGTGCGGCGTACACCGCCAGGAGAATTTTGTATTTTAAAAGTAAGCGCTGTAGTGAAACGTTATTTGCTACCTAACTTGAGTGTTTATTTATATTCGTATTTTATTACAATAACCATAAGAATAAAATAGTACTGTATTTTATTTTTAGAAAAGGAAAACATTTATTCTGTTTGTTAAACACGGTAAAAATAAAGTAAAGGTTGTTGGCGAGATTTTACCTTCGAACAGATGGCGCTGATTGTCACTTAATTCGCGCTATACAAGCGATTTTTCTATACCATAATATTGTTGTTTTTTAAAGTATAGTAAGTTATTATAAATTACAGAATCATTCCTTCAAATATCGTTTTAATTTAGTCGGTAATTTCTCGGAACAAAGGCAAAATAATAATTGCTCCTCAGGTTGTACCGACACTATCTTTGCGAGCAGACTATATTTGTTGTCCACTTGTGTAGTTGTATTCTGCGAGTAGGAATGGCGTGCAGAGTGCACACCGCAACAGTGACTGTCCCAACGGACTTGCTTTATTTCCCAAATATTCAAATATAATGCAACAGCACACACGTTTAGACGAGATATTTCAGGAGATCAATGTCATATTTGATTGTTTTTTTGTGATTCGAAAATATGAACTCTATTCGCGGAAAAGAGACTGCTTGTGACGGACCTACGCTAATAAGTCCCATGGTGTTTACCACCTTCCACTTTCGCTGCAGTCTTTCTCCAAACGCTAATCTCACCTGCACCCTGATTATTGATGGGCGAGACTGACGATCTAATAATGACGAAAAATCACATCCAAAAAATATTTTGTCCCACCTCGCCAGCTTGATAAGTAATTAATAAATCTTCCAAGTAATAAAAAATAAGTAATATAAAAATTAATAATATAAAAAGCCTTTGTCTCTAACATTGAACCCAATAGTTGGTTAATATCATGGAATACTATAATACATACATAATAGAACGTCGGAGTGGGCGGAGCCCGTGTAGACACTAAAATGCCACTAACACGTCACTTCACAAGTATAAATGTCAACACGAGATGTGTTTTGACGTTACAATCGTTTCCTAATTTTGCATGCAAATTATTTAGAAAATGCCACACTATTACAAATAAATATGTATCAAAATCTGTCTGTCAACACAACGAATCGGGTTTGTAGTAGTGATTAACTGATAATACGACGTAATTGCTTGTATGTGCTCCCGGCGACGCCTATCCTCGTACAAAATAAGGTTGACAGCCATTCTATTGTGTATTGTAGTATTCTATGGTAAATATGCAATGTGTATTCTCATTCAGGTGTTTGATACGTAGGTACAAGGTGGCGCAGACTGTATACCTGCAGACGCAGATCCTAGATAAGGACGTATCGAGCACGGAACTAAAGCTGTTGGCTCTGACTGCGCGCTTACAGGACGCTGAGCAGAAGGTTAAAGCTGCGATTGGAGACACACCGGTAAGCAAGCAATACTTCTTTTTGTAACTTGATGGAGCGGTAAACGTTGCATCCTGTAGGTGGTTCAATTGCGCCGCGTTGAGTAGGTATCAATTTTAATTTGCTCTTAACTTTTTACAATGTAAATATAAAACTTATTAATAAAATGACCACGGCGGCACCTCTCGGATTCAGATTTAGTTTTTTTTCAGCATTAGTATAACATATGTACGGTTGAATAAAACTGGATTTTATCGCGATTAATCAACCTATTTTTAATTCCCGACGTTTCGGGTGATTTAGAGCACTCATGGTCACGGGGGGTGGCTGATTAACGTTTCAATGTTATAGTTAGATTGGTTGCTTTCAGTTTTAGAATATTAATTTTTGGTCTGATCTATGTAGAACAAGCTTACAGTATCTTGAAGTCTTGCAGTGGTATGCTTGGGCTTGGATTTAATTTTGTTAATTATAGGATCCCAAGCAGATGGCAGCACCCATCCATCTTTTCTATTGAAATTAGGATGTATTTTAATTTCAATAGCCTCGCGTATTATTCTTGCTAGGAACCGGTGTTTTTTTGCGAGTATTTGTGGTTTATCAAATCTGTTGTAATGGTGGGGACGATTCTAAACATGTTCATAGACTGCAGACTTCCCGTAGTGTCGGTGCTTCACGTCAGCTATAAGTTCTTTCCTCATTCTTCATAGTGAATCTCACCATTATTCATGACAGTTAGTTACCGTTTTTTTATTTTATGAAATAAGGGTGATAAGCGAACACAAAATTCATTTGACGACATCGAAATGCAGACGTGAATTGAGAGTGACGTGAGAGAATTTTGAGATCGCAATCTCAAAATTTGAATGGAAATTGCCTCATTACCAATAAAGATCTTTAGTTCTCTACGCTCACTACCAAACACAACAACATTATATTGCTAGTTTATACTAGGGATGGGCCGAATATGGATTTCACCGAATATGGATATTCGGCCGAATGTTCGGTAAAACTTTTACCGAACCGAATATTCGGCTGAACATTATTCGGCAGGATAACCTCGGGACCCAACCAATTTATGTCGAAACTTCTTACCGTAAAGCGCGCGGGATTAGCGCCGAACCCTGCCTCTCGCTCCCCGCCACACCTGACAGTTATTGCATCATTTCTTTAGAATTCTTTATAAAAAAGTTTTATTCTAAAAATTGAAAATTATATGATAAAAATAAGTAGAATTTACTATGAAAAGAGGACTCAAAGTAAGGAAATTTATTAATGTAATGATTTTCTTTGTTTGATTCCAAAACATTTTATCAATAAATCTACAGTGCCTCAAAAACATAAATGTATATACTTATGCATTTGAGGCACTCTAAAGTAAGTAGATTTAATCCATAAATAAAATATGCTTTCAACAGTAAAAGACATCGCATTACTCAATTCGTACATTTCAATACATTAGACACTATGAAAACGAATGTTCGGTGATTTTGCCGAATATTCGGTACCAAATATTTCGATTTATACCAAAAATTAGTATTCGGCCCATTAGTTTATACTAGTATACAGTATATATAGTGTAGTAGTGAATGAAAATTGTATATGTATTTATTATTTTATCTTGCAGCAAAGTAAAAATGATTCGACGTCGACGGAAAAAGGGAGAGAGGTGGATAAAGATAAAGAGAAGGTTGAGCGGGGGAGGCAGACGGGGGCGGGGGAGGACGCGGGAGCGAGTACGGGCGCGGGGGTGGGCGCGCGGGGTGCGGGAGTGCGCGCACTGCTGGCGGCGCACGACGAGCTGGCCGGCGCGTTGGGCGCGCGCTCCGCGCTGCTGGCGCGCGCCGCGCACCTGGCGCGCCAGCTGCAGCCCTAGCGGCCCGCGCGCGCCCGCCGGCGCCGCACGTGTCGCCGCTGCTGCCGCTGCTAGTGCGACTACCCAATCCACCGCACTTATACACACTCTACATAAGACTCCTTACATTCAACTTCACTTCAACACTAAAACTAACAATATTAACGATTCTACACAAAAACGCTCAAAAACTATTCATCTGTCTAAAATCACTAATGATTACGTAGAAATCAATTTTAATTCAAATTCTAATGTCAATCTTAATAGTGTAGTTCAATCACTGTCTAGCACCGATAATTCAAATTCTAAATACATCCATGACAACAATAGCAAAACTGAAAATAATAATTCCACGACTAATAAACTTAAATGTAATCAACTATATGACAAAGATGGAAATGAAATAAACACTGATCTTATTTATGGAAAACTAAATAAAAAGTTCGAGTCACCACATATGAACCGTGATAGCAATGTAATAAACACTGAAATGAATAATGATACTTGTTTCAGATCAAATATTGTCGATAAAAAAGACAATCACCCTAATTTGTGCAATTTTAGAGACATACAGTCTTCAGAAAGTGATCTCAATTTTAACATTAGTAGTAAAGATAGGGATAATATATTACATACGAATATAAATCAACTTACATTCATAACAGATTTAAATTACAAATATGAATGTTTCTTAAAGAAATCCATGGTTGACGATAATATGTTTGAAAAATATGATAATTATGCACAACTGCCAAATGAAAATACTAAAGAAGAAATCTGTATAGACAATAGAATAACAAAGAACAGGAATGAATATGATATACGTAGCAACTCTGCATACGATAATATTAAACCTAACGTTGCTTCTGTAGGTGTAACGACCAGTAACAGGAACGATATTGATGCCAGTAATAATAGTTCTGATTCACAGGAAACCAAAGACGAATGTGCAACGCAAAGTGATTACAGTACACGTAGTGACAGTGACAGTAGTAATAATTCTCTGCTTAGTAAACTTGGGTACAGTTTGAATGTAGATGTGGAATGTTCAGAAACCGACAGTTCCCCAATTACGTCTTCAGACGATATAATGACGTCATTGGATTCAGGAGTAAGGACCGTCATATATGAATCGGCTGGCTCGAATGAATTTGACAGTACACAAAATGGAGCGAATCCAGACATTAATAAGAATGATAATGTAAAAACGACCACAAAATCGTCTTGTATCTTAGCATAATATATATCTTAATATATATAAATTATGTGTCACGTTGTTTGTCCGCGATGGACTCCTAAAACCGATTTTAATCAAATTTACACACCGTGTGCAGTTTGGTCCAACTATATACTATATATATATAAGGTGCGTTGGGGTAATACCGGACGATTTTCGACTAGTTAAAAGAATCGGGCAAAAACTTTATTTTCTCGACATCCATATACGTCAGATTTCTGAAACATGGCGCAAATAGTTAATGGCAATTTTGCAGCCAGGTGAGCTGCAAGCTTGTTTGTAAATAATTTATTTTGATACTACAGCTATTATAAAGTAAAAGATTTCACCTATCGATTTTTTTGTTTAATTGAAGAATATAAAAATAAATGTAATTTTCTTTCTTAATCACCCAATTTGTAAAATTCAGGACTAGTTGAGCGCCATAGAATTTTAAGGAAAATTTGACGACTCCATGGCGCAGTGGCTTAACGATGAATGGCTGCGCTGGGGGTCGCGGGCTCGAATCCCGCACATAACAAGTATTTGTACGGCCTACAAATAGTTGTTCCGGGTCTGGATGTTTGTCTTTGTGCAATTTATGTTTGTAAACTGCCTCCATGATACAAGAGAAAATCTTAGTGTAGGGTAACGTTTTTAAAAAATATATAAAAAAAGGTCATTAAACGCTCCAGTTCACTTGCTTAAAAGAACGGTTATTGTTAGTATTAAAAACGGGAAACACTGCACAGGGTTAATATACTTAAAAAAATTATACAGTTTATAATTGGTAGTTTCGTAATTATGTTTTAAACATTATCCACCTTATTACAAAAAGTAGTTTATATTTAGTTTTAGATTTAAAATTAAATATTTTTAAATAATTTGACATCTGCTTTCAAATTCCTAACTCTACATTTTAGTTCACATACATATTTCTGTGGGACTTTTTTTATGAACAGATTCTGTTTGAACCTCAGACTAATTATAAACTTATCGGAAATACGACAGGAGAATCCACTTCTGATCTCGAAAAAACATCAGTATAAGGTTAAGTAATTGCTAAAAGTAGTGAAAGTTTGGGGACGGATGTTCAACTTGCTCTCCTGTTTACACGCAATTGGACAGACGCAATCAGCAATGAGACAGAGTAACGGACTATATATTCAGTATAGAGCAATTACAGTGTGACCATACCGTAATATGTCACAATTACATACTGGTGTAACGTGAGGGACGTAATTACATGATAACACCAAAATATGCCAACCAACAGCAACACTAGCCATCTCAATGTAATACAGGGCAGCTTCTCAGCTATGTTCCTCGACTGCACCAGAAGAACCACAAAAACCACGATACTATCTTAACACTAGTACTACGTAGAATTATTTGGGCGGAATCTCACGCCCACGACGCCTACAGTGCACTTAACACGGCAAAAACTATTGGGGGTTTCTTGATATACCCTCATACACCTCGCCACAATCGAATATGATGATCCGTTTGAGTGACGCAATCTCTCGTTCATTCTCGATCCAACCGGTATTTTAATGACGCGCCTACGAACCACTTTTTGTATTAAGGCAGGATAAGATTATACAGGAAATATATGTATCGATCACTTTATTAGATTAAAATTTGATATCTTTACAAAATTAAATTAGAAATAATAGTACATAATTAAGCTAGAATTTACTTCTAAAATTAGTATATAATTTATTTCTGTCTGTAAACATTCCTGTGGGCCTCAATAATTTTAAATGAAACATTTTGTTAGAAATGTTTGCATGTGTGTAGCTTTATTTTGATTTAAAAGGTATTATTTTAAAGACGAGAAAAAAAGATCAAAACCACATTCCTATGTAATTTTCCCTAATATGCCTAATTTTTATTATATTTAATTGTAAATGCACGAGGAGAAATGGATTCAGTTAATTTAGTTTAATTTTAATTAGTCATGAACTTGCTGTAATTAAGCTAGTATTATATTAATTCTTTATAATAATGATTAATGAGAAACAAATGATTAAATTATGTGTATTAATTACATCATACTATCAAAGGTGCTCTTTAATTTCTTATTAGAAAATCTGTAAATAAATATTAGTATTGATAAGTATTGATGATTAAAAATTATCTGTAAAATAAATCTAGTTTTATTTGACTATTCCAATATAGGACTTTATTCTGTATAGTAGGAAGTCATCAGGAACGAAGAAACGACAAGCAATGGGAAAGAGGAAGAAAGGTTCTCTCAAGTCCAGTCGGGCCATCTTTTAGTTGATAGCGACCTGGTATACGTTCGATGGATGCAGTCTCAAGGTGTGAGGTGGCAGTCTATGGTAGAGGCTGATATTTCACAGTGAATTTGTGAAGAGTTGACGAGAGAGTAACTATGTATTATAGTATATGTAAATATTTTTTTTTTTATATATATATATTGGCTCCTTACATATGAAATTAGCGTTTTGTCGTACTGACCACTTTGATCTAAAATATCTCCTCTTTGTTTAATAATTCCAAATTAAAATTTATAAATTCATTTAGCTGGTACGTTTGAGTTTTGAAAACAGTCTTTCATTTGTTTTTTCCTCATTATTTTTTTCTTTGGCGTCACTTATTACCGCACAATGGAAAACATGAAATATCGGTATATTTACGAGTACGAGTTCTACCGTGGCACCAGTACTGCAGAAACAGCTCGAAGGATTAATGATGTGTACGGCGCTGGTGTCGCAAAAGAAAGCACGGTACGATTTTCGTTTCAACGTTTTCGTTCTGGAAATTTCGACCTTCAGAACCAACTCCGTGGACGGCCGGAGACCAAAGTGGAAAATGAAGAATTAAAGGCTATTGTGGAAGCGGATCCATTACAAAGCACTTCAGATATATCTGCAGGCTTCAGGATATGTGATAAAACTGTATTAATACACTTGAAGCAAATCGGGAAAGTAAAAAAAAATACTTGAACGATGGGTACCTCATGAATTGACTGAATCGAACTTGCAAACACGTATCGACTGCTATGTTACTTTGTTCATCGACACAAAAATGAAGGGATTTTAAATCGAATCATTACTTGTGATGAAAATTGGATACTGTACGATAATCGAAAGCCCTCGTCGCAATGGCTGAACCCTGGAGACCCAGCCAAATCCTGCCCTAAACGAAAATTGACTCAGAAAGAGTTACTTGTGAGTTTTTGGTTGACTAGCGCCGGTGTCGTTCACTACTGCTACTGCTTTCTAAAATCTGGCCAAACGATTGCGGCAGATATCTGTTGTCGACAACTGCAAACCATGAAGGAACAACTAGCTGCTAAACAACCGAGATTAGTCAATCGCTCTAGGCCACTGCTGCTTCACGACAACGCAAGACCACAAGGTGTAAAAAAGTTGTTTTCTCGATGGATACCGCAGTCGCTCTGTGAAGAGCAAAAAGCGTCTCGCTTTACTTGGTGCGTCAGAACTCTCGAAAGAAATCTCGTCAGAAATCCTCAAATGCTGTATACAACATCGTATCAGGTGACGAATCCTGAATATACGCGTACGACTCCGAAACAAAAACCCAGTCACGAGTTTGGGTGTTCGAAAATGAGTTAAAGCCAACAAAAATTGTTCGTTCACGGATTGTTGCAAAAAAAATAGTGGCCACGTTTGTCTCCTAAACCAGCCAAGTTACGACTATTCCTCTTGAGGAACAAAGAACGGTTATTGCAGAATGGTATGCTAGCATTTGATTGCCACAGGTCGTTTCTGAACTCCGTAAAGAGAACTCCGCAACCGCCGCATCATCCTCCATCACGACAATGCGAGTTCTCACACCGCACACAGAACAAAAGAGTTTTTAGAGCAAGAAAACATAGAATTATTAGACCATCCGCCGTACAGCCCCGCCCTAAGCTCTAATGATTTCTACGCTTTCCCGAAAATAAAGAATAAATTGCGTGCACAGAGATTTTCATCACCTGAAGAAGCTGTGGAGTGTGGACGCCTACAAAACGGCCATTTTGGAGACCCCAACTTCCGAATGGAATGGTTGCTTCAATGAATTGGTGGTGGTTGGATGGAAAAATGTGTCAAATTTCGCGGAGAATACTTCGAAAAGCAATAAATACATTTTTAAATAGTAATGTTGTGTCACTTCCTTGATTCCCGAAATTTTCAGTGCTGCCCTCGTAAAATGCCAGCATGTGGGGTTTTCCTTTACTTCTCGTATTATGTTTGTATCACATTCAATAAACAATTTTAAAAGTTTGTGTGTGAAGTTGATAATCTTAAAACAAAGATGCATAACGAGTTTATGGTAAATATTTCAATCAGTCTTATTTAGCCTGCGAAGTGGACGACACAGACGGTCAGTTCAAACTAGGACTGTTGATATTTTTTAAAATATCGGATTCTCGATATATATTTTACTAGTTGTTACCCGCGGCTTCGCCCGCATGGTCACTGAGAAAACAACTATCCATTGCTTTTTGAATTGAAAGAAAACTGAGTTTTATAGATTTGTCAGAGATGCAGCCATTAAAAGGAAACTGAGCAAAATTGATTCGTCAGCCTATTTAAATGTTTTGAAACGCAGCATATAGGAAAGCATGAAAATAGCCTGTTTATTCCAAATGAAAATGCGATATTTTTGTAATTAAAGGAAACTGAGCATAATTATCCGTCAGGGATGCAGACTTTTGAAAAGAAACTGAGCTAAATTGATTCGTCAGAGATGCAGTTTTCTGAATTGAAGGGAAACTGAGCCAAATTAAAGATCCGTCAGAGATGCGGCCTATTGAGTTGAAAGGAAACTGAGCTTAATAGGTCCGTCAGAGGTGCAGCATTTGGAATTGAAAAGAAACTGAGTTAAATAGGAAATTTTGAATTAAAAAAAAATGAAAAAAACTAACTGAACACTATTTTAAGACGCTACTGTACACAATGTTTATATGTTTTTCCATACGGGGAAAGAATGTGGAGATTCTAAGCATTTGACACACGCAAACATGCTACATACAGCTGACCATGAGAGAAGCACGGTTTTTCTAAGTTGACCACCGCTACCTGTAACGTTTGCCCTTGCACTTTATTGCAAAACTAAGCTTAATAGGGAACTGCAACCTTTTGAATTGAAAAGGAAGATCTGTGGGAATTATAGGGATCCGTGGTATTTTCGCCTTTTCCTACGCCTGTCAAGATTGTAGCACCGATTGTGTTCCGTCCAAGATGTGTCACACGCAGCCTTGTTCCGTCACATAACCGAGGAGCATCTAAATTTCGCATTAGCACGACTGGGACGTCTAATTTTAATTGAAGCTTATGTGAGGGCACACCTGACAAATCTAGAGAATTTAGAAACTTTGCGGGATATGAAATGCTGTGTTCTGTGTCCATAACTGTGTCTACTTACAAATACTCCGTTATTTCTCCTGATACTTCGCTTAATATATCTGAATTTATTTTGTTAACGCTCTCATTTCTTGGTGCAAGAATCGCCCTTTCACATAACCATTTGTCTTCATGCATGTTGTTCGTTAAATCTGAATAAACGCTCGCAATTAATTCGGAATGACTCTGTACTAAATTACAAAAATCTCTTGTCAATTTAACGCAGCCCTCAGCATCCGTTTCCAACCGCCCATCGCCAATTTTTAATAGTGTGTCAGCATAGTTTCCAGCATTGATATCATTATACAAATGCACTCTCATATTCGTAGTTAAACTGAATTTTGTCACCTTGGTCCCTAAAATAGACGACTTAAGGCATGCTTTAATTTCATATGCAGGTGTGCCCTTTTGAATGACAGGTAAAGTTTAGCGAATGTCACCAGCCAGTAAAACCACATTTAGTGCTTCTACAGCTTTTTATGCGACATTGTACTTTCATCTCACATTAAAAATTTGCATTGTCGTAGCATTATACCTCGTTTCACTATTTTTGCTAAAGTTGCAGATCGGCGATTCTTCCTGGGCTAGATGTAGAGGTAGTTTTAAAACAGAATGTGCAGTGCGGCCCCCGCTTAGCAGCGTGGCGGCTATACCGGAGGAAGCTACGGCCACAGTAATGTTTTTATCTTTCCGTACTTGCGCTAATAATAAATTTAACAAAAATGTCTTCCCAGTTCCTCCAGGGGCATCTAAAAAGAAAAGTGCACCATTTCCAGATTCAATTTGTCCTAATACCTTGTCAAAAACTCGTTTTTGTTCGGGAAGCAAGCGGGGTACAGATTCGGCTACTTGCTGCTGCAAAGCTGGTATATCGTAGTTTGTTTCACGTATAATTTCATCACTTAGTTCATTTTCGGTTGTTCGCTGAGGGCTTATCATTCCAAAGTCGCTTAATTTTTTGCCTACCATTGCTATTACTATATCTTCAATTTTTCCAAGTGCTGCAATATAAATGTGTTCATTGTATGTCATGTTCGCGTGTGTCTGTTGTAACCTTCGCAAAATATCTTCCGCCAAGTACTCTTTATATTTGTCCCACAATTCATGTGCATTAGATAGCCCGCAAGATGATATGAGAGTTGCATAAAGATCCCCAATTTTGGCTGGTGACTGGCACTGCACAGCTTCCTCCATGGTTTCATCCCAGTGATTATCGTTTTCTAAAAGATGCAGAGCTTCACTTGCTTCTCTATAAGTTGCGCATTCCTGACCGTTGATAGTTTTAAGGTCTTTATATCCTGTAGGAGCCCGAACATGGTGCAGCAGCAATCGTAAACAGAAACATTCAAAATTAGTTACATGGACGGTATACACACGACCAAGGGCATCTGATGACTTTACACCGGGCCAATTTGCAACAGTCGCGCCTTGAATACGGCGTTTCCACTCTTTCCTAGATGTGTTCCAAGTATAATAGCGGGGGACTTCAGAATATAACAACGTTTTTGCAAAGGGGTCGGTTTGACAAAGTTGAGAGAACGCTGTTAGTGTAGTTTTTGTCGGTGATGCAATTCTTTCTTCGAAATTTCTTTCAGTGAAATATACACGCTCTCCATTTTCTAAGTGCACAGCAAAGGGGAGTAACTGTTGGGTGTCTTTCGTGTAAAGGGAAGCCAAGGAGACGCCACGCTTTCTCGTTACTGCTGACATAACGCCCTGCTTGAAAGGTCTGTACTTCACTAACGGGATTTGCCTCAACTTCACTCCTGAGATTAAATATTGCTTGGTCGCTTCCTTTATTTATGTACTTACAGATATACTTGATTGCGCGGACAGAGCTACATGCTTCTACATTAATGTGGGCATTAAACATTTTACATAGAATGGGCGAATACGGGACAATCCAGCTGTTATCTAAGGTTTCGAACGCTCCAGAGCGAGATTTGATTGTAACTTTCTTGCCACCATCTTCGGGAGCTCTGCGTCTGTATAAAGGGTAGCCATTGTCATTGTGCACTGTTTCTTTTAATAGCTGTTTAGGGAATTTCTTTGTACATTTTCCTTCTTTCATACATGGCGATATTGAATTTCGTGCTCCACATGGACCGTGAATCATATTTCGTACGATGGTACCATACAATTCTTTATCTTGCTCGGGATCCGGAATCTCGGCGCTTATTATGTCGTCTATTTCTAAGCCATATTAGAATGTGGGCATGCGGTAATCCTCTTTTTTGCCATTAAATTGAATACATGAAGCACTGCACCTCTCCGAAAATTTTCCCTTTGTTAATTACATACATTAATTTTTGTACTTTTAATCTAAGTAGGTACTCTAGCAACTAAATCGTGTCTGTCAGTATTTTTTTGGCCCGACATTAGCTCCTCGGTTATTTCTTTCCATGTGGGATTGCAAGTAAAAGTAACAAAAAGATCAGGTCTTCCGTAAGTTCGTACATAGGCGAATGCGTCTTGTTAGTCAGAATTACCATTTTACCTAAATCTCTGGGGTTTACATTAGCGTCGCTAGAAACTGCATCTTGTAAATGTATATAATTCTCAACGCGCAGCTTTTTTTGATTTAAAGATATATAACGGAGACGTTCACTTTCTACTTTCACATACATGTCTACCAAAAATTGATGAAATAATTGTCTACACCGGGCTAAGAGGTTAAAATCATTTTCTCGCAACATCATATGATACGCATAAAAATCCATACAAGTTATTTTTTTGTTCGGAGTAGGCTCCTTTGTGACCGGGTTAATGAGTGGCATTTGAAAATGATAACCCTCTTGTCCTTTGCAAAAAATCAATGGGTATTGCAGAGCGTCATAAAACTTGTGTTTCGGCTACCCGTTGCAACGTATCATCACGTGCTTGCAAGACAATGCCTCGTGAAGAAAATTGATCACCACTAATTACGGCTGCTATTTCGTTTATCAAAGGTGCATTGTAGCGCCTTTCATGCTCTTCTCGAGGGGTCCGCTCTGCGTGAATGACGACTTTATAATCCTCTTCAGGTAGGTTTTCTAAAGCAGTTTTAAATGTTTTGACTAAAATGTTACGTTCATGCAAGAATCTTTGAATTTTGAACACTGTGTCTCTCTCAACTCCCTGGATAAATTGGCAGCGACGGTCTACCTCAATTTCTTCGTCACCCATAAAATATACTTGTAAAAATTTATGCTGTTCGTTTTCAGCTGGAAAAAGTGAATCTATTCTACGATAAATTTGCCCTTGCACCGTAAATGTAGGCGTAAATCCCGGCATTATTATTTTCCGGTCAACTCCGAAGAACGTCATTTGAAAGCATGAGTTATATTTCCGGATCCTGTTTAAAAAGCGCCGTGACTCATTAGCATCATATAAAAAGAGAGTTTTCAAAGGTTCTTCTGGTTCCCCAAGTAACAGAAGAGACACTTTGCCATTGAAACAGCACATGCCTGCGGTCTCATCTTTCCATTTTAAAGCGCTGCAAAATCGACACGCCTTGTCCATCAGCCCGATAACAACTAACCTGTGATTTTTATGATCAATCAACGGATCATAATTGAATGCTGCGTCATTAAAAACCGACCAATTGTTTCTTTGAAAATTTTGTCGACGTTCAGCTTGGAGCTGTGCATTTGCATCTCTTCGCGCTTGTGTCTGTTCTGGTGTTTCAGATGCCCTTATAGTAGATTGACGTTCAGCTTGCTCAATGAGTTGAGTTTCATCAGGTGTTTCCGCGGCTCTTAAGGCGGCCTGACATTCCGCTTGGTCGATTAGCCTTTGCTGACTTTGAGCAGGTGTTTCAGTAGCTCTTAAAGTAGATTGACGCTCTGCCTGTTCAAAATGCCTTTGCTAACTTTGATCAAGTGTTTCAGTAGCTCTTAAAGTAGCTTGACGCTCTGCCTGTTCAAGACGCCTTCGCTGACTTCGAGAAGGTGTTTCAGTAGCTCTTAAAGTAGCTTGACGCTCTGCCTGTTCAAGACGCCTTCGCTGACTTCGAGAAGGTGTTTCAAGCTCTTAATAGAACCCTGCCTGTTCAAAATCCTTTGCTAACTTTGATCAAGTGTTTCAGTAGCTCTTAAATTAGCTTGACGCTCTGCCTGTTCAAGACGCCTTTCCTGACTTTGAGGTGTTTCGGAAGCTCATAAAGCAGCCTGACGCTCTGTCTGTTCAAGAAGCCTTTGCTGACGTTGAGAAGGTGTCTCAGATGCTCTAAAAGCAGCCTGACGCTCTGCTTGTTCTTGCCTTCTCAGTTCAGCATCTTCTAAAGATTCTAGCGATCGAGCTAATCTTTTCGCTTGTCTTTGAGAAAATACTCTTGAAAGGCTAGACTTACATTTGCGAGGCATTATGAAGTAACAAAAATACCTATTTATAAAAAAAAAACGTTAAAATACCTAAAAGGAATTAAATTCCCTTTTAAATATTTTTTTTAAAAGCAAATCCAAAATATCTAAAAGGAATAAATATTCCTTTTAAATATTTTTTAAAATCAAAACAACAAAACCAATTCAAGACACAACACGAATCCGAAAACTATAGTCAAAAAAAATCGAATCAACTTAAACCAAATCACAAAACAAATCGCAGAAAACCGAAATCGAAAGCAGTAGTCAATATAAATATAACCAACGAAAAAAGAAGTAAGTGTATAGGTACCGTATACACTATCTATACTATTAATATTCCCTTGAAATATTGTTAAACAACCTAAAACAACGAAAACCAATTCACGATTCTAAATAAACAAAATCCAAAATCAAAGCCAGGCCAGTCTAAATATGTATAAAGGAATACCAACCAAATCAACAAAACCGATCCAAGAAAATACACAAATCCGAAAATGAAAGCCAATATAAATCCATTCAACCTTAATCAAATCACAAAGCAAATAACAAACAACCGAAATCGAAAGCAGGTAGTCGAATAAGCTACGAAATAGAAACAATTTAAGCGTATAGGTACCGTATGCACTATAAGTTGACGCGCGGCTCAACGGCGGGAGTTAAGTACATGTCAGGAAACATTTCGTTACCGCGTTTTAAAAAACTAGTAACGACATCTAGCGGAATCAATTTAAACTATGTATACGTTAGTTAATAAGAACTCTCAAAAAATATTTTTCTTATAATTTTGCACAATTTTTCTTATTGTAATACCGATTCATTCATAACCACATATAAGAACTGTATTCAATACCGTTCAATAAATATTACTAAGGCTTATTAATAAGGCTTACTAAGAACTGTTTCTACCACAGTTAAGTAATAGTTAAGGGTGAAAGCGTGACAGGTGGTGATAGTATTTCTGATTAATACTTATAATCACGCCTATAACCCTTGCGGGGTAGGCAGAGCATCAACGGATTACTTAATATCGTCTGCGAGGTTATCGCCTATTCTGTGAATTACAATGCATCAAAACGTTTGAAGAAAATCAGCTGGTGAATTATATGTTTTTTATCGCTCTCTTCCCGATCCTGCGTGGAAAAATACAGATCCATACATTTTTTATCTTAATTTTGGTAAAAAAACATAATAATCCAGATATTCTGACCTTCTGTGTTCGTCCATCGTACCGTCGTCCGTCTTGTAGAATCACGGTGGCGCCACTTAGCTGAATTTAATTTTGCAACATATTCGATTTTCCCACGGGAATGATATGTTTTTCCGCTGAAAAAATCGAACTATCCCCATACAAAAAATCATGCCATGCCGACGCTCTGTTGCGACGTGAAAGAAAGGCAAACTTTTGCAACAAATTCTATTTTCCCACCGGAATGAGATGTTTATCCGCGGAAAAAAAGTAACCTATGTCACTCTACAGCCACCGAACTATCCCCATACAAAAAATCATGCCATGCCGACGCTCTGTTGCGACGTGAAAGAAGGACAAACATACAAACAAACACTCTTTCGCATTTATAATATTAAAAATATGGGTATGGATAATTCGTAAGAGGCAAATCCTGCCAAAATGGCAAGAACCTCTCACATATGGTCACATTGAATGAATATACTTTGAATGAATGAATGAATGAATGAATGAATATACTTTATTGCACACCACAAACAAATTTACAAATAACATAACAGAGAGCAGATTACATGTACAATTTGGCGGCCTTATCGCTACATAGCGATCTCTTCCA
This sequence comes from Parnassius apollo, assembly GCA_907164705.1. NCBI lineage: Eukaryota > Metazoa > Arthropoda > Insecta > Lepidoptera > Papilionidae > Parnassius > Parnassius apollo. The sequence continues at coordinate 4,279,844 of CAJQZP010001584.1, forward strand.
GGCAACCAAAGGTGTAAAGGAATAAAACAGTGAGTACTAGGTAGGTGGTGCAATATAAATATACCTAATATAATATTAATACATGCAATAAAATAACATATAAGTAAATAACTAATACATTAAAAAAATATGATACACATATACATAGGTATATACATAAACATACACACACATATATACATATATATATACATATACATACATACATATACACACATACACATATATACATACATATATCCTCAAATATATACCACTAACAATAACATAAACAAATAAATACAAAACTATATAATCACATAATTTATCCTAATGATTTTCGAACGATTGAGACAAGTAATGCTCTTTAAGAAGTCGCTTAAAGACTACAATAGTCTGAGCTTCGCGTAAATACAAAGGTAGGGCATTCCAGAGCTTAATAGACTGTACAGTAAAAGATTTATTAAAGAAAGATGTATTGTGAGTTGGTACCCTTAAAATGAGTTTTCTTGAAGAGCGTAAAGGTTCCCCTGGAAGCCCAACAAAACTAAATTTCTCCTTAAGATAAGGAGGAGTAGAAGGGTGAAATAAGACACAGTACAGAATAGAAAGAATATGCATGTTCCGGCGAAATTGGATAGGTAACCACTTGAGACGTGAGCGAAATTGGGAAATGTGGTCAAATTTGCGCAATCCAAATATGAACCGAATACTAGTATTTTGAAGTCTCTCAAGCTTAGTTAGCTGGTCTTTAGTTATGTCTACATAGCTTGCGTCGGCATAGTCGAGAATCGGAAGGAGAAGAGACTGTGCGAGCATAATTTTTGTAGGAATGGGAAGAAATGATCGAAGGCGACGCAGTGAACTAAGAGCGACAAAGGTTTTCTTACTTACCTCATTCAGTTGGCGTTTCCAATTTAAGGAACTATCAAGGTAAACACCAAGATTTTGAAATATCTATTATTTTAACATTGTATGTACGTTAAAATAATAGATTTTTTTTAATTTACAAAGAAGTTGTAATGATTACGTAGTGAAAGTTATGTTATTTTTACATACATCGAAAAATGCATTAGCTTTCTTTTAACACTTATTTTTGCTTGAAATATTATATTTATTTTATCGTTTACACAACATTATTGAAAAATCACTACAACTACTATCAAATTTATAAACAAAATATTAATTTCTTTGAACATTCGACAGAACTATATAATTAATATAATTTTAAGTTTCATTGTTCTTGTGGTCGCCACACACGGTCAGTTCAACTGATCATCCCAACTGATATCAGTTCAAACGGATTTAAACCAAAGAAAGTTTAACACACACGGTCAGTTCAAACGAAGACTGTTGATATTTTTTTAAATATCGGATTTTCAATATATCGATAATTATAAATATATCAACATCGAAGTTTTATAGATCGAAAAAATATCGATATATCGGCTTTATTTAAAAAAAACAATCGTAAGTCGTTAAGATTAGTTTATTTATTATATTTATTAAGCAAATTAAATTATAAATGTAGAAAATGTTAGATTATAGTTCTTATTAATTATCGTTTATTTTAAATAAGACCAATCAATATTTTTTAGTAAGGTTTCAAAAATACTGTTTGTTTTTTATGTTCAGCTATTTTATATGTTAAGAAGCACACATGTAGCTGAAGAAATCAAATATTTAACAGCTATTATGATAGAACAGGAGTAAACTGTCGACATTCGATGACGACAGTAACTTTAGTTTATAAGCCGCATAAGCGATCAAATTAACTTGAGGTTTATATTATAGTAGGTGAGCTCAAGAGGGGATTTTGGGATTTACTAAAGCGCGGCAGATTAATTAAGTTACCACAGTACAGTTGGAGTTACCTAGTACCCCATTAAATACCTCCACCAAATATTAGCCCCGTATATGTGGCCGCGCGTCAAGGATAAAGGATCAGGTTAGTAAAAAAATTGATCATTTGAAATTCTCGAGCGCGTCAGATTAAGGTAGGGTAAGTTAGTTATATCCTAAAAAGGGTATATTCCACTAATCTGACAATTTTCGATTGACGTCAAGAAGTAGGTGGGTTACAAACTTCTAAAAGAAAAACGTCATCTCGACTTTCTCGAGCGTAGCTAAATGTTTTTTTTATTTTGAAGGCAATAATTCAACGTTCACGAATAATATATAATCTGACGATTTCCGTAAGCCAAAGTATGGGAAAATAATCGATAAAGTTTACTGCGTTGTTTTTATTCCTCTCTCACTCTTTCTCTATCTATGAATCTCTCACTCCGTCCCCACTTTGGGTTCTGTTGCCATGACGCCATGACAGCTGATCGCACAGATGGTTTTTTTACAACGTATGAAACGTATTGAAAAAAAATTTAAAAAAAAATTATATTTTTTATACTTATTTTCTCATAAATAAAAGTTTTGTACTTCAAAAAATATATAATGTTTCATTTGCATGCTATTTTTTCAGCTCTTTAATTTGTTAAGTTAAAATATTTGAAATAATACAAAAAAAATTCTTTCCATTGTCAGATTAGGCGAATCCCTCCAGATAATCGTCAGATTATTAGACAGCACGTTTAGGGTATATAAATGAACCATATATATCTTAATCTGACGCGCTCGAGTATTTCAAAATGGCGATTTTTTTGCACGTTCTAATAATGTCCGCGAGTCTGGGTCACATGACCACATCCAAATCGTCAGATTATTACGTAAGAGCCTTCTTTTAGTGTCACTTAACATCCCCTTTGAAAATCTGACGCGCTCGATTAATTTTTTTTCCGTTTTCAACCCTTACGTATGACCACCCCCATTATGGAAACAATCAGATTAACATACGTATACTTTAAAAAATACGTAGGACATGGATGCTATTAATAGCTGACGCGCTCGAGTATGTCCATGCAACTGTTTTTTTTTTACATTTTTGTAAATTTATAGCCGCTCCCCCCTAGTGTATATATTATAAGACTTTTTTTCTTCTTATCATCTAAGCTTCGCAATCCAATAGATCTCTTTGACACTCGAGTAAATCCCGATTTAGCACCCTCGGCTCCCCTACTCGAAACACTTGTTTGTTTGTTGTCGCAAAATCGCATAACTTTTACGTATCAGAATCACTTTAAACTATTATTTAAACGATAAATAGGAGCAACAATTCGTCGATAGTCAAGTTCCCGCCAAAACACACAGTAGGTAAAGTAGCACTAAGTTTCGTAGATTATAGTAATTTCAATACCACATAGATATACTATACAAAATTACATTTCTTTTTAAGATAATAAGCAAATAATTAAACTGGGGAAAATTTAAAAGCATATTATAGTGTAAATAAATAAATTACTTATAGTAGATTGAGTAGTATTAGTTTAAATGATTTACGAGAAAAAAAATAAACTTTTAAGCTATTGCATAGCTTCTATCGCGGGCCTTGAGCGCGGGGACCGAATCCAGAAATTCCGTAACGAAAAAAAACCTCACGCTCCCCACTCGGACGGGCACGGAGGTGTGGCGTTGAAAGCCGTGCATCGTCTAACGTCGTTTCAGTTCGGCAGACTTCGGCACTCGGCAGACTTCGGCACGGTGTTTGTGTGAGTGCGACTAGAGATGCGTGTACACTAGCTGCTAACTCAATGATAAAAATTCCTAAATAACCTACATGTATTGTAAGATATTAAAAATACTTTAAACAATATTAACTTCTCATTTATTCAATAAGAGAAAAAAAATTGTTTTCTTATCGGTCACCACGCTCAAAAAGTGTAACTTGATTTAATATCAAAGACTTAACTGCATAAATAAAATAAATAAATAATTATAATTTCATAAGTTGATAAAAAATGCTATGCAATAGCTTTACCGCGGCAGTCACCGAGTGCCACACGTATTTTTTATTGATGGAAATATCAACTGTTGATATCTATATTTGCTTTGCCCCGTGCGCGACCATCGTATGGCTGCGTCATCGAGGTGAAATCATCACAGTCATCTAGTTCTTTATGAGCGTTTCAAATGAGGTCAAACACTATCATCCTATCTAGTGCCAGGCTTCTATCACTCTTGCTACCTACCTGAAATAATTACCTAAAATCGCGACGCGTCCGGGCGAAATAACGCAGTCAGCGCTAGCGCGTTGGAGGCGATTGAATGTTAAAGTTTTTTAATGCTGTTTACGTATATAACTTTTTGTAAATATCGTTGAAATAGTTTTTGTTTAGTGTTTAGTATATTTAATTATAGGATAAAATAGTTCAAAAGTTTTAATGTAATTTAAGAACTATATATTATGTATATTACCCATTATTTAATAAATTTTAATATGACAAAACGTTGTTCCTACTATAACTGCTGCGTGGATAGACGCTAAATGGCCAACAAAATAATATTTCAGATATATCATTATTACCGAAGGATTTTAGTAGGAAGTTATGAAACGTGAATTTATTTAATTTTTATTGTTAGATAGGTACTTATAAAGAATTAAGTAATAATTTATTTAATATCTACGAACTTTATTACAAAATTTAGTAAAAATTTACTTCACTATCCAAGTATCTACTTAGGTACATATACTTGCATTTTGTATTAAAATATTTTAAGCTGTTATTTTAGCTTAAATATTTTAAGCTAAAATAACACAAAACACTAAAATCAAAACTTTGTTTACCAACAAAATTTTTAACTAAGTAGAATACGATTACATTTCTGTTAGGAATCATATTTCAAGTTTATTTGTTGTTTACACTATCTACCTTTTCCTTCCGAGCCTAGCGTCGCGATTCCCGACGAATGATGGCTTTGCAAGTTGCATTCGTTAGGCATCGCTGAACTCACGTAGATCCGAAAATATGGTCTGTCGATCATAGTCAGAATAGGTATTTCACCCAAGTAACGTAATTAATAATTCGCAATGTATTTTGTTACTCCTTATTGACATCCGTCTATAACAACGGAAAGTTCACCGTAACGTAGGAGGAGGAAAATGTGCTATAATACGGACACTCTCGCGCAGCGATAAAGTTTTATTTAGCTTGCGAGCGCGATTTATCTAATCAATAATAATTATGTAGGCTATTAAACGTCGGTAAGCAGTCAACATTAACCTTTGAGCACCACGCCAAAAACGCATTACCGTGTCATGTACGCCAAAGCGAAAATTAAACAAAAATACCCACGAAAAAAATAGTGTTGCCAAGAGTTGATATATCGTTAACACAAAATAACTTGATTTTTTATGCAATAAATTACTCTTTATAATCTGGTATGTTTTATTTAATCTTGTGCTGTCTGCCACTCCTTTTATATAATGAACTTTGTATATTATAAATAAAAACAAACAATAACAATAAAATAGTAGTAAACCACAACACTACTCTACATCGTGATGACGTCACTGTCACGGAGGACAACGGCGTAGCTGACCTTCCTTTTTGAAACTTTCTTAGAGATGTAGCCGTGTCGCACGTTGTGTATCAATTTCGAAATCGATCTAACCAAAATATACAGAGATCGACTCAAAATATTTTATTTGTCGGGGGAGGCGTAGGCCAAGTGAAGCACAGAAGAAAAGTCTTATGCTCTTATGACGGGGGTTTGATATGATGCTGATGCTACCAGATGATTTTGAGATAATCATAATCACAATCTTTACTGCAATCAAATAGTAACAATAGATGTGATGTTTTTAAAAAAAATAGTCCGCATTTGAACCCAGTTTGGGCGTAGCAATTATAAAAATATTAAGTATTATTTTTAAACTACAATATTAAGATTTCATTAATAAATTACATTATTAGATTATATTATTTTAAGATTCTGTAAATTTCATTAAATTAAAAATCACAATGTCAAGTAAGAAAATAATAATTATTATTATAAATAAAAATAAGTAAAAAATAATAATTGAATAAAAAAATTAAATTAAATTAGATAGGCACAGGCCGAAGTTGTCCACACAAATTAAATAATATTTGTATCAAAATATTCATTTAAATTATGGAAACATTTTTCAATTAAATATAACTTTAATTTGGATAAACCAAATTAATGTCACTTCACGCCTTACTTCGGATTAATTTTCGATACATACCACAGACACTACGTTTCACAATATATAATGCCCTAGTTAAACCACACCTGTTATATCTCATCGAGGTCTGGGGAAGCGCTGCCAGTACTAGATTAAACAAATTACAAATCCTACAAAATAAAATCATAAAAATGCTATTCAACTACAATTTCCGAACGTCAACTTCAAAAATTTTCCAAGAGACGAATCTGATGAATATCAAACAATTATACATTTACAGCACATGTATCTTATTCGCAAATCCATGAACAAGAAGGTCCGCACGGATCTGCAATTCGCCAAGCGAAAAAAAGTTGGGCGCATCTGCACTCGACGCGCAAGCTTCATTGTTTTTGCCTAAAACTCGAACAAAGTACGGCCAGACCACAATTACATGCGAAGGTTCGCGCCTTTTTAATAAGATACCCTCGGAAATAAAAAATGTAGACTCGTTCAATGTATTCAAAAAGCGACTAGCAAATCATATAATCACAAACATATCTATCTGAGTGCGTTGGACTGGTTTGTTCCTGGTTATTATTGTGGTGATAAGGTGATAGTGTATAGTAGAATTTAACTTTTCTTTTATTTGTATAGCTTTTTCCCGTCAATAGCTGTTTTTGATGTTATTTATTTTTCAACAACATAGGTACGACAATGAATTTTGTTAGTTAGATTTACTTTTATTTATGTTCTCATGTAAGTGGCGTATAAAATGTCTTTATGAGAATAAAGACATTTTATACGTCTTTAAACATAGTACTCGTTAAATTTTTATGTCATTTGGAAGGAATATTAAAAATTTTAACTGCCATAAAGTAGGGACTAGAGCTATGCAAAGCAAGAGTAGATTTCGGCAATAGTAGCCTATTTTTATTTGGTCTAATTGAGTATTTGTAATTTGTTTCACTTAATTTGGTAAATAGTTCTGGGTGTTTTTTTTTACAAATTTGGATGTTTCCCAAATATAAATAGACTTCAAAGTCAAAAATTTAAACTTTTTGAGGTGGGGCTTACAACTTTCTGGAATTTCTATGTTTGCCAAGTTTCTTATAATTTTTTTGCATTATAAATAAAATTTTTGTACTTCTTTACTATTTCCCCACATCATGACAGCCACGAAGATGTATATGCGTAATATGCTAACAGAGCGCTGGAAACATCTGTGGTTTTCTTTATGTCTCGTTATACGTAAGTGAATTTTGATAGCCTATTTCTTACTTTATTTATATGGGCTTTCCAGTTTATATGGCAGTCGATTTCCAGGCCTAACAAGTTGAAGTTGTCAACAGTTCCTATAGGTATATTATTATAATTAAAAGCGCTATTTAGTGGTGATTTTTAAACTGGTCGGAATTGCATAATTTTGGCTTTATTAAAATTAATCTCTAGGTTGTGATGTGTCAGCCAATTTGTAACCTGGTTCAATACTTGATTCAATTTATTATTTAAATTCTCGTCTTTTGTATGCGCAATAAGAATGGAAATGTCATCAGCAAATATAATAGAGGTTTCAATCAATAGATTGAGGAAGAAAATCGCACAACACAAAATGTAAAATTGCTCTTCCTACCTTAAGAAAAAAATAAACATTTATTATTTATAATTTTATATTATTAAAATAAAAAAAAATCATCATCATCGACGCTTTCCAAAATGCGAATGAGTTCTGAGGAATCGTTCATGTTGCACTGCACTATTTTTCCGCTATTCGCTTATGACGTCATCAGGGTGTCGTCCATCCTTGACCACGGCGCCCAATGAACTGATAATCGATGACGCGCTAAGGATGGATATTAGATTTATTATGCGAAGTTGATTTGATGAAATTTTCTTTTATTTATGTAGCTGATGATAGTTTTTTTGTTTCTTACCTTTTGTTTTATTCAAATATCAATATATTAAAAAAAAATAAAATAACACGTTTGCGTTTAATTTTGAATAGTTTTCAATAAATCTATGCCTAACGCATTACAACACAAGCGGTCAAACATTTACGACTTTGGCGCGCTCGACATAGTATTTGCTTAGATAAAAATCCATTTTTTTTAGTTCAATGTTTCTTAGTACTTGTCTTTTTTGAGGAGTGTAGAATTAAAATACCAGTAATAATTTTCCAATATCTATATTTCATATTTTTGTGGGCCGGGTTTTTTTGTCAACTATAGACGTCGCTGGCGCTCAGAGCTCGCAGGTGCTGGTCAAGTATAGGCGACTTTGGCGCTCAAAAGGTTAAAAGAGTGAAACTTCTTCACTGAGATACTATACTCACCTACGGAGTCTATCATCGTCAGGTACGTAAGATCATCGTGTTTAAATAAGTCTAAAAACGACTTCCACAAGAAGTTCCTCTTGTCCACACTTCAAAACACCTTGCTTAACGTCGATCTCACAAGAATTCTTTCTCATAAAGTCTAGGCCCAGGATGCAGTCGTCCATTATGCAGGTAGATCATGTTGCCTAGCTTCAACTCCATCTCCTTCTCTCCATGGACGGGTATACGTTGACCGGTGTTACCAAATTAATGCGTTCTCGGTTGTATGCGGAGTCCCCAAGGGACTGGCTTATAAGTTGGGAACTAACAACCGTACGAGAGGCTCCAGTGTCTAAGGTCAGTTTACACGGCATTCCATTGATCTCGCCCTTGATGATTAGGCTGTTCCCATCATGGGTTTGTGAGATCGAGATCCTTGTGGCTCTTTTAACATCAGCCATCACCCGCACCGCAGTCCTGGCTCGTTTCTCTGCTGCTGCTGGGCGGTGCTGTTAGCCACACTACCCTCTCGAGCTCGATCGTCTACCGTTTCCACAGTTCGCTTACGGCAGCTGAATCGAAGATGCTTCCTTTCCCCACAGCCATAGCACCTAGGGCTGTATCCTTTATTGCGGATGCGAACTGTAGCTGTTGCGACCTCCCTAACGTGATGGGAACAATGATCCTGCCGCACGGCTTCCACCACCAGTGCATCGGACAAGGCGCCAGGAGGATCTCGTGAAGCCCGAGTGTCACAGCAAGGTCAAGATTCGTGGTCGCGGATGCTGTCGATGAATGTTTGCACCAGGTTCCCTTCAATGAGCGCAGGTACAGACCTGTATGCTCTCGAACCAGCTTCTCCACCTCAAGGGCCCACTGCTGCAGGCTTTTTGTTGCTGTAATGCACACGATCTTTAAGCTGCGCACAAAAGACGTGTTTCAGGTGAGCGTCGCCATATCTCGGCTCCAATGCCTCAAGAAGTTGCTCGTAAGTCACTTCCTTAACGAGAGCTTCCAGAACAGTTAATGCCAGATCGCCAGAGGCAGTCATGGCCTGACTTTTATTCCAGTCGTTCGCTTTCATGACAGCCTCGAACTCGATTTTATAGGCCGACCAGGAAGAAGTCCTGTCGAACGGTGGCACTTTGAATCCACGTAGCGAAGGTGTTGTAGCTACTGGAGCTAATAATACACAATTGTACTACTGATCACTTTAATTGGCAGTTATATCGCTTCGAAGTATTCGCTTGCATCGCCAATTCAGTACTGACTCGGTTGCGGTCCTAATCGGCTTTATATAGGGCCTCTTCTTCTGCAACATTTAGAATGTTCGAGTACATACCGCTCCCGATTGACTAGGTGTAGAAAGTTCTAGTGTGAAATTTTCCGCAAAGATTTTGATTCTCCTAATTCTGCTGCTCGATACTAGATGGTGTTAGTGGTAGCTCGCCATGTACCAGGCATTAATTATAGCACGCAACAGTACGAATGGGTCGGCTCAACCTGGGAAGGACCACGCTCTCACAGAAGCCAGCGCAAAATAGCAACTATATGCTGCTGTGTTTCGTATAGTGACTGTAAAGAATCGGAGGCCATTTTTACAGCAAACGACGCAATCTATTTTAGTCCTCAGGGGTGACCACGCAGCTGCATTTAGATTCTCAAACGAAAATAGATGTCGATGTGTATAGTCCACAGCTTCCACTTAACATCAGGTGGACTGTGCGCTCGTTTGTCACCCTTATTCTTTTTCTTTCTTTCTTTTCTTTTTTTATAAAAAAATGTTACCCCTACACTAGGATTTTCTCCTGTATCGCGGGGGCAGTTTACAAACATAAATTGCACAAGGACAAACATCCTTCTAACATTCTATAAAAAATACACACACATACACACACGCGCGCGCGCGCGCGCGTACACTTATACCACCCTCACACGCGCGCATGCACACATACACACACTCACAATTAAAACATGCACACAAACAAAATTAATATCAATTATCTAATTGTAACTACTCAGCGAATAAACATCATTATATAAAATGTAATTATTATAACTTCACATTTATTTACCAACTCTAACAAAATGATCCGGCTCAACGGACCGTCATCGTCTTATTTGTGAACAATAATAATGACTATTAAGACATGAACTATCAAAACTATCAAGGTTAGTAACAGCTAGAGTGGATAAACAACACACAAACAAATTCATTTTAATAATTACTTATTCATTTTTTCTAACTTGCTATTAAGTTAGATCATTTTCGTTTCTAAAAGACTTATCCAAGGAAGGTTTATTCATATCAAACAAGTAACTTTTCGCTACAAACTTGGTTGGAAAATTTCTAACATGCGTACACTTTTCAATAAAAATTTTCCGATTTGAATGTTTTTGTAGGTGTTTGTGAAAGGGGGACGCCCATTTCCGGCCATGGAACGCCCAACAATGTGAATTTGTTAAAAAAATTATATCTTTATTTATGGTTATGAATCGCGGTATTCATTTATCCTCAAACAATGGGAATATTTTTGCACAAATTAAAAGTACCGGAAACATAATAATAAAAATTAGGTAAATCATTACGTCATTAATTTGTGAATAAAAAAAAGTGTTGCCAATCACAAAACACATTTAAAAAATCGATTCTCTTTTTCGATCGATTATTTACGGTGTCATCATTACAGTGCTAATATAATTTTTAAATAATTATGATGTTACTGTTACGAGCTTGAGGTTCGTGACAATAAAAATTGCCGATAAAATTACCTAAATTAACACTTTAATTTACTTTGCACAATTAAAGTTAAAACACTAATAATTTAAACACACTAATTCACTTAATTCCACTCCGAAGCTTCGCTTGTTTCGCCTAAATCAACACTACCTCGAACGCACCTTGCAGCGCCTACTTATTTAAATTAGCAAATATCCAGAATGTTCAAGCAAACACGCGTAAGGCACCGAGAATTCGAGTATAGATTTTCTAGAAACTTAGTTCGTCGGGTGGCGCTGTCGGTCGAAAGGTTTGTGATGTCATTTACTGCCAAGCTCCCCTCGCTCCCGTTCCCGACACTAGATGGCGCTAGTTGACTTATTCATGCAACACTGCCCCCTCCTAAGACATGCTCGTCCCGAGCATTATCGGTCCCATAATAACGCGCCAAGCGATCCACATGGACGATCTTAGGAGTCCCTCTTGCGCCTTTCTGTATCCGGTAGGTCACATCGTTGATCCTGGTTACAATCCGGTACGGGCCGTCCCATTTAGCTTGAAGCTTAGGAGATTTCCCTTTGCTGCGGACTGGATTGTGCAACCACACTAATGAACCTTCGTTGAACCCTTTATTGTTCATTTTGCGGTCGTACCGGGTTTTCATTTTCTCAGACATTTGCTGGCCCGATTGTCTGACGTGCTCATAAATGTCATTCATTTTGTTCCGCAAGTCATTTGCATAATCGGTTATACTGCGTGGGGCATCAGGTGGTATCCCGGTGATCAGGTCCGCAGGCAGCCGTAATTCTCTTCCAAAGTTTGCGAAAGCTGGTGTCACTGCTGTACTTTCGTGAACAGAACTTCGATATGACAACAAAAACGGTTGTATGTGCTTGTCCCAATCTCGTTGCCGATTGTCTACAACTTTTGCTAGGTACCTCTCCAATGTCTGATTAAATCGTTCCACCATTCCATCAGATTGCGGGTGATAAGAAGTCGTTCTTGTTTTATGAGTACCCATAACTCGGCAAGTTTCCTGGAATATTTGAGACTCAAAATTCCTTCCTTGATCGCTGTGAATCTCTAAAGGTACTCCAAAACGACAGAAGACTTCATGAACTAGTTTATCTGCAACTGTTGAAGCTTCTTGATTTGGAATGGCGAAGACTTCTGGCCACTTACTGAAGTAATCCATCACAACCATGAAATACTTGTTACCGCTTTCACTCTCCGGAAACGGCCCCGCCACGTCAATGGCTATTCTCTCCCATGGTGCGCCCACATTGTACAACTTCAATGCACCTCTACTACGAGTCTGAGGTCCCTTTACAGCCGCACAATTTGTACATTTGCGACACCAGTCCTCGACATCGTTTCGACAGTGGACCCAGTAAAACCGTTCTCGGATCTTCAGTAGAGTTCGCTTAACTCCCAGATGGCCTCCTGAATAATCATTATGGTACAGCTGTAGAACATCCGGTACTTTAGCTTTAGGGACAACCATTTGTAAATGACAGCTGTCTCCCCGAACATTTTCCCATTTACGGCACAGAACTCCATCCTGAAGCAGCAAGCTGTCCCACTGGGCCCAGTAGCTTTTAGTGGTCGAACTCATCGCTGAGACGTCGCTCCACTTGGGCTTGGGAGCACTGACCTTCATCCATTCCGGGATCGGCTTGATGTCCGGATCTTCCTGCTGTGCACGTTGTAAGCTGTCCTTCCAATCGTTGCTGAGGTGGTCTGCCCTGAGCATCCTCACGGATACCACTCCCTTACTCTCTTGCCTAGTACAATGTTTGCAATCTTCAGGACAAGGTCTTCTTGACAATGCATCTGCGTTGCCATGAGATTTCCCGTTACGATGTTCGATCTCAAAGTCGTATTCCTGCAGTAGTTCAATCCACCTCGCAACTTGTCCTTCTGGATTTTTAAACTGCAATAGCCATTTTAGTGCAGCATGGTCAGTTCGTAAGTGAAATTTTCGCCCCAGAAGATATTTGCTAAAATGCTGCAACGACTTTACCACAGCTAGCAATTCGCGTCTTGTGACACAGTAGTTCCTTTCCGGTTTTGACAACGACTTGCTGAAGTACGCTATCACGACCTCTTGGTCACCATTACGTTGAGACAACACACCGCCAAGTCCTATATCACTTGCGTCTGTGTCAACTATAAATTCTTTGCATGCATCAGGGTATCCCAAAATAGGTGTTTTGCACAGACGGTCCTTGAGCTCCTGGAATGCGATATTGCAACTTTCATCCCAGCAGAAATGTCGCTTCTCCTCGGTTAGCTTGTGCAGAGGTTTAGCTATATCTGCAAAGTTCTTCACGAATCGCCGGTAATAGGAGCACAAACCCAAAAATGCTCTAACCTGCGTCTTGTCTTTTGGAACCGGCCAATCCTTGACAGCGGCGATTTTCTCTGGGTCTGTGCGGATACCTTCTTCCGATACTACAAACCCCAAAAAGTTAACTTGCCGTTGGAATAGTGAACATTTCTTCGGGCTCAACTTGAGGTTGGCACTCTGAATCTTCATGAGCACGCGTTCCAGGTTTTGAAGGTGTTCCTCAAACGTACGGCCCACGATGATGATGTCATCCAAGTAGACCAGACAGGCATCGCCAATTAGCCCGGTAAGTACAAGTTCCATCAGCCTTTCAAACGTTGCTGGAGCATTGCACAACCCAAACGGCATTACTTTGAATTGCCACAGACCCTTTCCCGTCGAGAACGCAGTTTTCTCCTTGTCCTTAGGGTCAATTTCAACTTGCCAGTAGCCACTTTTTAGATCCAGCGTGCTAAACCATTTTACTCCTGTAAGCATGTCCAGCGTGTCATCAATTCTTGGCAAGGGATAGCTGTCCTTCTTTGTAACGTCATTCAGACGGCGGTAATCAACACAGAACCGCATGCTGCCATCCTTCTTTTTCACCAGCACCACTGGTGAACACCATGGACTAGAGGAAGGTTCAATAACACCATCCTTCACCATTCCTTCAATCATGGTTTCCACTTCCTTTTCACGTGCTACCGGCAATCTTCTTGGCCGCTGACGGATAGGCAATTCCTCTCCTGTGTTTATTTTGTGTTGAACTAAGCCAGTCTTTCCTATGTCAGCATCGTTTGATGAGAATACATCGGCGTACTTGAGTAACAACTTCTTCGCCTTGACCAATTCGTTCGGGGACAGAACACTGCGACAGTCTTCCAAAAGTGTGGTCACTCTCGTTTCTGAATCCTTGCTGGGGGTCCCACTCGATATAGATTGGCACTGACGTAACCAATCCACTTCCTCACAAGTACCAACCAGTGTGCCTTTTTCTATAATCTGTTCCCGGTCGCAAAGGTTCAGCACACGTACTCCTGAGCTGTCAGTGGTCCTGACCAAGGTTCGAGCTACTTTCCATGGAAGGTCATTGTTTACCCTTTCCACAAGTACACAACGGTGAGTTTGCCCAGCGTTTCGAGGAAGACTAACCGGAACAATCGTTTCCGATCTCGGCGGAAGAACAATCTTCTTGATGCTGTACACGTTCCCTGGTAACGCACCTTCCATAAAAAGTTCCTCCTGTCCACATTTCAAAACATCTTGCTTAACGTCGATCTCGCAACAATTATTCCTCATAAAGTCTAAGCCTAGGATGCAGTCGTCCATTATATCAGCCACGATGACATTATGCAGGTAGATCACGTTGCCTAGCTTCAACTTCATCTCCTTCTCTCCACGGACGGGTATACGCTGACCGGTGGCTGTTACCAAATTAATGCGTTCTCGGTTGTATGCGGAGTCCCCAAGGAACTGACTTATAAGTTGGTAACTAACAACGGTACGGGAGGCTCCAGTGTCTATGGTCAGCTTACACGGCATTCCGTTGATCTCGCCCTTTATGATTAGGCTGTTCCCATCATGGGTTTGTGAGATCGAGATCCTTGGGGCTCTTTTAACATCAGCCAGCACCCGCCCCGCAGTTCTGGCTTTTACTCGTTTCCCTGCTGCTGCTGGGCGGCGCTGTTGGCCGCACTACCCTCCTGAAATCGTTCAATTTCACTTTCTAGGGTTCGCTTAGGGCAGCTGGATCGAAGATGGCCCTTTTCCCCACAGCCATAGCACCTTGGGCTGTATCCTTTGTTGCGGTCGCGAACTGTAGCTGCTGCAACCTCCCTGACGCGATGGGAACGATGATCCTGCCGCACGGCTTCCACTTCCAGTGCATGGGCCAAGGCGTCCTTAAGTGTCTCGTGGTGCCCGAGCCTCACAGCAGCTCTGACTTCCAGGTCGCGGATGCCGTCGATGAATGTCTGCACCAGGTTCCCTTCAATGAGCGCAGGTACAGACCGGTATGCTTTTCGCACCAGCTTCTCCACTTCTAGAGCCCACTGCTGCAGGTTTTCGTTGATGCGCTGCACACGATCTTTAAGTTGCGCACGAAAGACGTGTTCCAGGTGAGCGTCGCCATATCTCGCCTCCAATGCCTCAAGGAGCTGCTCGTAGGTCACTTTCTTACCGAGAGCTTCCAACACAGTTAAGGCTTGGTCGCGCAGGCCTAAGGTGAGTGCAGTCATGGCCTGGCTTTTATTCCAGCCGTTTGCCTCCATGACGGCCTCGAACTGGATTTTGTAGGACGACCAGGAAGAGGTCCCGTCGAACGGCGGCACTTTGAATCCACGTAGCGAAGGTGTTGTAGCTACTACGGGAGCTGTTGTTCCATCCCCAAGTTTGGGGTCGTCCAGCGTTTTCTTCACGTCAGCCATTACGTTGTCAACCCGATTGTTTACTTGGTCGATTCGGGTTTCGGCCTCCGACAGGCGGTTGTCATGTTGAGCAACCTTATCCTTCACCTCCCGTATCTCTTTTCCGAAGATAGCGTGCAGGTCCTTCATGAGGAGCATCTGCTCTTCCTTATCGCGTTGAAGTTGATCTTTTAAACGACGGGCCTGTTCCTCCTGTCGGCGGACCTGTTCCTCCTGCCGGCGGGCCTGTTCCTCCTGTCCGCCCCTCAGCTGCTCTTCCAATCGGCGGGCCTGTTCCTCCTGTCCGCTCTGCAGCTGCTCTTTCAACTGACGGACCTGTTCCTCCTGTCGGCGAGCCTGTTCTTCCTGCTGCTCTTTCAACAGACGGGCCTGTTCCTCTCGTCCGCGCTGCAGCTGCTCCTGTAGCATCGCCATCAGAGCACCTAAGTCAGGTGCTGCAGGTGTAGGAGCTACTGCCGGGCCCGCAACCTCCGTGGCTGGCCGTTGGCCCTCCGACGTCTGCGGCGTTGCACCACCAAATCTCCTCTGGTCCGTCTCCTGCTGGCGTTGACTTCGGGTACGGACACCCTCCGTTTCCTCCTTAGGTAAAATCGGCATGATTTTATCCCACTTCTGACACCAATTGTTACGAGCTTGAGGTTCGTGACAATAAAAATTGCCGATAAAATTACCTAAATTAACACTTTAATTTACTTTGCACAATTAAAGTTAAAACACTAATAATTTAAACACACTAATTCACTTAATTCCACTCCGAAGCTTCGCTTGTTTCGCCCAAATCAACACTACCTCGATCGCACCTTGCAGCGCCTACTTATTTAAATTAGCAAATATCCAGAATGTTCAAGCAAACACGCGTAAGGCACCGAGAATTCGAGTATAGATTTTCTAGAAACTTAGTTCGTCGGGTGGCGCTGTCGGTCGAAAGGTTTGTGATGTCATTTACTGCCAAGCTCCCCTCGCTCCCATTCCCGACACTAGATGGCGCTAGTTGACTTATTCATGCAACATTACGATAATTAAACAAGCTAATTACTAGCTGATTTCCAATGAATTCTTTAGAGAGTAACAAATGCTACGGCACAATTTAACTGTTAATCTTAACCGATCTTCTTTGAAAACAGATAAGAACTGTTATTCTTATCTGTTTTTAAATAAGATCGGTTAAGTTATTCTTATCTGTTTATAACAACATATTTAAAATAGAATCATGTTATGATAACGAAACAAGTTAGTTTCCAGCTGATTTACCATGAATCCTTTAACCTTTTGAGCGCCAAAGTCGCGTATACTTGACCAACACCTGCGGGCCCTGAGCGCCAACGACGTCTATAGTTGACAAAAAACCCGGCTCCGAAAAATATGAAATATAGATATTGGAAAATTATTACAGGTATTTTAATTCTACACTCCTCAAAATAGGAATAACCCAGCAACATGTGAGTATAAAAAACAAGTCTTCTAGAACCACAAGTACTAAGAAACATTGAACTAATAAAAATGGATTTTTATCTAAGCAAATACTATGTCCAGCACGCCAAAGTCGTCTATGGTTGACCGCTAGTGTCAAACGCGGGAGGCATAGATTTCTTGAAAACTATCCAAAATTCAGCTCAATGGTGTTTTTTTTTTCTATTATTATTGATATTTGAATAAAATTAAAGGTTAGAAACATAAAACTATAATTAGCTACATGAATAAAAAATGTTATCAGATTATCTTCGCATAATAAATCTAATATCTCAACTCTAGCGCATCTTTAGCGCGTCATCGAAAATCAGTTCACTGGGCACCGTGATCAAGGATAGACGACACCCTGATGACGTCATAAGTGATTACCGAGAAAAGTAGAGCAATGCAACATGAACGATTCCTCAGAACTCATTCGGATTTTGGAAAGCGTCGATGATGATGAATTTTGATTTTTGATTGATGAATTGAATTTTTGATTGATTGGTGAACAAATATGTTTATTTATTCCATGACCAAGATTTTAGTATTATACGGCTGATTTACCTAGTGCGAATAATTATATACAATTGTTGATTAATGAATAATTATGTACCTTCTTTAATAATAATACAAAATTACAATTAATGTTTTTTTTTACTTAGGGTGTGAAGAGCAATTTTTCATTTTGTGTTGTGCCATTTTCTTTCTCAGTCTCAAAATCATCTAGCAGAATCAGCATCATATCAAATCCCCATTTTCATAAGAGTGTAAGACTTTTCTTCTGTGCGTCACTTGGCCTACGCCTTCCCCGACACATAAAATATTATGAATCGATGTCTGTATATTTCGGTTAGATAGATTTTGAAATCGATACACAACATTCTAAGAATGTTTCAAAAAGGAAGGTCAGCTACGCCGTTGTCGTCCAGTCGCGTCGTCGTCATCGGTGTTGTCATTAGGATGGAGAGTAGTGCCGTGGTTTACTACTATTTTATTGTTATTGTTTGTTATTTATTTGTGTTTATATTTACAAAGTACATATATAAAAAGAGTGGAAGACAGCACAAGATTAAATAAAACATACAGTTTATTAAGAGTCATTTATAGCATAAAAAACCAACAAAAACAAGTTATTTCACCTTATCGATATATCAACTCTTGGCAACACTATTTTGTTTTGGCGCTTTGGCGTACAGGACACGGTAATGCGTTTTTGGCGTGGCGCTCAAAAGGTTAAAGCTTAACAAAACGCAACTACACAATTTAACTGTTCCTAAAAATACATTTCAAATAGCATTTAAATAAATAAAGGAAAATATATTTTAAAAAGCCTGCAGAACTTAAAGCGCCTCAAAGATTGTTTTTTTAACGATATTATTAATCGAATAAAAATCGATATCCTTTCATCGATTTTATGTCAGTTAAGTGGCAACATCGAGTCTGACAGCTAAGCCCTGTCATAAAATGAAATCACAATTCAGTTCACAACTATAGTCATTTGTTTGTTTTTATTTTTGTGAATTTGTTATCGAAGTAACAAACAAGCGTTATAATTGGACTCTGACATTTTATCCCACCCTACTGACCACGGCCTGAACATGGACTCCGCACCCGCTTCCTTCAATAACCCCTGCACGAACTTGGACTCGATATCCACTGTTAACAATGATCCCAGCTTCCACGCCGGCCAGACTTCTTCCCAGCCCTCGGTAACTCATTCAAGAGGACATTTTCGCTGTGTTAATTGTTGTTTAAATATAGCGATAACACGAAGGCATTTGTTTTGTGATTACAATTACAATGTACCTCCAGAATGTAGAATCTGTAACTACCATTTAAATAGTAACTCTTGGGATTTACTTTTAGAATCAATATATAATCCTATTAAAACATTTAGTGCAGCACAAATTGAAGATTTTGCTACATTATTGAAAGATAATATGCATAATCATATAGACTTTGAAAATATTGACAGTATGCCTGAGCACACTGTACATTATTATCTAGGCTTATCGAAGGCACAATACCAACAAATTCTCTCTGTAGTTCCTAGACTGTCAAGTAAACATAGGGGTTGTTTTGCACTTGCTGCATATTTAATGAAGTTAAGAATAGGAGATAGTGACGAACGCATGTCAGCATTATTGCAAGTGCCAAGAAGCACATTAGAGCGGCTTATAAATATGGCCCGCGAAATAATTAATCAGGATTTTGTTCCTATGAATTTGGGCATAAATCATATATCCCGAGCAGAAATAGCTCAAAGAAATCTTCTCATTCCAAATGGACTTTATGGGGGAGAAAATAGGAGGCCTGTCATAATTGCCGATGGTACATATATATACATAGAAAAAAGTTCCAATTATTTATATCAGAAAAAAACTTACTCATTACACAAATATAGCAATCTTATAAAGCCTTTCCTTTTTTGTGTGTAGTGATGGTTACATCATAGATGTTTTAGGCCCTTATCCTGCAACAACCTCAGATGCGGATATCATAAAAAATGAATTTGGTAATGAATCCAGTTCATTAAGGCAATATTTTGAATCTGGAGATGTATTCATCCTAGATAGAGGCTTTAGGGATTCATTGCCTCTTTTAGAACATTGTGGTTATCAGGTTCATGTACCTTTGTCTCCACCCGATGGTGAATCTCAGTTAACGACTAGAGAAGCTAATAAGTCCAGAGCTGTGACTATATGTTGATGGGTAGTCGAGGTGGTGAATGGCATTTTTAAAACTCAATTTAAAATATTTCGCCAAAATTATTTTAACAGGGCTTCTAAACATTTGATGATAGACTTTGCTGTGGCTGCTGCTCTAATTAATAAATTCCACACTAAAATAAGGGACAGGGATGATGCGGCTCAAATACTTGAAATAGTTCACCAAAATATGGAGACAAATAATGATTTGTCTGAGTATGTTAGGGAACGAAATCTAAATAGAGCTAGGGCAGACTTTAGAAATATAAATGTAGACTCTGAAAATGTTAGGGAATTTCCTGTTTTAACTTACAGTGATTTAATATTAATTGCTTGTGGCACATACCAATTAAAGCAAGCTCGCTCCTATTATGGTGAGCATATTAGATTTAATGGTTGCTATCGGATAGAATTATGTAACAACCACAGGAGCAGCATTACGGAACGAATAAACTTTAGCCCTAGCTGCTCTTTACTTAGGGCTAGAATCGCAAGTCGACACATCAGTCGTAAAGTATATTTTATATATATTTTAATTAGTGGCAATGATTCTGGTAGAAGTGCAATTAAAAAGTATTGTTGCAATTGTATTGTCGGCCGTCGAACGGTAGGATGCTGTGCCCATGTTATGACAGTAATTTGGTATTTGGGTTGGGCACGGCATCAGTCTAATATTTCGCCTCCTGCTCAATTCCTGGATAATGTATTGATTGTGTGTGATACAAATGTTGTATAAGATTGTATATATAAGATAAGATTCTTCGTACGTGGTAGGGTCATGCTGCAGTTATAGTTGTAGCATGAATGGGTCGGCTCTACCAGGGAAGGACCACGCTCTCACAGAGTACCGGCGTAAAATAGTAGCTTAATGCTGCTGTGTTTCGGATAGGGAGTGTAGAGAACCAGAGACCCTGGCAACGAGGCATTCCATCCTAGTCCTCACGGGTGGCAACACATCTGTATTTTGATTCGTAATCGAGGATAGATGTTGATGTCTATGAGCCACAGCAACCACTTACCATCAGATGGACTGTGCGCTCGGTTGTCACGCTATCCTATAAAAAAATCATAAAATAAATTAAAGATCTGATCAAAACTTGATTATGATATTAGTTAGTTTACGACGGGCTGTTTTCCGCAACTCCACGTCTAAGCGTGTATTTTACGTGTGGGCAGGAATAATGTGATTACTAAAGGCAAGCAATAATAAAAAGTTATATATAATTCCTATAATATAATAATAATTAAGTTAATTTGCGTCAACCCCCCTTAATTCCCTTACACACATTAGTGTTTAGGAGAAAGGATGTGAGGCTAATGGGTCTCTAGGATTTAGAATTTGCGTATACACTCCTACCTGGTTTGGGTATGAATGTGACTTTCACTTTCATACCCAAACCCTTGGAACACATCTCATTATGACAACAAGTCTGCCTATTAAGGCCTTCCCCCCCACCACCACAGTAGGAGTGCTGGGAATCTGCTGACAGGTCCTGCTAGCTTATTGGGGAGGAAATTATGAATTTTTCCTGCGCCCTCTTTTCCCAAAAGAGGGTCGCTTCCGATACGGCATAAGAAGCTTAAACAGCCAGTTACCAGTCCCCAAAGGCGGTTTTTAGAGGGTATCACTTAGGTTCCCCCCGGTAGGCAGTGAGTCCCTCATAATCACGATAGACCGGCTATCGTGGTATGCGTAATGCATTTTCCGCCTCCCTTCATAAAGGGTAGCCCTTTCCAATTGCTTCGGGCGCAAAAAAAAAAAAACCAATGGATTTTATACATTGTTACCACTCTGTGCTAAATTCCATTCAGTGATTAGATATTATACTAGAGGCCAATAATTCCTTAGCATTCCCAGATGTGTTAGTCATCCGAAATTCTATTAACACCATAGGTTACACTGTATATAGAAAAAAGGCCCATACAAACCAATATTTAAACGGTGAATCTCACCATCATCCTTCACAGTTAGCTACCGTGGGCAACTCTTTGTTACAGAGAGCACAAGGGATCTGTGAGCGCAAACACCTGGCTGCCGAGCTTCAGCACGTCAAGCAAGTTCTGCACGACAACAAGCTTCGGGTCCCTCACCTATGTCACAGTGACCGAGTGAAGTCGGGCACAGTCGAGCATGTGCCTGCTGTACTACCATATTTCAGAGGTATTACGGACAAGATTGGCTACATCTTGAAGCGAGCTCCTATTAGAACATTCTACAAGCCGCTGAAGAAGATACATATAATATCAGATTTGATAGACCACAAATCCTCGCGAAAGAACATCGATTCCTGCCAAGGATTATATGTGAGGCTATTGAAATTAAAAACATTCTAATTTCAATAGAGAAGGAAGCTGGGTACTCCCACCTGTTTGGGACCCTGTAAATAATAAAATTAAAACTAAACCCAAGCATACCACGCAAGACTTCAAGACAGTAAGTTCATTCTGCATATATCGGACCATAAATAGTTATTAAAAAAGCTGAAGTTACTCCAAGTTAACACTGATTCGGTACATCAGTCACCTCAATCACCCATGACCATGTGTGCTGGAAAGCACCCGAAACGTCGAGAATTAAAAATCAAAGAAATTAAACACGATAAAATCGGTAAAATTAGTTGTTAAAAAACTGTATTTGTGAAAATAAAAACTTTTATATCTTAAAATTCCCGACTTTTTTTTAAACCAATTTCTTAACCATTTCATTCTTTTAATTGTATATTATCATATCTATATGCTTTTATATGTGGGCACCCATGGCCGAAATGTCTATGAAGAGTGGGCATTCCTCAATCAATCAGCTCAATAGCTTTTATTTTAGTAGCTGCAGACCATGGTGGTGGATAGAAATAAAACAAAACCTGGAATGTGACATTATATTATTGCGTTATATTAAAATCTAAAATCTATTTATACAAAGATCTGTTATTTGACAAATACTCACAACGTATTTGAACAATTAATATCTAGGTTTAGGTACTGTTCAGCGCGAGCCAATTTTTATAATATGACACAAATTTCAGAAGTAACAATTTACTAAGTACCTTCTCAATTCCATGTTTAATATCGTATTAACAATTTTCAGATCAAATCCATAAATCTTATAATTAATTTTGATTTAAATTTAATTTGAGAATAAGTTTTATACTTGTTTTTATAATTGGATATAAAAGCGATAGTTATATCTCACTTCATTTATTAAAAAACTTTTGGTAACTCCACTATATTATAAATATTATTATACTTAATGTATAACGTAAAGAAGCAAATCTTTTTAGTTGATTTGTCAATTTATGTACACAATATAAATCACATTTTGTCATACATATTTTTCTAATTTGACTACATGGACGCATTGACGCTTAAACACACCGGAATATTATCTAAAATAAAATATAAATTGTACATTTAGAGCTAGTGTGACTTTCTTAGTCTCTTCCCTGGGCATAATTACTGGGGTAAATTTTTTCAAAAGTTTCCTCACTCCACTCACAGTTTTAAAATGCTGATCCCCATATTATTTTCTGCTGCTACAAATTTTTGAAAAACTGCAAGTTAATGAGGGCATCCACGATTTTTTGCCACTAGAGCGGTGCTACTTTGAGGTGAAATAATAAATAATTTATTACTTTGCAACCTTCCGCTAACCAATTACAATGATGTGTCTACGGCGACTGACCGCTAAGCTTAGCAGTCAGTCGCCGTAGAGTCTACATCACCTGAAGATGCCTCGTGTAGAGGCGAAACACGTGTCGTATTATCATCGATGCTGTGACTTACCTGGAATAGTGGTGTTGGGAGTAGTGGTACCGGGAGTAGTGGTGTTGGGAGTAGTGGTGCTGGGACTAGGGGTGACGGAGTTAGTGCATGCAATTGAGGGAGGGAGGGAGGTGCTTTTCAATCCAGGTAAGACACATCATTGTAATTGGTTAGCGGAAGATTGCAAAGTAATAAATTATTTATTATAATTGATTTCCACAAAGTAACGCCTGATTCTATCAAGAGGTGAAATGTTTGACAGATTTCATAACGGGGGAAGTGAATTTGTAAGAAAAGTGTAGAGATTAATCTTTATTTCTGAAAAGTTTGTAATATTTATTATTAATTGTATTAGCAACGGACAATCCGAATAACGGATATTCCAGTCCAGTCCCAATTAGCGACATTTGGTGTACGAAAGACTATTTGGCCCTAGTTGCAGTAGGTTCAAATATCAACATGGACCCGATGAAAAGAAAGGAGCACAATAAATTATGAAGCTGTGTTTAGGCGCGCCCAGGTGTAGATTGGTCTAGAGCGGGTCACGCTATGAGCCGGCGTGCGCGCGCTGCAGCAGGCGGTAGCGGCGGTGCGCGGCCTGCACGCGCGCGAACTCGCGCAGCAGCGTCTCCAGCTCCGCCACGTCGCACTGATCGCCCACACTCTCCTCCCTGCAAATTAACATGTTTTTTTATAGGATAGGGTGACACACGAGCACACAGTCCACCTGATGGTAAGCGGTTGCTGCGGCCCATAGACATCTACATCTATCCTCGATTACAAATCAAAACGCTGATGAGTTATCACCCGTGAGGACTAAGATGGAATGCCTCGTTTCCAGTAAAAAGGGTCTCCGGTTCTCCTCACTCACCATACGAAATACAGCATTAAGCATTAAGCTACTATTTCACGCTGGTATTCTGTGAGAGCGTGGTCCTTCCCTGGTCGAGCCTACCCATTCGTGCTACAGCTATACTACTAATATAACTGCAGCATAGCTCTACAACGTATAAAAACGTTCATGTATTAATAACGTGTTAAACGTATTAAATCGTTCTTCTCACACATAAAAGCGTGTAGTGGCGGTGTAAGAATATCCCCTACCTCGTATCATCCCGTGGGTGTTACAAAACGCGACAGAAGGAAACAAATCAGGAGATAGGCAGCAGCGTCTTTTTATAACAACTAAAAATGAAAAACTGCGGTTGCCAACCCGCTTTCCAGGCATATTCTCCCCCCACCCCTCTCCCCCCATATGAGAGAGACCTTCGTCCATCAGTGGACTTTAATAGAGTGCAATGGTAATGGTAACACACATAAAACACATTCTGTTAATACTAGGAACAAGCACAAACTAATTATACCACAGACAGTAATTCATTATTCATATTGATTTGTACGCACACAACAAAATATACAAAATCTGACTGTCAAGTTTTAAAATTTAATAAACAAAGATTGTATAAAAAATAATTATTATAATATTAAGAACATTATGGATGCTAATAGCCGATATAACAATATCTCACAAGAAGGCGACAGCACCAGCAGCTGCAGTCTCAGTACAGTGTACGCACCGCGGCAAGTAGGGGTGGTGCGGTGCGGCGTGCAGGCGGTGTCGCAGCGCGTGGAAGGGGGCATCTTTGCGGTAGCAGCATCACCACCAACAGATGCAGTGTCAGTACAGTGTACGCACCGCGGCAAGTCGGGGGTGGTGCGGTGCGGCGTGCAGGCGGTGTCGCAGCGCGTGGAAGGGGGCATCTTTGCGGTAGCAGCATCACCACCAACAGATGCAGTGTCAGTACAGTGTACGCACCGCAGCAAGTAGGGGTGGTGCGGTGCGGCGTGCAGGCGGTGTCGCAGCGCGTGGAAGGGAGCATCTTTGCGGTAGCAGCATCACCACCAACAGATGCAGTCTCAGTACAGTGTACGCACCGCGGCAAGTAGGGGTGGTGCGGTGCGGCGTGCAGGCGGTGTCGCAGCGCGTGGAAGGGGGCATCTTTGCGGTAGCAGCATCACCACCAACAGATGCAGTCTCAGTACAGTGTACGCACCGCGGCAAGTCGGGGTGGTGCGGTGCGGCGTGCAGGCGGTGTCGCAGCGCGTGGAAGGGGGCATCTTTGCGGTAGCAGCATCACCACCAACAGATGCAGTGTCAGTACAGTGTACGCACCGCAGCAAGTAGGGGTGGTGCGGTGCGGCGTGCAGGCGGTGTCGCAGCGCGTGGAAGGGGGCATCTTTGCGGTAGCAGCATCACCACCAACAGATGCAGTGTCAGTACAGTGTACGCACCGCAGCAAGTAGGGTGGTGCGGTGCGGCGTGCAGGCGGTGTCGCAGCGCGTGGAAGGGGGCATCTTTGCGGTAGCAGCATCACCACCAACAGATGCAGTCTCAGTACAGTGTACGCACCGCAGCAAGTAGGGGTGGTGCGGTGCGGCGTGCAGGCGGTGTCGCAGCGCGTGGAAGGCGTCACTCTGCGGCAGCAGCATCACCACCAGCAGATTCAGTCTCAGTACAGTGTACGCACCGCAGCAAGTAGGGGTGGTGCGGTGCGGCGTGCAGGCGGTGTCGCAGCGCGTGGAAGGCGTCACTCTGCGGCAGCAGCATCACCACCAACAGATGCAGTCTCAGTACAGTGTACGCACCGCGGCAAGTAGGGGTGGTGCGGTGCGGCGTGCAGGCGGTGTCGCAGCGCGTGGAAGGGGGCATCTTTGCGGTAGCAGCATCACCACCAACAGATGCAGTCTCAGTACAGTGTACGCACCGCGGCAAGTCGGGGTGGTGCGGTGCGGCGTGCAGGCGGTGTCGCAGCGCGTGGAAGGGGGCATCTTTGCGGTAGCAGCATCACCACCAACAGATGCAGTGTCAGTACAGTGTACGCACCGCAGCAAGTAGGGGTGGTGCGGTGCGGCGTGCAGGCGGTGTCGCAGCGCGTGGAAGGGGGCATCTTTGCGGTAGCAGCATCACCACCAACAGATGCAGTGTCAGTACAGTGTACGCACCGCAGCAAGTAGGGTGGTGCGGTGCGGCGTGCAGGCGGTGTCGCAGCGCGTGGAAGGGGGCATCTTTGCGGTAGCAGCATCACCACCAACAGATGCAGTCTCAGTACAGTGTACGCACCGCAGCAAGTAGGGGTGGTGCGGTGCGGCGTGCAGGCGGTGTCGCAGCGCGTGGAAGGCGTCACTCTTGCGCAGCAGCAGCATCACCACCAGCAGATTCAGTCTCAGTACAGTGTACGCACCGCAGCAAGTAGGGGTGGTGCGGTGCGGCGTGCAGGCGGTGTCGCAGCGCGTGGAAGGCGTCACTCTGCGGCAGCAGCATCACCACCAACAGATGCAGTCTCAGTACAGTGTACGCACCGCAGCAAGTCGGGGTGGTGCGGTGCGGCGTGCAGGCGGTGTCGCAGCGCGTGGAAGGCGTCACTCTGCGGCAGCAGCATCACCACCAGCAGATGCAGTCTCAGTACAGTGTACGCACCGCAGCAAGTAGGGGTGGTGCGGTGCGGCGTGCAGGCGGTGTCGCAGCGCGTGGAAGGCGTCACTCTGCGGCAGCAGCATCACCACCAGCAGATGCAGTCTCAGTACAGTGTACGCACCGCAGCAAGTAGGGGTGGTGCGGTGCGGCGTGCAGGCGGTGTCGCAACGCGTGGAAGGCGTCACTCTGCGGCAGCAGCATCACCACCAGCAGATGCAGTCTCAGTACAGTGTACGCACCGCAGCAAGTAGGGGTGGTGCGGTGCGGCGTGCAGGCGGTGTCGCAGCGCGTGGAAGGCGTCACTCTGCGGCAGCAGCATCACCACCAACAGATGCAGTCTCAGTACAGTGTACGCACCGCGGCAAGTAGGGGTGGTGCGGTGCGGCGTGCAGGCGGTGTCGCAGCGCGTGGAAGGCGTCACTCTGCGGCAGCAGCATCACCACCAACAGATGCAGTCTCAGTACAGTGTACGCACCGCGGCAAGTAGGGGTGGTGCGGTGCGGCGTGCAGGCGGTGTCGCAGCGCGTGGAAGGCGTCACTCTGCGGCAGCAGCATCACCACCAACAGATGCAGTGTCAGTACAGTGTACGCACCGCAGCAAGTAGGGGTGGTGCGGTGCGGCGTGCAGGCGGTGTCGCAGCGCGTGGAAGGCGTCACTCTGCGGCAGCAGCATCACCACCAACAGATGCAGTCTCAGTACAGTGTACGCACCGCAGCAAGTAGGGGTGGTGCGGTGCGGCGTGCAGGCGGTGTCGCAGCGCGTGGAAGGCGTCACTCTGCGGCAGCAGCATCACCACCAGCAGATGCAGTCTCAGTACAGTGTACGCACCGCAGCAAATAGGGGTGGTGCGGTGCGGCGTGCAGGCGGTGTCGCAACGCGTGGAAGGCGTCACTCTGCGGCAGCAGCATCACCACCAGCAGCTGCAGTCTCAGTACAGTGTACGCACCGCGGCAAGTCGGGGTGGTGCGGTGCGGCGTGCAGGCGGTGTCGCAGCGCGTGGAAGGCGTCACTCTGCGGCAGCAGCATCACCACCAACAGATGCAGTCTCAGTACAGTGTACGGCACCGCAGCAAATAGGGGTGGTGCGGTGCGGCGTGCAGGCGGTGTCGCAACGCGTGGAAGGCGTCACTCTGCGGCAGCAGCATCACCACCAGCAGATGCAGTCCCAGTACAGTGTACGCACCGCAGCAAGTAGGGGTGGTGCGGTGCGGCGTGCAGGCAGTGTCGCAGCGCGTGGAAGGCGTCACTCTGCGGCAGCAGCATCACCACCAACAGATGCAGTCTCAGTACAGTGTACGCACCGCAGCAAGTCGGGGTGGTGCGGTGCGGCGTGCAGGCGGTGTCGCAGCGCGTGGAAGGCGTCACTCTGCGGCAGCAGCATCACCACCAACAGATGCAGTCTCAGTACAGTGTACGCACCGCAGCAAGTAGGGGTGGTGCGGTGCGGCGTGCAGGCGGTGTCGCAGCGCGTGGAAGGCGTCACTCTGCGGCAGCAGCATCACCACCAACAGATGCAGTCTCAGTACAGTGTACGCACCGCAGCAAGTAGGGGTGGTGCGGTGCGGCGTGCAGGCGGTGTCGCAGCGCGTGGAAGGCGTCACTCTGCGGCAGCAGCATCACCACCAACAGATGCAGTCTCAGTACAGTGTACGCACCGCAGCAAGTAGGGGTGGTGCGGTGCGGCGTGCAGGCGGTGTCGCAGCGCGTGGAAGGCGTCACTCTGCGGCAGCAGCATCACCACCAACAGATGCAGTGTCAGTACAGTGTACGCACCGCAGCAAGTAGGGGTGGTGCGGTGCGGCGTGCAGGCGGTGTCGCAGCGCGTGGAAGGCGTCACTCTGCGGCAGCAGCATCACCACCAACAGATGCAGTGTCAGTACAGTGTACGCACCGCAGCAAGTAGGGGTGGTGCGGTGCGGCGTGCAGGCGGTGTCGCAGCGCGTGGAAGGCGTCACTCTGCGGCAGCAGCATCACCACCAGCAGATGCAGTGTCAGTACAGTGTACGCACCGCGGCAAGTAGGGGTGGTGCGGTGCGGCGTGCAGGCGGTGTCGCAGCGCGTGGAAGGCGTCACTCTGCGGCAGCAGCATCACCACCAACAGATGCAGTGTCAGTACAGTGTACGCACCGCGGCAAGTAGGGGTGGTGCGGTGCGGCGTGCAGGCGGTGTCGCAGCGCGTGGAAGGCGTCACTCTGCGGCAGCAGCATCACCACCAGCAGATGCAGTCTCAGTACAGTGTACGCACCGCGACAAGTACGGGTGGTGCGGTGCGGCGTGCAGGCGGTGTCGCAGCGCGTGGAAAGCGTCACTCTGCGGCAGCAGCATCAGCAGCCCGAACAACGCGCCGCGCAGTGCCTCGCTCTGCGCACCGCCCAGCAGTTCCAGTCTCAGGTCTATACGTTCACAATTATCATCATTATAGCCTCACTAGTCCACATCTGAACATAGACAGGAATGCCACAAAGCACGGTAGTACAAGCAAGATTACCAGCCAACATTTAATTATAATATTATGTGCCATTTTGTTCTATAACTTGTTGCTATCTTGTGGGTAGTGACATAATCCCGTTGCTGTAGAAATCTTGAGATTATTGATCGAAAAAAATGCGACAAGTAGTTTTGACAATCCTCTCCTGTTTACTAATTACCTAACTAATTAACCTAACACTTCTCAAAGTATTCTGAAGAGACCGAAACAGGTGAAAATCAGAGGTTTTAAGGTCTGGACTATATAGTGCATGCACTTCTCAACCAAGTTCTCTCAATCTTTCATCATCATTCATATCATGATGAAAAACCACTCCTTTTCTGTTGATCAATTCCGGTCGTTTTTTCTCAAATTCTTATTTGAATCTCATTAGTTATTGGCAGTATAGATCCGAATCGATGGTTTAGTCCGGCGGTAAAAGCTCATAATAAACGATAATAACGAACGACGCCTTTCCAATCCCACCATACATCCTTCCATCTAGAGTCTGTGGAGCTTGACTACCCATTGACCATTGATTCTTGTCGTAGGTAATCCACTTTTCATCATCAGTGATCAATTTTTCAAAAATAGTTCGGTTTCATTACGTTTCAATAATGAGAAGCGCAAATGAATACACGGTTCATTAGGTTTCTTTCAGTGAGTGAGTCAGTTTAGTGTGGTACCCAAGTATCGAGCTTTTTTGTATAACCAGATTTTTTCAAATATGTAAGTCAAACCTGTTTTGTGGTCAATCCTCAAAATCAAAAATCCTCTTCGCCTATGTACTACTAAAATACCGATCTTGCTCCACTTTTTAAAAAATGGCATCGGCTTTATCCGTATGAGGGCGACTAGAGCGGGCTGCATCTTTAAGATCAAAATTCCCGGACTGAAAACGTTTGAACCAACTTTGTTCTACTCTTACTGACACTACATTACGTCCATAAACGTCACAATTTTTTTTTCGCGGCTTGAGTTGCATTTTCCCCCTTTTTGTTATAAATTTTCAGAATATACGAGTATCGAACTTCTACGCTAGATTCACTCATTTTGGCTGACAGAAAAACAATTGAAAAACGGCGGGAAATTTTCACCTTTTTATTTTTATTATTTTAGCCCTATATGTATATATTAAAACCAGCCAGATACAAACAGTACAACAAAGAGATTTTTTCTTCAATTTTAAACTTTTTCCCAATCTATTATTACTGCCCAAATACTGCGACCCTGGTCTTATGCAATATATAAAAACACCCTATTCGATCTGAAAGGGACATATAGGTACTGCAATAATACCAATAAATACATCATATTATTATTATCATCATCATTACAACTCATAATCCTTCCCAAAGAGTTATATAAAGCACGGTCCTGAGCCATTTGTATGGGTCCTCTTCCTGCACCGACTGTAGCACCCCACCTACAATCCCTTTCGTTTTTGGGGCACCAAATTTCGACAAAATTTCTGTAAGGTGAGTATGTGGTCTACGATTCTGTAGATTTTTCAGAAAAAGGCTTGTTCGGGAGGCTGGAAATCGTGAAGTTTACATACGAAACGATTCGTAATGGCTCTCGAAAACAGCGCGTAGACGCGACTCAGAAGGGACATCGATGTGTAGTTCTGCACTAGAGCGTTGTCGCCTTTCTTAAAGAACAAGAGCACTGCATTCCTGTTCTACGTCTCAGGAGAGTACCATTAAAAGAGCTTCTGAAGGACTTCAAGTACCGGTACTCCAATTGCTTCCAGAAGCTCCGCCTAGCAGTTTTTAAGGTACTGGAAAGTCATTCGAATCTCGCTCACACAGGTATGAGATATCATCATAAAAGTGCGTGTGCCGTCAGTAATACCTCTCAATCTCACTCAATATCTCAGGCGACCCGGTAATGATGCTGCCACAGTCGGTCTTCAACTTCCAGAATTGGCTTTTTTATTAACTGACTTTTATAGACTGATATCTCGCAAAGGATTTGGCGCAAAGGATTGGTTCCGCACAATCGCTTTTTCAATTACATCTGTGCCGCTAAAATCTTACCGCATATATTTGGAGTTTTGTCTGTTTAGACGCCTGTATGCTGTCATATCTGTTGAAAGCTGTAGCTTCATTTCCCACCTAACAATGCCATGAGATTAAGAGTTTTTGCATTTGCAGAACTTATCTCCGACAGCATGAACAGTTTCCACGAGCTTGTCATTTATATTGTATATATCGTCCACTATATTGCAATCTTCTAGGCCCTGAAAACTTTTTAAAACTTTTCTAAGTAGAGCTGAAAGTTTTCGAGGCTTTGAATTAAAGTACGAAGGTGACGGAGTGTTAACTTCATTACTTATGGTCTCGCCAACTTAACGTTAAGATTCAGTGTGCACCTCACAGAGGACCCATCAAATTTTAAGACCAGTTACAGTTTACCCCTAGTCAGTAAAATATTTGAAAATATTATGTTCAATCCACTAACTACGTACTTCAACATCAACAATCTGTTACATGAAAAGTAATATGGCTTTGTAAAAGGCAGGTCGACAACTGACAATGGTTCTTCACTGATCCAACATTACTTCGTTGCATGGGAGAATTCACAGAACGCAAAAGGTGTTTTTTGCGATTTAAAACCAAATAAGTTATTGTTCACTGCACAAAATTTTTAGGAATTACTCTAAATAATGAACTGCATTGGAATTAACACATATCTTCACTTAACTCTTCAATCCCCATAAAATTCCCATGAAGTCGCATGCGCCTGGCGAATCCAGAGCGGTCGCATGCGACCGCACCCATCCTCAGCACTTAAAACCATTAAAACCTATATTTAGAGACTACTTTTCTATGAAGAAGTTTGGCATTATAAAATCTATACAAAATTCTCAATCCTGTGGTCTAAACAAAAGTCAAGTTTTACTTCATTACAAAAAGATTTTATTGTATGTTGATAACAAAAAAAATATACCAAGCGGATGTCGGCAGCGTGAAAATCACAATTATTTCTATATATTACTCGAAATTATTTACGTAAAAAGATAAATTTTATTCACACAAAAACTTTAATAATAATTATATAATAAAACACTAATAAAACACTAGAAAAATCCAAAAATCAACACAACAACATCCAAATGAAAATGGCGTACGTAATGAACGTAGAATATAAATTAATATCCATTGACTAACTGTTTTTTTATTCCACTAGAAGATAGAAAATTTCATATTGAACCAATATTCTTCATAGAAAAGTACCCTCTAAACATAAGTATTTATGGGGTAAAGTGCTGTCGTGTGTGTGTGTGTGTGTGTGTGTGTGTGTGTGTGTGTGTGTGTGCGTGTGCGCGTGTGTGTGTGTGTGTGTGTGTGTGTGCGTGTGTGCGTGCGTGTGTGCGTGCGCGTGCGTGTGTGTGTGTGTGTGTGCGTGCGTGTGTGTGTGTGTGTGTGTGTGTGTGTGTGTGTGTGTGTGTGTGTGTGTGTGTGTGTGTGTGTTTTTGTAAGTGGATTTGGTTTCGGAAACCAAATAAAAACTAATCCAAAGAATGACATTATGGAAATATATCACCAAAACGCTAGAGATCTGCTGACAAAGTTAGACAAGTTTAGAAATAACATAATCATAAAAACAAGAAAACTGGATGCAATGAATCTATATATAAGATTCCGAAATAGTCCCTGTGGGATACAAGATACTAAGATGTGATCGTGCGATGGGCGGAAGGAAGGAGACACGTCTAGTGACCCCACACAAATATTCGATAAACACTTGCGTGTTCGAAATTGTGAGTGCGACGGTACACTCATTCTGTGATTTATATTTCACCGAATAGTTCTGAGAATAATTATATGGCCTTACTTAGAATAATAGAAGAATTACGTATTAGATATAGAGAAATTATTGTTATAGGAGATTTTAATCTGTACTCTTGTACTTTAAATATTAGTAACTATTAGGAATGCTTTACGACCTATTGCGAATTCACTCAAAGTAATAAGGTGTCCAAATGTTTAGGTCGTCAGCTGAATTTAGTTCTAAGGCAGGGTTTTGTGGAAAGGTGTCGGTGGAGATTGCGGAGGAAGTTCTCGTACGAGGTTCTTGTACGTAAAATGTGTTCAAATTAACATTTCTAACGCTCTATTGGCGCAGTTTAGGCGCAATAAATCCGACGATCCAATTAATTATTGGAGTTTTGGCGGGAACTTGGCCGTAGACGGATTGTCGCTCCTGTTTTGTCGCTTGAATAATGGTTTGAAGTGGATTTTGATTCGTAAAAGTGATGCGATTTTGTGAATTAAGTGTCCGCGCGTGTGAACTATTTGAGAAAACGACGAAACAAGTGCTTTGATGTCGATATAAACCTCAAGTTATTTTGATCGCTTGGGCGCCTCATGAACTTGAGTGGCAGTGGCTGTCGTCATCAACTATCTGCTAGGTTGAGCTGTCGTCAAAATCTCCCAAGGGCTTCGCAATGTGACGCATCAGCAATTGTGAAGAAAAAAAGAAAAAAAAAACATAAAATGATGAAATATTAAATACAAATAAGGAATGGTTAACACGTACTTACCGGACATTGGCAGAATTATTGTGACATTATCACAATACCAAGGGCCATATAGTTATTTAAAAAAAAAACAAAATTAATTACTGTAGATGAAACTTGGATACACCATTATACGCCAGAAACAAAAATACGGTCAAATCAGTGGACTGCAAAGGGGGAACCGGCTCCAAGAAAAGCAAAAACTGTTTTTTCGGCTGGGAATGTGATGGCGACTATTTTTGGGATAGTCGTGAAGTTATCTTAATCGATTATCTTCAAAAAGGAAAAACCATTACAGAAGCATACTGCGTATCATTACTGGACAAACTGAAGGCAGGAATTGCGGGAAAACGGCCGCATTTGCAGAAAAAGAAAATCCTGTTTCACCATGACAACGCGCCGTCGCACCTCTGCGGTTGCCATGGCGGAAATCCACGAATTACGGTTTGAACTGCTTGACCATCCGCCTTACTCACCAGATCTAGCCCCAAGCGACTTCTTTTTGTTCCTTCGTCTAAAAATTGCGCTCGGAGGATAGAGATTTGAACGTGAACAATTATTTTGCGGAGTAAAAGGCCGAGTAATATTTGGACTGGTTAGCGAGATGGGAGCATCACTGGGAGAAGTGAGTAGAGTTACAAGGAGACTATGTAGAAAAAAAATTGTCTTGTATGTTTGTTAGGTCGGAGAAACTTTTCAGACCACTCACGTACAATTATTAAAACACAATTACTATTACTACCATTTACTGTACAATTGCTAAAAAAAAATTAGACCAATGTGAATTCAGGTTTGATAAATCATTTACATATCAGCCAACATCTGGATTATACAAAACTTCTGTAAATCGAGTCTCGTTGCACTTTTGGTCATCTTTAAACAGGATTTTTGTCTTTATAATCATTTAGTATTCTACAATTTTTCAATTAAAAAAGTGGAATTAAGTCACTTGTACTATAAAATAATGTGATATACACGGAACTAAAGTAGCAGATTGTTAAAACGTGTAATCCCATAATTTCAATAATCGGCTACTTAAGTCCCTTGTATCGTAATGTACTATTCTACACTACAACTAAAGAAAATAAATTTATAGTAAGTCATTTATAGAATTAGGCGTTAATTTGCGGAAATATGTTATATTAAATAACGTTGCTAATTAGCTAAGATCTGTGTAATAAAATTGCGTGCACTTTCCCTATCACCACTAATCCCAGCACCACTACACTAGGACACACCACCGTCAATAATAGGACACGTGTTTCGCCTCTAAACGAGGCATCCTCAGGTCAAGTGAACTATGCGGAGGCTGACTGCTAAGTGATGTCGTTAGTGGAGATGGTGATTGCGCACGCAATTGAGGGAAGGCGGGAGATGCTCTCTAAACTAGGAAAGGCACATAAGTTTATTTATTTTAATTATTTATTTATTAAGCGGATCTTATTATAGTAAGTCTTCACTTTTGAAGGACAATCAATTTGTATATGTATGTTGGTAATAAAATATACTTACACGCAAATATTGGTGATTCGATCAACTGCACTAATTTATCGACTTCTGTCAAGAAATCCACTGTGATCTCCAAGTCACCGCTGTTCTCATGTTAAGGCATACCAAATAAAATATTTTTAATTTAAAAACAGATGTCATACATGAAAATGTAATACCATCACCACTACAATTGCCATGTGTTTAATGCGTGTGACGACAATTATTAAGCAATACATGTGTTTAACGCGTGTTATAAAATAAAACGTTAGGTTTAAAGAGAAGTGCATTAACTTGTCCGAGTATTCAAGCATTGTTTTGTAAAGTTGTTATATTGACTACCTATCAAATACGTCTCGGTTGGCTGCCATCTTAATATATATATATATATATATATATATATATATATATATAATAAATTACGTGTCACGTTGTTTGTCCGCGATGGACTCCTAAACTACTTAACTGATTTTAATCGAATTTGCACACCGCGTGCAGTTTGGTCCAACTTGAGAGATAGGATAGTTTTTATGCCGACAATTTTTTTCGCGACTTTAAGGATATTTAATAGGACATGACAAATTGTCGTCGAAAGGGCAGAACAACGTATGCCTGGAAAGCTAGTTATCTTATAAAATACACTAACCAACTAGATAAGTTGGTGTTGGTGTTGATTTGCGTATTTGATATGTTATTTTGGGGATACTTTGTATTAACTTAACTGTGTTCAATGATTCTAGAACCTAAGAGTCAATATTGATGCATATAACTTTTTATCATACCTTGAACGAAGGTTCGTATTTCTACCCTATTTTCAGGGACCCAAGTCACCAAAGTGCCACATTGTCTCCCGATTCAATAACTTATTAATTTAGTACGCATGCGTCTTCTATCTCTATAGTTTGTAAACGTCAAAAGTATATGCCATGAATCATAATACATTGAGAATAAATTATATTTCTTGAATTTAAATGGAGCTTTCGATTCTGGTCTGAAAAAAATAGTATACGTACTACGGGAGAAAAGTGTGTCATCGCAACCCGCGTTCTAACCAATACCAAGCGGGTTGCAATGTCATACTTTCCTCCCTAGTGACGTAATATACTATTAATTTAAATAATTTTTGGAATAATTTATAGCACGTGCAAAGGATACAAAGTGGCGATGAGTCGGTTACAGTGCGCGTAGTGATGTGTGAGCAGGCACAGCGCCAGCAGCGACACCGGGCTGTGGCACCAGCACAGGTACAGCGACCTGAACAGCGACATTGTGCCCTGATAACGGACAACAGAATAACATCATGATCTTATTGCCGCCATATCATCTCCACGTACGATGTTAACCTTGTCAACAGAGCCTCAGATGTGTATATAAAAATTTAGAATTGTTTGGTATGACGGGGGAAGTTAGAGTGGGTGAGAGGAGAGGGGAGTATCTCCTACACCCCGCCACCACTCTCAAGTAAAGATAATACACCATTCCTAAGAAAAAATAAAAAGACCTGACCTGAAAGTGATAACATTTGTCTCTCTCCGGGGAGCGTGTGTCCTCTATCACAACTGTAAGGACTTCAGGGTGTTCATGTATTTGTAGACGTTAAAAAAATAACGAAGGCTGTGGCGGGAGCTGCGCTGCGTGTAAAGTATGTAATAATAATTTCATTATTAAGAATAAAATACATAAGAATAAAAATACGATAAATGTATAATAATGTGACACTAGTCTTTGGTATGGTTTTACGCCCTTATCACACTTACACAGATTTACGTATGCTATTTAGCTTTCACAGTAATGTTGCATTTGTTTTTCTATGATTTACTAATTTTTAGGTTATGATAGTTTTTTTTTATTTTCTCAAAAACAGTTATATTGGGGGATCAAACCTCAACCAAATAAAACACCTTACTCCTCCAAATTCCTGCCAAACTGACTGTAGATTTTCTCGACTTTTTTTTATAAATGGCTATAATTTTGAAAATACATACTCGTAACAAAGATTTTTTTTAAATATTTTTCTGTTAACTATTATGACTTAACTTATAACCCGATTCCAGCTTGACGTCGACTTCTGGGACAGCCTGTATATTATTTTGAGAGCAGATCATATACATAAACATTAAAAATCCAATTTATTATAATATTAATATAAAAACATAATAGAAATGTTCTTAAAATAGACCCTTGGGGTAATCCATGAAATTCTTAATAAGATTAAAAAATATTTATCGGGTTTAAGAAACATTATGACATTATATAATTATCAAAGAGATGATAAAGTTGTAAAATACATTGTTATAATTTGCTTGTGAATAGCTAGTGTAATGATCAAACGCTTGGGTAAACGCATACTAATATATTTAATGAAGAAATATATTCAGAAAATGACTAATAATGGCCTGAAAATCAAAGATGGCTTCTCCTTTATTATCAGCTCATAAAAGTAGTTTTTAGTTAGAAGCTCGTAAAAGTCCACTTATGGATAGGTGAAAGTTTTTCTGGGCACTTCACTTATATTTCTACTTAAATTTATGGCCGATACGCTGTACAATCAAATATGAAAGTAATTTACTGGCTTTTCCATATTCCGTAGCTGTAACCGCAGATCGTAAAGTTCCGCAGCCGTGAGCAGAATTGTATTCAACACATCCACCATGACCGCAGCGAACCGGAGATTCTTCTCCTCAAGCAATATCTTTGATAGCGCCTTGTATATGTCTTCGGCGTTTAACAACACACATAGTTGCCTGTAAAAACGATAATTATAACTATTTGTGGTTGATTTTTTTTTATAGGATAGGGTGACAAACGAGCACACAGTCCACCTGATGGTAAGTGGTTGCTGCGGCCCATAGACATCTACATCTATCCTCGATTACAAATCAAAATGCAGATGCGTTGTTACCCGTGAGGACTAAGATGAAATGCCTCGTTTCCAGTAAAAAGGGTCTCCGGTTCTCTACACTACATACGAAACACAGCAGCATTATGAAACTATTTCACGCTGGTATTCTGTGAGAGCGTGGTCCTTCCCCGGTCTAATGTTCAATGTTCCAATCCAATGTTGCTTAACTTAGTTTATGTGTGTATTATCCATGTATGTAACTTAGGACTACTGTCTACTCGTAATTATTAATAACTCTGTAACTTAGTAGTAAGGCGTAATTGGGGGATCACACACCGATTTGTCAGTGAAGTCACAAGGCTCCAACTAAAAACCCACCTTCACACTCTACCTAATACATACCAATAATAATAAATTTATTTCAGGCAACAAGGACTTAAAAATTAAGAACATTGGTCAACATATATAAAACATAAACATTATTCAGGTAAATTTTCTTCTTTGGCGCATCCCTTTATCGGCGAAACGTTAAAATCATAAAAAATACACGTGTACCAAATGTATTTTGCAGGAACCTGAAGTACGTAGGATTTGTAAGTTCGTTGACCTATTAAGGCTCGCCGAGCCGAGTCGAGTCGAATCGCAGAAAGTCGCCTCCTATATATTTACTATGAAACTGCGTCCAGAGCAACAAGCCGCGGCGCGCCGAATTGAATCGACCGCGCGAATTGCTTGACAGGCGAATTTATTCGCTGATGCGATTCGGCGCGCCTCATTCGACGCGGAGAAGTGGATGCGCGCAACATATTTTTATTAATTTCTATTGAGTTTTCATAAAAATCTTTTTGTTTTTAATAAAAATGAATGAAGAACTTTTTCATAGGATAAACGAAATTATTTAAAAATTTAAGAGGATCCCTTCTAAAATCTGGATATAAATGGTGAAATTCGCCATAGTTATTTCTTTTCATATAAATGTCGTGTATCCAGGTATTTGGGAGCACGCAGTTTCCTTTTTCTATTCTCCTCTGCTTCATCAAAAAGTTTTTGAAATAAATCTCACATCTCTTCATATGAGCTATCCATGACGCAAAAACGACCTAATTTAATGAAGAGTTTGCTGTGAATTAGCGATTCGATTCAATTCTTCAGATGGACGCACTAGGAATAAATGCGACTCGCTTCGATTCGACGCGTTTCTACTTCAGTCGACGCCAGGCTTTAGACTCCAGACGCTGCAAATGTAAAGAGATCGGATCCTCGATGCGGCATTGGCTTCGTTCTGCCACGAAACGCCGTACGTCTTCTTCCGACGTATTTCCGTCCAAACGGGAGATATAGAGCTCTATAGTCGGCTCCACAACACATTTTTAATAAACGCAAGTTGAACTTACGTTTATTTTTGCGGTCCCACGCTGATTAAAGACGGGTCTCGACCGATGTCTATTCTCAACAAAAGTAAACCCGTCATTATCAATCTTGTTTCGGGTCACCAATGGAACTGATTTTATATCCCCATTCTTTGGTTTTCGAACACAAGAGGGTGCCGAACTTGAAGATTTTCGTGCAAAATCCGCAAACGTCTTCGCTTGTTGTGAGGTTGGCTTCGGCGGAAGAGCACTAATCGGTTCAGTCGCGGGCTGATTTGGTGATGCAACGACTACCGAAGTCGCTCTAGTTTCACGGTCATCAACCCGCTGACAGACGGTATCGCATGAGTCGTAATCATCGGTGAAATATGACTACTGTTACGGTTACCGCTTGTTGTGTTTACACTCTGCGACGGCGGTGAATTCGCAGATGTATTATATTATATATATATATATATATATATATATATATATATATATATATATATATATATATCAGTCGTCCTTTGACATTGTCGCTAAACACACGCTTGTTCGTTTGAATAGTTATCTCAATCTTTCTCAATCAGTCTTTCTCAAACTTTTCATAATGTTTACCTGCTCTGGTTGCGGCCTTCAACACTCTGACGGTCCTGTTTGCAGTTTATGTAAGAATCGGTACGACTTCGGTTGTGCTGGAGTTACTGAGACCGGGTTTCGGAAGCTTGGTGACAGGAAGAACAACTGGCGCTGTCCGAAGTGCAAGGCGGGCCCACCACTTTCGCCGACTCCTAACTCACCAGCGATTAGTCAGATGGATAGTGTGCTAGAACAGCTGAGCCATATTAATCTACGGTTGGCTCCATTGGCGTCGCTGATGGAAGACATCAAATCCATCAAGTCGGATGTCATTAGTCTAAAGTCGTCGTTAGAAATGGCACATGAGTTAATAGATAAATTTTCGAGTACTGTTAAATCCCTGGAATCGAGGATAGCTAAAGCGGAGGAGATGGCGAATGACGTATCAGGGCTGCGTGCGGAAATAACCAAGTTAAACCAGGAACTTGACATCAGGGACCAGTGGGCTAGATCCAACAATATTGAAATCAGGGGGAATACCACAAAAAAATAATGAAGACCTCTATGATTTAACTCAGAAAATTGGCAACATGTGTAATTTTCCTGTAAAAAAAGAAGATATAAATTATATAGCCAGAGTGCCCACTCGTGTACCGAATGTTGAGAAACCAATAATTGTTTCCTTTAACAATCGATATATTAAGGAAAATTTTGTTTCATCATCGCGTAAGACTCGGCTGTCGGTGTCGGACATGGGCTTTGCATCTACTGGATATTGTTATGTGAATGATCACCTAACTCAACGGAACAAGGTTTTACTGAGCAAAGCCAAATCTCTGGCGAAAAATAATAATTTTAAATATATATGGGTTAAGCACTCAAAAATTATGGCCAGGAAGTCTGATACTTCTCCTATATTTTTTATAAGGTGCGAGAAAGATCTTGTCAGAATAGTTTAAATATTAATTTGACCTTTTTTCTTTTGTACTCAAAAAATTTATTGTCTTATGAAATATTGTTACAAAGTTTGAGAGCCGTCACCGTCTGTTTGTTAACGTTTTATTTTATCCATAAATATGACTGTGTTGCAGAGTTCAAGCTAATATCATATGTAAGTATGCAGCCATTGACGCAACGTTCACCCGTATGGGCACGTTTATACATCAGCGTACTACCCATTTTAGATTGCGCGCTACTAAACTTAAGTCTGATTTTGCCTGTCATTTACTTCGACTGCACAAGACCTATTATTAACTATTTCATATTTACCCTACTATTTATTGCTGTTATTATTTGCTATTTTAATATGAAATTATCTCGAATTAATACTAATATCAATCGAAATAGTACCACCAATCGTAATCTATTACCATTTATATTTTCTGGACTTGTCGTCTTAATGTTAATGTTAAACTGGAATTTGTTACGCGTTTACGCTCAATTTTCTCTCCTATGTTCAAGTAATTGCCAGTACATAGGAATTGTAAATGGCTGTCTCTTCAAGTACTATACGCGTAAAGGTATATTATTATTACAAAATATATTTTATATACTCTTATATTTTACGGATGCGAACACTTTGTTACTAAGTCTGAGTACCCGCCTCTCCGGGTATTATCGGCCTGAAGGTGTATCCTTATTTGTATTTTTATCATTATATACACATTCTTATATATACGTAATAATGAAATTATACTTCATGTTGTTATTATGGGCTGAGAGTGACTGTTACACTCATACGTCCACTGGTCTTGTGATTATCTATAGTGATAATTGGTACCTCATGTTTTATTTTTTTGATAATAATCTTATTAGTTGCGGTTTTGCTCAAGTTGCGGATTGTATGTATATTTATGTATCACATGTGTGTGTATATATGTTTTTATGCGTAGGTATGCGTGTGCATGTATGTGTATGTTTATGTGGTTACATATGTAAGTGTATGCGCACGTGTTTGTATATGTTTTTCATGATTACTAATGGCTTCGTACGACCTTAAACTGTATTACCAAAATGCTCGGGGTCTACGCACCAAGACTTACGCATTCCAGCGGAGTTTACTCCTGTCCTCTTACGATATTATCTCACTAACGGAGACCTGGCTTACGGATGGTCTAAGTGATAGCGAATTATTCGATGATAGGTACATTGTCTGGCGGCGTGATAGGAATTATCAATCGACACAGTTGAAGTATGGAGGTGGGGTATTGTTGGCTACTCACCGTCGGTTAGCTGCAGTGGAACGCCCAGAATGGCACTCCTCTGCCGAAGACATCTGGGTTACAATCACATCGAAAAAAGGAAAACGGGGATTACATTCAAATAATATTCACATTTGCACCTTATACTTGTGTAAGGAAAATCTAGGTAATTCTTTCAATACGCAATTGCAAAACTTCTCAGAGAAGCTGTCACTCATTGTTAGTTCATGTCCGAACGACTTATTTTTAATAATGGGAGACTTTAACTTAAGTAACATCAACTGGAATGGTGAGATTGACTGTCTGCAACCTATTGGGATCCTTGGTGAATCGCAGTTATTATTTTTCGATACATTAGCCGAGTGCAACCTTAATCAGTTTAACTTGAATAGAAATATTAACAATAGAATACTCGATTATGTTTTGTGTAACAAATACGTGTGTGTATCGGCATGTAACGATCCTCTGGTACCAGAGGACCCTCACCACAAGTCGTTAGATCTGACCTTGACCTTTGCTCTAGACGATTCACTTGGAACTAATCTCAGACTCAAATATTTTTATGACAAAGCAGATTACGAGGCCATTTCTTCCTCACTAAATAAAGTGAACTGGGTGATAGACTTGAACAATGGTCCGTTGGACAATGCCGTTGATATATTTTATGCCCACTTATATAATGTTAGAGATAAACATGTCCCTCATAAAATAATAACTTCTTCCTCTTTTCCACTTTGGTATAGCTGTTCACTCAAGAAACTATTGAAAGAAAAATACAAATATTATAAAAGATATCAGGTATATGGTAACATGGTTGACCTCGATACTTTTCGACTTCTTAGAACTAGGGCTAAACGCCTGGAACAGGAGTGCTATAATAATTACATAAAATGCACGGAAGATGCGATAGTTAGGCAACCAAAAAAGTTTTGGTCGTTTGTAAAATCATTCAATAAGGGCTCTAACTCACTTCCGTCTAAATTACACTACGAAGGACGGTCTGCAGATACTGGTCATGGTATTTGTGATCTTTTTGCTTCGTATTTCCAATCCACTTTTCTTACTCCATTGTCACATAGTAATAACTTCAAATACTCACCTTTAAACTCAAATAGCGTCTCTGTTTGTATTAGTAATGTGGAAATCAGTACGGATTCAATTTTAACGTTATTAAAGGCTTTAGACTTAACCAAGGGTTCAGGGCCAGACCAGATTGTACCGATCTTTGTCGTCAAATGCGCAGAGTCAATTTCCGTACCATTATCTATTCTATTCAAGCGCTCAATCACGGAGGGACTTGTACCTCGTATTTGGAAATCCGCATTTATTTCCCCGATACATAAAGGTGGTAGTAAAAATGACATCAAGAACTACAGACCTATATCTAAATTATGCCTGTTCGCTAAAGTGTTTGAACGCATAGTGTATTCTCAAGTTTATCAATCATTATCATCATTTTTTATTCCAGAACAACATGGATTTTTAGCGATGCGTTCTACTTCGTCTAATCTTTTATTTTTCACAGATTTTCTTACAGCTGGCATGG
The DNA here is from genome assembly GCA_907164705.1 of Parnassius apollo. NCBI lineage: Eukaryota > Metazoa > Arthropoda > Insecta > Lepidoptera > Papilionidae > Parnassius > Parnassius apollo. The sequence goes on from CAJQZP010001584.1 coordinate 4,324,019, forward strand.
ATTCTGGGGGTCAAGTTGACGCTATTTTTACGGATTTTAGCAAAGCCTTTGATTGTATTGATCATCAAATACTGCTACAAAAGCTCCTGTTTGCTGGAATTCATGGTAATTTATACCGTTGGTTTACATCCTACATTGAAAAAAGATCGCAAGCAGTAGTAGTGAATGGATTCTCATCAAACTGGAATGATGTCCCTTCTGGAGTTCCCCAGGGATCTTTGCTGGGACCTTTACTTTTTAATATTTTTATAAACGACGTAGCCTCTTGTTTCCAACACTCTAACTTCCTTCTATACGCGGATGACATGAAGATATTTAAAAGGATTGATTCACTACGCGATACTAAGCTATTACAGGAGGATTTGGAACGTTTTGAACAATACTGCTTTCGTAATAACTTACGGCTAAACATTCAGAAATGTTACTGTATGACTTTCACTCGCAAATTTAAATTTGTGGAAACTCTATATAAACTTACTGATCAGGTGTTACACAGGGTAGATGAGATTCGTGATCTGGGTATTATGCATGATCGTAAATTAACATACGAAAGGCATATAGACCAAATCTGTAGAAAGGCTAATAAAACTATGGGCTTTGTTTTTCGGTCGAGCTCCCAATTCCATAGTATAAAGGTAATTAAGGTCCTTTATTGTTCCTTGGTGCGTAGTATTCTTGAGTATTGCTCACAGGTATGGAATCCACGTTACAATGTATACATTGATAGGATCGAGTCCATACAACGTAGATTTTTGAAATATCTACAGTACAGGCTGGGAAGCAACGATTGCAATTATGAGGCGGGGTGCCGTAGACACCATTTACTACCCTTAAAGGAACGGAGACAAATTGCCGACGTGGTTTTCCTAGTCAAAATTGCTCAAAACCGTGTAGATTCTCCGCATTTACTCTCGAAAATCAACATGAGGGTGCCTTATAAAACATCAAGGCAACCTATATGTTTGGATATTCCACAGTCCTCATCCAATTACAGACAAAACACTTTCTTTATTCGTGCCGCAAAAACTTTAAATAGTGCAGTGGCGTCTACGCAGCTTGATCTCTTTACTTCTTCAACACTTCGTTTCAAAACCACTTTGACGGACTCTTGGTTTGATGGCTCTCGAACTGATCCTTAGGTGTCATTTACCATCTTAATAAAAGTGTATCAAGTGAACAAGCTCTTTTGTAATTCAATTGCGAAAACATGTAAATGGTGTATAGTTTTAATTCAGTTATGTTGTTTTGTAATAAAACACTGTTTGTTTTCCTAATAAATAAAAATAAAAATAAAATAAAAAAATATTGTAATGTGTACATCAAATAAATAGTTCTTTTTTTCTTACCTTATGATAAACGCTCCTCTGTCTTCTAATAAATTTTCGTCGGCCGCCAACAACTTTAGAAGCGCCTGCAGGAATTTATAATAATAAGGACTGGACTCTAGGTCACCTGGAAACAAAAGTTTATTAAATGATTGTAATTATACATTCAACAAATGTATGAGTGAATGATAGTTTTGATTGCATAAAATGGAACGTAGAAGTGAAAGAATCGAGACGGATATATGAGAGAGGGAGAGAGGAGGCGTACTTTCATATAAGTAGTCCTATGATCAGCTGGTACGTATTTATGTCATAGTAGTTTTCCATAAATTGCGCGTTTGTGTTCGCATCACAAAAAAATGTGTTATTGGACTTTTCTGTCAAGAAAATTTCTGTAGCAGCCCGGAGTTAGGAAATTGGCGGTGTTACACCCCCGTGTCTAGGAAAGCAAATAAAGCCGTAGGTCCTATACCGTATCTTGTTATGAGAGTGTGTGTGTGTACGCACACGCACGGACGGATAGTATACGTGTGCGTGTGCGCGTGCAGTGTATCAGGACAGGAGTAAATCTAGGCCAGCGTGTGTATGTGCGTGAGTACGTGTGCGCACACGTGTGTACGTATGCACGTGTACATACGCGTGTGTGCGTGCACAGTGTACCGGGGCAGAAGCAGCTCTCGGCTAGTGAGCATGTACGTGTGTGCGTGAGTACGTCTTCATGTGCGCGTGAGCGTGCAAATTACCGGGGCAGAAGCAGATCTCGGCCAGTGTTCGTGCACGTGTGTGTGTGTGTACGTGTACATGTGCGTGTGAGCGTTCACAATGTACCCTGGCAGGAACAAATCTCGGCCAGTGTCGTGTACGTGTGTACGTGTACATGTGCGTAGTGTACCGGGACAGGAGCAGATCTCGGCCAGTGTGCGTTACGTGTACATGTGCGTGTGAGCGTGCACAGCATACCAGGGCAGGAGCAGATCTCGGTCAGTGTGCGTGTACATGTGTACGTGTACATGTGCGTGTGAGCGGTACAGTGTACCGGGACAGGAGCAGAACTCGGCCAGTGTGCGTTTACATGTGTGTGTGAGCGTGCACAGCATACCAGGGCAGGAACAGATCTCGGTCAGTGTGCGTGTACGTGTGTACGTGTACATGTGCGTGTGAGCGTGCACAGTGTACCGGGGCAGGAGCAGATCTCGGCCAGCACGGCGAGCGCGCGCCGCAACACGTCGTCGGCCGCGTCCGCCAGGCTGCCCACCACGCGCGAGAACACAGCCTCCGTATGCCCATACATCTGCACACACACCATGTTTTCAACGTGGTAGTACCACGCTGCAGCTATATTGTGTTGTAGCACGAATGGCTCGGCTCCACCGGGGAAGACCACGCCCGCACAGAATACCAACATGAAATAACAGCGTATTGCTGTGTTTCGTATGGTGAGTGTAGAGAATTGGAGACCCTTTTAACTGGATACGAGGCATTTCATGTTAGTCCTTAACGCATCCACATTTTAAATTGTAATGGGAGTTATATTTAAATGTATAGACATTCAAAAATAACTTCACCATCAGATGGATTGCGTGCTTGTTTGTCACACTTATTCTATAAAACATAACAACACCGAGATTTTTGGGGCCCGTTGCCCGAAGACTGGGGCCCAAACACTCTATGGCCTTTCATGCATTATAACCTTAGCAAAATACGATTCTTTGATCGGACACCAGTTGAAATTTTGTATACTACTCGAAGTTCATACATTACGCTACTTAAAATAAATAAAAATCATCATTTCCAAAGAAGTGCTGAAAATGAAGTTTTAAATTCGACCACTACGACGAGTGATTCTGGTAATGAAGAAGTACTTGTAGCTTTCCTCTTTTTAAAAAAGAGAAGTCGTCAGCAAAAAAAAACATTAAAATACTGAATCCATCTATTTATTCATATAACACTATAAATTATAGTTTTGTTACTGCACGAGAACTACAAGATGACAGAATTTTTAAATTGCTGCATCTCGTGAAATTGTTGCCTGTCCTGCTTCATCAATAAATACAACATTTAAACATGGATATTTTTAAAATTCTTTTATTAAATTCTTTCTCCGCTGCCATTTGAAAAGATAATTTGGATCCCAACGAACTGGCGACTGATATAGCGGGTATCATGACTTGAGAATGCGTAGGATATCGGTAGCGAAGTGTGAGAGTCACCGTTCAAAATTATGTGCAATATTAATTGGCGGTTCACCCTCTAAGGGTACAATACCATATATATGGTAAGTGTCGTACTGTATGAAAGGTCTTAGTTGTGCAAAGAAGACGTATCAACGTTTCCATTGACTTTTATATTTTACTGTATAACGACTGGTCGGACCGCGCATTAAATCAATGATTTTTCATGCAGTAAACACAGTTAATAACACAATAGCCGCAGAGGCCTCGCGACAGGCTAATTACAAACCAAGCTGTGGTTGCCGACAAGAGAGCAGAGCAGAAGAACATGAGCAGTAACTTCATTTGTATAGAATTTCTTCACTTGGGGTAATTCAGTTAAATTGTGGTCCTTATTTTAAAAAATGATTTCATTAACTACTTAACATTCGAAAAAGTACATTAAAAATTAATTTCATTAAGAAATAACCTATTGTTGTTTTAATTTGTATAAATTCACATTGAACAACATTGGGATGCATTGTAAACACGTGCAAGAATGAATAGGCTTTTGTTAAGTTTAATTAATGTGCTTTATAATCTTCGACTGCATTACGACTTAAGGCGTTATCACACTGGCGATTTGCAAGCGAGTATGAAAGAGACGGGTGACGAGATTCGCGCGGTCTATGATTTATTCTATGACGCAATGTTTTTGCGGCGAGCTCGCTTCGCACTCGCTTTGCTTTGAACTCGCTTGCAAATCGCCAATGTGATAACGCACTTACCATCAGGTAGGACAGTAGTTAAGTATTCTCTTAGCATAGTTAAAAAAAATATTTAATAACAAATACCTCAGTAGGTAGTTTATTGTATAGATGTAAAATCCAGTCCAAAACAGCAACTTTGGTATGCACAGAACTATGGTGCAGCATTTGCGTAAGTACTCTCACCACGGCGTCCAAGTTCAACTTTCCTTCGTTATTTGATTGTTGGTCTTCATTTGTATCACTCTCTGTTAATGTTTTATCAGCAATCGCTTCATCTTCTTCCGTACCTTGTGGAGCAGGAGTAGACTCAGGCGAGCTTGATGTTACGAGCTTTGTAAGTTGAAAATTTACTGTTGCAGCCGTTTCCCGTATATCTGGACTTTATAGCTAAGGTTTTTAAGATAAGGTAGTTTTATTACAGTTATTTGTGTAACATAATTAGCAAATTATGAGATTTAAATGTCTACCGCTATGAGATGTAAGGAATAGATATAAGCATATCACATATAAACATATATACAATGTAACCTAATTATAACTATTTAAGGATTGATTATTGCAAATATATTCAGTATCTACTCAACAGTCTTGGCTTTCATTTCTCTCTCGTGCCACAACATTACATGGCGACCCTGCCAGGCGGTGCGCGTGCGTTGTCACCGCTTCACCGTTGTAGCGCACCGCCGCGGCCTTCATTTTTTTTTAAATAAAATGGGAAAATAATTTAAAGAAATAATACAAAAAAAATACAATTATTGAATTGACATGCTACCGGATGTGACAACAAAACCAAAAACTGATACGAGAAGTGGGCACAATAATAATTTAAAGAAGTTAACTCAAAATTAAAATTGAAATATATATAGTACTATGAAGACAATCAAACTATCAATATTATTAATTTATTAATTAGTAAACAAAGAATGAGGAAAATAAAATGTGGATTTCAAGATACGGAATATTAATTTAAAAAGGGAAAGAAGTAGTTGTATTCTAGGGCGCATCACCCAGAAGGATGTGAAAATTGAGCCGAAAAGAATAAAGAAGAACTTGAGAGCAAAAGTGTGTTAAAAGTAAGCCGAAACGGAGACATAAGAAGAGGCGACAAGGTTATTATTTCTTTAAGGAGATAAACTAATAATATCTATTAGAAAAAGAAGAAAAATGTTACGGAAAAAACGGGAAAGATCAACTTCAGAAACAAATATTATGACAGCTTCAAATATTACATGAAGATTAAATGAATTAGATGGTGAGACCACAAATTTAAGAAAAATAGAAGAAACTTAAGTCCGCAAGCCTTAGCCGATAAGAAGATAGAAAAATTGAGCCGAAAAGTACAAATTATGAGGTAACTTCGCACCTATGTGATTTTAATTCTATTTCAAACTTTATTTAACAATTTGAGATTGTTTTTTTGCTATTATGTTTTTAAAGTTAAATATTAAATATTTTGTATTTTACATATAATTAAGTTGAAATTATTTAACAGATTATTCACAATATACTTCATTATCAAATATTTTATTACCTACAATAAAAAAAAACAATTATAATACAATATCAAAAATTAAGTTGAATTTTAAGCACTTATGTGGCACTTCTATTAAGGCGCAAGACCATTTCATATTCCCTTTTATGCAGTAATGTTTTTGTATAATTTTTTTCCTCCTCCTGTCTGCCAAACAATTAATGAAATAATAAAATAATAGATTCCAATTTTACGCACTTGATTTAAAATAATACTGTGATACATTTCATTGATTTTTTTTTTCTCGAATCCAAATTTTAAAGGGTTAGAAACATTTCACTATCGTTATAAGTTTTAATTTTTTTTAAAGGCATTAAATCTTAAATTTATATAACTTATGTAAAATATTAAAAAAAAATCTTTTAAATGTTTAAATAAATTAATGTATCGTTGTGTAAAGTTGATAACTCTTATAATGTGATTTTCAATTATTCTGTAAACACGACATAATAAATAACATACTTTCAGTAATATTTTTCGATCTATATAAAAGTGATATAGCTTTTAACGATGTAACCATGTGGACTTCTGAATAAATAAGAAATTAAAAATATCAGTTTAACTACTACTACTTATGTAGTAACAAATTGTACACGTTAAGTTGACATTAGGCACGATCATACGATGCGATTATTTTTAACGTTTATTATCAATTCTATTTTTCATATTTTCTGGCTAAAATAACACTTTTTATTTCTTTTGAAAGACAAGAAACTAGTTAGGTAGGTAAATATAACAAGAGTCAATCTTTACACAGTGAATATAAAAGATCTGCTAACCATTTCTTACGAATGATACTGATGTTTCCAAAAATATGATATTATAAAATGTTATGCAATGAGCGTATCTTATAAAAAACATAGTAACATAGATGATAAATTTAAACTGAACACAGCAACATGCAACACATGAACAGGTGTAGGATAAATCACCAACATTGTAATAGCGATAAAAATAATAAGTATAGGAAAATAAATGAGTAAATGATAATAGTATTGTTATATAGATGAAAATAATAAATAAATAACAGTATAAACAGGAATAAAGTAATTAAGAGAGGTTATGAATTTACTCAATACCCTAACAAATAATAAATTTAAACAAAGATGCGCTCCTCCTAAACTTATTGTTAATTCAATAGAAATTACTGATCCTCATGAGATATGCAATATATTTAATAACTTTTTCGCTACTATAGGGCCATATTTAGCTGACGAAATACCTATTCAGTTCCATGTAAATTATACTCACGCACTACCAAAACCACTTTTACAAAATTTGCAAATGAATAATTTAGACCCATGCACTGAAGAAGAAATTCTTAATATTATTAACAAACTTGATTCAAACAGTAGTGTCGGTCTAGATGGTATTAGTACAAAGATTATCAAGTGTGTGAAGGACTTAATAATAAGTTCATTAACGAAAAACTTTAACAAACTTTTACAAAACGGATCATTTCCAGACTCACTTAAAATAGCCAAAGTAACACCTATTTACAAATCGGGACCAAAAACAGAACCGGGCAACTATCGACCAATTTCCGTACTGCCAGTATTATCAAAAATTCTCGGCTACAAAACTACTTAGATTCTATAGATTTCTTTTTTGAAAGACAGTACGGATTTCGTTCTAAAAGTAATACACTCACAGCTACAATTGATCTGGTAACTAAAATCAAACAAAACATTGATAAAAAAAACATCGTACTAGGAGTATTCATCGATTTGAAAAAGGCATTTGACACCGTAAGTCATAAACTGCTCTTAAAAAAACTGGAAGTCATTGGTATTACTGCACAGCCTTAAAAATGTTTGAGTCTTACCTCACGAATAGATCCCAGGTCGTTAAAATAGACAGTAGCACTCAAAGTCCCCCACAACCCATAACCTATGGAGTTCCACAAGGTTCAATATTGGGTCCTCTGCTCTTTTTAGTCTATATTAACAATATGCATGAGTTGGGCTTGAATGGCAATATCACACTTTACGCCGATGACACTTGCCTTTTTTACTTTGGCCCTTCAATTCATGATCTTGTCTCTCAAGCCCAGCAGGACCTTGACATTCTTCACGATTGGTTACAATACAATTTATTAACTATCAACATTTCCAAAACTAGCTACATAATATTTAAAGCAAAAAATAAACCTATACCTAATTTCACACCTCTTAAAATAAACAATACACCATTGCAAGAAGAAACTAATGAAAAATATCTTGGCCTTCATTTGGATACCTATTTAACATGGAAAGTTCACATTAAATATTTAATAACCAAATTAATGTCACTTCACGCCTTACTTCGGATTAATTTTCGATACATACCACAGAAACTACGTTTCACAATATATAATGCCCTAGTTAAACCACACCTGTTATATCTCATCGAGGTCTGGGGAAGCGCTGCCAGTACTAGATTAAACAAATTACATATCCTACAAAATAAAATCATAAAAATGCTATTCAACTACAATTTCCGAACGTCAACTTCAAAAATTTTCCGAAAGACGAATCTGATGAATATCAAACAATTATACATTTACAGCACATGTATCTTTATTCGCAAATCCATGAACAAGAAGGTCCGCACGGATCTGCAATTCACCAAGCGAAAAAAAGTTGGGCGCATCTGCACTCGACGCGCAAGCTTCATTGTTTTGCCTAAAACTCGAACAAAGTACGGCCAGACTACAATTACATGCGAAGGTTCGCGCCTTTTTAATAAGATACCCTCGGAAATAAAAAATGTAGACTCGTTCAATGTATTCAAAAAGCGACTAGCAAATCATATAATCACAAACATATCTATCTGAGTGCGTTGGACTGGTTTGTTCCTGGTTATTATTGTGGTGATAAGGTGATAGTGTATAGTAGAATTTAACTTTTCTTTTATTTGTATAGATTTTTCCCGTCAATAGCTGTTTTTGATTTTATTTATTTTTCAACAACATAGGTACGACAATGAATTTTGTTAGTTAGATTTACTTTTATTTATGTTCTCATGTAAGTGGCGTATAAAATGTCTTTATGAGAATAAATGTCTTTAAACATAAACATATATTTAATAATAATGTTTCAAAAAAAAAGTTAAACACCGACAAAGAAAATTTATTGATAAGAATGTTCTCTCATTTGTACAAAAAATTAGAAAGCATGTAATTGGTATGAGGAACGGAAGAAAGGAATGTTCGAACGTGTAAATACGAATGATTTAGTTACTAAATTTTGTCAATATTGGACTGATCACCCAAATATTGATGATGCTTAAACTTTGCGATTTGAAATGAGTGAGAATGGTGCAGATTAGTATATGGAAGCATGGAGCATGAAAGTATATAAAGAACAAGGTAATGAAGAAATAAAGAAGGAATAAATATTTATGGCAATAATAAAAATAAAAGAAAATGAGACATTGAACAATAAGTAATGGAGAGATACGGGAACGTCCATCACTGGTAAAGCATATAGTCCTCAAGCAGGTTATGCTTCCGTGATAGGATGATAAAATAAGGAGTTACGGGTACTAGGGAACAACGCCTTCAGTACAAGTGATGTAACTGAGTTTACTCATATTAGTACTGTTAGGGACCAGAGAAGTCTTAAATTTGTTACCCTTAATAATGGTACATTGAGGTCACATCCTTCGTTGGATCATGGTGCGAACATAGTTTTCCTCTGTGACAATTGTTGGAGTCCTTTAAAAGTGACTTAAAAAACGTACACCTCAAGGTTGTGCGCACAACCCAAGGTACACTATTACCTTGATACAGTATGAAAAAAAATTATGTACCAATAAAATAAAATGATTATAATACCCAAGTAAATAAATGTATAAAGTACCCAAGTAAATATCATGAAATGAAATATAATTGAAGTGAATCGAAACTCCGGTTCCCGATATTTAATAAATAAATACATATATGCGTGAATAGAGAGAAATAAAGCTAGCTAAAAGTCAAAATATTAAATAATAAAAAAAGAGAACGTACGTACAAGATTTATGAAAAGAAATGATAATAAAAAGGCCTAACAATCTACAAAAATACAAGGTAATAAGGGGATCCCCGACCAAATCCATAGGGTTGGATAGATAGTTATATTGCAATTCTATATTAGGACTATTAACGCTACCCAAAATGCTACTAGCAAGTTGCACATATAACAACTATAGGTTCGCACAACCACAACAAATAAAAATATATCAACCCAATATGATAAGTACACTTTCGCGTAAATTTATAAACAATATTTAGCCACATTGATTCATATTTACAATGATTCTACTTTAAATAATTTTTTTCTGTCTCATGTTTTCTTATCTAAAATGTGTATAATTTTGAACTACATTTATATAAAGCTTATTATAATCAAGTCCAAATGTTATCGATACACTATTATTGTAAAGTTTATAATGTAATCGTTTTTTTTTTTCTATAAAAAAGGGAACGAAAACCTAAAATTGTGTCACCTGCTTGAAATAAAATTGTCTTTTCCAATATTAATAAATATTTTGTAAAAAAAAAAACTTTAGCTGTGTACCTAACAGTGTATTATCTTTTTATATAAATTTCTGTCCCAATTAAGATAAACGTATGTCTTAGAAGTCATGAAATAATGAGTGTTCGAAATTATAAAACTAACTTAAATAATGAATGTTTATTAACGTACCTATGTAAAAGTAATATTTATTATTAACAATGTAACTATTTCTAAATATCTGTTCCAAGTTTTAAGGTACATTTTATTTGCATTCATACTATAACATATTGTACAAGTTATCTTAAAATTAGGCGTGAATCACACCGTGTCATCATAGTCCGATGTAATTGCAAACGTTGCCTATACGTACTCAGAAATTTAGAACAAAGGTGTCACAAACCGCTTACGCGGCTGGGATTGCAAGTTGTATTTTGATTCCCGTTATTATGATAGCGATGATACCTACGTTGCATTATATTATGTTTTTGCTCTTTTCATATTTAAATGTAAATGTAATATAAAAATAAAAAAAAAAAAAAAAAAATTATCGGTGTTATATTCATTAAACCTTCAAATCACATGCTTTTAACTTTTATAAGTCATTATTATCTGAAAATATAATGGAATATTAATGTCTAACCTATTTGTGTGGATCATGAAAGCAATAGTTAAACAAATATAAAGGTATAAATAAATTAAATAAAAAGTATATACAATTATAAATACAAATGTGAATAAATATATATATATATAAGCTATATATATATATATATATATATATATTATATAAAGTTTGAAACTGCTTAAAACAAAACATCAACTAAAACATATTATATATATTAAAAGCGAAACTATAGTTTATATAATAAATCTCGACTGAAAATAAATGTAAAAAAAAATATTAATAAATATATGGTATGATAGGTGATATGTTCATGTTAACGTGCAGTTGTGACGTTGATTAATATCAAAAATACGACAGGCTTAATGTCGTACGAAATAAAAATGTTAACGAAATAAAATCGCATGCGTATCACGGATTGACTTAGTAATATAATTATGTATAACCATGGTATAATCTGATCATGATCATGAGATTATAATTTTTTAAATGAAGTTAGTTTCATATTTTATTTAAATACTTTATATTATTCCAATTAGAAATTATATACATTTAAAGCCTATTTAACATTATATTTTATTTTATTCTTCAATATTAAAAGATTAAAAACCAATATTAAAATTATTCAATATTAAATTAATTATTACGTTATAAGATTCAAGAAAACTAAAATAAAAAATAAAAAAGTAAATAGATAACTTTCCTTTTTTTTAAGTATCGGGGGGAGGTGTTTATTATGATATTATGATATGAGATCATTAAAGATAATAAGAATTATACAATATGGTAGAACATTATAATCTATTTATCTATAAAAAATGTTTATAAAATATAATTTAATAATTATGATTGACTCATTGTATTAACATACCTTATTATATAAGCGAAAATAAAATAAATTGTTAGTACATTTATTTTATTTTTTTATTGCGGTGGAGACGAGATGTAAGGAATAGATATAAGCATATTACATATAAACATATACACAATGTAACCTAATTGTAACTATTTAAGGATTGATTATTGCAAACATATTCAGTATCTACTCAGCAGTCTTGGCTTTCATTTCTCTCTCGTGCCACAACATTACAGCTAGGAGCCCTTCTCGGTTGATATCACCTCTCACCTATTTCTGTGTGTTCCGGCCTGGAGGGTATGGAATGTCAGTATAGTTGTAGGCCATAGAATACTATAATACATACATACTAAAACGGGGGAGTAGGCGGAGCCCGTGTAGCCACTAAAATGCCACTAACATGTCAATTCACACGTATAAATGTCAACACGAGATGTGTTTTGACGTTACAATCGTTTCCAAATTTCGCATGAAAATTTTTTAGGAAATGCCAAATTGCACGCTATTTACAAATAAATATTTATCAAAATACGTCTGTCAACAGTGATTAACTGATAATACGACGTAATTGCTTGTATGTGTGCTCCCGGCGACGCCTATCGTGGTACAAAATAAGGTTGACAGGTGACAGCCGTTCTAATGTATATTATAGTATTCTATAGTAGTTTTTATATAGTATATAATAGTAGTATAGTTCTTTTTGTAGGCTATATGGCATTCATATTGACATATTGGCACAGTGCCAAGAAGAGACAAGGCATCTGTAGCCTCTGTGTTTGAAGTTGGCTGCAGGTGTCATAGGCTGAAGCAGCCACTTACCCATCAGGTTGGCTGTCCAATTCTAAGCTACATTCAAAATTTCAAGTCTAGCTCATCGGGAAGTTAGTATAAAATCTATTACTAAATTCAAACCAAACGCTCAACCACGAAAGCGAATTAATAAAAACGTGGTACTCGTAATAACGAAGTATATATACATCGTGTCATATATGATTTTGGTCCACTGAACCATTATGAACAAAAGGATACTTTTTCTGGCCTCATCAGAATAGGCAAGACAAGGCAACACTGCACATAAAATGCCTGAAGCATACGGTAGCATACTGGGCCCGGCCAGTTCCACAAACTCCTTGATCCACGTGATTGCTGTCAACTAAAAATTAAATACAATTTACAATCGTGATCGAACTGGTGCATAAAAATTACTAGATATTTCTTGTCGACCACTACATACCAACAGGTGGGACAGTAGCCAAGCTTAAATCGTATCGTAAAACCAAAAAGAAAGAAACGAACATATATTACGAGTATGTATTTTTTAAGACCACCAACAAGATAAGTACCACATCATTCTATACAATATGTAACAAAGCGTGTAGAAATATTTTTTTCACATAAACACATTTAAAAAAAATTAATTTTAATGAAAAAGAAAATTAATTTCCAAATTGTATGTGTTTTTATTTCCTCTAACTCACACGAGTATCGATACTGTGAGGTCTTTGACAATCTCCTCTTACTCCTCGGCCATTGAGCTATTATGCACTACGTACTAGAGGCGACACTGCATTCAGCTACTCTGTTCCACTCAACTGCAGTGCATACACCGCACTTTAATCAGTCACTCGCTAGGCGCTTGTAGAGTTGTCACGTGTTGTGTTGATTTAAAAAAATCTCTTGATAAAAATATGCCGTCGTGTGTACTTAGATATTGCACAAATTATTCAAGAAATGTCAGTAAAAACCATTAGCGAACTTCACATGTCTTCGAAATATTTTTTTTTATTCCTCAGACATGCAGGTTTCCTCACGATGTTTTCCTTCACCGCCGAACACGTGTTAAATCTGCACTTAAAATTGCAATTAACAATGTCATTGGTGCCGGCGGGGATCGAACCCGGGATACTCGCGTTCTGTTATATTTACAGCGAGCGTTAACCATCTAAGCTACCACGGCTCTACGGTAGAGCCATGCTATAGCTATATTACTGGTATAGTTGCAGCACGAATGAGTAGGCTCGACCGAGGAAGGACCACGCTCTCACAGAATACCAGCGTAATATAGCAGCTTAACGCTGTTGTGTTTCGTATGGCGAGTGTAGAAAACTAGATACCCTTTTTCCTGGAAACGAGGCATTCCATCTTTGTCCTCACGGGTGACAACGCATCTGCATTTTGATTCATAACCGAGGAGAGATGTAGATGTCTGTGGGCCACAGCAACCACTTACCATAAGGTGGACTGTGTGCTCGTTGGTCACCCTTATCATATGAAAAAAGGTTTTGCAATTTAGTTATTTAGAATTTTAGTACAGTTTAATAAATGAGATGCTTTAGTTTTCTTTGATTTAACAAAGTTACATTAGAGATACATTAGTGACAAATAGTGCTCTAACATGGTTGCATATTTTGTATATTAAAACTAACACATAGGCTGTAAGGTCATTTCTGAATAGCTGTAAGAGCGAATGAAACGCGTATGTAATAAACCAACAGAAACTCACCTGCACGAGTTCTTCTGGAGATTGTGCATGTGTTATAAGTATGTTGATCATCGACTGAAAGTCAACCTGCGATGGGTCCTTCTTAATACTTCTTAAAAATTCGTTGAGTTGAACTTCACACCTATGAAGAAGCACTTTTTTCAGTAACTACTTCAATTTCATTACAGCCAATAAAAGTCAACTGCTGAACATATTATATTTACGTGGTAGAGCCATGCTGCAGTTATATTAGAAGTATAGTTGTGGCACGAATGGGTCGGCTCGACCGGGGAAGGACCACACTCTCACAGAATACCACCGTGAAACAGTAGCTTAATGCTGCTGTGTTTCATATGGTAAGTGTAGAGAACCGGAAACCCTTTTTACTGGAAACGAGGTATTCCATCTTAGTACTCACGGGTGATAATGCATCTGCATTTTGATTCTTAGTCGAGGATAAATGTAGATACTTATAGGCCACAGCATCCACTTACCATCAGGTGGACTGTGTGCTCGTCAGTCATCCCCATCCTACAAAAAAAATAAGCCTCTCCCATGGATTGCCTCATTGACCATATAGTAGCAGTGTAAGAAAATACACTACCCCATCTCGTATCATGGGTGTCGTAAGAGTCGACAGAGGGTATTAAAACAGGAGTTCGGCAGCAGTGTCTTCTTAATAACATCTTATAATAATAAAAACTGCGGTTGGCCACCCGCCCGCCAATCGTCGCAACCATACCAAAATCCCTTTATGAGGCAAAGCATGGGGAAAGCTTATGTATGTTCAGAACTTCCTACTGTCAAAAAATAAAAATTGTTATACTGATACTGATGAAAAGTTACATCATATGTAACGGCTGCAAGAACTGTAGTGGAATGACATACCAAGAGCCCCACTGTGTCGCTCCATGAAGGAGTCACAGAGAGACTTACTTTTACTTGGTACAAGGGGTTTCTGGCAAGGAATTTGCCTGGGTAGATATCCCGCTCTTAACTTTTTGTGACGGTTGGAAGGACAAAAATGCCAGTATAATTTACACAACCTTTGACTGCCTCCTTGGTCAGTCGAGACAAAATTAGTTACTGGGTTTTCCTGTGAAGAGCCCGAAAGCAGAAAGTCGGCGATTTTTCACCCCTGTGCCTGGGAAAGTACATAAAGCCGTTGGTTTTAGGCCTGATCTCCACCGGTTGTGTCGGATTACAGTCCTATCGAACTATGAGAGTAAAGAAAAAGAGAGTTCACCTGTGCTTGCGTATACACTCGGGCACTATAATCTAGTCTTGCGCAGATGGCATATGCGTTGAGACTGCAGCCGTGACCGAATTTCAGGCTGGAAGACATTATTATTATATTTTACAAGCTGGAAAGCAAGTCATCGAAGATGATAAGTTGAATGCAAGCTGAGAAAAGAAACAGATTTTCCGTCAGATACAACCAACGTCGACACCCACGTGCAGTGTGCAGGTACGTACATGCGGCGGATCTCCGGGTGCGGCTCGTCTAGCATGTGCAGTATGGGGTCGAGCAGAACACGCAGGTGCGGTAGCATGTCCAGCATCGACACCCACGCGCAGTGTGCAAGTACGTACATGCGGCGGATCTCCGGGTGCGGCTCGTCTAGCATGTGCAGCATGGGGTCGAGCAGGTCGCGCATGTGCGGCAGCAGCGGCAGTGCGTCCAGCGCCGACACTCGCGTGGTGTGCAGTGTGCAGGTACGTACATGCGGCGGATCTCCGGGTGCGGCTCGTTCCTGCATGTGCAGTATGGGGTCGAGCAGAGACACGCAGGTGCGGTCAACACGTCCAGCGCCGACACCCACGTTGCGCAGTGTGGAAGTACGTACATGCGGCGGATCTCCGGGTGCGGCTCGTCCAGCATGTGCAGCATGGGGTCGAGCAGGTCGCGCATGTGCGGCAGCAGCGGCAGGCGGCAGTGCGTCCAGCGCAGACACCCACGTGGTGTGCAGTGTGCAGGTACGTACATGCGGCGGATCTCCGGGTGCGGCTCGTTCCCATGTGCAGCATGGTGTCGAGCAGGTCGCGCAGGTGCGGCAGCACAGGCAGCGCGGCAGCGCGTCCAGCGCCGACACCCACGTGGTGTGCAGTGTGCAGGTACGTACATGCGGCGGATCTCCGGGTGCGGCTCGTTCAGCATGTGCAGCATGGTGTCGAGCAGGTCGCGCAGGTACGGCAGCACAGGCAGCGCGGTCAGCACGTCCAGCGCCGACACCCACGTGGTGAGCAGTGTGGAGGTACGTACATGCGGCGGATCTCCGGGTGCGGCTCGTCCAGCATGTGCAGCATGGGGTCGAGCAGGTCGCGCAGGTGCGGCAGCAGCGGCAGCGCGGGCAGTGCGTCCAGCGCCGACACCCAGGCGGCTGCGAACTGCCGCGCGCACGCGCCGCGCGCGTACAGTCGCTCGCGTAACAGTGGCACAAATGCAGACACATCGAATGCGCCACTCTCTGTCACTATATCCTATACCAAACATTTGCAAACTGCTCTAAATACTGAAGTACATGTATACCGCTACTATACACTTAATTTAATAATGATTTGTATAAGTGAAACAGCTTATCATCTTCAACGGTTATACTTGGTAAAACCACACTACAGCTATATTATGGTCGTAAACAGCATAAAATAGAAACTTTATGCTGCTGTGTTTAGTATGGTGAGTATAGAGAAAGGGAAACCTATCATCAGGTGAACTGTGTGCTTATTTGTCACATTTATTCTAAAAAAGCCTTTAGGCTAAGAATGCATACATATACATTTTTTTTGGGACACATCACCCGATCATTTACTTTGACATCTATGACAAAGTAATATCTCTCTCGTTTATATACATTAACGTTACCATGATTTTTAACTGTAATAGATGTAACAATTTTCTAATTGTGTATTATTAGAACAATGTTTGAACTCATGAATTTAAGCTGAGGACGAATGGGGAAGCTGGAGACCTTCAAGAAGAGCTTACACCTTACTAAAGAGCCAGTAACGCACCTGCAATTCCCCTGGTGTTGTGGATGTTCTTGGGCGGCGGTAGTCACTTAACATCAGGTGAACCGTATGCTTTTTTGCCCTCTCTTCTATATAAAGCTTGAAATACGAGAAAATTTAACAATACATCCAAAATGCTATTATACAGGACAAATACGATAATTAATAATGGCATTTTTTTAAACAGATGCAACATGTTGATTTTCAATTTGTTGATAAAGGCAGCGAAATTAAAATAGACATTTGGGTTTTCCCTTTCAACTAAATCAATTTTCCATTCTCTTTTCCAGCTTTTCAAAAGTTTTTCTCTATTCAGATAGTTTGATTTCATGAGAATCTAAATTTCGCTCAATTGTTAAAATTTTTACGTTGTTGTTTCAATTCACTTGGAAGTTCTTCCTCGCTGTAGGCAATCAAAGAGAATCTTGTTGCTACTCCTTGAAATTCAAAAAGGCCTTTTTTAATCTCTTCTTTTTTACTTCCATTCCTGTAGACTTTTTTACTATTTACACAAGCTAGACGACCAAAAAATATTTACTAAGAATTTTTACGATTCGTTATTAACAAAGTCCAAAGATCAATAATATCACCACTGATTCCTTTAGTAAAATTACGCTAATTTCCAGCTTCTTTACTTCAAGAAACCTATCTTTTGGGTTTAAAATAGGTAATAGTGACAATGGCTTAAATGTTCAGCAGATCACTTCTTGCCAATTTATATGCCCTTGCTCCTTTGATTTTTATTGCTGAAAATTGAGGAAGTTTCTAAACATTGTTTTTAGCTAAGAACATAAATCTAATAATTGTAATAAAAAATCGAACTGAAAAGCTTTAATTTAAGAAAATGGTTCTTCTTTTTTTCTATAGCTTTATCTTCTGCAAGGTAAATAGAATCAAATGAAGTTCCCAGAAATTTGAAACCTCTCTTGTTAAATCTTAAAATTTCTGATATCTTGTAATAGATCAAACAATGATTCTAGTTTCACAACTTGTTCATTATCCAAACTCATAGAACTATTACACCAGGTACCTTATCAATTATACAGCATATTCCTATGTACATTTTTTATGTGTGGTAGAGCCATGCTGCAACTATATTAAAGAAGAAATGCATTTTATTCCAGTTGAAGCATGCAGGATACCAAGTAAAAAGTATTTAAATGAAAAAAGACAAATAAAACTACATTAAAAGTAATTTAACAACATTATATAATTAAGAAAAAACATTAAAAAATACCCTGTGCTGCAGCATGAAACTGCGAAACAAACTGGACTCAGTGACAGCACTGGTTTTCAGTCCAGCCCTTACCAAGAGGCAACTCTGCTTTTACTCTCTCTTTCAGCTTAACAACTTTAGTAGTATATAGTATATTGTTAGTTTTGATTTATAATCGAGGATAAAGTTAGATGTCTATGAGCCACAGCAAACACTTACCATAAGGTGGACTGTGAGCTCATCTATCACCCTATCCTATAAAAAAACATTTTTACAGGATAGATAAATATTTTACCTACAAATATGGTTTGTCTAAGCTTGCTATCAACATATTGACAATATTTTGTCTATGGTTGTCTCCACACCTTTATCATCAGTCATTCATAACTCCTCATATAGAGTTTACCATAGTCGCCACACTTTGCAGGTAGGTTTGCAACCACAATATTATTAATATTTCTGTTTCTGAACATACTGCTGTCCGTTTTCTATTTCAGTTTTCCTGACATGCCTCTTACAACAATCACAGGATATATAGTGAAGTGGATATTGTTAGGCCTCTGGTACACAGCTATTTCAATTGTGTGGCTGTATTAGAACTGGTATATTATTAACAAAGAATTCCCTTAATGCAAAACTACTTACCTTTACAAGGCGATCAAGCAGTTCGGCACCCTGACGTACTTGAGGCTCTGGATCTGAGGCAAGGCGTGCTAGGGCATCAAACACAAGTGGAAAGTGTGAAAGCGAAGCACCACGAGCTATTTTTAATACGTTAAATAGCGCTTCGGCTGCCAGGTAACGCACGCGAGACTCGCCCTCGCTCACGCATGCCACTATTGGGTGCAGCAGCTCACTGAGGTACACAGTGCAGCCCTAAAAAGTGAAATAACATTTTTAAAACATTTGCATGACCACAAATAACAATAATAAACTAATTTAGCAGAAATTACTTTAGTAGTCAATACACTACGTGATAAAGTAGAAATATTATAGGTTAATAGAATTTTATATTTATTATAACACAACACTATTATTTACAACTTGTTATATTTAGAAGAAAGCTTTTTAAGCATACAAACCTTTCCTAAACCAACAGCAACAGACGATAAGCCCATCAAGGCACCATTTTTCACATTAGGATTAGTAGAAGACATTAAATCTTGGCCTAAAACCCGAATCAGCTTCTTTATCTGATTAGTATTGTTCGCATCATTGAAGTCTTTTACCATTCTGGAATGTTAAAGTTAACCTTTGTATCACTAAACATGAACATTCTACTAACCAAAATTTATTATTTTTATTTCTTCAGTACACAGTAAAAACTGTAATCAAGTGACTTTCATACTTTTCTATTTCGACGCCAGCAAACTTCCTCTTTTCATAAAGTTTGTCACACAGCCCGCGAACGCAAGCTGTACTTAAAGGTGCGTAATCTCTTTCAGACATAGTAATTATTTCTTTAATACCTAATTAAAAATTTAAATATGTTTTTTACTACCCCAATTACCCCATACACTCAAAACCCACACAACTTTCAACTTCTAACAGAAAATGTCAACTGTCACTGTCAAATTTAGCCTTCGAGCATAGAAAATAGCTATTTTCTATGCTCAAAGAATTTAGCGGTATTGCGTATCCATAATAGACTGTTGCTCCTGTTTTATTGTTTAAATTATGCTTTGAAGAGTACGTAAAAGTGATGCAATTTTATGTATTAGTGCCTATACATGTGAATTATAAGTTTATAAGTGAAAACGACGAAATAAGTGCTACGGTGTTGATATTGACCTCAAATTATTTTGATCGCTTAGGCGCTTTAAGAATTTGGGATACTGTCGTCAACGGTTCGCGGAGTTAAGCTGTCGTCAAAATCTCCTAAAACCACCTAAAACCTTTACATAGCATATTGTCAAAAGAGAAAAAAATCTATAAAAACGAAGATTCCGAGTGAAACGTAGACAGGGAAACCTATAGATTGACGCCTTCTTTCGCATTCGCACACGAAAAAGATAGATTTATGCATACGTCTTGCATAGAAATGAGATAAAGCGGTGTGATTGTTTGTCCCTTTCTCCGTGCCGGTCTTTTTGTTTAGCAAACTCTACAGTTTGCTAAACTCCCGAGTGGCCTCGTGCACGAGCTGCGTGATAACCTCGTCCACCCTGTACCCCGTGGGCGCGGACTGCACGACATTGACGGCCTATAGCATGGAGGCTAGAGAACAGGAGAAAGATCGCTACGTGCTAAAGCATAGCCCGCGTAGACAGAGAATGGCATTCTCTGTCTGCTATTGTCACGCTGCCGTCACGTCGGTAAGTACTAAGTAGTATCTGCGTTTTTTTTTATTTGTTTTAATTTTTAAATTTTTGACAAAAAGAAACATTAAAATAGGTGAAATATTATAAAAAATAATAATAAATCAATAACAATTAATAAATTCTATTTGTAATAATTTATAATAATTAAAATTAAAAAACCGTAATTCATAATTTATTTATTAATAAATTGTAGTAATAATAAATAATAATAAATTGGTTATTTTCATTTTTTTCTTTGGATGATATTATTATCATTTCAAACAACCACCCGATTTTATTGACACAAATTATCAATCGCAGCGCCTCACTTATTTTGTTCATATTTCTAAAGCGCTTATTACACTATACAATTTTTAGGAAATCTAATTAGGAACCTAAATTGGAAGCTAGTGATCACACTACACTAAATTGAATTCTAAATCGTGACGAACCGCATTCGTAAAGAAGTATCGGCGGGGTTGCACGTTTGATCGATGGCGCCGTATTTATCCGTGATTGCCTTAACCGTGGTGGGAACAATGGATATTAAAAAAAGAGAAAAGAGTACTTGTCATTGAGAAAAAACTGTCTAATATGAATATAATTATATATTTTTAGATTCTAAGCAGTTCCTTTATAGGGTGACAAACTAGCACACAGTCCACCTGATGATAAGTGGTTGCTGCGGCCCATGGACATCTACATCTATCATTCGTAAAGAAGTATCGACGGGGTTGCACGTTTGATCGATGGCGCCGTATTTATCAAAACTGCAGAAAATAGGACTTGCCTTAGCCATGGTGGGAACAATGGATATTAAAAAAAGAAAAAAGAATACTTGTCATTGATAAAAAAACTGTCCAATATGAATATAATTATATATTTTTAGATTCTAAGCAGTTTTTTTTATAGGATAGGGTGACAAACTAGCACACAGTCCACCTGATGATAAGTGGTTGCTGCGGCCCATGGACATCTACATCTATCTCCGATTACAAATCAAAATGCAGATGCGTTGTCACCTGTGACGACTAAGATGGAATGCCTCGTTTCCAGTAAAAAGGGTCTCCGGTTCTCTACACTCGCCATACGAAACACAGCAACATTAAGCTACTATTTTACGCTGGTATTTTGTGGGAGCGTGGTGCTTCCTCGGTCGAGCCGACCCATTCGTGCTACAACTATACTACTAATATAACTGAAGCATGGCTCTACCACCTATAAACAGTTTGAATATTTGTTAAGTTTGGTATCCAAACATATTGAAAAAGAAGTCACGATATTTCGATAAAGTGTGAGTACCAAAGAATGTTTGATGGTGATATTATGTTTTATAGCCACCGGAAATTAATATTAAGATTTAAAGTACTGCTCTCTGATATCAGACTTCTACCAAAACTTCTATCAAAACTTTAAGACATCCGCTTGTATCAAAGCGCGGGCGCCGACTGGTTGTTCTAAATCGTAACGTTGCGATTACACTGTCCTAAATTGTAAACAATTTAGGAAGTAGAGCGATTGGGACCTCCAATTTGACTAAATCGGATCCTAACTGTTCTAACTACGATTACACCTTCCTATTTCCTAATTAGATTTCCTAAAAATTGTATAGTGTAATAAGCGCTTAAGTTAAAAAAGTTAGTATAAACCATAGATAAATAAATACGTAGGTATAAACTCCAACTAAATCTATGTTCATAATAGTCTGTGCTAGGGATGGCGATTCTTTCCGAAAAAGATCAATTTTTAGATCGATTCAAATCGAAATCTGATGAATCGATTCACACAAAAATCGAGGTTTATTAGAGCGATTTCACAAAAATCTATATTTTTTTCATTTACTTACAGATTTTATATTTACAATATCAAAAGATACAACAAAGTACAGATTACAAACGTAACTTATTTTTTATTTCTTTAATTCGTTAATTAGAGCACAGCAGTTTTGCAAGTTTTTGAATAGATGAACTGTCATTCTTTACGACTTTTAGTATGCTATGTATGCATAAGTCAGCATCCTTCGAGAGAGTATTTCGCTATGCAGCTTCAAAAAATATGGAATAACATACCACCACATCTTAGGCAGCTAAGCTCTATTACTGGCTTTAAATGTCACATAAAACAGTATTACTTATAAAATGCGCAAAAATACCTAGGCATGGTTAACACTACCACTAGCATATCCTATATTTGATGGTTATTTGAGAAGTACATTTTATGTTTGTTATTATGTTGGTACAGTTTCACGCGCTGTATCTTGTTTATAATTAAGTATATAATTTGTGTTTTTTATATTATACCTATACCTATTTTATTAATCATTTATCATATGAGTATATATATATGTTTTTTTTTAATGGAGCTTACGTACAGTGATTGCTCTTGCAGAAGTACACGGTAACTGGTTTTGGAGATGTAGACGAATGCAATTCAGAGGGCCAATAGAAAATCAGCGTTAGGTTTCCATTCTGACATCATTCTGAATTGGTTCCTATCTTTTGGCATTACCCTGAGGCGCTAGTTTTAAGAATAATTTTTTTTCCCTAATTTTAATTGGCTGTTCGTTCTTGAAACGGTTTCTCTTTGTTTTGACTTTGTTTCTGTGTTCTGGTGCCTTGTGTGTGTCGAAATAAATATTTTTTCATTTTTCTTTCTTTATTTTATACAACTAATGGTAATTTTTTTTTTTTTTTGCGCCCGAAGCAATTAAAGGGCTACCCTATACGTAGGGAGGTGGAAAATGCATTACGCATACCACGATAGCCGGTCTATCGTGGTTATGAGGGGCTCACTGTCCTACCGGGGACCCTAAGTGATACCCTCTAAAAAACCGCCTTTGGGGACAGGCAACCGGCTGATTAAGCTCTATTGTGCCTTATCATGAGCGACCCTCTTTTGGGAAAAGAGGGCGCAGGCGGCTAAGTGCCGCTGAGGGAGTGCCTACGAAGGCAAATTAATGTTAGATATTACAATAATTTTATTTAATTAGAGTTGGCCTGAGCCGCCAGGAGACAGTTCAGGTCGTTTGAAAGTTTATTAGGCGGGTCCGAGAGAGAGCTTCTCGGCCTGCGGACACGATAGCGAGAGGGGGGGTGGGGCTGCATAAGAAGCTGCCTCACGAATTAAATGGTTTGGGTGCGACTCTGAGGCTTTGAAGAAGTTCTCAGAGAGTTTTTTAAGAAATTGTTGAATTGTTGGGAGCTCTAAGTCCCGATGAAGGTCGGCATTGCGGACGTACCACGGTGCGTTCGCAGCTCGACGACAGAAGAGGTTCTGAACTATTTGGAGTTCATTTAAAATGTTAGGGTTTGCGTGGGCAAAGACGGGGCCCGCGTAGGACATGACTGGACACTAATGGTAAATAATCTTATAGTTCTTATAAAAACCGAAAAAGATTTACTTTCGATTTTCTAGGCTGAAATATCGATTCTGCCATGCGTGGCGTGCATTAGGTATACACTATACAGTAATCTATGCATTAGATATTCTGTGATCAGTGAGTGTGAGTTGGTTTAGTCAAAGGTACTCTGTGGTGTGAGTATTGCACAGGATGACAGGAGTATTGTCATTTGTCAAGTCAAGTATTGTGCTTGTGCTCAGCTGTGGTGGTCTGTTGATGTTTCTACTCGATTTTTTTTATTTTTCTTAGTACGCGTGACTGTTGTCTTGTCTGTTACAACTTACGATATTCGACTGTCTGACGATGAATGTTTTGCTTTCACTCACTAGGTCTCTTTAAACACCTAAGTTTTATCGAAGAGTATTTGAATATTAAATGACTAAATTTTATGTTTGCAGTTGAAGCCTGTTAGTTTATTGTTTGTGATAGTGTTTGTAGAACTTTCAAGATGCCTGTGACTTTAGTAGACAGGTTACCCTTGCCGAACCTCAAGGTTTATACGACGGGAAGTGTATTGCTACTTTCTGTTGCTGTGTATTATGCTGTGAGTGTAACGAATGACCCGAACTGGAGAACAAATACTACTCTTCAGCGGAAAGAAGCTGCTGTAGTCGGTTCTGATGGGGAGTCAGTTAATTCACCGCCTGCAGTGTTAGCGCCCGTGTATGCCGCCAATGATACCAGGAATTTAACTGAGCAGGTTGTTGAAATAATGACTTTCATGATGCAGGAGCCACTATGTATGTGGGTGAGTAGTAGTGCTATTTGCATAATAAATGTGTAAAGTTTATGCTTGCTACTCGTTTCTTTTGTTTTATTAATGCTTTTGAAACCTTAAATATAATCTAAGTATTAGTACACTAAAACCAAAATTAGAGAAGTTTTCGTCCTCGTACAACTTTATTGTAGGATTAACTACCACCAGCGATTTTTCTGAACTGATTCAACTTAAGGGCTTTCAAGAAAAGAGCCTACTCTTTTTTAAAGGGCTGGCAATGCATCTGCAATTACCCTAATGTGGCAGTTGTTCATGGGTAGCGGTAGTTACTTACATTCAGGTGAGCAGCATGTTTGTATGCACCTCTTATATATAAAATAAGAATGGAATGTATGTACCTACCATTGGTACTTGGTACAGCACCTTATAGTATCTTAAAATGATTTTAAAGAATATAAGAAGTACCTTGTAACAAAAAGAATTAAATGAGCCCTTTAAAATGATCCATTTCATAAACTTTTAATCATCAAATGGTTTCTCCATTATGCAATTTTATAATGTTATGACTCCATTGATGAATTTTATTATGAAAATTTTATTTGTATTTTAACTTAGAGGCAATTTAGTACTTATCCATATTATTTTAGAAATATTGAATAACATTATAAATGCAGGTGTATTGTAGTTAAGTAGACTGTAAATGTTATTTAACACTAACACTGTCGTCAGTCATATTTTGAACGCAAAACTCCAAGGATTAACACTTTAACAGCCGATCACATATTGGGTCTGTGATGCAGCTCTTTCCTAGGACACCAATGACATATTGAGTATGTGATCAACTTACATATTGTTTATTTAAAAATCACGCATTAAGTACATCATCATCACATAACCTAGACTGAGTGGTGTTTTTTAGTTATGCATACATGCATCACTTATCGATATGCGGTGTGGGGTGTAGGTGTGAGGAAGGGTTTTGTCGAGTGTGGCACCATTGCTTGCTACTATGAGCACTGAAAAAAAAGAATAAGTGGCAAGAGTGTGCAATGTTTGTGCTGACATAGCAAAGAAAGAAACTAGGAAATGTGCATGTAAAGTAACTATTTTTCTACTCTCCAGACTGTAATGTTATTACACTGGTGGATATATGTAATTAGTTTATGTTAGAGTATTTGTTAGGGTTCCGTAGTCAACTAGGAACCCTTATAGTTTCGCCATGTCTGTCTGTCCGTCTGTCCGTCCTCGCTTAATCTCTGTGACCGTTAGCACTAGAAAGCTGAAATTTGGTACCAATATGTGTATCAATCATGCCGACAAAGTGGTAAAATAAAAATTGGAAAAAAAATGTTTTATTAGGGTAGCCCCCCTATATATAAAGTGGGAAGTGATTTTTTTTAATTTCAACCCTAACGTGTGATATATTGTTGAAAAGGTATTTAAAAATGAATAGGGGTTTACCAGAATAATTTTTTGATAATGTCAATAATTTCGGAAATAATCGCTCCTAAAGTAAAAAACAATGTGTCCCCCCCCCTCTAACTTTTTGAACCATAAGTTTAGAAAATATGAAAAAAAATCTGAAAAGTAGAACTTTATAAGGACTTTCTAGGAAAATCATTTTGAACTTGGATGGAAAGTCGGAGCGCCTGCCGCGCGAGCGTGCAATGTTGCACGCTCCATGTTCGCGCACGTACCCACTACCGGGAGCAGTTGCAGGAGCGCGGAGCGCTGCTGGAGCGCGAACATAATGGATACCCACCTAAACTTATAAGTGGGAACACTTATTGTGACGGACGGGAAACTACGGAACCCTATACTGAGCGTGGCCCGACACGCTCTTGGCCGGTTTTTTTTTTTGTTTTCATTTTCGCACACCATATTTAACATTTATTTTCAAATATAACAATAATTAACAATTATATGTTTGGTAATTATATCTCATTATAGAATAAAAGAAATTAAAAAAATTATGCATATAGCACTTAAAATATTGAGACAAATGCCATTTGAAAGCCAGTCCACATGATCCTCAAGTACACTTTTAGGATCCAATAGGAGCTCACATTTTTAGAACCCATTTGCAATGTTAGGGGTTTTTCGCATCTTGGATTGTCACTGAAACAACTTGTGTTTTTCTTGCTCTGTTCATATTAAATTAAACTACTGGAAAATAGTGTTCAATCAAAGTGCTATTTGTGTTGTTTTTGGAGATTGATTCATTCACATACTACATTGTAAATTTATAAATATGGTAAAACTGTGACTTTGAATTGCATTAGTCTTGTGTTTAAATAGTGTTTTACATTTGATAGAATCCGCTTTCTAACATTTTCTTTTACTACCCTCTTAAAATTTGACATTCTCAGCTGTCAAAAAGTGACCATAAACAATACCGGGTTACCACATATACAGGGTATTTTCGTAACGCTCCCGAAAACGAAGACACTATAGTACTAACAATACAGTTGACGATGGGACCAGGTTAAAATCGATCCCAATGAAAAAAAAACATCTTTTCACAATGTTTTATTAGCTTTATTCACACTCCATCATGTTAGTACAGTTAAATGATACAATAATTTCATAAAAGAAATCATGAAAATACTGAAAAATAAAACCAGCAGTGAAAATTAAAATGGTACCAGCTGACTATAGGGTCAAAAACGCGCGGACGCTGAACTCTTTCATTTAGCTTGGTATGAATACAATTTTGAATACAATTTACAAGGCCAACATGTGAAAAATTCCCGCTTGGCCGCCCATCGCGACTACCGCAAGGACCAAGGACACACGAACTACGCAGTACGCATTAGTTTCGGCGGGAAGACAGTTCTGTGTCGACGTGCGCGTGAGCCTCCCGTTTATACTAGCGTTTATACTATATAGCGTGAGCAGTTCAGTTGTTTTGTGTATTAAATTCTTGTTGTTATTACTTTTATTGTTACGTTTAGTGTTTGTTGTTTTGTTTTAAAAATGCCTAACGCGTACGTTTATAGTGCTCGTGAATACGGCAACATGTTAATATGTCTTGGAGAAGCCTGCGGAATTGCTGCGGGTGCGTTACGAATTTACCGAGAAAAATTTCCGGCCGCTCGACACCCAACTGACTCCCGTCTGATAACAGCAGCATTTCAGCGAGTGTTGGAAAATCGGCCTGTACTAACACGATAGAAAAAATGATTAGTTTTGCATCGGGATCTCATCAAATGTATCCTTAATACTATCGTCTGTCTTCGTTTTCGTGAGCGTTACAAAAATACCCTGTATAAAGATAGACTACCTAAACCATACTACCATTTGGGAGCAATAAATTCAAAATGGCACAGTGTTTCAAGTGTAATGGTCGTAATGATGATAAGGCCGCAAAAATTAATTGCAAAGGCTGCAAAAAAGAGTAATATTTAATAAATGCAGTGGATTAACTGCAACAGAAATGCGTGTTGTTGCACTTCAATCACCCAAATTGTCATACCTATGTGGTGAATGCGAGGAGGGGCTAAGGCAGATTCCAGATCTTCGCAGACTTGTAACAGAGCTTCAACAGCAGTTTCAAGAGTTAAAGACAAATCATATAAACATAGTGAATTTGGACACAATGATAAATGAATGAAATGAAAATTCAGGAAAGAAAAAATCGTAGTCGTAACCTTATTGTGTTTGGAATGCCTGGATCTACAGCAAATTCACCAGAAGACAGAAAAAGTCATGATAAAGACCAGATTTCTAAAACTATTACGTCACTGGCAACTTCCGAACCGGAAATCCCCACTGTCTTCCGTTTGGGTAAACCTGTATCCGAAACTGAAAAGCAAATGAATATACGCTCTTTCAGTTGGACAGAAGAGGAAAAAAAAGAGGAGGAGTAGCAATGTATGTTCCACATGAATAAATCTAATAAGAAACCATGGATAAATAAGGAAATTTTGGATTTAACAAATGGAAAAAAGAATTCTAACAAACCTCTCAAAAAAATTATTAAATTGTCAATATATAGCAGAGCTCATTTTGAATCAAATGTTATAGGTTCAGGACTAAAAGATTTCTATGGATACATTAGAAGACAACTGAATTCTAAAGTCACTATTCCTAACATTCTTAGAAACGAGTCACAAGAACTTGTAGATGAACCACAAAAAATCGCGGAGCTGTTTGCAGATCAGTTCGTTAACAGCTATGTAAGAGAACCAGATGGACCAATTCCCTCCATAAATATGCCAACGGTAAGAAGCTCAATTGATGACGTAAAATTTACAGCCGAGATCGTTCGAAAGACCTTGTTACCATTTGATGATGCTACTGCTACTGCTACTGGTCCTGATGGAATACCATCCATATTACTAAAGCGATGCTCATCATTGCTTGCTGAACATATATCAAACATTATGAACAAATCCATGGATGATGGATGCTTACTCGCTGATTGGAAGAAAGCTACAGTCGTACCTATTTATAAAAAAGCTGAGACCTAGTAATTACAGACCAATAAGTTTGATAAGTATCCTCTGTAAAGCCATGGTCAAGATCATAACTTAAAAATTAAGAGAATTTTTGATTTTAGATGAACAGCACGGGTTTGTACCAAGGTGATCAATCATTACAAATATGTTACAATGTGTTAATGAATGGGTCACAAACCATGACAATGGGTTACCCACAGATTGTGATATATCTTGCTTATGAGAAAACTTTTAACCGTGTACCATTAAGGCGACTTATATGCAAATTAAAACACTAATCGGTATACGCGGGAAATTGTTGGCCTGGATCAGTGATTTTCTGTCAGACAGAACATTCTGCGTAAGAGTTGGAAGTATAATGTCTAAACCCAGAGAAGTACTTAACGGAGTTCCGCAGGGATCTGTTCTTGGACCATTGATATTTATCCTATATTTATCGGATTTGAAGAGCATGTTACAGCTCCCGTTCTCATTATTTGCCGACGACACAAACATTTTCGGAAACCCTATTACGCAATATCAAGTTATACAACAGGATCTAAATGCCATCTGCGATTGGAATAATAATTACTCCTAACACTGAACGCGGACAAGTGTACGATTCTCCATGTAGGGAAAAATAATCCACGAAATATATATTATCAAGGTGATCACCCATTGTCTTCCGTAGAATCACAAAAAGACCATGGCATTACAATAATCAGTGACCTCAAATGGGAAGCTTATATCCTTAACATGGTAAAATAGGCAAATTCCATGATGTATATGATTCGGAAAAAGCTTTATGTGTCTTACTCTTAAAACATTTAACAACATCTACCAAACGTACTTAAGATTTCTTTTGGAGTTTGCAAATTTGATATGGAACCCGTACTTTCGTAAAGATATAATACTACTAGAAAATGTTCAAAGGCAGGCCACAAAAATGGTAAAACAACTGCGAAACATGACATATGAGCAGCGAATGAAAAAGCTTAACCTCACAACACTAGAGTGCCGTAGAAAGAGAGGTAGTCCGATTGAAACACACAAAATACTGAGAGGATATTGCAATGTTCCTACTCTGCAAAATTTGTACTTAATAAATAGCAACAAGCGTCTGAGAGGACATCAACTTAATCTTTGCTATAGGGCTGCCAAGCGGAATCCTATGAAGAATTTTATTACAAATCGTGATGTCACCAACTGTAATAAGCTACCGCAAAATGTGATTGATGCTCCTACATTCAATGCCTTCAAGAATAGATTGGATAAAATCTCCAAACGTCACCACACACATCAGCTTTTTAGCTGCTAGTGTGTTTCTGTATAAATAATAATAATATATCTATACGAAGATGTTGCGTTGGGTGTTATAAACAACTTATTGACATTGGAAGTCTTCCAAAAACTGCAAGAACAAAAGCCAAAAGAGTGATAACGCACTGTAATAAAATGTAGAAAAACTAATTGTCTCCAATGTTTTTCTGAAGTTCCATTGAACATATAAAGCAATTTTCATATATTTTTAACTACATACACATAGAAAAAATTAAATGTTTTACGTTTTATTTATTTATTAGTGCTCTTTTGGCAAGTCCTGATAAATAGAGCAAACTAACTCAGAAGTCCATGAAGTTAGAGCTCGAAGAAAGAGACAGGACGCGTGTACCGTTTACGGTACACGGACTTGACGAATCCGTGCAGCGTGTACCTACTGTATTCGGTGCACTGGACAGCTAACGTGTTAAATGCTTGTTTATTTTTATAACTGATGTGAAAAACATACTAATTATAGTTAATAGAGGCTACTTACTGCAGCTTATGAGTTATGACTTCATTGATTTTATTTATTGTTATTATTAGATTGTTTGATAATTGAATACTCAGAATTTTGTAGTATCTTCGTAATAACAATTCAAAATAATAAAAAACCATAGTTGCCAACCCTGCCAAAGGAGGTTACTATGGCTTATGAGGTGATCTAAGGGAGGGTTCAGCAGAGTACTTTCGATAGGCTGTAAAGAATTAATGAATCTTGTGTGTTGTGTGAGTAGCGCAGAAAACGGAAACTCTCGTAATCGATTTATTGATAGTTGTAGTGGAATAAGAAAAGGAGAGGCAAAGATGAAGAGGCCATGCCGTAGTCTTTATACTACCATAACAGTGCCCTTTTTGTGTACGTTCTGTGAGCAGTCCACATACGTAGATTTGCGATTTCTTAACGCATGACACACCAGAAAATGATCACCCCATTGTTCAGTACATGGCTTTCTTCCAGAATCAGGCTTTCTCATGATGGAACCTATTCCCATAGACTGTCGAATGACTCACATTTAGCCTCTGAGCCACGAAGCACTGGCAGCAACCCTCGTCAAGCAGCGCAATCATTTTGCTGGCTTTTGTCATTTTATCTACCATTTTGGAGATCGCTAAACAACAATAACAATACTTTAAAATGTCAAGGAAAGAAGATAATTCAATAAAAATGCAATAAAAGTTATTTAGTCGATATTGGCCGTGTAGTGGTGGTTGAGAATATCCACTACCCCATATCTTCCCGTGGGTGTCGTAAAAGGCGACAGAGGGAGACAGGCAGGAGATGGGCAGCAGCATCTTCCTGATAACAACTGTGACGTAATAAAAAACTGCGGTTGCCAACCCGCTCGCCAAGCG
The DNA here is from genome assembly GCA_907164705.1 of Parnassius apollo. Classification (NCBI taxonomy): domain Eukaryota; kingdom Metazoa; phylum Arthropoda; class Insecta; order Lepidoptera; family Papilionidae; genus Parnassius; species Parnassius apollo. The sequence continues at coordinate 4,355,994 of CAJQZP010001584.1, forward strand.
TGGCAACTATGGCAAATACCCCCCAATGAATAAATACACAAACAGACGGCCCCCAGTCCCCGGCGGCCCCGCTATTCCTGGCTACGGTGGCGACCATGGTAATGGCGGGGCAGGGGGTGCTAAGAATCTCCGGTGGAGGTTCGGTTGCCACCTACGACGACTCGACCTGGCAACATATAACGCACGCACCCTGAGGACTGACGAGAAGATACTAGAGCTGGAAGAAGAGGTAGACAAGTTGCGCTGGCATATTATTGGATGGTCCGAGGTCCGAAGAGAGGGGGAGGACACGGCAATCCTCGAGTCCGGCAACTTGTTCTATCACCGGGAGGGCGACCATCTGTCCCAAGGAGGTGTCGGATTTATCGTCCACAAGTCTCTCGTCAACAACGTTGTAAAGATTGGGAGTGTGTCGACGAGGGTCGCGTACCTGATACTCAGAATCACCAAACGGTATTCGCTGAAGGTCATTCAGGTTTACGCACCAACCTCGGCACATCCCGATGAGGAGGTGGAGGAAATGTATGAGGATATTTCCAGAGCCATACATTCCTCCAAAACCCACTACACTGTTTTGATGGGAGACTTCAACGCAAAACTAGACACAAGAGAAAGCGGTGAGCTGAAGGTAGGGAAATTTGGAGTAGGGCAACGGAACCGAAGGGGCCAGCAGCTGGCCGACTTTATGGAGAAAGAGGGACTCTTTATGATGAACTCTTTCTTCCAGAAGCGGCCCCACAGGAAGTGGACCTGGTCGAGCCCCGACGGTTCGACAAAAAATGAGATTGACTTCATTATGACGACCAGACGCCAACTGTTCAGTGATGTCTCAGTGATCGCAAGGGTGAAAACTGGCAGCGATCACCGAATGGTTAGAGGCACACTGAACCTAAACGTTAAGTTGGAGAGGTCTCGTCTAATGAAGTCAACGCTCCGTCCCCCTCGTGCTCTAATCCAGAATCCCGAAACCTTTCAGCTCGAGTTACGTAACCGCTTCCAGTGCCTAGAAGAGTGCAATGCAGTGGACGATATGAACGACAAGCTCGTGGAAACTGTCCATGCGGTCGGAGCTAAGTTCTGCAAGACCCGCCGCAGAAGAACACAAAAACTCTCCGATCACACTCTTAATCTCATGGCTGTTAGACGGGAGATGAGGCTGCAATCGTCAACAGATTTGACAGCATACAGGCAACTGAACAGACAGATCTCCAAATGCATGCGGCGAGACTTACGCAACTTTAATACCTCTCGTATTAAAGAAGCGATCGAGCGGAACCAGGGCTCCAAAGTCTTTGCCAGAGATCTGTCTGCCAGAAAGAGCCAACTGTCAAAGCTGAAGACTGAGTGTGGCAACATCGTTTCCGGGACACCTGAGATTTTGAGTGAGATTGAGAGGTTCTATGGGCAGCTGTACACATCATCGTTGGAGCCACACGCAAGTGTGAGTAACGATCCAAGAGCAAGTCTTATCCGACACTATTCCGATGATATCCCGGACGTCAGTCTGAGCGAGATTAGAATGGCTCTCCACCACCTTAAAAACGGCAAGGCCCCGGGCGAGGATGGAATTACAGCGGAGCTTCTGAAAGCGGGTGGAAAACCGGTACTTGAAGTCCTTCGGAAGCTCTTCAATTCCGTCCTCCATGGTGGCACTACTCCCGAGGCGTGGAGCAGAAGCGCGGTGGTTTTGTTCTTTAAGAAAGGCGACAACGCTCTCTTGAAGAACTACAGACCGATTTCCCTTCTGAGCCGCGTCTACATGCTAATTTCGAGAGTCATTACGTATCGTCTCGCACGCAGACTCGACGACTTCCAGCCTCCCGAACAAGCCGGTTTCCGAAAAGGCTTCAGTACCATAGACCACATACATACCCTGCGGCAGATTGTACAGAAGACCGAAGAGTACAATCTGCCACTTTGCCTGGCATATGTGGACTATGAGAAAGCCTTTGATTCCGTCGAAATTTGGGCGGTGCTACAGTCTCTTCAGCGGTGCCAAGTTGACTGTCGGTACATCGAAGTGCTGAAGTGTTTGTACAGTAGGGCTACGATGGCTATCCGAGTACAGAACCAGAGTTCGAAACCTATCCAACTGCAGAGAGGTGTAAGACAGGGTGATGTTATATCCCCGAAACTCTTCACCGCTGCGTTGGAAGACGTTTTCAAGCTACTGGACTGGAAAGGATACGGTATTAACATCAATGGCGAGTACATCACTCACCTTCGATTTGCCGACGATATAGTCATTATGGCAGAATCCCTGGAGGACCTAAGCACTATGCTCAATGACCTCAATGGTGTCTCACAATGGACAGGTCTTAAGATGAACATGAACAAAACAAAGATCGTGTTTAATGTCCATGTCACACCTATGCCGGTAGTTGTTGGGAGCACTATGCTCGAAGTTGTTGACGTGTACGTTTACCTGGGTCAAATAGTCCGACTAGGTAAGTCCAACTTCGACCGAGAGGTCAATCGACGGATTCAACTCGGCTGGGCAGCGTTCGGGAAATTACAACATATCTTTTCGTCAGGTATACCTCAATCTCTAAAAACTAGATTGTACAACCAGTGCGTGTTGCCAGTGATGATTTACGGATCTGAGACGTGGTCCTTTACTGCTGGCTGTATGAGGACGCTTAAGGTCGCTCAGCGAGCTATGGAGAGGGCTATGCTTGGAGTTTCTCTGCGTGATAGACTCAGAAATGAGGATATCCGCAGTAAAACCAGAGTGACCGACATAGCCCAACGGATTAGTAAGCTGAAGTGGCAATGGGCCGGCCATATAGCTCGAAGAACCGATAACCGATGGGGAAGAAAGGTTCTCGAGTGGCAGCCTCGTACCGGTAGGCGTAGTGTAGGGCGACCCCCCACTAGATGGAGTGACGACCTGGTAAGACATGCAGGAAGTCGATGGATGCAGGTGGCTCAGGACCGTGCTTTGTGGCATTACTTGGGGGAGGCCTATGTTCAGCAGTGGACTTGTGAAGGGCTGTAATGATGATGATGATGATGATGAGTCGATATTCACTTTCGGGAGTTGGCGCCACAAAATGTAGTAAAAAGTTGTTATCGTTATAAACCAGCCTCCGACACAAATTTCAATTTGGAATGTAGGTACTATTTTGAAATAGTACGGCACTTTTATAACCGACTAGTAACGTGTTCAAATTATTAAAACCTTTTTCGTATTGTTTGTTTTTCAGGCAAAATTTCTGTTTTTTTTTTTTTTTGCAAATGAGTTCATATACTCAATTGATACTTGAATATTTCTTTATTTGTCCTTATCTGTTCCTATACCATTTATCAGATAAAGATGAAACTTTGGTAAGTTTACTGTGCTCTCGCGAATGTTTCTGACAAAAAATAGCGTTACAACACGTGTCGGGTACAGCAGCAGCACACTCACCGAATACCAACGTAAAATAGCAGCTCATCGCTGCTGTGTTTCGTATGGTGAGTGTAGAGAACCGGAGACCCTTCATACCAGAAACGAAGCATTCCATGTTAGTCATCACAGGTGACAACGCATCTACATTTTGATTCTTAATCAATAGTCTATGGCTCTATGGGCCATAGCATCCACTTACAATCAGGTGAACTGTGTGCTCGTTTGTCACTTTTATTCTATAAATATAGTAACTTGAGATGGTTTAGGTAAAATTAATTAATAGGCATATTTTTCTTCTATACGAAAAGTCGAGGCCGAGGCTGTAAACGTCATAATCTTTTGTTATCGAAGAGAAACCGTGTCAAGTAGCTTTATTCACTAGAAAATATCCGCTAAGAGTGTTGAAGCCGTGAATGGACCGTTAGTCAAAATTTGCATATACGAGTATGTATAATATGGTTAGAATGATTATGTACTATAATATTATATTGCCTTTCCATTTCCAAAATAATAGCAGTTGGAGAGATATGATACAGCACATCTGTGACCCCGGACCCAAACAGATATTATTTATAGGATAGAGTGACAAACGAACACACAGTCCACCTGGTGGTAAGTGGATGCTGTGGTGCATAGATATACATCTATCCTTGTTTAAGAATTATACTGAGGACTAAGATGGAAATGCTCATTTACAGTGAAAAGGGTCTGCGGTTCTCCACACTCATCATACGAAACACAGCTTAGTGCTGCTTAATGCTGCTGTTTTACGTTGGTATTATGTGAGAGCGTGGTCCTTTTTTTAAGATATGGTGACAAACGAGCACACAGTCCACCTGATGGTAAGTGGTTACTGCGGCCCATAGACATCTACATCTATCCTCGATTACGAATCAAAATGCAGATGCGTTGTCACCCGTGAGGACTAAGATGGACTGCCTCGTTTCCAGTATAACTGCAGCATGGATCTACCACGTATAAAAAGGTCCTGCCCCAGTCAAGCTGACCCATTTGTGCAACAACCATAATATAGCAGCAGCATGGTAGTAGTTAGGTTGTACCAGTTCTGGCGCACTTGTAGAAAGGTTGTACCAGTTCTGGCGCACGACGTTCGTCGACTCACAATCCTAAAAAAAAAAAAAAAAAGTTTTGGCATGCTCTGATCACGAATCTGCGGTCCATTTTTGCGTAGGATGCACGGTTCCGGAGATGTGCAGATCAATTAACTCTTATCTTATTGATATCCGCTGCGAGCCTCAACCGTCATTAGCGCTCCATTGTCCTTATCTACTTATCTATTATTGATTGACTACCGTCATTATCTATTATTCGTCCAGCGTGTGGGTCGGCTTATGCTATTGTATTATACTCCTTTGTTCCTATCTACAACACTAATCTGAATCATCAATAAAACACATTACCTAATTTTGTTAAAATTTTTATTTATAAAATACAAAATCTTATTACTTATTATCTATAAAATAGGAGCGAAACATCTCATCCAATAACATATCGTTGTACAATGTGTTCTCTGTAAATATACTCGTAAAACTATGCATTGAACATCCCTGAAACTTATATAGCAAATACATTAAGCAATATTCGCCACAAACTGAAGTCCTATCAACATTCCAGTTCCATCTTTTACAATTTCGTACAGGTGCCCGTCCATATGAATCAAAATATTCACCGACGTCATTCGTATCGATATATAAAGCTACCCAATGTGACCCTGGTTTATCATCTGTACCCAAATTGCATATTACCTAGTCAGGTCATAAATTCTATCACATGCTTAATGTAAAATAATTGAAACAAGTTTATTCATTATGTAACCATTTATATACCAAAATGAACTTAACAAAACATAGATTCTTATGACACTATAGTTTATTCAAAATGACCTCCGTAATTTTGAATACAGGCCTTCAATCTGCGCGGCCAGTCGTCTATCTTACCACGAACGAGGTCCATGTCATATCGGCGGCTGCCTTAATTAAAGATGTCTTGAGTGACTAGAAATTGGGATGAGGCTTTGAGCACGCCTTTTCCTCCAAGTGTTACCATATCTTGTAATCTAACGGATTCAAATCTGGACTGGTCTTTGTGTCGGATGAAGTCGATTTCACGCGCCGCCAGCCAGTCTTTTTTTTTGTTTTTAAAGAACGTTACCTCCACACTAGGTTTTTCTCCTGTATCGTGGGGGCAGTTTACAAACACAAATTTCACAAGGACAAACATCCAAACTCGGAACAATTACTTGTAGGTCGTACAAATACTTGTTCCGTGCGGGATTCGAACCCGCGACCCCCAAGCGCAGCCACTCATTGCTAAGCCACTACGCCACGGAGCTGTCAAAAGTCTTGTGTGCTCTTCGCTCTATGAGCTGACGCCGAATCTTGTTGGAATACCCAGTGCCTGTTATTGAACATGGTATGAGAAACAGGTTACACAAGGTTCGTCAGGACTGTATTTTGATACACAACTGCATTCGTTTTTAACCTTTCTCACAAAAAATGTACCTCTGTTAAGCCCCAATAAGAAACTCCCAACCATACCATGAGCGAGGATGGAAAATGACCTCGTTGGACACGCGGAATACGGTTGCTCGCTTCTTCACTACTGTGTGCGTACACCTTATCATTTTGTTTGTTGTAGCTCTCTTCTACGGTAAAAATTTTTTTATCCGAAAAAAGAATTTCCCGATATTTTTTTCCCGCGTACCGCTTCACCAAAGCGCGGCATCTCTTCAGTCTCAGATCCATTAGACGAGCATTCAAACGATGTCCTGTTTTTCTTCGATATGCCCGAAGCCCTAAGTCTTCATTTAACGCCGTGGTTAACCCTATCTGAAGGGCCCACAGTTTCTGCTTACGTTTGGTATTTCTTTGAATTCGCACCTTTACTGCTTTTATAACTGCTGGAGTCCTAACAAATCGAGGGCGACCACTTCTTGACCTGTCATCTACACTAGAGTCTTCATTGTGTCGTTTGATGGTACGATAAACGAATCTTTTGGTTATATTCAAATTTTTCAGTATATCAAAAAATTTAATTGGCGCGTAATCGCAACTGCAACACGGTCTTTTTAAGCGTCCACTCCATATGTAAAAATGAGTAAAATTGTTTTTCTGTTGAACCAATTTTGTCTAATGTTTTTTGGAAATCAAACAAAATTTATGATTAATTTAAAATTTTATTTTCAAGTAATAACCACTTGTAAAAAAAACCAAACTTCGTCACAAGAACAATGTAAAATTTTGTGATTATTTTTTTGCAAATATATGATTATTACACACATAACGTTTGTTTAAATTTATGACATTTACCAAATCATTGTATTTTGGACATTTGTATTCTTCAATATTAAAAATTCTATCATTCGTCGTCAACATTTTTAAAAATTGTTTTTCTGTTGAACCAATTTTGTATTATATAGTATACTTTAACTAATGTTTTTGGGAAATCAAACAAAATTTACGATTATTTTAAAATTTTATTTTCAAGTAATAACCACTTGTAAAAAACCCACACTTCGTCACAAGAACAATGTAAAATTTTGTGATTATTTTTTGCAAATATATGATTATTACACACATAACGTTTGTTTAAATTTATGACATTTACCAAATCATTGTATTTTGGACATTTGTATTCTTCAATATTAAAAATTCTATCATTCGTCGTCAACATTTTTAAAAATTGTTTTTCTGTTAAACCAATTTTGTACGAGGGTGGATTGAAAAGTACTCGGCCTAACCAAGAAAATAAACACATACTAAATCAGTTATATTTTTATTTTTCTACATAATTACCATCAAGTTCAATACACTTTTGCCACTTCCCCTTTTAAGCATTTAGACCGTTGAAAAAAATGATTCTTCCTTAGAGTCAAAATATGCGTCTACAGCTGCTTTGACCTCGTCGTTTGTCGAAAATCTTTGACCTCCCAAGTGCTTTTTTAGGTTAGGGAACAGAAAGAAGTCTGATGGTGCCAGATCAGGTGAATACGGCGGATGCGGTAACAGTTCAAAGCCACAGTTGTGAATTTCAGCCATTGACTGTACTGACGTGTGAACACGGGCGTTATCTTGATGAAACAGGACTTTTCTTCTGAGCATTCCTCGACGTTTTTCTTATATTTCCTCTCGTAAACGACGTAGTAAGGTGCAGTAGTAATCAGAGTTTATAGTCTGACCCCTTTCAAGATAATCAATCATAATCACACCTTTCGAGTCCCCGAATACTGAAGCCATCACCTTATTTGCCGACAAAATCGACTTAGCCTTTTTAGGGGGTGGTGAACCAGGTCTTCTCCACTGTTTTGATTGTTGTTTTGTTTCCGGTGTACAGTAATGAACCCATGTTTCGTCCATAGTAACAAAACGATTCAAAAAATCATCTGCATCGGCTTCAAATAACTCCAAACAGTCGCGTGAAATAGTCAATCGCGTCCTTTTTTGTTCAACTGAAAGCAGTCGCGGAACCCACCTCGCAGACCTTGTGGAAACCCAGCTCGTTGACAATGATGTTTTAAAATCGTTCATAAGAGATGCCTATAATCTCGGCTATCTCTCCAATTTTTAATCTGCGGTCTCCCATTATTAAATCAAGTACTTTTTTAATGTTTTCGTCAGTAGTTGACGTCGAAGGCCTTCCAGAGCGGGGTTCATCTTTCACACTCTCTCTACCACGCTTAAATTCTGCTATCCATTTTTTGACGGATGAATATGACAGAGCACAATCGCCTAATGTACTGACCATGTCATCATGGATGGCTTTTGATGATAGCCCCTTCTTATGGAGGTACTTAATGACGGCACGCTGCTCGATTTGCTTCATTCGCGGAAATTATGTCCGATTACTTTGTTAATAAATTTATAAAATCACAACTAATTATCGCACACGTTTCGAACTTCACACAATGAACTAAATAATGTGGGTAGATTTGATTTTTAGAATTGAATGGATCTGTGTTAGGCCGAGTACTTTTCAATCCACCCTCGTATTATATAGTATACTATAACTAATGTTTTTGGGAAATCAAACAAAATTTATGATTAATTTAAAATTTTATTTTCAAGCAATAACCACTTGTAAAAAACCCACACTTCGTCACAAGAACAATGTAAAATTTTGTGATTATTTTTTGCAAATATATGATTATTACACACATAACGTTTGTTTAAATTTATGACATTTACCAAATCATTGTATTTTGGACATTTGTATTCTTCAATATTAAAAATTCTATCATTCGTCGTCAACATTTTTAAAAATTGTTTTTCTGTTGAACCACCTTTGTATGCGATCACTTCGTCTTTGCACAAATTTCTAATATACCAATTTAATATGGGAATGATGTTCTCTTGTTTGTAGGCACATTTTAATTATTCGGTCATATCAAAATATGGAATGCCGTGCACGTGTATTTCACAATAACGAACAGTTTTTTTGTCTTTTGGCGACAAATAATTGAAAGGATAACTTGGCTGAAACAAATAATGATCGATAAACGAATCATTTTTATTAGATAGTTTTACGTCTAGAATAGCCATTTCTCTACATTGAAAATGTTTATGAGGATATGTAATGTAAAATCCGTCCATGTCGATGATGTATCTAATATTTTTTAGATTTTGTGTCATTTTGAACCAAAATGTTAAAAGTATTTACACGTGACTAAAATATGTTTGTTCCAACAAACTTCACATAACAATTCATTCTTCATTACTTCCCATCACCCCATTTCTTCCTTCTGCTCTTTTCTTCCTGTAATTTAAGAAAACAGAATCACATTCACTAATGATCAACTAATGACTGTCATTGTTAAAAAAGTATTTTTTAACTTTTTACTTTCTGCTATTGTCTTTGTATTTATGGCTAGGAAATGTCCGCGGCGCGGTCTCAATGCGTGTTGGCGAACTTCACATGCCTTCGAAATTTTCTCAGACATGCAGGTTTCCTCACGATGTTTTCCTTCACCGCCGAGCACGTGGTAAATCAGCACTTAAAATTGCAATTAACAATTTAAGTGGTGTCGGCGGGGATCGAACCCGCGTTACATACTGTAAAATTTACAGCTTGCGCTAACCATCTGAGCTACCACGGCTTAATCATATACACACACAATATTTAAATATAATTTGTTAACACTAAAATCACGTGAATAATAATAATAATAATAATATATATATATATATATATATATATATATATATATATATAATAATAATAATAGGGAAGTGACGACCCCATCGCCCGCTGACGTAACAGTTATGTGACAAAACTACTACGTCGACGCAGTCAGTCAGCGCCCTGCCAAGAGGTGTGAGCGCCGTGCCAAAGCAAAATTGTGGGTGCAAAGGTCCGTTTGTGCATATGACCGAACCATGAAACGGTGCCGGGCTTGGGCGTCTCCCGTTATTTGGCGCCCATAAATGGATGATGGTACAAAGAGGAACGCGCATAGGGCCGCTGCCTGGGGGTCGCCGGGGCGCGTCTGGAGCTGGCGCTGGACGCGGCAGCATGCGGGCCGCCAGCCGAGCGCGAGGAGCTGTACGATCACCTAGCAGCCCTCCGCATCCATCATCCCCACCAGAAGGCTTGGTGTCGGCTGGGTCTTCTCGGACTCAGCAAGCGGCACCCGCCGCTGGTGGAGCACGTCGCATGCGTTGGTCACAAACAATGAACGCAAACGCACTGCGGGCGTACTTTAGGGCAAAAGGGGAAGAGACCGGATGTTTGGCATATCGGGCTCGGATGCATCGCTTTTTTGCAGAGCTGGAGCCATCTCTATCCGTCAATGAGCAAAACCTGGCAGACCGAGTTCGGTACATCCTGCGCTCCAACATATTTGGTGACGCCGAACTCGAACGACTACGACGTGAGGCTGTTCCCTCATCGGATGGAAATGCTACGGCTGGGAATGCGGCGCCACTAATTGCGCAGCAAACTGCAAATGTGGACGCTGCCGTCAATATTCCATTTGTGGTTGATTCAGACGATGATGGAATAGTCTCCTACGAACTAGAGAAAATGAGGAGCATATTGGAAGAGTCGATGCTGGAAACGCGCAGCATGCCTCTCGAAAATCGACCGCGACTTCCCCGCATAACCCTTAGCAAGCGAAATCGGGCTGTCGTGCGGGCTCTTAACCCAATGCTGGTGACCTATTTGGAAGCCAGCCGGGACCTTTGCGAGACGGACTCAATTCTTTTTGGCGCCGCACTGGCAGTATGCCGTATTATTGGCGCCAAACTTCCCATGGCTGGACGTGCTACTCAACAAGGTAGTGCCATCCCAGCCTGGAGAAAAAGAGTCGAGGACCGTATCGCAAAGGCAAGGGCCCTTATCGGCAGACTGACAAGCTTCAGGTCGGGTAATATTAGACCGAGAGTTGTGCGCACCGTTAGAATGGCGTTTGCTGGGACAAATATTAGTTTGTCCCAGCCGGATATCACGCAGAAACTAACGGAGCGCATAGATGACCTGAAGCAAAAAATCGCTGCTTGGGGGAAGCGGAATCGACGATTTAGCGAGAGGTCAAGGCGGTTCAACCAAAATCGTCTCTTCCAGAGTGATCAGAAGAGGCTCTATAAATCATTGGAGCGACCAGAGGTATGTGGAGCGGGCCCAGGACCGGATCAGGCTGACACTGTCGCATTTTGGCGTGGCCTGTGGTCAGAGCCCGTAAACCACAGCGAGGGCCCTTGGATGGAAGTTGTGGCGAGCCAGAGTGCAAGTGTTACGCCTATGGACCCCGTCACCATAACGCCTGAAGACGTGGCTGAGGCGGTCCGTAGGGCCCCGAACTGGAAAAGTCCGGGGCTCGACGGGCTGCATCATTACTGGCTGAAGTGGTTCGTAGTGTGTCACGCTGTGCTCGCCCGACAGTTTCAAGAGGCTCTCGATCAGAAGTCGCTCCCGAGCCTCTTCACTACTGGGATCACTCACTTGGTTCCTAAAGATCAGGATACCACAGACCCGAGCAAATACCGCCCCATCACGTGTCTACCCACTATATATAAGACACTGACATCCATTTTGAGCGCGAGAATCACTCGTCACCTGGAGCTAAATCAGGTGATGTCACGCGCTCAAAATGGATGTCGGGGCGGTGGACGTGGAACCAAGGAACCACTCCTCATTGACGCGGTCATTGGCAAAGTGGTAAAACGCAACCGTCGGAACTTCTCCGCCGCCTGGATAGACTACAGAAAAGCATTCGACTCGGTGCCCCATGCATGGCTAAAGAGGGTCCTCGAGCTGTACAAGATTGACAGTACAGTTAGAGACTTCCTCGAGCAGTGTATGGGGCAGTGGAGTACGATCCTCTGTTATCAGGGCGAGCGGATGATGGCTGCGGAGAACCACATAAGGATAAGAAGGGGTATCTTCCAGGGCGATTGTCTGAGTCCAATCTGGTTCTGCCTCTCTCTGAACCCTCTCAGTACCTTACTGGAGGGCTCCGGGAGAGGATTTCAGCTACGGAAAGGAGGAACAAAAGTGACCCACCTTTTCTATATGGATGACCTCAAGTTATTCGCCTCCAGTCGCTCCCATCTTATGGAATTGCTAAATATCACTTGTGAATTTAGCAATTCCATTGGAATGGAGCTGGGGACGGATAAGTGTGCGGTCCTTCATGTTGAAAGGGGAAGGGTTGCTAACTCTGAGGGCATAGATTTATCTATGCCCGTCAACTTAAAGACCCTTTCCGAGGCTGAAACATACCGATACCTGGGTATGTCACAGAACATCGGTATCGATGAGGCTGGTATGAAACAGTCAGTTTGCGACGTGTTTTATGCACGCTTGACCAAAGTGCTTAACAGCCTTTTGTCCGGTGTGAATAAGACACACGCATATAACGGTTGGGTCATGCCTGTCCTCATATATACCTTTGGCATACTCAGGTGGACTCAGACCGAACTTAACGCCCTGGATAGAAAAGTCCGCACTACCATGACGTCCCATAGGATGCATCATCCGAGATCGTCGGTAATGAGGCTGTACTTGCCGCGAAAGCATGGTGGGCGTGGTTTTATGAGCGCGCTCACCATGCATAATCGCGAAGTGTGCAGCCTCCGTGATTACTTCCTGGCGAGATCGGATGATCCATTCTATAAGGACGTCATTTCTAGTGATAAAGGGCTTACCCCACTATCCTTAGCCAACGAACAGTGGCAGAACCCAGCAGTGCTTAGCATTTCCGACCGGGAGACCGTATGGAAGGAGAAGGAGCTCCACCACGTAGGGAGGTACTACAGGGCTCTTCATGAGCCCTTCGTAGATACAGTCGCCTCCCTCAACTGGCTACGTTTCGGTGACCTCTTCGGGGGAAACCGAGGGTTTTGTCTGTGCAATACAGGATCAGGTTATTAAGACCAACAACTATCGGAGATACATCCTAAAGGATGGCACCGTCGACGTCTGTCGAGCTTGTCGCCATCCCGGTGAATCACTTAGGCATGTCATCTCCGGTTGTTCGGCGCTTTCTAACTCTGAGTACTTGCACAGGCACAACCTAGTAGCCAGAATTCTACACCAGGAGCTCGCTCTGAAATATGGTCTCGTGGACCGGAAATTGCCGTATTACAAGTACTTGCCGGAAGCCGTGCTCGAAAATGACCGCGCCAGGCTCTACTGGGACCGGGCCATCATCACAGACAGGACTATTCTTGCGAATAAGCCTGATATTGTGCTGATGGACCGGGCACAGTCAAGGATATTTTTGGTCGACATTACCATTCCGTATGACGAGAACCTCGTGAAAGCCGAAACAGACAAGCAAACAAAATATCTGGACCTGGCTCACGAGGTGACCGACATGTGGGGTGGTCTGCCGACCGAAATTATTCCTGTAGTCGTCTCTGCAAACGGGCTAATCCCAGTCAGCCTCTCGGGTCATCTGAGGCGACTGGGACTACGTGGCGGACCGCTCCGGGCTCAAATGCAGAAGGCGGTGCTCCTCGATACCGCCCGCATCGTCCGCCGGTTTCTTTCCCTTTCCTCTTAACCCTCGGCCGTTTGGTCTCCCCTGCCGAGGGCCTCCATCTGGTTGGGCTTTTATTTATTTAAGTATTTTTATATTTATTTTATGTTATTGATATTTATGTATATTTATCTTTTCATTCTCATTTATAATTATATATTTATAGAATCCAACCAGATGAGAAAACTATATAGATACCCCACAATAATAATATTCCACAACTATCACACAACGCCATCTAGTCCCAAGCTAAGCAGAGCTTGTGTTATGGGTACTAGACAACTGATAAACATACTTATATATTTCTAAATACATAAATATTATAGATAAATTACACCCAGACACAGAACAAATGATCGTGCTCATCACACAAACATTTGTCCTGGGTGGGAATCGAACCCACGACCTCCGGCATAACAGTCAGGGTCACTAACCACTAGACCAACAGGCCTGTCGTTCAAAATCATACACACGTAAAAAAATAACAGAAAGAAAAGTAAGTTTGTCAATAGATTAAACTCTTACATCTATGGCCTTTGATGCGTTGAAGTAACGCAAATGTATTATTGATAGATACACTGCGGTCAAACGACCATACACTAACTCCATGACTGCAGTTGCTTGGTCTTATATAGTACCAGTAAGTAATAATTCTAATCTAAAGAATTTCTACAGTAGAATTGATAATAACTTTATGCGTCAACAACCTTATCTCACATTCTTCGTGTTGCGTCTTATTCAGTGTATTGATGACTCAAATACGTTTTGTATAACAGAAAAAATGCAATTTAATATTTAGAAATCACATAATTGATCATTCCTATGTTAGTCATTGAGTAGATTGTACTGTAGTAATCTACTAATAGCAGTAATATCATGGATACACTAGATGTACAACAACGTCTGAAAAAAGATTCACCCCAGTCTAGAAAATAATGTTTATGCTGCTAACAGACTGCCCATGTACACCCACGTACCAACGTATATACCTAGTCGGGTCATAAGTATTGTCACACAGTAAAAACTTTTCTTTTAGAATGCTGGCCACAAAAAAGTTTATTGAATTCGAATTGTTCATGAAAATAAAACTGTATACTTTTTAGAATTTTACTCATTTTTACATATGGAGTGGACGCTTAAAAAAAGACCGTGTTGCAGTTGCGATTACGCGCCAATTAAATTTTTGATATACTGAAAAATTTGAATATAACCAAAAGATTCGTTTATCGTACCATCAAACGATACAATGAAGACTCTAGTGTAGATGACAGGTCAAGAAGTGGTCGCCCTCGATTTGTTAGGACTCCAGCAGTGATAAAAGCTGTAAAGGTGCGAATTCAAAGAAATCCCAAACGTAAGCAGAAACTGTTGGCCCTTCAGATGGGGTTAAGCAGAACCACGGCGTTAAATGAAGACTTAGGGCTTCGGGCATATCGAAGAAAAACAGGACATCGTTTGAATGCTCGTCTAATGGATCTGAGACTGAAGAGATGCCGCGCTTTGGTGAAGCGGTACGCGGGAAAAAAATATCGGGAAATTCTTTTTTTCGGATAAAAAAAATTTTTCCGTAGAAGAGAGCTACAACAAACAAAATGATAAGGTGTACGCACACAGTAGTGAAGAAGCGAGCAACCGTATTCCGCGTGTCCAACGAGGTCATTTTCCATCCTCGCTCATGGTATGGTTGGGAGTTTCTTATTGGGGCTTAACAGAGGTACATTTTTGTGAGAAAGGTTAAAAACGAATGCAGTTGTGTATCAAAATACAGTCCTGACGAACCTTGTGTAACCTGTTTCTCATACCATGTTCAATAACAGGCACTGGGTATTCCAACAAGATTCGGCGTCAGCTCATAGAGCGAAGAGCACACAAGACTTTTGACAGCTCTGTGGCGTAGTGGCTTAGCAATGAGTGGCTGCGCTTGGGGGTCGCGGGTTCGAATCCCGCACGGAACAAGAATTTGTACGACCTACAAGTAATTGTTCCGAGTTTGGATGTTTGTCCTTGTGGAATTTGTGTTTGTAAACTGCCCCCACGATACAGGAGAAAAACCTAGTGTGGAGGTAACGTTCTTTAAAAACAAAAAAAAAGGACTGGCTGGCGGCGCGTGAAATCGACTTCATCCGACACAAAGGCCAGTCCAGATTTGAATCCGTTAGATTACAAGATACGGTAACACTTGGAGGAAAAGGCGTGCTCAAAGCCTCATCCCAATTTCGAGTCACTCAAGACATCTTTAATTAAGGCAGCCGCCGATATGACATGGACCTCGTTCGTGGTGAGATAGACGACTGGCCGCGCAGATTGAAGGCCTGTATTCAAAATTACGGAGGTCATTTTGAATAAACTATAGTGTCATAAGAATCTATGTTTTGTTAAGTTCATTTTGGTATATAAATGGTTACATAATGAATAAACTTGTTTCAATTATTTTACATTAAACATGTGATAGAATTTATGACCTGACTAGGTAATATGCAATTTGGGTACAAATGATAAACCAGGGTCACATTGGGTAGCTTTATATATCGATACGAATGACGTCGGTGAATATTTTGATTCATATGGACGGGCACCTGTACGAAATTGTAAAAGATGGAACTGGAATGTTGATAGGACTTCAGTTTGTGGCGAATATTGCTTAATGTATTTGCTATATAAGTTTCAGGGATGTTCAATGCATAGTTTTACGAGTATATTTACAGAGAACACATTGTACAACGATATGTTAGTGGATGAGATGTTTCGCTCCTATTTTATAGATAATAAGTAATAAGATTTTATATTTTATAAATAAAAATTTTAACAAAATTAGGTAATGTGTTTTATTGATGATTCAGATTAGTGTTGTAGATAGGAACAAAGGAGTATAATACAATAGCATAAGCCGACCTACACGCTGGACGAATAATAGATAATGACGGTAGTCAATCAATAATAGATAAGTAGATAAGGACAATGGAGCGCTAATGACGGTTGAGGCTCGCAGCGGATATCAATTAGATAAGAGTTAATTGATCTGCACATCTCCGGAACCGTGCATCCTACGCAAAAATGGACCGCAGATTCGTGATCAGAGCATGCCAAAACTTTTTTTTTTTTTTAGGATTGTGAGTCGACGAACGTCGTGCGCCAGAACTGGTACAACCTTTCTACAAGTGCGCCAGAACTGGTACAACCTAACTACTCATATTTGCACTACGTAAAACTGTACCAACTACAGAACTACAAAACCCTAAAACAAAGTTTACCGTTGTGTGTTGCAAGTGATGAGTACGGAACCAAAATATGGTCCTTTAGTGCTGGCCGTACGTGGGAAGTGGCAGCTCGGTAAAACAGCGAGATATGGATAGGATTGTGTTCGAGTTTTCTCCCTATTATTTGTGTTGAATGTTGAATATTATTGAAACTAAAATTAATGTAATATTTATTGTTTATAAGCATCACTTCATTAACATATCAATGTCCGCAGTTGTAATAAGGAATGTATGAATATATATCTACATTCCTTGTTGCGTCGTGTATACACATGGAACTATAATAATCAATTGGATGGCTGTCAAGTGTCAACCTTATTTTGTACGACGATCGGCGTCGCCGGGAGCATACATACAAGCAATAACGTCGTATTTTAATACATATTTATTTGTAAATAGCGTGTGAAATTTGGCATTTTCTAAATAATTTGCATGGAAAATTTGGAAACGATTGTAACGTCAAAACACATCTCGTGTTGACATTTATACGTGTGAATTGACGTGTTAGTGACATTTTAGTGGCTACACGGGCTCCGTCCACTCCCCCGTTCTATTATGTATGTATTATAGTATTGTATGTGCATACACGACATGTAGGCCATCAAGCCTTTCCAACACCTATACTTTCTTGTATATAATATGCCATAACGGTTTCTTACATGTACATGAATACTGGACTAAGATTTTATCGCTTGTATTTTAACTTATTAGAGCTCCCATGGTGCAAGAAAACGATTCTTTGAAATCTATCTCCTCTGTAACCCGTAGGACAATTTACGTAATTTATTTGAAAATATTTGTAGCTCAAAGCAGACACGGTTTGTAAACAATAAAAATCTGAGTTTTAATTTGTATTTCCTTTACTATTTAATCAATTCGCTAATTTACATTTGTGCAATGTCACACCATTTGATTGAATCTGTTGTTGAAATAAAGATAGTTATGACTTTAGACTTTTACTCCGCTCCATTTATGATGCTAGCAAAAGGTTATCTTTGCATCTGTATCGGCCCTAGTTTTAAATTACGTGTCGGTTTACAGCACCCTGGTCACAGGGGAGGGGGTCGAGGTTGGCTGAAGTGTTTGACGTCCTGATGTCATAGATATCCCGACTACCGCCAGCTTTTGAATTTTTGGTCCGATCTACGCATGGTAGCTCCCAGCCTTTTCTATAGAAATTTGGATATTTTTTTTTAATGTCGATAACCTCGCTAACAAACTAGCTAACAGTCTACTTGATGGTAGGTTATTATTCCAACATTGGACACTCGCAGCTTATATCAAACTTTAAGCTATAATATACCTCTGATGACTGATATGAAATTCTTTACAGGTCTATTGTACCGCTCTTTGTTTAAACCATAACGAAGCGGTTGTATGCACTGCTGTTTGGTGGCCGTCAGTGCTTCTTTTTCTTCGTCAGTCCGTGAGTTCTTTGCTTGACATAGGCATCTCAAGTTGTATGGAGGATTCTTGGCAGACGCATGACGTCCGTATTCGTAATACCTACCAGACTCGAGCATTTTTAACGCTGTCAAAATAGACAGACTCCTGGGCACTACAATAGAATAGGATAGACTCATTTTTATTCAATTTACACAACTGACAGCAATAAAATGGCACAACCCTTGTAATTTAGTATATTACTGATTTTTTTTAATCCAAAGATATTGACTACAAATCATTGGACAGAATGAAAGCATACAAGCTTAGCTTTACAAAGACACAAAATTAAAATCATTGACCTTCACGTAACTTACAAAAACCAACCGCACACCAAACTCCCCGAATTCGCTCATTTGCGTTGTCACTTCTTGCACCCTTACCGAGGGTCAAAGTGATAACATCTCTATTGGAAGCAGACGGATTTACTTTACAACAAAATAGAAGCGAAAATAGAGATTTACGAAATGTCAACATTTAATTGTAAAACTGCTATCCGCTCTTTCTTGCTAAGTCATATGATGATACGGAGTAGACGTGTGTCAATCATGCGTGATTCGTTCGTTTGAGCGGGTACACTTAAAAGTGTTAATGGTTCATTCATTTGCTTTTGAATGTACTAGTAACCACAAACAATTGACTCTTTTAAAATTTTTTGTATGAATTGTGAATGAGCCGAAAACCAACCGAATCTCGAATGATCTGAATTAGCGGGCGAAGCGAATAAACAACGCAGACGGCAAGGTATCAGGAGTATTTATTATTTAAGGGCTTTTTATTATAATATTGTTACCTACATTAAAAAATATTTTACATTTATTATATTTATTTGTTACATCTATGAGTTAAAAATATCGTTTCGTGAAGTTCACTAAAAATAACACTTCAAAATATTTCATGGCAAATGATTTATTTAATGTGATTTTCACCCACCTTATAAGTATACAATAGGTAAAAGTTCAGTTTTGTAGCTAATAAATGTTACAATCCCTATTTTTAGACATGTAAAGTAAGACGAAATTGTGTATTGTTAAAAATGAAATTTAAGAATAAACAAATTTATTAAATATTTGAAATATATAATAATATTGAATAAAGTTATCAATCAAAATCAATTGAATAAAACTATTATTTACGGATTTTTTCGCGTTTAATTACAAATTTAATTCATTTTTATTATCCCGACGTTTCGGGTGCTTTATAGCACCCATGGTCACGGGGAGGGGACTGAGATGTTTGACGTCCCAATGTCATAGTTAGTCCGGCTACCTTCAGTTTTTGAATATTAATTTTTGGTCCGATTTACGCAATTTTTTTATTCAATGTCTAGTGTTCGCGTAAATTTAAGAAATCATTAAATCAAAATCAAATCAAATCCATTGAATCACTTGAGGTTTTTGTGTTTATTATGCCATCTAGGGTCGATTGTGCTTACCACCTTGAAAGTCAGTAAGTTTTAGTTCAATAAAATGACTATATAACCTATAGCAAGTAGTAGATGGTGCTATTACAAATCTCAAATAGAAAATTTTCGGTTCCCAATGGATCTCACAGACTCACAGAGTACTGGAGCCCGAAATGATCCATTTGAATGATCGATCCGAATGTACCAGTACGCTGACGAAATGTACTAGAATGATTCGGTCATTACAAATGAATGATTGACACATGTCTACGGAGCAATACTTGTTAACAGTGTTATAAAATTACGTCGTATTGTTTTATTATTTATTTTATAAAATTTTCTACTTAATTCATATACCTACACGCACGAACACACACACACACACACACACACACACACACACACACACGCACGCACGCACGCACGCACGCACGCACACACACACACACACACACACACACACACACACACACACACACACACACACACACACACACACACACACACACACACACACACACACACACACACACACACACACACGCACACACACACACACACACACACACACACACACAGAGAGAGAGAGAGAGAGAGAGAGTTCATTTATTATGTCTTTAAAATTTTATTTCTTATCCTACAAAAAAGTTAATTTAACTATGTATTCCTAACCAACACGGGGTTTAGGACTGTATCTCCTAAATACAGGTTAATATGTAACCTAGCTAGGTGACTCGGGATTTTACCCATTTCAAATTGGTCCTCATGGTGTATTGTATATTATATTTGTAAAACGTATGTAAACTTTTTTTAGACAATATTTAACGGTAAGTATAATATTTTATACAATTAAGTATGAAAAGATTAACAAACCGTAGCGATCACCTCATTTAAAAAAAATCCGCTATCCTTACCGACTTATAAATATACATCAAACTAAATAAAAATACATCGATTGTTTTTCATGAACAGTTACGACAGTTACGGTTACGACGCAATTCGTAACGTTCTATAGCGAATCATATGTGACGATAGAACTGCTAATTATTTGATTGTATTGAAGTCCATGCATCACAAGCAATTATGAATCGTCGTTTATGGTAATAAAGTCTTATTCACATTTTTAATCGGGCCGTGAGCCCGTGAGTCTGCAATCTGCAGTGTGTGATCAAGGTGGGCGAGCTCGTACAACGTCGGTGCCTGTGTGAGTTTGGCTGTGTTGTTATTTCGGATATACGCGCGCACAAAACATGTTTACAATGCTATTAAATAAGAGTTTGTTACGTTTCTGTATATTTATAGCGATCTAAATAAATAACAATGATATTTTCTTGCATTAGCGTATCTCTAGTAACTAAAATATAATCCAGGAACTAAAAGATCTAATGAAACCTGGGCCCAAATAAATCTTAAAATCCGACAAAATATTACTACAAAATTGTAAAACTATCACATTTCATAATTTACTATTTATTTAACAATAGTTAATAATTGCAACACAGCTGTTAGATTGTCTTACAATTCTACAATAGTGTACACCTGTAATTAGTAATTACCTACATTGTGTGTATGATAAACCCGTTTTTCTGACTTCACAATTTGTAATGACAATTTTGTAATTATTACTGAACAAACATTTTAAGTAGTATTTTAAGTAATTATAAATTGTAAAATTTATTAAATAGGACACTATTACATGTACCATATAAAAATACCGACCAATCAAGTCTTTCTGGATTTTTATTTTTGTTAAACTTTTAATATCGGTTTGCCTTGACCGCTTTTCATTTTTCGAGAATATTACATACCTACTTGTAATTCGGTGTCCGCGCTAGTATTGAATGCCATATTATTACATTAAAAGATAATTTGAATAAAACTATTTATCCGGATTTTATCGCGTTTAATTATTCGAATTAACTTATTTTTAATTACCGACGTTTCGGATGCTTTACAGCTCCCATGGTCCCGGTGAGGGACTGAGATGTTTGACGTCACGTGAAGCACAGAAAGTCTGCAGTCTGTGAACATGTTTAAGATCGTCCCCACCATTCCACCTGATTTGATAAACCACAAATCCTCGCAAACGATCAGCAAGTATGATACGCGAGGCTTTTTAAATTAAAAAACTTTCTAATTTCAATAGAGAAGATGGATGAGTGCTGCCATCTGCTTGGGATCCTATAATTAACAAAATTAAATCTAAACCCAAGCACATATACCATTGCAAGACTTACTGCTCGTTCTGCGTAGATCGGGCCAAAAATTTATAATCAAAACCTGAAGGTAGCCGAGCTAACTGTAACATTGGGACGTCAAACATCTCGGTGACCATGGGTGCTGTAAAGCACTCGAAACGTTAAGTTAATTAAACGCAATAAATGCCTATTAATAGTGTTATTCAGTGTGTAGTGTTCGCGTAAATATTAGAAATCATTAAAGATAATTTTATATTATATTATTTAATAAGAGATGTACATATAAGCCAAATTGTGGCATTGTAAACTTAACATTAATATTTCATTTATGTTATTGATTTTATTTACTTAAAGAAATACGCAATCAATGTCGTTACTTGTGTTTGTATTTTTGACGCAAAGCAAATAATTTATCTCCAATTAAAAAACACAGAACGTTCTAGTGCTACGCTAACTATTGACTTTAAGTATGAAAACATTTTCATTGTTAATATTAGTTTTCTTTTTTCTTTGCAAATTACTTACCTTTATTACAGCGCCACCTACCTTCAGCTGACGCGAAACACCGATGTTCCGGGAAGTTTGCAGTTTGTTAACATGTTCAAGATCGTCACCGCCATTGCATCAGATTTGATAGATCACAAATCCTCCAAAAAAAAGAGCACCCTATTCCTAGCAAGTACGATGCACGAGACTATCCTAATTTCAATAGAGAAAATGGATGGGTGCTACCATCTGCTTGGGATCCTATAATTAACAAAATTTAATCCAAACCCAAGCATGCCATTGCAAGAATTCATGATACTGTAAACTCGTTCTGGGTAGATCGGACCAAAAATTAATATTCAAAAACTGAAGGTAACCGATAGGGTTAACAACTCTCGAAAGGACCAACCCATAGGAGAATTTTATTAAATTGAGTGGGGGTGGGGGGTTAAAGAAAATCTCAATCATTTTTATAAAATTTATATTTACTTTGTTTTCGAGCAACATTATATATTATATTATATGTTTGTCGATTTTTCACTACAAAATTATAAACGTTTTTACATGAAAAATCGAAGTTTGTTAGTATTTGTAACTACTTTTACTAAAGAAATACTCAATCGGTTTCTTTCCTTGTTCCATCATGCTGCATACGCGCTCGCAAGAAACATTAGAGTCAGGAATGGAAAGAACAAACTTGACCATTTTTTCAACGCAGAACAGGGATATCTGTCTTTCGATTTCGTAAATAAGTCAACCCAGCGTAAATCCACTCGATTTTCTTCAACGACCAGTGGTTGCATCTCACCCAAAAGTCCAACCTCATCGTACAGTTTGTCACTATCAATATCTAATAATTCCAGGAGTCTACGAGTAGTCTGTCCATGTGTTTGGTTCTTTTAGAGATAAAATTTTCATCACTTGGTATTCCGAATTTTCAAAGTTAAACCATATTTGTAAATATGTCAAATAACGCGTAAAAAAGTTAATAAAATCAGTTTTAAAATTTATTTTTTGCGGTTCATCTAACTGTTTTAATAATTCCATGGCAGATATACCATAAAATTGATCAGCTCTCTCTCAGTCTGTTTTGTAGCTTCGTTTTCAGATCAATCATTATGTCATGAATTTCAGTGCTTGTTAGTCTGTCGGATTCCATTAATTTAATTGCATTCTGAAAGACTTTATATTTTGCATAAAATAAAGAATACATAAGACTGCATTTATTTCTGCATTATTGGCACAAATTATTTCAAATAAATTTAGAACAATTTTCTCTTCACCTGGCTATTTGAAATCTCAATTAAAGCGGGCCAACAACGATAGAGTTCTGTCTATGGCAGGAAGTACCGATAACCAACGAGCTGGCACATGTCTTAATATTTCTCGAAACTCGATTTCTGCATCTGAACAAATTATCATCAGCTCATTTCTCTTTTTAGCAAAAGCCGAAAATTCGCTGTAAACTATCAAAACATCAACTTTCAAAGATTTTTAACGCAGTTGTGGAGAATATGGCATTTACAATTTTCTTTATATATTTTCGAGTTTAAGCTCTTCTTTATATATGTTACGTATAGAATAACAGGAGCATTAGTATTTAGTAACGGTAATATATAGCATTTCTAGTATTTATAAAAGGCTAGCTCTGATTAGATTGCTAGATCCGTCCCAGCTTCGCACGGGTGATTTCTGGGTTTCGACAAGAGCGCCATCTACCGGGTCCAATTGTGGATCTAAACGATGTAGGGGCGCGCTCACACACAAAAATCTTCATCAATATCTGTCTAGCTGTTTAGGGAGGAGCTCAGTGACAAACACACGTCACTAAGAAACCGTACCTACGAGAGAATTACATTGATTATGATTATTGATTAGATTAAGTTATAGCTTCTAATATATTACAACAACATCATAATCTTATAATTTATTTTTATATACAACATTTCACTCTGGACATCGCTCTATAAGGTACAAACACAAGTAGCGTATTAAGCGATAATTAAAATAAAACATGTAAACTATCCATGAATAGTTATTTAATGTTCACCTTGGAGCAAATTGTTCTAAATGCCTATTCAAATAATATCGTTTAAATTAGACACTTGAGTACATTCAGTCACGGTAATATTATTAGATAAAATTACCATGATTCAGTCACGCATACTAGAGGGCTCTTTATAAAAAGTTATTAGTTAGAAAATTACCATTCACTTATGTACTTTCGTCTTCAAAGGTAAAAACAAAAGAAAACAAACAAAAAGTCACTATGACAAAAATTTAAGGATTTTTACTGTGGCTTCAATACATTTACGATAATATATTGTGATTTATGTGCACAAAAATATAAGTAGCTTTAATGAAATAATTTATAAACATTGTGTAAATACCAGGAACAGACACAAGATAGCGATGTATATACTCTTTTACAACCAAATTTCAGAATATATACAAAATCTGACATCCGCTTAGTTTAAAAACTTCATTAAACAAAGATTATATATAAAACGGATTATGAAAAAATGAGGTGATCGCTACCAAGCTATTCTAATTTGTTTTGTGTTGTTAACTTAATTATTGTGTAAATATAATGATTGTGATCTTTTTTTTAAAGCCGCTAGGTTTCTTGCTGGTTCTTCCCAGGACAGGGGTATTTACCGAACCAGTGGTAAATTAAGCATAAGAATAGCTATTCCGTATGTATAATTTATAATCTATAGTAAATAAAAAAGTTTGATCATGTAATTGTCATGGAATGCTTGAGCAGTTTTAGTTGTATGAATTGGTTGACTGCGGCGTTCGGTCGATGTCTGAGATTACTGGTGAGGCGGTTGTGTAGCGAGTAGATATGGCGCCGTCTTAGTCCACTTTCACATGCTTTATGTAATTACGTAAGTATATTTGCTTTCTCCACTTTACATAACCAATCCGGCGCGCAATTTTCGATGTGGTGTGCTATGCTACGTACAATATGGTTGTAGCACGAATGTGTCGGCTCGACCGTGGTATGGCTGCGCTCTTACAGTATACCAGCGTAAAATAGCAGCCTAATACTGCTGTGTTTCATATGCTGAGTGTATAGAGAACTGGATACCCTTTTCAATGGAAACGAGGTATTCCATATTTGTCCTCAAGGGTGACAACGCATTTAATTAGAAACAGAAACTTTATTTATTTATTTAATATAGATCATAAATATTACTTTTGAAAGTCACTCTAATCAATCTGCATAATGATTCTTAATCAAGGATAGATGTAGATGTCTATGAGACATCATCTACTTAACATCAACTAATACTATGTGTTCGATTGTCACCCTTGTCACCCTTATTCTATAAAAAAATCTAAACGGGACTACTTTCCACTTGCGGTTGAGAATTTACCAGTGTAGTTAATATACACTGTTAATAATATACTGTTGTTTTTTACGAAGTATATTTATAAATCATAGTTAATCGTAAATTCATTTAAATATGGTTCTTTAATGTAGGTATTTGCATCAACTCAGAAATTTATTATGTATTTACCTCAGAGTCTATGAGCTACTGTCGGTAATCGTTGCAGAATTTTAACGATGAATTAATACAATTTCCCGTTAAACTTTTATAACGGTTGTGTACGATGTTGAGGTAAAATTATATGCCAAAGCTACCACGAATAAAATTACAAATTAAATTTTTTGTATATTTTATATTTTACACACAACCGGCAACAGAAACAACGACAATAAAAACAACAATAAACCAATAATAAACATCAACGTAATATAGCAGCTTAATGTCTTTCGTATTTGTTCGAGACGAGGCAATCGATCTAAGTCCTCAGGTGTGGTAACGAATCTGCGTTTTGATTCTTAATCAAGGATAAATGTCGAGTCTATGGGCCACAGCATCCACTTAGCATCAGGTAGACTGTGTGCTCGTTTGTCACCCTAATCATACTTATAAAAAAATGCCCAGACAGATTTTCGGCGCTTGCTAGAAACCTTCGGCTTCGTCGGCCATAACTTCGGCCCATTTTGGTTGATGTCGAAGGTTTCGCAGAAAGTGTTTTTTTTTATAGTTTTTTTATCTCTAAGTATTTCTTTTATAAAACACTTAAGTAAGCTGTAAGTACACTCGTTAAGTTATTTTCGTTGTCATTGTCCGTACGATTTACAAATTGCTTAATCGCGGCCACGGCCTTCACCTTGTACTCGTACGTGGATGTGACGAGTCGACGTTGTGGGCCGATGACGCATCGATGTCCCGTAGACCACACAATAAATAATAGCTTGGACACGAGCATAACGGACGCGCAGTGAGCTTGAGATAATTATGTTAACAATGTTTTCCGCAAACTTCGTAATTCGTTTTATATGTGATAAAGCCATGCCGTTAACTGTGTTACGGTTTTGGCACTAATCGGTTGACTTTCGGGCTGATCACACAGTCCATCTGACGGTAAGTGGATGCTGTGGAACATAGACATCTACATTAATCCTTAATTAAGTATGCATTAATATGTATTATATTTTTTACGTGGTAGAGCCACGCTGCAGCTATATTATAGTTGTAGCACGAATGGGCCGGCTCGACCGTCGCAGGACCACGCTCACAGAATACCAGCGTAAAATAGGAGCGTAATGCTGCTGTGTTTGAGTTGAGTGTAGAGAACCGGAGGCCCTTTTTACTGGAATCTGGGCATTTATAAATTTGGATGTCTATGGGCCACAGCATCCACTTACCATCAGGTGGACTGTGTGCTATAAAAAAGCCAATATAAGCCAATGCTATAAAAATGCACTGCTTATAAGTATAAAACGGGTGTCGAAAGAGATGATCTTGTGGCTTCGAATAGATGTCGATACAATCATCTCGTTTACGTCTGACATAAAATACCCAGACCGGGGCTTGGGCAGCAGCGTCAAAGGCTTTGTTTCAGAGAGCACGAGGGATATGTGATAGTAAACACCTGGCTGGCGAGCTCCACCATGTCAAGCAAGTTTTGCATGACAACAAGCTTCGAGTCCCGCGCCTACGTCCACAGTGAACGTGAACGTGAAGCCGGCCACAGTCGAGCGTGTATCTGCTGTACTGCCATATGTTAGAGGAGTCACTGACAAGATTGGCTACATCTTGAAGCGCGCTTCCATCAAAACATACTTCAAGCCGCTGAAGAAGATTGGTCAGTTTTTACCATCAGTCAAGTGTAATGTCTCTCTGCAAGATGCAGGAGTGTACAAGCTTGATTGTGAATGTGGTCTCTCCTACATAGGACAAACTAAAAGATCAATAAAAACCCGCGTTAAAGAACATATAGCTGATGTGAAGAATCGACGCTCCGGGAAGTCTGCAGTCTGTGAACACGTACAGGATCGCCCCCGTCACTACATCAGATTTGATAGACCGCAAATCCTCGCTAAAGAACACCGATTCCTTCCAAGGATGATTCGCGAGGCTATTGAAATCAAAAAACATCCTAATTTCAATAGAGAAGATGGCTGGGTGCTACCATCTGCTTGGGATCCTATAATAAATAAAATTAAATCCCAACCCAAGCATACAACTGCAAGACTTCAAGATACCATAAGTTCATACTGTATAGATCGGAACAAAAGTTAAATTTTAATCTATGGTAACCGCGGTTAACTATGACATATGGACGTTGAACATCTCAGTCCCGCCCGTGACCATGAGTGCTGTAAAGCGTTCGAAACGTCGGGTATTTAAAAAGTTAAATATACGCGATAAATTCCGTAAAAACTAGTATTATTTCAATGTTTTGTACATTTCTGATTACAATGTTAATGAACATGTCATTAATATGTCAGTTTTTATTATAACATACATCTATTGCATTGATGATATTGCGTAATTTGTAATACATTTTATTCTGATAGTGAATTCAATGAATACCTAACAGACAGACGATGCCAATCCTATCTTAAAGTTTTTCTAAATAGGCATTTAAGTGACAAATGAGCACACAGTCCATCTGATGTGGATGCTGTAGCCGAAAGACATCTTACACATACACATTTATCCTGATTAAGAATCAAAAAGCAGATGCGTTCTCTAAGGACTAAGATGGAATGCATCGATTACTGTGATGCGTGGTCAATCTCCGGTCGAGCCGACCCATTTGTGACTCAACCATAATATATTTGCAATCACGTGTGAAAATTGCACCACTTTTACGTTATAAAATTCACTTAATTTTTTTTTAAATGAACTGCAATGCAGGAGCGCCGATCTGTAATTATCTCGTAAAGGAGACGGTCCAAAATTGTATAAAGCGTAGGCCTGGTTTTGTACAGGTAGAGAAATAAATTAACATAATATATTATACCATTTTTGGTCATTCAAATCCACAAATTTGCCTTTATTTCACTGGTATTAATATTTTATTGTTACCAAAACCTGTAACAAAGAAATTATACACTACGCGAATGTGTTAATAGCGAATTGATGTCCTTTGACGTCAGCTGTCAACTGTTATGAGGTTATTGATCAATTTATTGACAGATATTTGAATTCTGAAATGTTGTGTTATTTTTATCACTGATGGCCCAGGTAGATTTATTATATACAATGACCAAAATGTGTTGTATTTTTGATAAAACACGAATAAAGTGCATTAATGATTGGGGATGTGCTATTTTGGTCTTGGAACAAGTAACGTTCTTGTTGATATTTGCATATCAATATCAATACAATTCAGGAGGAAATAAAATGCCTAGTGATTCAAAATGTGATTCTACAGATGTCACGTAATGATGAAGTCCATAAAACAAAATCAGAGTGTAACAAGTAGTAACAGATCCAAAAACTAAATAAAAAAACCCAAATCACGAAAGAAATCCAAAAGAAACGCATTCACGAGTTTACAACTATACGCGAACAAGCTCGGACTAAACAAAAAAAAAAAAATCACACTACCTTTAGGTATATTATTTCTTGACTCAAGTCACGTGTCAGACATGACATTTGGCATATAATTTTTGACTCGAAGGGTGCCGTCTTGTAAAATCATCAAAAATTGCATTTTTAATTTTAGCAAGTCATTTAGTTTGATTTATTCTCTTATTTTATTTTTAATAAAAGTCCAAAATTTTCGCTTTTTCACGGTATAGCGTACATAGACTGGGCCTGAAATGTACCGTCTCCTTTGTCTGCATGTAAAAATTGGGCAAATTTTAATCTGCCGGGGTACTTGATTATACGTCGCAGTTGTATGATAGATAAACACACACGCCTGTCACCCAGAGGGGTAGGCAGAAACGAGACGAGAGACTTCCATTTGGCATGATCTCGCCTCCTTTTCATCCATATATCCGCGCATACACGCTCTTGGTTAATGCTACTCCTAATCGGGCCCATTTTCAATATGTCGCCAATTTTCTTTTATAGAATAGGGTGACAAACGAGCACACAGTCCACCTGATGGTAAGTGGTTGCTGCGGCCCATAGACATCTACATCTATCCTCGATTACAAATCAAAATGCAGATGCGTTGTTACCCGTGAGAACTAAGATGAAATGCCTCGTTTCCAGTAATAAAGGGTCAGTAAATTAGATCGATAAACCTTCGTCTAGGGCGTCCTGACTTCCTGACACTGCCGTGCCGTTTATATCTGCAGTATAAATTTGCTTTCCTATTGTATGATTTGGCTGATAATTTATTACTTTAACTTCTGTTAATTATTACGAGTACGACTGCAGCTATCTTTTAATATCAGCGATAGTCAGTTAACGTGCGGGTAAGTTGCATACATTAATACAACACGTAACAAAAGTCCTTTGGTTCAGGGCTTTGCCACAATCAGGCACTTATAGGAATAATTTTATGTCAGAAAACTCGACTGTGAAAAATTAATTTAATTTTAAATAAATTTTTATTTAATAAACTTTTAATAACCCTCTCAGAAATGAGAGGAGGCTTGTGCCGAGCTGTGGGACGTATATAGACTGTAACTTTGACTTTAACATTTTTATTTGCAAATTGTATGCTATTGTATTACCTCGGTATTATCCGTAGGGAGTAAGAGTACTGTCAAAGAGCTTTACCGATGCGCGTATCAGTTTAAATGTGAATAACTTTTTTTCAAAAGATTGAATTTAGTTACTCATATTTATAATATATGTATTATACGCTTAGACCAGCAAACATAATTGCTTGTGTTATATTTCTTCTAACCCTTTTATTCTTTTATTTAGAACACTACTCTTCGGAACGTGTGTGTAACAAAGCTGCATGATTTTCATGCACTGCAAATAGAAGAAGTTTCCCGTTCTGAAACACGCGCGAAAGAGTCAATTCACATTAAAAAAAAATGCATAAAAGCAATCACTCACGATTTCGCGTCGAAGCTTTCTCGCGTTCAATCGTGCACACTGCAATCGCGGGTGAAAGAACGTGTCGTGTTACGGTGGCTATTGAAATCCCTTTTATAACGATCTAAACAAAATTTCACTGTCATAAATTTCATATTAACATCTATAAGTCCCTAAAAGGACCACTGGGTTGGTTGTTACATTCCGTGTAATAATTATATGCATTGGGCACAAGGTGCTATGACGAATAAACCATCGGCTAAATAATGAAATGGCGGCGTATCATGAAATTACGTGGTAGAGAGCCATATTAGTGGTATAGTTGTAGCACGAATGGGGCGGTTCGACCGGGGAAGGACCACGCTCTCACAGAATACCAACGCAAAATAACAGCTCAACGCTGCTGTGTTTCGTATGGTGAGTGTAGAGACCCGGAGACCTATTTAATGGAAACGAGGCATCCCATCTTAGTCTTCAGGGGTGACAACAAATCTGCATTTTAATTCTTAATCGAGGATAGATGTTGATGTCCACGCGCCACAGCATCCACTTACCATCAAGTGGACTGTGTGTTCCTTTGTCACCCTTATCATATAAAAAATGCCTCTACAGAAATATTAATTTCCTACGTCAGAGAAACATTTTTCTTTTATTTTATTTCATGTCATTCGATAATATAGCGTAGTGACCAAACATACAGAAAGCAATCTAATTCACATAATAATTATTATTAACAAGTACACGCTAATTAACATAAGAAGCGATGTTGATAAATTGTACAGTAACTTATACATAATTAGTTATAATTGTGTTATTAGTTATGATAATTAGGTATCAATACGTCTCACCAAGCAGCAGACATCTACTAATGCCATCGATGACGGTACTTCCAAACTGCCTGTTCGTAACAATTATGTTACGAGTATGATGTTTTACACATTTCATTATTATTGTTAAACATTTGTATTTTTTGTCTAACACCGAAACAGAAACAGATATTTTTTTCAATGTATATTATAAACAATAGTTATTGAAAGTCACTTTTTTCATTTACCACTGGTTCGCAAAAAAAAACCTCTGTCCTGGGAAGAACCAGCAAGAAATCCATCGGGACTATTTTTTTTCCTTCAAATAACAGCTTACAATCATGTTTACAATTAACAACACAAGACAAATTAGAAATAGCTTGGTAGCGATCACCCTTCCCAGGGGTTATTATAATCCATAAATTCCTTAATATTATAATAACCAAACCGATGATTATATATAACGGAGATGGGCAGCATCATCTTTTATGATAATAGCATAAATCAATCAAAAACTGCAGTTGTCAACCCGTTCGCAAAGCGTGGCATCTATGGCAATATACCCCCCATGAGAAAGGACACAAATAAACAGCCCCCAGTTCTCGGCGGTATTCTTGGCTACGGCGGCGACCATGGTAACGGCGGGGCAGAAGTGCTAAGAATCTCCGGTGGAGGTTCGGCTGCCACCTAAGACAACTCGACCTGGCAACATATAAAGTACGCACCGTGAGGACTGACGAGAAGATCCTGGAGCTAGAAGAAGAGATAGACAAGTTGCGCTAGGGTGTTATGGGATTATCTGAGGTCCGAATAGAGGAAGAGGACACGGTAATTCTCGAATCCGGGAACTTGTTCTACCACCAGGAGGGCGACCATCTGTCCGAAGGAGGTCTCGGATTTATCGTCAACAAGTCTTTCGTTAACAATATATAAAAGATTGGGAGTGTGTCGTTAAGGGTTGCGTACCTTATAATCAGAATCACCAAACGGTATTCGCTGAAGGTCATACAGGTTTACGCACCAAACTCGGCACATCCGGTAGAGGAAATGTATGAGAATATCTCTAGAGCCATGCATTTGTCCAAAACCCACTTGGGAGACTTCAACGCAAAACTAGGCATAAGAGAGAACGGTGAGCTGAAAGTGGGGAAATTCAGAATAGGGTAACGAAACCTAAGGGGCCAGCAGCTGGCCGACTTTATGGAGAAAGAGGGACTCTTCATGATGAACTTTACTCTATATGTTCCAAAACACAGCAGGAATAAGCTGCTATTATAAGCAATGTATAAAAATAAAACTACAGCATGGCTCTACGTTCTTAAAAATAGCTGTCTGTCTGCTACAAATTAACTTTTATGAGATTAAGTTTAAATATTGTCAAAGGTACAAAAAAAAAACACGTATGAAATCACAATAAAGTTTTTAGTGTGTAAGTAAGATTTATACGTAGTGGAGCCACACCGCAGATGGTTGTAGCACGAATGGGTCGGCTCGACCGGGGCAGGACCACGCTCTCACAGAATACCAGCGTGAATTAGCAACTTAATGCTGCTGTGTTTTGTATGGTGAGTGTAGAGAACCCGAGACCGTTTTTACTAGAAACGAGATGTTCCATCTTAGTTCTCAGAGGTGACAACGCATCTGCAATGTAGATGTAGGCATATGGGTCACAGCACCCACTTACGTTAGGCACCCTTTATCTACTAAAAAAAATGATCACGTTCTAACTCATCTTCTCGTTTCTTTATTTTTCATAGCAACCTTTATAATATCGAAACTTGTTATAAGCCATTTCGGCTGTCTTACACACAATACACGTACATCACGTTTTCTAGCTGAAATAAAGACACGTATTTACATAATATAGCGACAAACCGTTACAAATCACAAAAGATTTCATCAAGAAGTCATCATTGCTTTTGTCATGTTATTTATGATCAAATACAGTACATGTTTTACAAACGTAAACGTGACTAATTGAAGAAATACGACAAAGGGGTTTTTGGACGTAAAGGCGCAAATCTGTGTCTTTTAAGGGTTACACTGGATTAGATCCTCGGACATAGGTCATAATTAAAGTAGAATATAGATATAGAAAGATATAGAATAAGTCGTTTGTGAAGCTTATTCTATATAAAAATATCCTGAAATATGACAACATAAAAATTCCAATCGAAACCCATACGAGCTCATTTTAAGTGACAATCCTAGACTAAGTAAAATATAATGAAAGCTATTTATCTATGTGAGTACGTTTATACAACAAGCAACTAAATAATTATAAAATGTTAAATACTAGATTATATAAAACAAAATTACAAAAATACTTAATTAAAAATACGAGGGTGGATTGAAAAGTACTCGGCCTAACACAGATCCATTCAATTCTAAAAATCAAATCTACCCATATTATTTAGTTCAGTTCAGACTAGTTCATTGTGTGAAGTTCGAAACGTGTGCGATAATTAGTTGTGATTTTATAAATTTATTAACAAAGTAATCGGACATAATTTCCGCGAATGGAGCAAATCGAGCAGCGTGCCGTCATTAAGTACCTCCATAAGAAGGGGCTATCATCAAAAGCCATCCATGATGACATGGTCAGTACATTAGGCGATTGTGCTCTGTCATATTCATCCGTCAAAAAATGGATAGCAGAATTTAAGCGTGGTAGAGAGAGTGTGAAAGATGAATCCCGCTCTGGAAGGCCTTCGACGTCAACTACTGACGAAAATATTAAAAAAGTACTTGATTTAATAATGGGAGACCGCAGATTAAAAATTAGAGAGATAGCCGAGATTATAGGCATCTCTTATGAATGAACTCAAAACATCATTGTCAACGAGTTGGGTTTCCACAAGGTGTCTGCGAGGTGGGTTCCGCGACTGCTTTCAGTTGAACAAAAAAGGACGCGATTGACTATTTCACGCGACTGTTTGGAGTTATTTGAAGCCGATGCAGATGATTTTTTGAATCGTTTTGTTACTATGGACAAAACATGGGTTCATTACAGTACACCGGAAACAAAACAACAATCAAAACAGTGGAGAAGACCTGGTTCACCACCCCCTAAAAAGGCTAAGTCTATTTTGTCGGCAAATAAGGTGATGGCTTCAGTATTCTGGGACTCGAAAGGTGTGATTATGATTGATTATCTTGAAAGGGGTCAGACTATAAACTCTGATTACTACTGCACCTTACTACGTCGTTTACGAGAGGAAATAAAAGAAAAACGTCGAGGAATGCTCACAAGAAAAGTCCTGTTTCATCAAGATAACGCCCGTGTTCACACGTCAGTACAGTCAATGGCTGAAATTCACAACTGTGGCTTTGAACTGTTACCGCATCCGCCGTATTCACCTGATCTGGCACCATCAGACTTCTTTCTGTTCCCTAACCTGAAAAAGTACTTGGGAGGTCAAAGATTTTCGACAAACGACGAGGTCAAAGCAGCTGTAGACGCATATTTTGACTCTAAGGAAGAATAATTTTTTTTTCAACGGTCTAAATGCTTGGAAGGGGAGGTGGCAAAAGTGTATTGAACTTGATGGTGATTATGTAGAAAAATAAAAATATAACTGATTTAGTATATGTTTATTTTCTTGGTTAGGCCGAGTACTTTTCAATCCACCCTCGTAATTTCTTAAGCATTATGGACTTTATGAATCAAAAGCCTAAATGTACAAAAACAAAACCTTTTGTTATGTATAACTGTAGCAAAGTTTTTTTTTTAATATGATGAGGGTGACAAACGAGCACACAGTCCACCTGATGGTAAGTGGATGCTGTAGCCCATAGACATCTACATTAAACCTCGATTAAGAATCAAAATGCAGATGCGTTGTCACCCTTGAGGACTAAGATGGAATGCCTCGATTCCAGTAAAGCGGGTCTCCGGTTCTCTACACTCACCATACGAAACACAGCAGCATTAAGCTGCTATTTTACTCTGGTATTCTGTGACAGTGTGGTTCTTCGCCGGTCGAGCCGCCGACCTATTCATGCTACAACCATAATACTCGTATAGCTGCAGCGTGGATTTACCACGCCTAAAAGTATGTTGTTCAATTAAAAAAATTTAAAGTTCAATTAAAAAAAAATACAAATATTATGCAATTATAATATTTGTAAAATCTTTTTCATACCATGTTTAATGCAAATATTATTATTGTCAATCAACTCTGAGATATCAGAGTTGGAGGCGGAATGCGATGACGCGCTAATGTGTTTACTCGTTAAAACAATATAGAGCGCTCCGATACCACCGCATCGCGGCAGCGGCACCGGCCCTGTCTTGTTTTGCTCTAATAGCGTACTCGTATCACGCGTGACGCGATCGTGTGCTCTTAATTCAACTACGCTTTATTGCTCGCGGAATGTTTCAAAAATCATCATGAAAGGAAACTATTAGTTGCCAAAACTGATATTAAAATATGTAACCTAGGGGAGTATCAAAGCATTCTGTGTGAACCATTGTCTAATACTGCTCAAATGGTATATAATTTAGTTAATATTTTGTGTAAATAATTTAAGAAATTGTAGTGTGTTATTTAGTTATAAGGTACAATGGAACTGACATGTTAAAAATATCGTAAGTCCTTAAATTAAAAAAAAAAATTAAAAAAAACTACGCTTTAAAACGTGGACTTCCAACTGTGACATGTTAGTTTTTTTATAGGATAGGGTGATAAATGAGCACACAGCCCACCTGAAGGTAAGAGGTTGCTGTGGCCCATAGACATCTACATCTATCCTCGATTACGAACCAAAATGCAGATGTGTTGTCACTCGTGAAGATTAAGATGGAATGCCTCGATTCCAATTAAAAGGGTATCCCGTTTTTGCACACTCGCCATACGAAACTCAGCAGGATTAAGCTACTATTTTATGCCATTATTCTGTGAGAGCGTGGTCCTTCCCCGGTCGAGCCGAACGATTCGTACTACAACTATACTATTAATACACTGTAGTTTATAGGTAGATAGTTTATTTCATAGTATCATTACACTTTACATTCATAAATTTTCACAAGGGCAAACACCCAGACCCGGAATAATTATTTGTCGATCATACAAATACTATTACCGTGGGATTCGAACCCGCGGTCCTTAGCTCTGCAACTCGTTGCTAAGCCACTGCGCCACGAAGATATCCAATAGCAGTGTTGCGGTGCCCTCTTCTGAATGTATTTCATCAATATTTATATTTCATAGGACTGTAGATTGGATTAAATCATCGCGCTCATGTATCCATTGGCAAGAAGCGCGGTGCCTTTATCTACAGTATATTAAATAAACTTAAGTTAAAATTTTTACTTAAGTTTTGATGTAAAATGTAAAGGTAGGGGAAACCACTTCGCAGTATCAAATAGCAGCAATGTTCTACTCCTTCCTTTGCGTTATAAAATTAATAATGTTGCGAATAAACTTACACTCTTAAGCTTTTAAATTGTAATATGTGGTATTCTCGCGATCAATTCAGGTCGCAGATTCCATCCACCCATGCACAAAACCTTCTGTACTTTATCTAAAGGTTCTATTACTACCTGAGTCTTTCCTCCGGGGATTGGTGGCTGCCAGGACCCCGTGGCTCCTCACCATCGCTACCGAGGGTATTGCGAGGCATCAGTGACGGTTGCCACACCATCTATTTTTATATGTGGTGGTGCCATGCTGTGGCCATATTATGTGCTTGTATCACGAATGGATCGGTTCGACCGGGGACCAATTGATAAAATAATTCTTAGTGTTTGCGAAATTGATGGATGTTATTTTATACGTAGTAGAGCCATGCTGCAGCTATTATAGTTATAGCACGAGTAGGTCGTCTAGACCAAGGGAAAACCACGCTCTCACAGAATACCAGCGTAAAATAGCAGCTTAATGCTGCTGTGTTATCGTATGGTGGGTGTGGATATCCGGAGTCTCTTTGTCCTGGAACCTTTCCAGTAAAAGGAAGCATTCCATCTGAGTTCATAGGGGTGACAAGTGACAACCCATCTGCATTTTAAATTTCAATCGAGAATAGATTTAGACGTCTATAGGCCACAACCTACCATCAGGTGGTATGGGTGCTCGTTTGTCACATTTAATCTATAAAAAGAAATATTACTAGGAAATAAATGATGTAAATAGGAATGGAGCTTATTAAGAATCTAATCCAGTAATAGTCCTCTCATATATCATATGTTTTTTATGGTTA
This sequence comes from Parnassius apollo, assembly GCA_907164705.1. Taxonomy (NCBI): domain Eukaryota; kingdom Metazoa; phylum Arthropoda; class Insecta; order Lepidoptera; family Papilionidae; genus Parnassius; species Parnassius apollo. The sequence continues at coordinate 4,393,493 of CAJQZP010001584.1, forward strand.
TCGCTTAAAAAACGACAACTCAAAGTTTTTCCTTGGCAATTAAATAATAATTTATTATCTGCGTTAATTTATAGTGTTTTCAAAATACATTCGATTAAAAATCTCATTGAGTATTTTTTGCGCATATTTTTTTCTCTGCATAATATAATATTTTAAAAAGTTCTTGAGGGCCAAAAACGTGTCTAAAATTAGAAATTTTTTTTTAACCTGACCTTAACACCGCAAATGTTATAATTTAGATTCAACACATGTAAACAAACACGTATATTATATGCATTGATAATGATAATTTTAAAATTACATCACGTTTTAAACTTGTTGTTGTAACAAATAAACAATTTCTTTCAGAATTTATTAATTAACACGATATTGTTAAGAGAAATTTATATACCTATGTATATACCGTACATATCCTGCCTCCGCGATGTAGGAGAAATATCTAGTGTTCCACCTACCACCTAAGGCTTACTTGCTGCCTTGCTGTGAGCTAACGGACTGTTGGCCTACCATCCTGCCAACGGCCATCTTCACCGTCGGACCTGGGTATCATCGGCTCCTTCCGCTAGCTAACTCCGCCTGGATTTCGCCTCCATACGTCAGGCTAGTTATCCCCTTCCTAGAATCTAAGTTTTGTACGTGTGCAGAAGTAAGATAAATAAAATAGTTTACTATAAAAATTTTGACTGTTTTAAGAACCCTCATACTTTCTGAACCAACCTAACGGTACATAGTTCGGTAACGTTTATAAAAAAACTTATTATTACCAGACTCGTTTTATAGAATGCTTTGTTATATGCTATAGAAAGTCCATCTGCATCGGTAAAAGGTCACCGACTGGCACTGAGCGAAACCGGTCTAGGTCAAATTGTACACGCGAATTTAATAAGATTGCTTTGTCGTATCTTATGTTGAGGTCAGAATAATTGATATTTTTAACATGCCTTTATAAGCTTCACCGCTTCTTCACCCGAGCTACCACGGCTCCCAGTTTTCGTATAAAATACAATAGTTTTAACGTGGGAGGCGTTTCCACCCCTCTCCTTCCGTCCCATCTGAGACGTGGATTGAGCGTGCACAAACAATAACTAATGAGCTTTTTCACGCTAATTCACGTTTACAACAAAATACCAATATTTTGGACGGAAACGAGGATATTAGGATTTTTCAAATTTTCATTTAGTAACCCTATATAAGGGCTACTTTTATGCCTGGGAATCATATTAATAGGTCCCTAGTATGATTAACAGATTGTTTCACTCACTTTTAATGTTATTTAAAGTAAGAAACAGTAATAACCTTTTGATAACCTTTAGCAAACTATTAGTAAGGCTATAAGCTCAGACAGATCAGCAACCTGCGGAAACACCAGCATGTACCTAAACACGCGTGTACTTTGCATAACACATACATAGGTGTGTAACACACCCACGCGAACTGCTTTGTCTAGGATCGGCTAATAACGCGGAAGGAAAGCTAGCATTGTTGTCTAACTGATTGTTTATGTTCCACATTGATCGAGACTATAGGACCTTGCCATTTTTTTCATTTATTTCGCTAGTAAAGACGACTGCTAATTAAATAAGACCAAAGACCAAGCAGATGGAATAAAATCATTGTAATCGATGTTGACCACAGGATTATTAAACAACAAGTGACGATGGACCAGTTATATAGCTCGACAAACCGACATTCGAACAGCAATAAAAGTTTTCGAGGGGCAGCCTTGTACCGTTAGGCGTAGGACGCGAACCCAAATTGATGGAATAACGACCTGATAAAGTACAATTTGACGCAGTTACTTAATAGAAGAAGGTAGCTGTGCTCAAGTGCAGAAGCCTCAAGTGTTGGTATACCCTTATAGGGCATCAATAATGTACCGTGCGTACTCATTTTTATCAGATTCAGCCTTTTTTGACAAACAAAAAATTAAACTAATTGTTTTTTTTTGTCACATGCATTTATTAAAAAACTGTTATTTTGATATTACAAACAGACACTTCAGTTTTATTTATTTGTATTGGGGTATTACCACAAAAATCGATGTTGGAATGGATTAGTCGACGTCGATCGACCCGCTTGAATATTCGAGAACCCCCCCCCCCGCGCTCCACCGACCGCTATTTAAAATGTCGTTTAGATGAATTTAAGCTATGTCTGGCTTTAAAAAACGGTCGCATCCAGAGTCTTCTGCGTTTGTGTCACCGTAATAATAATACGAGCAAGGGCGTACTGGCCAACAATAACGCGTCTGCTTCTGTATACGTTTTGAAAGATACTGGATGATGAAGCCACAACCACATCGATAAATTGTCGATCGACGATTCCACAACGTTTTATCGACCAGTGTCCGTCGATCAGGTAAAGCTAAGACATCAATTGATCGAGATCGATCGATGTCGATTAATGGCATCGATCGATTGGTGTGGTAACACCCTAACGGTGGGGTCCCACGGCCTGCTTTCTCACAGGCCAGACCGCGCCAGACCAGACCGGCAGGCCGTGGGAACCGATGCATCCGATGAGGCCTGCGGTGGCCTGTTGTCGCCCGTCCGATCCATCGGGAGTCGGTAAAATCAAAGGCGCGGCGCCTCGCGGCGCGACGGTGCCTGTCGCGACCTGTACGGGCGCGTCTGCGTCGGTTGTAATCGTTCATTTCACCTGCGGAGGCGCCTGCGCGTACACGCACATGATGAAAATGAACCAGCGCTTTGGTTAGTTTAATAGTTCGTCGCCTCAACATAAAAATAAGAACGATGTCCATGATGCTTGGTTACGCATAAAATCTCAATTAAAAGATGGAACTATCTCTATCGCGGAGTTAAAGAAGAAAAAAGAAAATTTAATGTCTACCTATGGAAAAGTGAAAACTAAAGTCAAGGATTCTATGAAAACGGGTAGTGGCACCGATAATATTTATAAGCCGGAATAGCCATTCTACGACATAATGGCAAAATTTTTGGATGTTGTATATAAACCAAGGAAAACTAAAACTACGATTGCAGTGAGTAATTTTTTGTATAACTTATTTACATTATATACATTAAATTAAATACTTTCATTTAATTTACATTATTAATTATTTATATTATATCGAGTATAAATCTACCATTTACGTACCTATTTTATCTCACTCATCCAAATCTGAAGTATAAACTTATAAAACAATAATTTAATAGTTATTTTGCCACAGAACTGCGCCATCATTTACAAAGTATTCAGTAAATTTATCTCTGACGCTCTTAGCAGTAACGGATGCTCTTCGTGGTAAAGATCTCAGTGGTAGTAGAGAATCATTCCTTCTTTCATTTCGCCAAGAGCCAGGTTGAATAACGCCTTCATGATCAGTGTCAAAACTGCCAACTGGCGTGTATATTTGCCTGGATTTTTTGGAGTTCCTGAGAAAATTATTTAATAAGACACAAGTCATAACTATGTCCGTCACCTTGTCGGGGCTTATCAGAATAGGTTTCCTTAGTACTCTGAAAACAGAAGACAGTATTCCGAAAGCGTTTTCGACTATTCGCCGAGCTCTTGATAGACGATAGTTGACTCTTTCTTTTGTTCCTTTGTTATGGTTCCCAGCATATGGTTTCATCATGTTAACAATTAGGGCAAATGCACTATCAGCTACGAAAACGTACGGCATCTTTTCTTCTTTTAATGGTAAAACATCCGGTTGTGGTAAATCCATTTCAGAACGACATATTTTTTTGTAGAACTCCGTGTTTCTGTACACACCTCCATCGCTTATTCTTATTAGTTATTCCCTGGCAACCACAATCAACAATAAAATTGAAATTGTAGTCAGCGTCAACCAAAGCTAAAAGTACGATGCTGAATGTTCCCTTATAGTTTATGTATTCTGAACCACTGTGAATAGAATTTTGTATTACGACATGCTTTCCGTCTAATGCCCCTAGACAATGAGGAAAGTTCCACTTGCGGTAAAATTCTTTTGCGACCTCCAACCATTCATGTGATGACCGTGGCAACTGTAAACAAAAAATGTTAATTGTAGGTTAATGTTAATATTAGGGTGCACAAAAAAGCCTCATAATAATAATACTTAGTTCTCGATTAATTTCAGATATCAGATGAGAGTGAAGATGATAGTAAGGACGAATGTAACGAATCATACCAAAATTTAGAAAGTAATGAAGTATAGGACATTGCATTCAAAACTCCAAAAATAATCCCCAAGAAAAAAAAAACTAAATGAAACTCAAAATCGGATGGACAAAGCATACAATTGCTTGCATCAAATAAGCCAAATGCCGCAAAAAGATGTATCTTCTTTGCATTGTGATTTATTAGCAGAAAAATTGAGGGGTCTACAGGAACACACACGAGAATTAGCTATGCTAGAAATAGATAAGTTGGTGTTTCATCTGAAACGACGAGAAAAAGAACAATTTCAATAACCAGATTATCACACTGAAACAACTACCATCAGGCCTATGCGATCCTTGAACCAAAGCCCCTATCAATCGCCACAGGATTCATCATCTTCTGCATCCCAGTCACCGGCCTACTATAGCCACAATTATTTACAATCATTACTACATATTTCATTACAAACACCATACACTCAAATTATTCCTCTTTCACAACATTCGCCGAGTACCCAGTCTGCACAGAATTCACCAAGTTTCCCAGCTCCATTCCATCCTCAACCATGGTCTGAATCGCAGTCGCCGGCCTACCAGAGTCCCAATTATTCACAATCATCACCATCACCACATACTTCCTCACAAGCACCAAACACTCAAAATAATTATAATGCACAACAAACGGCAAGTACTAATCTGGCTTCAGATACAACAACATTAAAAGAGTTTTATGAGTCTCAAAATGAATGTACCTAGTTTCTTAAAATAAATATTATTATGAACGTAGCAACTTACTTTTACTTCTTCTTTCAATTCTTGTACTATGGCTTTGCGGACGTCGTCAACGTTTCTTGAGACTGTTTGTTTTGAAACCTTAAATAAGTATGAGAGGCTTTTGCAACTATCTCCAGTAGCTAGAAATCTAAGTGCAATAGCAAATCGTTCTTGAATTGGAATGCACAATCTTTGAGATATGAGGGCCAATCTTATTAAGAAGGAACGTGAAATCATCTGAAGACATTCTGCATAAATTTCCAAATGTGCCGCTATGTTCCCGTACAAAATCACTCAGCATATCAGTTGCATTATATCTGTAAGTAATTAAGAAAATGTAATATTTCTGTTGTTCTAAAATAAAAATAATCGGGTATACAATAGCTAGTAAAAATTAGGTACCAACCTTGATCGGCTCTTGTTGAATGACGACAGCCACCAGCGTCGGCGTTTCTTCTGCTTTCTTTTTGCTTGATTTAACAAAATTTCACCACTGAATAAAACCACAGCGGCTACATACGCAACCGTGCGCTCTGTATCGCCTAACATGTTGGAATGTCAGTCAACAGGCCGCACTAGGCCGGCACACGCCGTGGGAACGCTCAGTAGGGGCCACGACAGGCATATACAGGCGGTGGAACGCCTGGCGCGTCCTGTCGCCTGGCGGGCCGTGGGACCCCACCTTTAGATTGATCGGCATGTTCGCAGTGTACGTCGGTCCGAGGATGCGTTAAGGCGATACCTCTAGCGAACGACCTTGAGCGTTCGGTCAAATCAAATCAAATCTGCAAGACGCTACCTACTGCTACGAACGTAGTATTATTTTTTCAATGTCAATGAACTATTTTATGGAAATAGACACGGCGTACAATGATAAATGTAATTTAATTTTCTTTATTCGGTATATTAGTTGCATTATATTAGAATTATGTATTCTAATATATTATCTAATTAATAAAAATGACTATTTTGATTATTTTAACTATATACTATACTGCTAATATTGAATTAGCTTTTTATAGTGTAAATTATAATATTTGTCGAAATGTTAATTATGAATTCGAACTTTACATGCTAATGATGCTTAATTTTTGTTATTTTCAACTTACATATTGAAAATATACTTGAATAGTAGGTATTATTATTTTATTTAGATACAGAATTTTAGGATATGTTTTACCTTGAGGTCAAATATAATTTTGAGGAGCAACAGTTATTACTAATCTTTTATCTGCTATTCCCTATTTAGGAACAATATTAGTAAATTGAGTTTGACGGAGATTTACTGTTTATAATGCTACATTTATTATTTTAATATTTACCTACTGGGTAGGTAATTATTAAAATAATAAATATAGCATTAGTAACTAAATGGATATTTTTTACCCAATTGCAATAACTAATGAGATATTGTGATTATTTGTGATTAGTAATACTGGGTGGGTATTAATAAATAGAACACAATAAAATGTAAAGTCAATTTTATTATCTTGAATGAAAGAAATTGATTACAAATTTTTTAACTTCCTTAAATTATAAACAAACAGCTGCAGCTATTAAATGCACACATATGTGCATACATACGCCCATATATATAAGTGGTTATGTATTATTGTTATTATTATTATTATAAGTTGTGGTTCGGTGAAGCTGCAACCTAATGGACCATGATTTGAAATTTTTATGAAAAGAAGTGGCTGACGTCAATTATTTATTATTCTTATTATTTTTTCATTACTGCCTTTTTCAACCTCACAAGATATTTGTAACTGCAAAAAAGAAAACTACGTATAAGTAAGTAAATCAGTAATACAGTGTTATCTATGATTCAGACTAAATAAAGGTTCCTAAAAATAGACTTAGATAAAGAAATTGCATAAAAAAATTACTCAAATAAAAATGCAATAAACTTGTTAATTTTATAGGTACTTAGTAACATATTAAAATAATAAGTTTTTTTAGGATATTTATGTAAAACATAAAGGTTATATTATGTTCTAACTACGTTCACGCTTGCGTATATAAAACCGCGGAATTTCACTAGTTTTATTATCAAAATAATAATTGACAACCCTACCCTAAGTTTGCCTTGATTTTACCAACTCAAACTCGTTTTAGGAGATCAAAAGATAGAGAGAAAGATAGGAGACTATTTTTTATTTAATATGGTTCATCAAATCCGTAAAAATAGTTTAAAATACTCACACAATAAAATTGTGTAAAATATCTGCCAACATTTGCACAATTTTGACGTTCACAGACGTTTCACAACTTTTTGCCAGAACCAAAAGTAAGCGCTGCCATGCGACAAAAATCGTACCATAAATAAAATAAAGTCTCTAGCTCGAGAGGAGAGGAGCCGTGGTAGCTCAGATGGTTAGCGCTTGCTGAAATTTTCACAGTGCGCGAGCAAACCGGGTTCGAGCCCCGCCGGCACCAATTAAATTGTAATTGCAATTTTAAGTGTTGATTTACCACGTGCTCAGTGGTGAAGGAAAACATTATGAGGAAACCTGCATGTCTGAGAAATAAGAAAAAAAAATATTTCGAAGACATGCGAAGTTCGCCAACACGCATTGGGGTAGCGCGGTGGACAATTCCTTTCCTAGGACCCTTTCAGAAAATATAATAGAAATAAGAAAATAATAAATCCAAACTTCATTTAAAACCAGACATATAAATTGTAAAATAGCTGCAGGTATCTATAACCAAGTAAAAGATATTCCTTTACTCCAACTTGTCCATGTTTCCCAAAACAATTTTTAATTAAGCTTTATATTATAATGCGGATTTTTTATACTTAAAATTTTAATAATAAAGCATTTCGTACGTCTCAGCCGAGGCGCAAATATTTTTCGGCCGCAAATTTATAAGACCGATTTGTTATTCAAACATAAACATGGTTTTTTAATTAAATCTACTAATCAAAAAACGACACGCATTTTTATTGAACACTTCCTATTCAATACACAAAGTACCTATTATATATTTGTTTATATAAAAAAGTATATTTAAGTACTATCATAAAACTAAATGGAAACACAAAGTAGGCAAATGCATACAACATATAAATCAATGGGCAAATGTAAAAATGCTGGAGGCAGGCTGCCCTATCACATGTTTACGTACCGCACGGCTGTAGGATTTATTTCAGATACGGCCGAGTTACAATACTGTATAAATAATATTACCGTGACGTAAGCGCATCGGTTGGTAGGTACTCAAATAATATTATGTTTGCGGCGAAATACGGAACGTCGATGACGGCGACGAGGGACACGGTCACCTCTTACAAACGCATACAGCGTAATGCCGCCCGCGCTCTGCGCACGCCCCTTTATCATAGAAGTCACACAATTTTCGGAATTATTTCAATTAAAAGAGAAAAACGAACTTAAAAATTTAAATAAAACGTGGGGAATATAGATTTTTTAATTATCTATCCATTAGTGTTATCCTCAAATGATTAGAGCGTTGCGTTTAGCAACAGATGCATGTAATCAAGAATTTTAGTCATTTTTTAAAAGTTGATTTTAAATCTATTTATTTCACATAAAAATAAATTAGAACGTGGAATGTGATGATAAGATATCGAACACTAATAATGTACTTTTAGTTTTAGTTTATTTTTCATAACTAATGAGGTAATAGAGTCTGAAAAACGCACTTTCGCAACATTTTGGTCAGGGATACACCTTAATGCATATCTGTTGCGACAGTTCACGTGGATGGTTTATAGAGAGATTATAACATTGACTTACATAAATACTGCGTAGCATAAAGGCTCACTATTTTTTGTTTTTTAAACGATAGCGGGCTATATTTGTAGGTGCTTTATTGCCGTCAGAGAATTACGATAAAGATTTTTTTTATAAATTGAAAGAAAAATTCTGCTGTATATGGAATTTATAATTTGGTAGTCTTTTTACATCTACTAATAATATATTATAAAAAGGAATTTTTTTTCTTTGTTAGTACTGATTAAGCTCCGAACTTTAATAGTTACTAAACATCAGTGATTTTTTTTTAATGTAAACTGTAATGATAAACGAGCATGCAGTCCACTAATTGGTAAGTGGCTAATGCAGTCCATGGAAATCTGCAGCTAACTTCAAACAAGTACTCTACTGATACCTTCTCACCTCTGAAGACTAAGGTAGAATGCCTCATAGCCTGTAATTATACTGGTTCTATCTACCCTTCAGACCGAAACATAGCGGTGTGTGTAGTCAATCGGCCGTATGCAAATCACATTAAAAGATTTCATTGCATGGATAGATAGATACATGCGAAGCTAATAAAATCGTGTTAAAAATTGCACCGCGATATATGCTTATCGAAAAACTATTACGTATTGTTATTTTCCTTTAACAAACCACAACCTATTATCGAGCGCTGCCTTTAATGAGAAACTAACTGTGCCCGCGACTTCGTTCGCATAGAATAATTTGTAGTAATTTTTTATTATACTTCCCTATTTGAATCTAGTTTTGTTCACAATTTCATGGGTTTTAATTTTTTTTTGCGTGGAACCCTTATTCTTTTCCCTAAATAAAAGTAACCTAATATACTATTTCTTAGGGATGTAACGATTCCGATACCGATATATCGGCCGCTGTAATCGGCAGACCGATATATCGACATCGCCGATTATATACAACCGATATCAAGAGTTTGAAAAGCGCGCGAAATGAATAACGTGCGCGCGACATTCTTGCTCAGCTCAGCTACCTCAGTGTCTGTTTTCAACTGCTGGTCTCTTTCCAAACGATTAGCGTAACAGATTATCTGCTAATAATTTAAACAAACTTTATATTAATAAATAAATGTTTTCTTTTGAATTTTTGTATTGAAATTTTGATTTGACATTTTGGTTTTCAACCCTCTCAAGGTTCAGTCTCTAATAAATATAGGTAACTTTTATGCATGATAAAATTATTCATTGTTTATTCGTTTATTTTTCTATTTCTACTCAGTCACCGATAAAGGTATCCCTAAAGGTCACCTATTATTTACTACAATAATCGGCATCGGTATCGTATCGGCACAATTATGTATCATTACATCCATCCCTACTCTTTATAATAACAGAGTAGCCGTTTCTGAGGTTAGCCGGAACAGACAGGCGGACAAAAGATTTGAAAATGTATTTTTTTATAAGTACGTACCGTTTGTACTTTCAAATACATTTAAAGAAAAGCTGTTATTTTGCCATTACAAACACACTTCAATTTTATTTATTTGTATGGATTATGATTAGCGTTAGCAGGCGTCCGGATAAAGCCGGACACAGTCAGGCTTTTTGTTTGCGTGTTCGGCCAAATTAGACGGTGACCAGCTTGTCCGGCTTTTTTTACGCTTTTTAAGTTTGACATTTTTTTTTTTCATTTTTCATGTATTTTACACACATAATATTGCGGTTATTGAAATTAATATTGTAATGAATATTGAATGGTTAATAATAAAGAAGACTGACTTATATGATAATGCTATTGTTATTTCATTAGAATGTAAGAAGATTTTATAGTAAATAATAAAAAGCATTGGTTCTACTTTAAAAAAATTATCAAGTTATACTAAGACTAAAAATTGAGGGTGTCCAGCCTTTTTAACAAAATGTCCTGCTAAGCTCGCTGGTCTGTCCGGCTTTTTGGTTTTAAGACCTGGCAACCCTAATTATGTTAAATGCGGTCACGTGACTGTCTACTCGACTGTTTACCAAGTTTATTATTCTATAACGCATCTATAATATAATAGGATATATAATAGAATCCACTACACGTACACATAACAGGGGTGTAATGGGCAGCCGCAATCTCCTGAAAACAACTAACACAAACTGCTGTCAGCCACCGCAGTCTACTTCACTTTACAATGCCTCGTATAGAGGCGAAACACGTGTCGTATTGTCGACGGTTGTGTGTCGTTCCTAGTGTGCTGGTGCTGGGATTGATGGCGAAAGGTGCTCATCAAACTGGGCAGGACACATCATTTTATTTAAATACGCGAAAATAAGCAAATTAATCATGATTAAAACTACTTTTACGGATTTTATCGCGTTTATTTTTACTTTTTATTTTTAATTCCCGACGTTTCGGGCGCTTTCCAGCACCCATGGTCACGGGGGACTGAGATGACTGACGTCCCGATGTCATTGTTAAACCCGGAGTACCTTCAGCTTTTTTAATTATTGTTTATGGTCCGATCTATGCAAAATGAACTGACTATGTCCTGAGGTCTTGCAGTGGTATGCTTGAGTTTAGTTTTAATTTTATTGATTATAGGATCCCAAGCAGGTGGTAGTACCCAGCCTCCCTCTCTGTTGAAATTAGGATGTTTTTTTAATTTCAATAGCCTCACGTATCATCCTTGGTAGGAATCGGTGTTCTTTCGCGAGGATTTGTGGTCTATCAAATCTGATGTAATGGTTGGGGCCGTATAGGATATGATCACAAACTGCAGACTTCCCGGAATAGCTGATGTGAAGCATCAACGTTTAAAAATAAAAAGTAAAAATAAACGCGATAAAATCCGTAAAAGTAATTTTAATCATGTGCAATGTTCGCGTAAATATAAGAAATCATTATAAGCAAATTAAGTTATAATAACTTCTATACAATGGATTACCGCAAAGTAACGCATGATTCTATTAATTATAATGATTTTTTTGTGGCTGTCAATACATATGCATACGCATAGCAACCGTGGCATATACACACAGAAGGTATTCTTTTTTAATTGGATATACTAATGGTGACAAACGAGCACACAGTCCACCTGATGGTAAGTGGTTGTTTTGGCCCGTAGACATCTACATCTATCCTCGATTACGAATCAAAATGCAGATGTGTTGTCACCCCTGAGGACTAAGATGAAATGCCTCGATTCCAGTAAAAAGGGTCTCCGGTACTCTATACTCACCATATGAAACACAGTAGCTAAGCGTTAAGCTGCTATTTTATGCTGGTATTCTGTGAGAGCGTGGTGGTCCTTCCCCGTCGAGCAGACCTATTCGCGCTACAACTATTTATTTATCTATTTAATTTATTTTTATGTTATGGAAAACCAATAGGTTACAAATCTTAAGTAAATAACATGTTAAATTTACAAGAAGCTAATAACAGGTTCTCACTAATAGAAATACACTAACATATCTTTCGTCGTTTAAAGGACATAGCACAAATACGTGCAACAAAAATAGAGTCCAATTTAAATGTACAATATGCATAAATTTAATAAGTGGAACAATCAATAATAGCTACAAAAGGAAAGAAAAGCAGGGATAAACGCTCAACATAATTTTTCTTACAATAAATTAAATTACGACACAAAAAACTCTCGACTTAATGCCCGCCTTGCTGATACAGAGCTGGTATTAAACAAATCAAAATCACGCTTTTTGCATAAATTATTAAAATTTTTACTAGACCGATATAAGAAAGTATTTCTTCCATAATTAGTTGATGAAGCTGGTAAGTAGAGTAATGCATTCGTTCTAAGGTTCACTGTAGGCGTTCTCAGTGATATTTGTGATAGCAAATCAGATCAGTCGTCATTGCCAGAACAGATTTTCAATAAAAATACAATGTCGGCACACTCCCAACGCTTTATCAGAGGTAACAGATGATGCTGTTTGCATTGAGATAGTCTTCTGATGGGTAGTTACTATGGGCACGATAGCAAAGATATCGTATGAATTTACGTTGAATACTTTCAATCCGTGAAATGTATGTATACAGATCTGCGAAAGATATTCAAGCGTACTGCGGACGTAAGTATGTACAGTACAAGATTGTACGAGTAATATAGCTGCCGTATGGCTCTACCACGTAAAAGGACACCTATGTTAGTGGATTTGAAAGGCTGTAATGGTTTTGATTTATTATCGTAATTATTCTGATTGTTTTGGCGTAACTTTAGCCGTAAGGTTTTTACCCGATTGTCTCAGAAGAAGGCAACGTTTATTGAGAGTACGTACTCGTATGTGTATTTCTTTGGCACGCTTCGTAGCCTAAACGGTTTTACGGATTTTAACTTAATGAGGTATCGTTAGATTTGTCTTTACTGTGGAAGTTACATAGGTTATGTAATATTTTTATATTGCATCTGCTAATACAAAAAGGAGGTTCTATTCCGTAAACTTTTTAACGCCGTCTGATTTTTTCATTACTGTTTAACCATTAAACATTAATCATTAAGCTTTTGATGGCTCCGTGGCGCAGTGTCATAACAGTGGTTACATTGCTAAGGGCCGCGGGTTCGAATACCGCATGGAACAAGTATTTATATGATCTACAAGTAATTGTTCCGGGTCTGGATGTTTGTCTTTGTGAAATTTATGTTTTTAAACCTCTCCCACAATACAGGAGAAAATCCTAGTGTGGTATGAATTTTAATTCGATTTTTCCCAGACTGCGTTAAAAATTATACTGGAAAAAACTCTTCCCCACCCATATATACATAGATATTATATGGCCTACGTCGCTCCTATAATTAAGAGGAATCTAACGACAACTCATATGTTAATGTGAATATTAATACTTGTATTTAAAGTTATCGTTACCAATTTGGCATGTAAGAAACATTTATGGGCGTACATTTGCCGTTTTGCTAGTTGGTGGCCATGATCGGCGCTAACACCCGGAAACGTTTGTACGTTTACAATTGTTATAAAATAGGTATTATTATCAAACCACCGTCTACCAGGAAACCATAAATATTTATCTGACATTTTGCTTAATAGACACATAACATGGTTTTCTTGCTGATTTCAACTTCTCGCAAGGTCTCTCCCAGTAGGGACTTGTTAAAGCGACGGTAGCCCTATTGACTTTCAAAAAGTACTTTGTAAGGGCCAGTTTTTGCTTAAAATGTTATACGTGGTAGAGCCAATCTGCAGCTATAATATGGGGACCACGCTCTCACATAATGTCAGCGTAAATAGCAGCATAATGCTACTGTGTTTTGTATGGTGAGTATAGAAAATCAGAGCCCTTTTAATAGAAACTGGGCGTTCCATCTAAGTCCTGTTGATTCTTAATCGAGGTTAAATGTAGATGTCTATGAGCCACGGCATCCACTTACCACCAGATGGACTGTGTGCACGATTGTCATCCATATTCTATGAAATAAATTACTGAATTATCTATTATTAACCGAACTGAATATTCTATCATTAACCGTGCCCATTTTATACCACTCACTTTTGTATCTAGTATACGTTAATGTAAAGCCATAAGTTATTTTATATAAGTCAGGTTTCAACTACTGTTACTATTATTAGAATGGCAGTGACCTAACAGTACACTTGTCACCGAAATGTGACAGTGGATATAGTAACAGATAATTAAAGGTTGTGCTGCTTCATACGGACTCCTCCACAGACAGATCCCTAGCATAACTAGTAAACTGCTGTGTTAATGCTAACCTTAGGTTTTACCCAAGGCGCGTGTTAGCTACGAGTAAATTTTTGAATACGTTTAATATACGGTGCCACTTACTCACCACAACTCTCACAGAATACCAGTATGAAATAACAGCATGATGCTGCTGTGTTTCGTATGGAGCATCTAGATTTTGGTTCTGAACGAGTGCGATAAGGGTGACTAACGAGCACACAGTCCTGATGGTTTGTTTTTATAGAATAAGGGTGACAAGAGAGCACGTAGTCCACCTGATGGCAAGTGGATGTTGTGGCTCATAGACATCTTCATTTATCCTGGATTAAAAATCAAAATGCAGATGCCTTGTCACCCCTGAGGACTTCGATGGAATTCATTATTTTCAGCAAAAAGGGTCTTCGGTTCTCTTACACTCACCGCACGAAATACAGTACCATCAGGGTGCTATTTTACGCTGGTATTCTGAAAGAGCGTGGCCCTACTTCGGTCGAGCCGACCCATTCGTGCTGCACCTAATATAGCTTAAGCGTGCGCTCCCACGTGCAAAATAGGTGTGTTTATAAGTATAGTATTCACTTTATATCCATCACCGCTTGTGTCACGCATACTTTTGATAGAATCAGGCGTTACTTTGCGGAAATCCATTATAATATATTTTTTTTAAATTATTACGCTTAGAGCCTGTCCAGAAAGCGCGTTTTACGCGCGTATCCACTCGCGCGTAGGCACTCGCGCGTTCTCGAGATACTAGAGCTACATACATGCCGTCCAGATGCTCTCGCGCGTTACCTCACACGCGCGTAAAACGCTTGCAATGAGCGGGACTCTCGACTCGCTCGTTTTACGCGCGTGCGCCGCGCGAGTCGAGATACTCCGGCGCCATTGCTGCGTCCAGTACTACGCGCGTGTCCGTGGCGAGTGGACGTATTTGGTTCAAAATGGAGCGTGATAACTTTGACACGGAACTTTTTATTGACGAAATTGAGAAAAGGGTAGCTATATGGGATATGGAATCATCAGATTATTCTAATAGAATCATTAAACGTAGGAACTGGGAAGAAATAGTAGAAATTTTTTGTGAAGCTGGTGATTCCGAGGAGAAAAAAAAACTTTAGGTAAGTAAATAATATTTTATTAAATAATAATATTCCTTGCACATATTTTACATTAATAAACTATATCATTTTATCTTGCCAAGGGAGTTTGTCTTCGTTAACAAAATAATCAGCAAATCTATCTCTTGTATTCAATGATCTCGCATTAGGCCTCACTGCCTCAGTGTTCAAATTAATCAGAGATGTTTCGTAAAGAGTGTGATCATACCTGTAGCCATCCCTTAACCTTACGTAGTTATGGAGAACACAACAAGCCTTAATGATATTTTCTGCAAATTCTATGTCTACATTCAACGGTCTATGAAATATTCTCCATTTATTTACTAAGATGCCAAAGCAACATTCAATGTAACGCCGGGCTCTGGATAAGCGATAGTTGAAAATTCTTTTTTTTAGTTGTTAGAGATTTACCGCAATAAGGGCGCATTATATTTTCAGACAGACTAAACGCCTCATCTCCTACTATGACATGAGGTAAGGGGGTTGTATCTGTTTGCGATATTGGCTTTGGATCTGGGATATCTAAAGTTTTCTCGACAAGTTTTTTATATAAAATAGAGTCTCTAAAAATTGTGGAGTCATTACTTTTTCCATATGCGCCTATGTCCACTGCAATAAAACAATAATTTGCATCGCATACGGCCAACAAAACAGTTGAAAAGTAACTCTTATAGTTATAAAAAAAGAGATCCAGAATCATTAGGTTTTATAATACGGATGTGCTTGCCGTCAATGGCGCCGATGCAATTTGGAAAATTTGTGTATTTTTGAAATTGTTTCGAAATTTCTTTCCATTCAGCCTTCGTTGGTTCTCTCATTACTATATTTTGCAGTTTGTTCCATATGACGTAACAGGTTTTCTGTACTATTTCGATAACTGTAGACTTTCCTAATCTGTAGGCATAATGCAGGTCCGCAAAATAACATCCTGTAGCCAAATATCTGAAAAGAAAGTTACATAAGAATTATTATTTTATTCTAATCTTTTTTATTGTTTACAGGTACTTTATTGCAGAAGAAGTGGAAAGGGTTGCGTGATGGCTTTGTAAGAGAAATGAAGAAGAAGAAAACCACACCGTCTGGATCAGGAGCCTCCGGCAAAGCCAAATATATTTATTTTGAACGTTTGATGTTCCTCGAAAGATCGACACGGAATAAAAGAACTGAGAGCAACATCAACACCGCGTCTATTGCAGCTGAAGAACAAGAGTTTTCGGGCGATGGGGAAGATGTAATGAGACCTCCACGTAGTCAGGCGAAAAAGAAGAAAAACCTAAATGCGGCCGACGAAGAATTTCTCTCCATCATAAAAACAAATTTAGCATCTGGAAATCAGCCACAGACATCAAACCAAATGGAGTCAGATGATGACAAACTATTTTGTTTGTCCTTACACAAAGAGCTTCTTAAAGTACCAGAGGAAAACAGACTTCAAACAAAAATTGAATTAATGAAAGTACTTCAAGCTCAACAAGCTCTGTGTCTTAAACCTGCAGCTGCTCGTTCCGACTACCAACCTTCGACACAATGTCATTACCAAACAGGAATGACACAACGTGGACAGACAGATTATTTTGGAGAAACAGGATATACCGCAACAGACCCTTCAACATCTTCGTTTCCACCTGCAACCTTTTCGACTTACAATCGAGGTTATTGCACTGCGTCACGACCACCAAAGACGTCTAGCTACAAAAACCCATCACCGGCATCTACACAAGATTCCAATGAATCTGAATTAATGGAACTATACGATAATTAAATTAAATGTTAAGTACCTACCTATATTATATAAGAATGATTCCTAATTTTTGTTAATTTTGTTCAAATTCTTTATTTTTGTTAATTGGGTCTTAGTTTATAATTACTAAAGCAATAAAAAATATTACCTCAAAGTAATCACGAGTTTTTCTTCTGCAGAAACAGTATCCCGTACCACATAATTTTGACATGGAGTCAAATCTTCTTTGATAATTTCTAGTAAATCATCAAACGATGCTACTGACATCCGAAAGTAGTTGAAAAACTTTTCACTATATTCTCTGAGTTTTGGGTATAAAGTTATATACATACTATGCGTCATTCTGTCACGTAGAATGGGATGCACGTTAAATCGTCGACTTTCTCTTCGTTTACAACGTCTCCATCGACGGTATGCAAGCCACAACACAACCGCTGTAGCCGAGTCCATGTTTATAACTGACCAAATCCGTCTCATCTCATGCGCGCGTAAGAACGCGCGTGATTTCGCCGCATCTGGACGCAATACAAATCAAAACGCGCGAGTGGATACGCGCGTAAAACGCGCTTTCTGGACAGGCTATTACTTTTATTGAAAAAGAGTCAGATGAAATTTATCGTGTAGTGGCGGTGTAAGGATATCCACTATCCCATATCATTCCGCGGGTGTCGTAAGAGATGACAGAGGGAAACACATCAGGGGATGGGTGGCAGCGTCTTCCTAATAACGACAAAAACAAAAAAACTGCGGTTGCCAACCCGCTTGGCTACTTACTTACTTATCTTCACGCACAATCCCTAACGGGGTAGCCAGAGAGAACAGATCGCCAAGTGTCACGATCCTTACATACCTCTTTCGCTTCTTTCAGGTTCATTAACTTCTTCAAACATGCACGTCTAGGTATCCGAGTACTCTTGACCCTCCCCTCTTCGAGCAATTTGCTCACATGGTCTTCGAAAGTTAGTCTCGGTCTACCTCGACACCTTTTAATATTTACTTTCGCTCTATATATTTTCTTCACCATTCGGTCTTCACTCATTCGTTCAACGTGCCCAAACCATTGGAGTACGCCCCTATCAATTTTTGTGATAAGGTCATCTTTCAATCCTGCCATATTGCGAATCTCTTCGTTTCGCTTTCGGTCGGCTAAGGTAACGCCACACATTTTACGAAGAGATCGCATCTCCACTGCATTCAACTTGCTTTTATGCTTCTTCTGGCATACCCAGGTTTCGCTGCCATATAACAAAGTCGGTACCAACACTGCATTATGTATTGCAAGGCGTGCACTCTTCACCACGCCTTGCCTTTTTTACTAATGCATTCAGGGCACCATTGACTTTGTTTCCGGCAGCGACACGCCTATCCACATCTAAATCACATCTTCCATCCCGGCTGAAAGCACTCCCCAAGTATACAATTTCATTTACCTGTTCTAGACATTCCTGATTTACCCATATTTCACATTTCGTTCTCTCTTCGTCCTTTTCAAATACCAGAACGCTTGGCTACTATTTCAAATATCTCTGTTTATTCCCTTATTTGGCAATCCATGGGGGAGGCCTACGTTCATCAGTGGACTTTAACAGGCTGTAACGGCACCAGATTACAGATAAAACACATATAACTAACTGGGACCCGGTGGGTGCGTTTGTTGCAGAGCTTGATCAACATGGCGTACTGCACGCTGGGCGTGATCGGGTTTGCGGTGCAGCGGCTGGTGTTCGGAACGCTGCGCGTCTCGGAGGCGCAGCGCGTCAAGGACAAGTTCTGGAACTACGTGTTCTACAAGTTCATATTCGTGTTCGGCGTGGTGAACGTGCAGTACATGGACGAGGTGCTGCTGTGGTGCTCCTGGTTCACGCTGCTCGGCTGCCTGCACCTGCTCGCGCAGCTGTGCAAGGACCGGTTCGAATACGTGAGTGTCCTTTGTTGTCTTACACACCGGAATAGAAAAATGCGCGGATTTAAATCCATTTCTGTTGTAATCACGACAGTTTTCTACTCAAAAAAAATGAGTCTTATTAGGGGTTGCTACTTAATTTACCTACAACGAGAGAAAATTAGCCTAGAACATCATGAAGGGTAAATGAAGTTTTTTTAAACTTTATTAAACTCACGGTTAGTGGCAGCGGCGATCAGCTTCAATTTGGCTTCAACGATATCTTAGGATGTAGAACGCTACGGTCTTCCTTCATCACACTTCTACTTAATTTTTATAGTATGTGTACAGATGGGGTCGACCCGACACACTCACTAATGCTTAATTAAGCGTTAGTAAGTGTGTCGGGTATTAAATTAAAATCAATGTAATGTAATTACATTGATTTTCTCTTGGAAGGTGAAGACAAAAACAGCCATTGCCGATTCAGCTAGTCTTTTTTCTTTCTACATGATGTAGGTATCGATTGCTTTTTATGGATGCTTTTGTTGTAGGCCAACTGATGGCGCTATAGGTTTAATGATTTCTTAAGTTTACGCGAACACTACACATTGAATAAAACTATTATTTACGGATTTTATCGCGTTTAATTACTTCAATTTATATTTATTATTATCCCGACGTTTCATCTGCGAACATGTTCAAGATCGTCCCCACCATTACATTAGATTTGATAAACCACAAATTCTCGCAAAAGAACACCGATTTCTACCAAGGATGATACGCGAGGCTATTGAAATTAAAAAAACATCCAAATTTCAATAGAGAAGATGGTTGGGTGCTACCATCTGCTTGGGATCCTATATAATTAACAAAATTAAACCCAAACCCAAGCATACCACTGCAAGACTTCATGATACTATAAGCTCGTTTTGCGTAAATCGGACCAAAAATTAATATAAAAAAAAACTGAAGGTAGCCGGACTAAATATGACATTGGGACGTCAAACATCTCAGTCCCCCCCCGTGACCATGGGTGCTGTAAAGCACCTGAAACGTCGGGATAATAATAAAAATAAATTAAAGTAATTAAACGCGATAAAATCCGTAAATAATAGTTTTATTCAACGCTATAAGTTTAGTTATGCATATTAATTGAAGGAGGGAGCGATAGGAAAGTAAGTAAGGCTAACCGGTCGGCAAAGGTAACGAAGGCATCGGTGGATGAATAAATATGGATTTACCACGTCAAAATGTCACCATTCCATAGATTGACAGGTAGAGATTGCTTATAGGCATTAAATACGTCCTTTGTAACATTTCATAAAGGTGAATATAATATATATTGTAAAATGTTACAAACTAGCAACCCGCCCCGGTTCCGCCTGGGTTATATTAAAAAAAATCTTCAAGTTTTCGGATGAAATGCAGCTAAAATCACTCCTCCATGCTTTCCAATACATGGGTGTCAAACACCGCTAATTTCGTGACTCCGGGCAGCTACTAAGAATTTCTTGATAGAAAAACCCAATTACTGCTTTTTGGCCCGGACCGGGTATTCGAACCCGGGGCCTAATGATCATCAACCAAATTTACAACCACTAGACCGACGAGGCAGTCCAATAATAATTATTACAAAAAAGAAATTATGAATAATATAAATAACAAATAATTTAAGAAGTATGAATAAACACTGAGTAATAACTGCACGAACTAATTATGGCAAAAAGAAAAACGTTATTGTTTGAGGGAGGCACAACTGTTCAATAAAATTACAGCAAACATAAAAACTGCAGTAACATAAATATGTTCAAAAGGAAACATGGCAAAAGTAAGTACGTAAAGTGTAATTCTCTTTATTCTGCGGTAATATGTTCTCTGTAATCTATCCCATCCACTGTAATCCTTCCCATCCATTTAAATTCCTTTACTATTCCCATGCGAAAGTTTTGAGATCATCAGAAAATTTAATATTAAAAATGCCTGGTAACAATATTAATAATACAAAATTTTTGGACAGGTCTTTCATGATCCATCTAAGTAATGCCCTACCTCTGTCAGCGAGTTTCTACATGTCTTACCAGGTCGTCACTCCAACTGGTGGGGGGTCGCTCTAAACCGGAAACCGTCTTGTTCGGGAGGCTGGAAGTCGTCGAGTCTGCGCGAGAGACGATTCGTAATGACTCTCGAAAACAGCACGTAGACGCGGCTCAGTAGGTAAATCGGTCCCTAATTCTTTAAGAGAGTGTTGTCAACTTTCTTGAAGAACAAGACCACCGCACTTCTGCTCCACGCCTCCAGAGTAGTGCCACCATAAAGGAGAGCGGAGATTGCAGAGCTTCTAAAGGACTTTAAATACCAGTTTTCCACCCGCCTTCAGAAGCTCCGCTGTAATTTCATCCTCGCTTGGGGCCTTGCCAATTTTAAGGTGCTGGGGAGCCACTTTAATCTCACTTAGAATGACGTCCGGGATATCATCGGAATAGTGTCGGATACGACTTGCTCTTGAATCGTTACTCACACTTGCGTGTGGCTCCAACGATGATGTGTACAGCTGCCCATAGAACCTCTCAATCTCACTCAGAATCTCAGGTGTCCCGGAAACGATGCTGCCACACTCAGTCTTCAGCTTTGACAGTTGGCTCTTTCTAGCAGACAGATCTCTAGCAAAGACTTTGGAGCCCTGGTTCCGCTCGATCGCTTCTTCAAAACGAGCAGCATTAAAGTTGCGTAAGTCCCGCCGCATGCATTTGGAGATCTGTCTGTTCAGTTGCTGTCAAAGCTGCT
The DNA here is from genome assembly GCA_907164705.1 of Parnassius apollo. Taxonomy (NCBI): domain Eukaryota; kingdom Metazoa; phylum Arthropoda; class Insecta; order Lepidoptera; family Papilionidae; genus Parnassius; species Parnassius apollo. Next base: position 4,415,302 of record CAJQZP010001584.1, read on the forward strand.
GACGACTGCATCTTCATCTCCCATCTAACAGTCATGAGATTAAGAGTGTGATCGGGGAGTTTTTGTGTTCTTCTGCGGCGGATCTTGCAGAACTTAAGCTCCGACCGCATGGACAGTTTCCACGAGCTTGTCATTCATGTCGTCCACTGTATTGCAATCTTCTAGGCACTGAAAACAGTTTTGTCATTCGAGCTGAAAAGTTTCGGGATTTAGCACGAGGGGGACGGAGCGTTGACTTCATTAGACGAGACCTCTCCAACTTAACGTTTAGGTACAGTGTGCCTCTAACCATTCGGTGATCGCTGCCAGTTTTCATCCTTGCGATCACTGAGACATAGCTGAACACTTTTTGTCTAGTCGTCACAATGAAGTTAATCTCATTTTTTGTCGAACTGTCGGGGCTCGACTAAGTCCACTTTCTGTGAGACCGCATCTGGAAGAAAAAGTTCATCATAAAGAGTCCCTCTTTCTCCATGAAGTCGGCCAGCTGCTGGCTCCTTGGGTTCCGTTGCCCTATCCCTAATTTTCCTACCTTCGGCTCACCGTCCTTTCTTGTGCCTAGTCTTGCGTTGAAGTCTCCCATTAACACCGTATAAAGAGTTTTGGAGGAATGCATGGCTCTAGTCCTAATATCCTCATACATTTCCTCCACCTTCTCATCGGGATTATGTGCGTAAAGCTGTATGACTTTCATTGAATACGGATTCTGAGTATAAGGTACGCAACCCTCTTCGACACACTCCCAATCTTTACAAAGTTGTTAACGAGACTTGTGGACAATAAATCCCACACCTCCTTGGGACAGATGGTCGCCCTCCCGGTGATATAACAAGTTGCCGGATTCGAGAATCACCGAAGTCCTCCTCCTCTCTTCGGACCTCGGATAATCCTATAATATTCCAGCACAACTTTTCTCTCTCTTCTTCCAGCTCCAGAATCCTCTCGTCAGTCCTCAGGGTGCGTGCGTTATATGTTGCCAGGTTGAGTCGTCGTAGGTGGCAACCTCCACCGGAGATTCTTAGCACTCCCTGCCCCACCGTTACCATGGTCGCCACTGTAACCAGGAATAGCGGGGCCGGCGGAGACTGGGGCCATCTATTTGCGTCGTTGCTCACGAGGGGTCTATTGCCATAGTTGTCACGATGTTGGCGAGCGGGTTCGCAACCGGATTTTTTGTTACGATCAGGAACATGCTGCTGCCCATCTTCTGTCTGTTTCTCTCTGTCGCCTTTTACGACTGTCACGGAAAGGTATAGGGTAGAGGATATTCTTAACCGCCACTACACGGCAAGTAAACGTACATAATATTCATAATATAATAATCATATAATCAATAATTTTTTTGAAAAAAAAAAACGTTTACAGCTTCATCTCTCTTTTTGTAATGCGTGGTATTCCTGACACAGGATAGCTTCATAAAAGGACCGTCTAAGATACAGGAGAATTGTGGTCAGATGGACTACTGATTTCGAAAAAACTTTCGATCGTCTAGACTACGACCTTCTGTTTCACAAGCTCGTTTTGCTTGGAATTCAAGGAGACCTACTCCAGTTAGTGTGCTCATTTCAAACTCACTCACTTTTATTCATTCCATCACTATCAACATTCAATAAACCTCAACTTAAATTATTTGGATACTTGTCTAAGAAAAGACCAATTTCCTTATACCTTTATTAATCAATAATACTCTTTTATCACTACTAATAAAAAATATTACCGTCACATAAAGCCCCGACCCTTTCTTAAAGTTATTTTTGCCCGTAATCTAAAAGGCTTTGACCGATTTAACTTATGTTATCGACTTAACCACATCTTTAACTCTAATTCGTTTGACTTGTTAAAATAATGTAGTTGTAAATAATGTTGTTGTTCCAAGAAAGTATTGTCAATGTCATTTGGGCACTGCACCCTGTACACGGCTGAATAATTTATCATTTAATGGACGAACTGTTTGGGGACATTGGCCGCTATATTATAACGGGCGACAAGAATAAACGAAATATTGTTTAATGTGCAGAGTTCAAATACCTAGCGAATATTATTTTGATAATAAGTTGAAGAGATATTTTAAAAATTTCAACAAAGGTTTTGTAAATTTTTGGTATCCGCCTCGAAATTAGGTGTAACAAAAAAAAAACGCCGTGATAGCTTAGAGGCTTAGCGGTTGCTGTAAATTTCACAGTACGCGAGCAGCAATCCCCGCCGGCGCCTATGAATGTGAAGGATGAAGAAAAACATTGTGAGGAAATGATGCATGTCTGAGGAATAAAAAAATATTTCGAAAATATATTTTCTAATTTCCTAAATTTCCTTGCCCTGAAACTCGCTGAGAAATGAGAGCCTGTGCCCAGCAGTGGAACGTAAAATATAGGCTCTAACTTTAACTAAATTGAAATAAAAGGTAAGGAGAAACACATGTGGTGAATGTATGAATGTTGGTTAGCCCTTATTGAATGTTATCAAAAAGATCCATACAAAAGGTTCACATTGAACTTTGATCTCTATTTTAACTATGTTCCCATCATCCTATGGAACTCAATTACACAAAACAGACACCTCTTCTACGGTCTACTCTAACAGTGCTAGTGTATCTCCGGCGGTAACATCATAGAAACCCGCCTATTTTCTTATTTTAGGGGATAAAAAGCGTTGCACGATACCAAATTAGGGCCATAAGAAGGGTGATCAAAAAGCTTAACCGGCTTTTCAGAAAGTCCCTTGTTTTGAGCGCTGAATGCGCAGGCACGTAGTCATGATGAAGCAATAGCCCGTAGAGCGCCGTATACGACAGCTTGTCGCTCAAAACGGAAATTAAAACTCCGAGCAAGCATTTAGAAATACACCATTAGTCATACTCATCTGTTGAAGTGAAGAGCTGCTCTCTGCTGAAGTGAGATCTACCATAGGGGGGTACTTATTCTATACAGGCGATTTCCAATAATCTCCAGGGATCGCCAGTTTCTTGAGTAGTGCTGTTCTGTATCGATGAATTGGAAAAAAAAACAATCAGAACGCATGGTAGTGCAGTAGTAGTAAATGTTCGACTGCGACAATATGAGCCACTGGTTTGAATCATACGGGTCAAAAAATAGTCGCGTACAAATAAATGTTTCTGATCTATCTACAATTTATGAATGTATTGTGAAACCCCTCTGCGATGCAGGAGACATTTCAAGTGCAGGGCTAGTCATTAAATTAAAAAATAATTTGTTCATACAACTCACTACTTAACTGCATGATTTTTTTACCGTTTGGAAAAAATAGGTTGTGACATATGAATGGAATAGAAGCCTATGGCACTGATTTTTTGTAATGTTTTATTCTATTTTACATTAACATATTATTGAATTGATCTATTAATAAACACTACTAATTGGGTGCGTATTGTTTTTATTTCGATAGTTAGAATTAATTTATTTATTTAGTTCAAAAATTTTGTTGTTATTTTTTTATTACGGAAAGTTTATTTCAAATTAGTAGTATTTATTGACAGATCAATTTTGTAATTTTTTAATGTAACATAAAAAATATTGTAAAATATCTATGCCATAGACTTCTATTCCGTTCACCTGTTACACCCTATTTTTTTCCACGCGGTAAAAAAAATCACCCAGTATAGGCATGGCAAACAACCTCGTGACTAATTTTAGACTGTCTTTAATAACATATTATTATGTTGTACATATTTATATAGTCACATTTTCAGTTTGATCAATTTTCAGTAGAGAGGTTTAGACCAACCCAGAGCATAGCACATGGACACCTGTGACCAAATGAAACACAGAGGGCTACTTCAGACTTCTGGACACCCACTGCTGAACATAGACCAAACCCAAAGATTGATCTATGGAGGGAAATTTTCCAAAGTTGCCACGCTTGGCAAGCGGCTTGGCAACCACAGTTTTTTATATTTTAGTTGTTGAATAAAACTATTATTTACGAATTTTATCGCGTTTAATTACTTTAATTTATTTTTATTATCCCGATGTTTCGGGTGCTTTACAGCAACCATGGTCACGGGGGACTGAGATGTTTGACGTCCCAATGTCATTGTTAGCCCGGCTACCTTCAGTTTTTGTATATTAATTTTTGGTCCGATTTACGCAAAACGAACTTACAGTATCTTGAAGTCTTGCAGTGGTATGCTTGGGTTTGGGTTTAATTTTGTTAATTATAGGATCTCAGCAATGGCAGCACCCAACCATCTTCTCTATTGAAATTAGGATGTTTTTTAATTTCAATAGCCTCACGTATCATCCTTGGTAGGAATCGGTGTTCTTTTGCGAGGACTTGTGGTTTATCAAATCTGATGTAATGGTGGGGACGATCCTGAACATGTTCACAGACTGCAGACTTCCCGGAGCGTCGGTGCTTCACGTCAGCTATACGTTCTTTCACTCGGGTTTTTTATTACATATAGCTAATAAAACGTCGGGATAATGATAAAAATAAAGTAATTAAACGCGATAAAATCCGTAAATAATAGTTTTATTCAATGTGTAGTGTTCGCGTAAATTTAAGAAATCATCTTAGTTGTTATTAGATAGTCCCCGCTGCCCAACTGTTTCTTTCACACTGTCGCCTCTTGCGACGCCCAAGTGACGATATGCTGTAGTGGATATTCTTACTTCACCACTGCACGGTACACTTAGTTAATTTATTTATGGTAATAACCGCTTCTTGGTTGAAGTTCCAATAGTTTTTAACCGACTTTAAAAAGGAGGAGGTACTCAATTCGACTGTATTTTTGTATGTTACCTCTTTTTTTTCAAGTGAACCGATTTCGAATATTCTTTCTTTTATTTGAAAGCTGATGCTTCTTTTGTGGTCCCATATAAATTTGTTTAAGATGTAACCAGTAGTTTTTGAGTTATCCTTAATAATGAATATTTAATTGATTTGGACTACATTGAGTTGTACAATTTTTTTTAATTTCATCGCTTGTATAAATATAAATACTGTAATCATTACTGTGTAGTGACGGTGTAGGAATATCCAGTACCCCATACCGTCCCCTGGGTTTCGTAAAGGTGGGTCTACGCTAGAGGAGTCGAGCACGAGCCAAGCTCGAGCTGAGCCGCTCTACTCGCGGTGTCAAGTGTGGACGTACAGCGAGCCCACAACAATCACTCTCCTCGAGCGTAGTGTTCCGCAGTGTACTCGCGGCTCGTTGCGAATATGGACGACTTTGCTATTGCTGCAACCGCTGCTGCTGCAGCGATTATTGTAGTCAGTAAAAAAGCTGAAAGGTCAAGACAATGGGGTTCTACAAATTTATATAGAAACAGATCTAGTCAACAAAGATGCGACAGGGAATCAAACCAGCTTCCTAATAACTACTAGGGATATAAAACTGCGGTTGCCAACCCGCCTGTCAAGCAAGGCAAAGTATGGACAAATCCCCCTTATGAGGCAATCTATGGAGGTGGCCTATGTTCAGCAGTGGACTTCATAGACTGTAATGGATGGATTGCGGTCATGTCTTAAATAAGCTAAGTACTCGTACACATCGATGTCAACGACCTTTAATTTTTTTTAAATGTATGTAAATGTAATGATCGTACTGTACTCGTTGAGTACGTGTACCATTAACGTGTATATGATAATGTACAAGAGTGATTTATTACTGTAATTTTACTTAAAATGTACTAGCCCCCGGCTTCGCCGGAACGGAATCTATTAATGTGACGTTATTTAGATTTAAAATAATCAAAGACCGTTTTTTATTTTTGTTTCTACAAAAAGAAAGTTTTTCGGGTAAACTCCTCTAGATCCCTCCTGTCATTGCTCTCTATGGCCCGGTTTACATTTTGAGAAATGACCAGTGCTAGTGGCAAGTAAGAAGTGATAAGCACGTATTTTAGGCCCAGTTTACATATTGAGAAGTGCCAAGTGCGAGTGGCAAGTGAGACTGACAAATGACGCTTAGCGCGTGTGAACAGGCAGCCACAAGTAATAAGTGGGAATAAAAATGCACTAAGCACTTGTCATTTGTCAGTTGCACTTGCCACTCGCACTTGTTGCTTCTCAAAATATGAACCGGGCCTTATTCCCACTTATCACTTGTCACTGCCTCTTCACACGCACTAAGCGCTTGTCATTTGTCAGTTGCACTTGCCACTCGCACTTGTCGATTCTCAAAATATAAACCGGGCCTTATTCCCACTTATTACTTGTCACTGCCTCTTCACACGCACTAAGCGCTTGTCATTTGTCATTTGCACTTACCACTCGCACTTGTCACTTCTTAAAATGTAAACCGGGCCTATCTGTTCGTAAAATTTCATCACAAATGGTTCAGCCATTCCGAAGATTAGCACGGACAGACAAACAGACAAAATTTTTATATATACTATGCTTAATAGAAGCCGCTTATTTCAATACTACAAACAGACACTCCAATTTTATTTAAATGTATAGATAAAAGAGAAACCCGACCGAAGCCGATGTTAACACGTTTGTCGTTAAAGTTAGGGTGTGGCAGAAGAAACTTAAGAATGATTATTAATGCTGTAGAAATGTGGTCATTTAAGATTATGTTAGGGCTGGCTCTGGATCATAGGTTAGGAAATAGTGTGATGAGAGAAAAGTGTTGTTTGCAAGAGGTTGCGGTCAGGATTAAGAAGGGAAGTTGGAAGAAGTCTTCAGTGATTTGAACGCGGTGGTTTACGACCAATTTTGCAATATATTAAAGGTCGTGGCAGAGTGTTGCTGCAGTTATGCTAACTAGACGTAGCTGCAACACAAATGGGCCGGCTCCACTGGAGCAGGACCACATTCTCACAGAATACCAGTGTGAAACAGCAGAATAATGCTGTTGTGTTTCGTAGGGTGAGTGTAGAGAACCGGAGACTCTTTTTACTGGTATTAACGAAGCATTCCATCTTAGTATCTGCAACACGCTCACACGCACACACACTAGCTCGAGCGTTTTATGTGGTAAAGCCATGCTGCCGTTTTATCTTGGTTTTAGCACGAATGGGTCGATATACAATATGTAACAAAAACCCTGTGGTTCCCGTTAAGTGCGTTATCAGAATCAGTATCCAAGCGTATAGAAATAATTTTTTTTTCAAAAAACACATTTAAAAAAATTATTTTACATGAAAAAAAAATTTGCAAATTGTTGTGTTTTTATTACCTGATTCTGATAACGCAGGGACCCTTTTTACTGTAAACAAGGCATTCCATTTAGTCCTCAAGGATGAATTCATCCACTCACCAACAGGTGGATTGTGATGAGCACACACCTTACCACCCTTATTCTATAAAATATGAAAAAGAATGTGTATGTGTGTGAATGTGTGCGCTCACACACATTCCATATAAAACAATAATATACGTAACCTGTTAAACGGCAACATTTGTAATCTTATAAAAGCAAATATGTTTTGCTCAAGGTGAGCTCCTTGTAAGTATACTGAATAATTTTTACAACGTGATGTAAAACTAAACTTTGATTAGTCACGTGAAAGTAGAGTAATGTTATCCGAGCAATTAATAAGTACATCGTTAAAGCTAGCTTTGATAAGAACATTAAGAGCAACAAGTGCGATTGGCGAGTGGATGTGCACAACCACACAACAATGTTTCGGTACTTTCTCCATAGAAGTCTTGCATTTTATCATCAGTGGCAACCTCGTATCGATAAGCAAAGTAGTGAGTAGGTGACAAAAGAGCAATCAGTTCACCTGATGATAAGGGTATGCTTTGGCCCATAGATATCTACATCTAACTTCAATAAAGAATCATTGCGAAAATGCGGTCCAAAAAGAAAAACCCGTTTCAGTCGACTTATTTGTGCTACAAATATAATATATTAAAAATCCAATTAACAATTCTAATGGAGCAGATTGCTCGCATACTATGAAATTTACGAGAGCTAAGTCTCTGAGTCACCATCGAATACAACAACTATATATAAAATATACATATTCTGATATTTTATTAACTTTACGAGAGCTAAGTCTCTGAGTGACTATCGAATACAACAAATATATAAAATATACATATTCTGATATAATATTAAATTTACGAGAGCTAAGTCTCTGAGTGACCATCGAATACAACAACTATATATAAAATACACATATTCTGATGTTTTATTAACTTTACGAGAGCTAAGTCTCTGAGTGACCATCGAATACAACAAATATATAAAATATACATATTCTGATATTTTATTAAATTTACGAGAACTAAGTCTCTGAGTCACCATCGAATACAACAACTATATAAAAAATATACATATTCTGATATTTTATTAACTTTACGAGAGCTAAGTCTCTGAGTGACTATCGAATACAACAAATATATAAAATATACATATTCTGATATTTTATTAAATTTACGAGAGCTAAGTCTCTGAGTGACCATCGAATACAACAAATATATAAAATACACATATTCTGATGTTTTACTAAATTTACGAGAGCTAAGTCTCTGAGTGACCATCGAATACAACAACTATATACAAAATATACATATTCTGATATTTTATTAAATTTACGAGAACTAAGTCTCTGAGTCACCATCGAATACAACAACTTTATATAAAATATACATATTCTGATATTTTATTAAAAAAATTTTCTCTTAAAAAAGTTAGCTCCACACTAGAATTTTTTGCTGTATTGTGGAGTTTACATACATACGAGTATAAATTGCAGAAGGACGACCATTCGAACCGGAATAATTATTTGTAGTCCATACCAATACTTATTCCTTGCGGGATTCGAACGCGCTGCCCTTAGCTCTGCAACACATTGTTAACCCACCCACCGTTTAAGTTGCTTTCGAACAGGCTTAACAGTTTAATTTTCTCTGATTTGTAAGAAACATTCAAATTTTGTTTTAAATAACGTCAGTCAGATCCAGCTGAACGTGAACATCGACCTTCATCGTATGCAGTGTTAATAGTTTTAAAATATAAATTAATGACCGAGTCTTGAGTTCAGACGACCTCGTCGGCTCACGGCCACGTTCTTTATGAAAATGCATGTCTGCCTTTTTACGGTTGTTACCTCGACCCTAATATTTTTCAGGTTGTATCTGTGAAAAAGTATTTTTAGCTACTTTTACGGATTTTATCGCGTTTTATTTATATTAATTTTAATACCCGACGTTTCGGGTGCTTTCCAGCACCCATGGTCGCGGGGGACTGAGGTGACTGACGTCCCGATGTCAAGGTTAACCCGGAGTACCTTCAGCTTTTTAATTATTGTCTTTGGTCCGATCTACGCAGAATTAACTAACTGTATTTTGAAGTCTTGCAGTGGTATGCTTGGGTTTAGTTTTAATTTTATTAATTATAGGATCCCAAGCAGGTGGTAGTACCCAGCCTCCTTCTCTATTGAAATTAGGATGTTTTTTAATTTCAATAGCGTATATACGTGAGGTATCATCCTTGGTAGAAATCGATGTTCTTTCGCGAGGATTTGTGGTCTATCAAATCTGATGTAATGGTTAGGGCCATCTAGAATATGATTGCAAACTGCAGACTTCCCGGAACGTTGATGCTTCACGTCAGCTATGTGTTCTTTTACGCGGGTTCTAATTGATCTCTTTGTTTGCCTTATATATGAGAGACCACAATCACAATCAAGCTTGTACACTCCTGCATCTTGTAGAGGAATATGACACTTGACGGATGGTAAGAACTGACTAATCTTCTTCGGCGGCTTGTAGAATGTTCTAATAGAAGCTCGCTTCAAGATGTAGTCAATCTTGTCTGTGACACCTCTGACATATGGTAGTACAGCAGGCACACGCTCGACTGTGGCCGGCTTCACTCGGTCACTGTGACGGAGGCGCGGGACCCGAAGCTTGTTGTCGTGCAGAACCTGCTTGACGTGCTGAAGCTCGGCGGCCAGGTGTTTGCTGTCACAGATCCCTCGTGCTCTCTGAAACAAAGATTTGCCCACGGTAGCTAACTGTGAAGGATGATGGTGAGATTCACCATTTAAGTATCGGTTTGTATGGGTCTTTTTTCTATACGCAGTATGACCTATAGTGTTGTTAGGATTTCGGATGACTAACACATCTAGGAAAGCTAGGGAATTATTTGCCTCTAACTCCATAGTAAATTGAATTTTAGGGTTTATGGAATTAAGATGTTCTAAAAATGCAGTTACTTTGTCTGATGGTAAAATTGTGAAAGTATCGTCTACGTACCGCTTGTAGAACCTTGGTGTAACAGGTGCAGTAAGGAGGGCTTTCTCCTCAAAGTCTTCCATGAATATATCTGCGACAATGGGAGATACAGGTGAGCCCATCGCAACACCATCTACTTGCTTGTAAAACTCTTCCTTCCACAATAGATAGCCAGATGTAAGGCTATCTATTGTGGAAGGAATAAATATATAAATTACTATATTTTGATTCAAGTATTCTTCTTCGATTAAAGTAGTTAACTCTCAAATACGTTAGAAATATTTTATTAATACGCCTGCGGGAGGGCTTTACTTTATCTACGGCTGTTATTGCATGAAACTATAGGCAATCGATGGATGCAGGTGGCGCAGGAACGCACTTTGTGGCAATCTATCGGGTAGGCCTAAGCAAAGAAGTTGTGATGGACTGTAATAGTAGTAGTAGTAGTAATATTAATATTGGTCTAGTGGCCGTAAGTCTGGTTGCTGATCATGAGGTGCTGGATATGAATCCCGGGTCGGGCCAAAATCTGTTATTGGGTTACTCTGTCAAGACATTCTTAGTAGCAGCCGGGAGTCAGGAAAATAGCGGTGTTTTTATCCTCGGAAAACACTTAAAGCCGTTGGTCCTGCGCCTGATCTCTCTCCGGTCGTGTTGGATTACCGTCCCATCGGACTATGAGAGTGAAGGAATAGTGTTCTACGCGGATGGCTAGTCTATGTCCTTTAATTTTAATCTTATCAAATCCTCTAAAATATAAAAGTGGAGCTGGCAACCCTAGTACTACGTAGTCCACTCGTAGGCTTACGAATATATAGAAGGGATAAACTTTAAAACAAACCAATAAGATCGATATTCCTTCACTTGCTTTATGGACTACGTTCCGGTATTATGAAAGTGAAAATTAAACATGACTTGCACTCTCCCAACTAGTATTCTAGCGCAGTGTTAGCAGTCGATTAGAAATTTCTAGAAGTCTTATATATAACATTTAAAACATTCATTATACGTGCCAGAAAAATGTTTCATTTGTTAGTTGCTACACTTTGTTTCTCATAGGGAATTAGTGATATGCCCCGGCTTCGACTCCACCGAGTCAGTAATTCATTCTTAGGGCGATGTTTACGCTTTTACAACAAAATCCCTGAAAATATACAAAATTTGACATGCACAAAGTTCAAAAACTTTATTAAAATATATTTGTATAAAAGCGATTATTATAATATTAAGAAATTTATGGATGGTAATAAGTAATAACCCCTAGGAGGGGTAATCGGTACCAAGATATTTCTAATTTTTTATGTGTTATTTGTAAGCTGTTTTTTTTAAAAGAAAGTCCCACTGGGTTTCTTGCTGGTACTCCCCAGGATAGAGGTTTTTTTACGAACCAGTGGTAAATTAAAAAAATACTTTCAATAAGTACCTCTTATTTATATTTAAAAAAATCTGTTTCGCTTTCTTCGCACGGGTGGTATTTGGATTCTACAACAGCGACATCTACCGGGTTCAGTTATGGCTATACCTTACGGCTATACCTACCTATAATTACGGCTATACCTTCGCATAAGTGTAAGCAATAAGTTGACAAAGTTTTAGCGCAATGTGATGAAACGGTATGGCAGCGCATAAAATACAAACGAACATATATAAATTTTTATATATTAGATGACGAGGAGGAAGACTTTAATTTTCTACTACTAGTGATAAAAATGAAAAACGAGGCGTTCCGTCTCAGTCCTCTGGGGTGACAACGCAACTGGATTTTGTTTTAGTCCAAACGGATAGATGTAAGTGTCAGGTGATGTAAGGGTTACAGTATCAACTTATCTGAGTGCTAGTTCGTCACTCCTTTTTTATTTTTTTCTATTAGCCTTTAACAGTCGACGTCTGAAAAAGGGTACTTATACTTATACATATAATTTGGAGGTTTTGCTACTTTGCTAGTTCAAACCTTACTTTATATAAAAATCTTATATCGAAATAGGGCCACATTAATAACTCTTACCCAGGCCACGGGTGGATCGCTAGTCTATACATTTAAATAATATTGAAATAACTGATTTTTATAAAGGCTTTACTACTAGCGAACGACCTTGAGCATTCGGTCCTATATACGCTCCACGCGCTTTTCTTACAATATTATGTCGCTTAAGAAATATGCCCAAATTTTAAAATATTTTCTTTTTAAAATTGAATTTTAGTATTTTAAAAAATTAAATAGATCAAAATGTTCATTAATAAATTGTCTATCCATTAGTTTCAATCGCAAAATAAAATAATGCTTATTTTAGGAGGAGATGCATGGCATTTCTGTGGTTTAGTTGTAGGAAGATTCATCAAGTATTTACTTCTTTAAAAAAAATTGGAATTGGCTATTATAGAATCAAGGTTATGTAGAAATTTAACAAATATTTTATTAGTTGATATATCTTTTTAATAACAAGTAGATAGCTCCTAAAAACCTAAAAACAACTAGCGCGCCATTTTGCTAAAACACGCACCATAAACTGAGGGTCTTATTTGCTTGCTTTTGTGACATGTATCAGTATTTTTAAATTTTTTGTCGGTGTGTCTATCTTTCTTCCGAATTATTGTTCGGCGTGGCTGACCTGATTGTGATGAAACTACACAGATAGACAGAGAGAAATACCCGGAGTGATCTAGGCTATATTAATATATTCTATCCGAATATTTATGAAATAAATGCTATTTGTTTACCATTTTTAATCTTAAATAACGCCACATTAACCACCCTATTAAATGTTTGCTCTAACCAGGCGGGTCGCTAGCTTGAAATAATACATGAATATATTATTGTTTTACGCTAACAGAAATGTTAAAAAGACCTGATAATTTTATATCCTAACAACATGACGTGTACACACCGTTGTCATAACGAAGGTTACGCGACAACAGGAAATAATTATGTGATCCCAGGTTCAAGTCTTGCTTAATAAAGAAAGCCAATAAAACACCTGTTTAAATTAAACTTAGAATCCATTGAACAAACACACTATTTTATTATTTTGTATTACAAGTTACGTGGTAATTCCATGCAACAGCTATATTATGGCTGTGCCACGAATGTGTCGACAAAACAGGGTCGGGACCACGCACTAACAGAATACCAGCGTAAAATAGCAGCTTAATGCTGCTGTGTTTCGTATGGTGAGTTAAGAGAACCGGGGCTTCTTTTTACTGGAAACGAGAAATTCCGTCTTAGTCCACAGGGGTGACAATGCGTCGGCATTTTGGTTTTTAATCGAGGAAAAATGTAGATGTATAGTCACAGTACCCATTTACAATCTAGTAGACTGTGTTCGTTTGTCACCCTTATTATTTAAAATTAAAAAAAATATATATGTCTTTCTATACTATACAAACATCAATTGCTGTCCGTGAGTCTCACTAAAACTCAAGAACGACTCGACCGATTTTAATGAAAAAATTGTATGTGTCTTAATCATCGATATATATGTACTACTGGTGCGTATATGGCATCCCGAAGGTTCACTATGTTCAACTGAACTGTACTGCAATCCGTATACCTGTTATTGTGGCCTCGATATTCATGCAGTTCGGAGCGGCGCTAATAATAATTTTATATTAAATTAGCACATATGCAAAATCAACGACAATAAAATAAAATGTACGCGATTAACAATACAATATAAATAAACAATTATTTATTCCGACAATTTTCGCGCGTTTATATCAACAGCGCATGCGCGACTCTACTGTTTCCCTTTTTTTATTAACTGGCTTTACGGCTCTGGTTTCTAGACCTTCTGAGCCTATCCTTTCTTTTGGAATCTTCATTTTATGTTCTTTTTCTTCACAATATGCTGATGCGTCACATTGCGAAGCCCTTGGGAGATTTTGACGACAGCTCAACCCAGCGGACAGTTGATGACGACAGCCACTCAAGTTCATGAGGCGCCCAAGCGATCAAAATAGCTTGAGGTTTATATCGACATCAAAGAACTTGTTTCGTCGTTTTCTCTAATAGTTCACACGCGCGGACATTTAATTCACAAAATCGCATCACTTTTACGAAGCAAAATCCACTTCAAACCATTATTCAAGCGACAAAACAGCCGGGCTAGCATGAGCCGGAGAGAATATATCCCCGGAGAGAGGATATAATTTTTATCCCTTGCTTAGTTTTATCCACCCTGCGAGCATGGGCAAGAGACAAAAATTATATCCCCGATTATATCCACTGACAAGATATAAAATTATCTTATCTCTATAGTATATCCCCGTTTGACATAACGAGTGGACATATATCTCCCCGTCCGTAGCATGTGGCCAAGGGAAAGAGAAAAAATTATCCCTTTTTGACATTTGAAAGGGACAATTTTATCCTCTTTCGCGGACGTGGGTTTAAGTTTATCTTCAAACCATTTTAATACAAAAAAGATGTCTCAAGCCTATTGCAACTACATTTTCGTGTCAGAAATTGAAAAACAAGAAAGAGAATTACATCAGCGATCGATACGTGATCAGAATACTTAATCTATTGGAATTCTCCGACAACGAATTTCTACGCCGGTTTCGGATGCTTAAAGAATGTTTTGTATTTGTGTAAAGAACTCTATGAGGCTTTAAAGCCTATTAATTCTATGGATGGATACCAGTGCATATTGAAGTAAGCATCTATTACAACCACCTTGTCCAAAAAAGTCTCAATAGCTCAGTGCCATGATTAATTACATAGGTTGTGTCAACAACACCTAAGGCGAGTCCATGGTCAAGTCAAATTTAATGATAATAGAATCGGTCTATAATTACTATATTTTAGGTAAGTATTATAACGTTTTAAAATAAAGTTATCAAACTTAGTAAAGTTACAATTCAAAGGTTTAAATTAAGAAATATGTTAATTCTTTAGCAAAGCTTGCTAAATATACTATACTCATGATTATAAAATTATTTATTCCTTGTTTTGTTTGAAATCATTACATTTTTATTCTTCATGCTTCATCATTTTCAATTAAAATTAAATCTTTGTGACTTAGAGTAGACATCAATTTTGATGAATTTTGTAATTTTCTTATAACGGCAGTAATTGCGGGGATATATTTTTTTTAATTTCTTCAACAGGTTACACCACCTCCAAAGGGTCTGTATTATCCAGTTTCACAATTGGCTTAATTCTAAACACATATTTTTTTAATAAATGCTATCGCAAGCGAAGTAGTACCTACGATTTGATACAAGCAATGTATATTTAACTTAAATATTATACAAAAGAAAATAAAGAAAGAATTAGAATAATAGAAAAAATAAAAACAAGGCTTACAACGCTTAAAATAAATATAACAAATATTATAAATGACATATTGTTTAATAAAAATTATGAACAGTTTAGCAATATAATAAACAAAAGGTGAAAGAAAATATAAGTTAATGTAAATCTACTTAATCTTAAAACTAGTTTATAGCTAGTATAGTTTATAGCTTTATACTATGGTATATTATCTATGCGCGGGGATAAGTTTATCTACTGTCGATATTATATCCACCATAGGCCCATGCTCGCAGAGTGGATAAAGCTTTGACATAGGGATAAGACAATTTTATCCCTTGTCAGTGGATATAATCGGTGGATAAAATTTTTATCCCCTGCTCATTCTAGCCCGGCAGGAGCGACAATCCGTCTACGGCCAAGTTCCCGCCAAAACTCCCCCTACTGTTTCCCGCGCATACGCGGACACAGAGTAGGGCACCATTTTAGGAGTAGCTTTTCTAGTACGTAGTACATAACTCAATGCTTTTAAAGGGTCCCTAGATGGTTTCGATTCACGACTTGGTAGGTGGTGCTGTTGTCGAGATCTCAGAGAGAACCCACCCGTGCGAAGCCGGGCAGATCGCTATTATAAAAATAAAAATATTAAACGTATAACAAATTATAACCCCACCAGCCAGTACGACAGCGTGCAATAATTTCCATGGATCTCCACAAATAACTTCGTACTTCCTCCTCCGGGTACTTAAAATTTATTTTTAAGTCTAACTGGGCCTTTGCTGGGAGAATAGGAAACACCGTTATCTTTATAAGCAATCATTAATTAACGTGCAATGCCTTGCCAGGCGTATCAACTTTACACACGTTGTTATGACTAGTCCAGTGTTTTTCCATTTGTTTTTCTTTTTTAATTGTCATGATGGTGAACCACAGTGTATTTTCCTTTTTAAATAATTACTATAAGAGGACAATCAACTTAACACTAAATCGATTAAACAAATTTCGAACAATTATGAATTGTTATTATCTGTATAATATTAAACAAATTATCTTGTTGTTCTCCTTAAATTTAATTGATTTCCGCCAACTAAGAATACTTATCTTTTTTATTATGTATCATATATATGTCACGTTGTTTTTCCGCGATGGACTCCTAAACTACTTAACCGATTTTAATCAAATTTACACACCGTGTGCAGTTTGGTCCAACTTGAGAGATAGGATAGTTTCTTTTTTGCCTATGAACGAATTTAAGGATTTTTAATAGGACATGACAAAGGGTCGTCGAAAAGGGCAGAACAACGTTTGCCTGGCAAGCTAGTGTGGTTATATAATATGTGTATGTACTTTGAGGCAATCTATGGGTAGTAAATAGTAATGATGATGATGATGATGATGATGTTAGGTAGGATATGTAGATGATACATGTGTGCGCGTGGAGTGGCGGTGTAACAATATCCACTACCCCATGCCGTCTCGTGGGTGCACAAGAGACGACGGAGGGAAACAATTCAGGAGATGGGCATCGTTTCCCTAATAACGACTAAAAATACTGCGGTTGCCAAGCATGGCAACTATGGCAATTATCGTCCTTATGAGCCATGGGGGAGACCTATGTTCAGCAATAGACTTTAAGTTTCTGCGCTCACAGACGGCACGCCATGGCATGGCATGGCACGGCGCGGCGTGTTAAGGGATTTTCTCTTGGACATAAGATTTTTGACCTTATTGTAATGAAATTAGCTCTCATAATCCTTTATTTCAACACGAATAGCCGGAAACTTATGGCGCGATTCCGCGGCATGCTGCAGCACGTTACGGCTTCCATGGGATGCCGTGGCACGCCGCTGCATTGCGTGAAACGCATAAGTTACTTCATGTTGATAAGGGAATGTGACTGCTATGTTATTAAAATAAGGTTGAATCTAGCGGCGGCAATGTCAGCGACTTGCGCGAGCGCCCAGTACACGACCGCGTCTTGACTTGTTTGCTGTGGGATGCCACAGGAATCACAGGATCCTGCGGCACAATGTTGCCATATATACAGATTTCCCCGTATTTATACAGATTTTCGGTGTGTGATACAGATTAGCACCGGATACAGATTTTTATACCGAGTTTTCTAACTCTATTGATTGGGTTACCATAATATAAAACTTAAAACAGAACGAAGCAAAATAAGTAACTATATTTTTTTATAGATACCGCGTTACACATATCATTGCATGATTCTATTCTTTATGGTTAATTTATTTTTTTCACATCGTAATTAGTAAGTACGGCAGACTTGTATTATATAATATGTACCGTAAAACCGGCCATCATTGCCCTTAGCGGATATCTTTGCCCGAACACGAAAAATAACTTAAATTTTGAATTGTAAATAAATTTACACAGCTGACAACATTTTTCAATATTTAGCGTAAATTAGAATATTTTTTTGGCAACACTAAATGCTCGTGACGTTACAAAGTTCACTCAGTTGTCGGCAAGACATGTTGGAAGTAGGACTAGTGTGAGGTGGTGCAAAAATCTTGTTTTACGTTTTCTCACACTGTCAGCGTACGACATCTTTCAGGTAAGTTATTTTAAGTTTAGTGTTACAATAAGTGCTACGCTTCATTTCTATGCTAGTTTGAGACCTTTAAATCATATCATTTTCAAGATAACGGGGTGGGCAATGATTCCCGAAGTTGCGTGAACACAGGAGTGACAACATTGCCCACTTCAAAAATAGTATTAGGGTTGGCACCCATACTAAATATAAAATCTGTTTTTATTTTATATTTACGGTTGTATGATTGTCATGGTGTGGACGTGTGATGCGGGAAAATGATGAATATGTTACAACAACAGTTTGTTCGGCCAAAAAAACAGTGAATGGATTGTGTTAAAGATGATTTGGCTAGAAAGATAAATACGATACAAAAAATATGTAGTGTCTATGTCTCAATAACTAGTCACTTTGTTGAAAAACAGAAACTATAGTTTAGTATGTTTTTTGCAGTATGGGAAAGCCTATTAAGAGAAGAAATCGCAGAGTCCTCGGGTCTCGGCCATATTAAAATTATTCAGAGGAGATGCTGCACCTCGCAGTAGAAAATGTTAAAGAAAATAGAATGTCCTCTAGAACAGCCGAAAAACATTTGGTATACCTAGGCGCACCATCCTTTGAATATCTGAAAAAAAAATAATCGTGAAAATTTATTTCATGGAAAACCACCAGGCAAAGACTGGGTTACAAGTTTTCTTAATCGGCATGCAGGTGAACTTTCTGTTAGAAGTACGCAAAATATTAAAACAGCGCGGGCTCAAAAAAGCGCGAAGGATTTCTTAGAATATTTTCAGAATTTAGAAGAAACTGTAAGAGATGTTCCTCCATCTAATATTTTAAATCTAGATGAAACTAACCTAAGCGACGACCCAGCTTCTTCTAAGTGCATATTTCGCAGGGGTGTAAAATATCCTGAGCGAGTCCTTAAAGGCGCCATTTCGCTAATGTTTTCTGCGACAGCCAACGGTACTAGTCTATCTCCGTATGTGGTATATAAGGCAGACAATTTATATTCGGAATGGATTCAAGGAGGCCCTCGTGGTGCAAGATACAACCGAACATCATCCGGATGGTTTGATTCCACAATATTTGAAGATTATTTTAAAAATGTTTTATTGACATGGGCAGAGGGTTTGAGTGGTAAAAAAGTAGTCATATGTGACAACTTGTCCAGTCACTTAAGTTTAGGCGTCATTGAATTATGTCAGGATCACAACATATCTTTTGTGTTTATTCCTCCTAATTCTACACATCTCACCCAACCCCTTGATGTGGCTTTTTTTGCGCCCCTTAAAAAGGCCTGGCGCAAGATCTTATTACAGTACAAAATGGAAAACCCAAATCAAAAGGCAATCAACAAAAACCACTTCCCAAAATTGCTTACGCAATTGATTAAAACAATTGAAATGAACGAGGTACAAAACATAAAAATCGGCTTTAGAGCCACTGGGATATACCCTTTTAATCCACGTGAAGTTTTGAAAAGAATCCCAGAATGTGCCGAAGAAATGGGCAATACTCATAATATTGACAGTGCTTTATTAGAATATTTAAAAACTGCCAGACAGTCTAAACCATTGACATCAAATAGGAACAGGAAAGTCGTGGTTGAACCTGGAAAATCTGTTACAGTTGATGATATTCAAGACCGGACTAAAGACACTAAGAAACGTCCCGCAAAAAACAAATCTGCTCTAATAAAAAGTACCGCTGTTCAAAAAGCTAAAAACCAGATATTGAACGATACACCTTCAACGGCAAGTGTCGGCAAAGAGAATAAAATTTTAGATCAATTCAAAGATGAATTATACTTCTGTGATAACTTCTCTTTATCATTCTTGGCAGGCAAAAATAGCCTTAACGAAAATGATACAATTGATGATATGATTGGAAATAATGACGAATACAATTTAAACACACATACAACAGAAGATCAAGCTTTACCAACTTTTACTGAAATTGACATATTAGAAGAAAAAAACGGAACTTTACTCTCACAAATTACACCCACATTATGTGAAATAAATGCTTCAAGCGGTACCATCATTCGTGAATGTGCTCGGACAAATATTATTTTGAAACCAAAGAATCATGATTCGTGTAAAGAAAACACTAACCTATTGAAGACTGAAAAACAGAAACCAAAGATTGTATCTTGTGTAACTATACCGTCCACAAAACGTACGTCAAATATTATTTACCAAAGCGATTATGATAAAGAAAATATTGAAGCTAGACAAACGATAGCAAAACAAAATGATTTTTCTTTTTACACAGAAAAGTCTAGAAACATTTCAACAAAAGCGGAAAAAATTAAAAAAACAAAAACATCCAATGTTAAGCTGTGACCAAAGGAAAAAATTAGAAGACTTTAAAGTTTCCAAAGAAAAAAATATGAAAGGCTTATAGAAGAAGTTGAAACGAAGAGACAGTAAATCAAGCAACAGTGATATCGATATGAGTATTCACAGTGATTCAGATATATGCGGGATTGTTTCCGATCAAGATGAGCCAGGTTCTCCTGTAGATGCTTATGATTCTAATTTATCTATAGGCAGTGAGAACATAGTAGTGACTATCACAAAAACAGGTCCTAATTTATGTTTGAATGAACCACTGGTTCCTGTAACAGTAGATCATTTTTCAGAACCAGGGCCCTCGACTAGTTCAACGCGCGAAGAAGTTTCTGTAGAGTATAAAATAGGCGAATATGTTTTGGTTAGATATTTTTTTACAAAAAAAGTTGATTATTACGTGGGAATCATTTTAGACAAGCCAAAAAATGGCAAGTTAAAAGTATCTTTCTTAAGAAAAGTCGGCAAAAATGACAACTCAAAATTTATAAAAGTAAAATCACCGGATATCGAAGTAATAGACTGTAAGAATATTGTCAAGACTGTTGAGCTTCTAGCAATTAATGACGCCGAAACTGATTTTGTACTTGCTGATGATGACGATTACATTTATTTTGATTATTAATAAACTTATAGAAGTTACAACTTCTCAGAAGTTCTTATTTACTACGAACTTATTGTTTTTGTGATAATAGTTTTTGTTATTGTTGTGTAGTAGTAAGTAGTACTTTAAGAGTCAACTTAGTTTTGAAATATCTACGTGCTATGACAACAACCAAATATTTTTTATAAAGTTCCTTTATTAAGACTGTTGGTTAAAGTAAAAAATATAAGGTGTAAACAAATAAATTGAAATATCTACTACACGATTAAAATGTATGAAACAACTGATTTTTTTAGAAAATTTTTGAGTAGTACTGTGTTATGTAAAAGTATTTTGTTTGCACACTATATTTATAGGTTATTTTTTTCTTTCTTAGTTTAGTTATTTGTTTTTATGTGTCCGGGAAGCGTTGAAATTTTTTTTTCTTTCTAAGATTTTGTCGGAAACCTTTCCGGGCGCAAAGCGCTTAATACTTATAACTGCAATGAATAACTATTGTACCTGACTGATTTTTAATACAAAAATTTATAACATGAAAAGATTATTATTTATCACATTATGTGACAACCCTAAGCCACCGTTTTAGTTTGTAAGAAAATGTAGCTGGTGTGTAGTATAACATTGCCCACCCAACTGAAATAAAAAATAAAAGGTTTTCGACATTTAGATCAAGAAAAATGGCAACTTTGCATAATTTACCATAATATATTTTATTTCCAAAGCCTTAGAACTGATAGTTTTAGAAAAAATAAGACTGAGCAATGTTGGACGGTTGTGCGTATAATTTAGCCCGGCTATTTAAACGCGTTTTTCTTGAATTCTGTTGAAGCCAGGTTCTCAACATTTTGTGATTTAAAGCTTTTAATAGTAATTGCTATATTGATCAACTTTATTACGAGTTCTGGTAAATAATTTTTGCAAAATCGCAAAATTAAGTAAAATTGCGGGCAATGATGGCCGGTTTTAGGGTATATTTAAAATATGTATGACTGAAAATAATAAATTAATTATATGTTCGTTTGTTGCAAATGTTTGAGTTTTAATACGTTGTTTGCTTAAATTAATGTGTTCAATTTTGCTACATAATTTTTTTTGTGTATAGTGTATATTTTATACTTGGTAGAGCCACGCTGCGGCTATATTATGGTTGCAGCACGAATGACTCAGCTCGAACGGGGAAGGACCACGCTCTCACAGAATACCAGCGTAAAATACCAGCTTAATACTAGGTACTGTGCTTCGTATGATGAGTGTAGAAATCCGGAGACCCTTTTTTTTACTGGAAACGAGGCATTCCATCTTAGTCCTCAGGCGTGACAACGCATCTGCGTTTTGATTCTTAAGCAAGGATAAATGTAGATTCTATGGGCCACAGCATCCACTTTCCATCGGTGTACTGTGTGCTCGCTTGTCACCGTTATTCTATAAAAAATTTATTTAATAACGATAATCAAACTTTATCAGCTTATCACGTTAGTAGTTATTCCTTGTTTTTCAAAAGAAGCAATGATGATGATGATCAATTATTCTATTTTGGTTTATTATATTATACAGATTTTAAGTTTAAATAGCATACAGATTTAATACAGATTTTAGCGGTTTCTAATACAGATAAAAGGTTCAAGGCATCTGGCAACACTGCTGCGGCGTACCGAAGTGAGCCTTGCTGCAGTGTAGGGCGCCGGCGCCTCTGTTCTCACTAGTCGGTTGTCGGATCTGATTGAAGCTGGAGCCATTTTTTGACAGTCTATACGAGGCTACTACACGCGATGGATGTCGACGAAGCTTTTATTTTGGTGTATTATTTTAGAAGACAACAAAGAAAAAAAGCCAAGAAAAATTGTCCGTCCCATAGAACACCTCTTTCCTGAACTATTGTGATCAAATCTTCAGGATTTATATTATTTTTTCCGTTATTACGGAACACCAAACGTGCGTACAATATGTTGTGTACACAAACGGTTTGCAACAAAACAACCCTGCGAGCACGCCGCGATATAGAGGTTTGCCGGGCCCGACATCCGACACAATGTGAACAGTGCCATACTTACTCATAGGCGAACGAGATTCGACGCGATTTTTTTACGGACGTAGAGGGCTGGTAAAACATCAGACATTTCTTGTTGGCGCCGATAAAAATACGGTGTCGGATAAGTGTGAACAGCTTCATATGACATGTTTCGTCATTAGGGATCCGGCTTTAACGGTAATATTTTTGTGCGTATAAAATCGCGGGAACAGCTAGTCTAGCCTCTGGTATATTGTCATATAAAATATACAAGTCAGTTGGAATTTCAAATAATAGGTGTATTGTGTGTTAATTATCGATTCGTTTTTAATTTACCATTACAAATTTCAGTTCTAATCCATACACTCCATAAAATATAAAAATAACCTTTATACTAGTTGTTTATTCCTTATATAATAGTAATAAAAAAGTGACGCAAATACCCAATACTCACATTATTAACTTTTATGTACCTATAATCCAAACTTACTAGGTTACTGTTTTGGGTTCTTTTTATTTAGATGATCCACGTTCAGCAACGCACTACTATAATTACTATCTTTGATAGTTATAGTAGTGCGTTCTACTACAGCTATCTTTATGATATAAATTTAATCAAATAATACGAGTAGAATATTCAAATGTAAGAGTTCAAACTCTTGTAAAACAGTAAATTTCCTCGATTTGATTGTTACGAGTATAATATAAACCTACGAAACAAACGATGGCTTTCTCAACTTTTTCAGCCACCAGAGCGCCACCATAACAATGTCAATTATTTGACAGATATAATGGAGGGGGGGGGTTAAATTGTTAGAAAAGTGTAAAGATTAATTTTCTATTGAAATGAATAAAATAAAATACGGATATTTCTAAAGAAGACACTTACGGCACGAAAAAGTGAAATCGATATTAATATTTGTGAGAAAACATATGCTTTTTTTGTATAATATATTTTAGGTATAAGTATTTGATATACTAAAAACAGTATTTTACTTTATATAATTACGGATTCTGAGATTAGGTTAAGGGGACATAGTAAGTCAGCTCAAATTCTAATTTCGCCCCCACTTCCCCGCGCGTCGTATTCTATGTACCGACATGTTTGTAATCACTAATACTGTAAGTAGATAGGTCGTTAGATACTTATTTTATTAGGTTTATCATATTTATGCCTGTTTCTTAACGCCAACCCAGTCGCTTCTTATTTTTATCACGGTTATTTCCCATTTTAATTTTACGTCGTCCTGATGCCTAATGTGTATTCTGATCTTAAGCGACACAACTTCTCCCTTCAAAAGCCTAAACGATACTAACGGGGCGACAGGAACTATGTTGCCAGGTTGCCACATTGTTAGTGAAGGTCTCTAGACTGCCATCAAAAAGTCCCTAGTTATAAGTGAATTTAGTAATAGAAAAACTCTCCAAATATATATATATATATATATATATATATATATATATATATATATATATATAAGATTATATAATATAAATGAAAAGAACTAAAATTCTAACTTGACATGAAATTTTCGCACACATTTCAGTAGGGCATGAAAAAATGTTTTTGCATCGTCGGTCATCACCGGTTTTAAGAATGAAAAAATGAGAATAACGCTAATCAATAATCAGATAACTAATTTAAAAAAGAATTCCATGTTTTTAAAATAAAACTAATTTGAAATTAGAATACCTCATAAAACAAAAATTATTTTGATTTGAAATCAGTATTACAGAATAAAAAGTTCATAGGTAAAGAGCTATTAAAGTGCTTTAAAATGTTTTTGTTTAAAGTAAACCAAAAACTAGTTTATGAATTAGGCACGCCAGAAGCTTTGCAGGTTTTAAAGTTCAATAGTTTTATGAGAAATAGGTCGTGTAGGTTTTTAGGCATTTAATTGCTTAGCTATTACCCAATCTGAGATGTGTCACATTTTACTATCAATATTAAAATGAAATCTGGCTGGTAAAGGCTATTTCAAATAAGTAAGTGATAGAGCCACGCTGCAGATATAACGGGTGGGCCAGAAAGGAGTACGATTTTAAAAACACTTGCGTTTGAAGCTTTAGAGAGGGGACTGCGCGGGTGGTGGGGTTAAGTAGCTCGGTTCTCGGGAATTTAGTCGCGATGGATCACTTCACGGGAGCGCAACGTGCTTTCTGCGTTAAACATTATCATAAAAATCACGATTCGTGCGCTATTGTTCGGTGTTTATTTCGACGTGAGTTTGGATTACATGACCTAAATCAGTGTCCGAAGGAAAGCGTGATTCGATCGTGGGTCAGAAAGTTCGAAGCTACTGGTTCGACTCTCAAACAGAAGCCTGCGGGACGCCTAAGGTCAACAAGAACGAAAGACACAATTGAACAAGTTAGAGCTTCAGTTCAACGTAATCCTGTTCTATCGACTCGAAAGCGTTCAGCCGAACTTGTGGTGTCCAGAACATCTTTGCGTCGCATTTTGTTGAAAGATCTGAAATTGCATCCGTATAAAATTCAACTTGTGCAAGAATTACAGCCAAATGATCCAATTTTAAAGAGAGCTTTTGTTGAAACGATGCTGGAACGCTTTCGGAGTTTCAACAATATTCTGTACTCCGACGAAGCCCATTTTCACATAAATGGGCAGGTGAATAAACAGAATTGCCGTTACTGGGCTGCAGAGAACCCACGTGCAAAACATCAAAAGCCTCTACATTCGCCGAAAGTAACCGTTTGGGCGGCCATGTCAGCGCACGGAATTATTGGACCCCACTTCTTCGAAAATCGACAAGGCCAATCTGTCACTGTAAATTCTGACCGATACATAGCCATGTTAAGGGATTTTTTCTTTTCACATCTGCAACAATTTGAAGCCTATAATCGTGCGACATGGTTTTATCAAGATGGCGCGACATGCCACACAGCTAATGCCTCTTTGACGGTCGTAAACGAGATGTTTGGTGAGAAACTGATATCGCGCCGAGGTGACATTGAATGGCCTCCTAGAAGTCCGGATCTTACACCACTGGACTTTTTTTGTGGGGATAGCTAAAAAGTAGAGTCTACTCCAATAACCCAGCCACAATTGACCAGTTGAAGACCAATATCCGGAAAGAAATGGCAGATATTCCCCGTGCAATGTGCCAGCGATTTTTTACCAATTTGAGGTTCAGATTCGAAGAATGTTTGCAGCGCGATGGTGCACATCTGGATGATGTTATTTTTAAGAAATGAATTTCCCAGATGTAAATTTTTGTAGAAATAAAAATTTGTATGTGAATTGTACTTAGTTTTTTTTTAATGATTTTTTCAAATTCGCAATTCTTTCTGGCCCATCCTGTATTATACTTATACCACGAATGGGTCACTCGGCCGGGGCAGGACCACGCTCTCACAGATTACTAGCGTAAAATAGCAGCTTAATGTTGCTGTGTTTCGTATTGTGAGCGTAGAGAACTGAAGACCCGTTTTATTGGGATCGAGGCATTCCTTCTTACTCCTTAGGGTTGACAACGCATTTGGGTTTTGATTTTTAATCGAAGTTAAATGTAGATGTATATGGGCCACAGCATCCACTTACCATCAGGTTGATTGTGTGCTCGTTTGTCACCCTTATTCTATTTAAAAAAATCCATTTTAGTCTTTAGAGGTAATAATGCTACGTCTGCACTTTGATTCCACAGTATCCATTTACCATCAAGTGGACTGTATGCTCTTATTCAATGAAATCCATGCTTATTTTATTAAAAAAAACGCGCCATATATCGGTTGTTTGATTTGATGGCAGTACTAAAGTGTGTGTGTTGGTGGGCAGCTGTCGTCATCGCCGCAGTCGGCTCGCTGGGCGCACGCGCGGCTGCTGGTGCTGCTACTGGGCATCCTGTGCGCCGCCGTCGCGCTGCTGGTGGCCGCCGCGCGCTGGGGTCTGCCCGCCGGATGGGACACCTTCGCCTTCATGGCCGCCGAGGTGAGCTGCACTCACACCCGCACGCACGCACACATGGCACACATGTACACACACATACACACGATTGTGGTAGAGCCACACTGAAGCATTGCTATGGTTGTAACATGGATGCGTTGGCTCGACTGGGAAAGGACCACACTCGCAGAATATACCAGCATCAAATAGCACACACACGTTTATAACCTAGCTGTAGGAATTACCCTAGCTGGAAATTTTCCCTATTTTAAGCGTGTTTGAGTTACTTGAACACTAATCCATTAGCATTAAGTGTATAACTCAATTAAATTTAGTCATACGATGTGAGTGACTATTTGTAATAAATCAGCTGATTTATCTGCGTCATTGTTAAAAAAATTACTAATATCAATCAATACATAAAATAACAATGTAATCTGTCAAATTATTTCTTCATAATTATTTCAGAGGACAAAAATCACATATAATAAATTAAAAATATTTTAGTAAAAAATGCGTTAGTCATTCTTTAGATTGGGCACATACGCCGGATTTTTTTGTTTCACAGATCAATTTTAACGTATATCCATCCATAGATTCGTCTATTACAGCCTTTAAAAGTCCAGGCCAATCCCCCAAGATTGCCTCATAAGAGGGATTCTGCCATGGTTGCCGCGCTTTCCAAGCGGTTGGCAACCGCAGTTGTTTATTTTTAGTCGTTTTTAGGAAGACGCTGCTGCCCATCTCCTGATTTGTTTCCCTCTGTATTACGACACCACAACAATACGATACCCACGGGATGATATGGGGTAGTGGATATTTTTACATCGCCACGCCACATGGTAGATCAATTTAGTTTTATATATCGTTATCACCGGTTTTTATTATACACTATGCACTATTTTATTTGCGAAGCGATAAAGCGAAGAAATTACCACCTGGATGTGGGCCTCTTTCTCCGCCTTCTTTTATAAGCTAATTAGCGTTCGCAAACTGCTTTGTAGAATTGATATGAGCATGACTCGACGTTGTACTTACAAGGTAATATGACTCATTTGTGCCTAGGAGTCTGTCTGGGTTGCTACGAAATAAAACTACTTTTAAAGGGTTTTATTGCTTATTTAAACTTATTTTATATTCCCGACTTTTCGAGTACTTTACAGCACCCATGGTCACAGTTATCCCTCCTTGTTATCAGCCACCCAATTTATTTATAACAAAACATATAATAGTCTGAAAAACCGACAATCGATGGGAAGAAAAGTACCATATTAACAGCCTCATACCGTAAAGCGAAGTGTAGGAGTGGCGACTTGATGGAGTGATTATCTGGTAGGCCATGCATGAAGTCGATAGAAGCTTGTGACCAAGGGCCGTACCTTGTGGTAGGGTAGGCCCATGTTCAGCAGTCAGTGGCGAAGCTTTCATTAAAGCCGAAAAGCCGGGCTTGCTTTATTAAACCTGAATCAATCAATAATATCAACTAATAAAATAACTCGTAAAATGTTTCAAGCTATTTCAAATTTCCCGCGCACTCCACTGTTCGACACATGTCGACCGATGACCTCGTATTGCCTTAGCGATACTGCTGCAGTCATAAAAAATGAGTTTTAATAGAGCTAATAGTTGTCTCCCTCGCTCGCGTGGGCTTTTTACGGGGCTTTCGAGAAGACGATCGCTCTCTTTCTAACCTATGGCAAAATATTCTATAATGAAATGTAACTACGATTGTATATATAGCAATTAGTATAGAGATTTAAAGCCAGGCTTTTGGGAATAAATTTGTTAAAAGCGGAGGCGCGCGGGCAATGCGTTTGCAAGTTCACGTTTCAATGTTTATTTACTCTGTGTGCTTATCTTAAGCGATTTAATATTACGAGTTCAAAATGTATGCTTTTTTAAAAAAATTTTAATGAAAATGGAGGATAATAGTGTTCCTTGTGATGAATTGAAGTGTGTTAAAGTGATAATCGGAGAGGAAATCTTTAAACTTTGTTAAGATAATACACAAGGTTAAGAGTGTATTTCAGACTTATCAATTATCGCAATTAAAAACAGTTATTGGTACAATTAAAACGTTCAACAACATTTTACGTGAACGTAATTAAATCTTTCCATAAGAAAGCGAGACGATTCCACTTATCTTATCTAATCTCTTATCCATTAGAATGTAAATATTTTTTTTTAATTTTGTGCATAGTTTGTTTGTACTTTGTTCGTGTTTTACTTTTGTTCATGTATTGTATTGGATGTAAATATTGTTTTTCTTTCGCTTAAACAAACCCAAACGGCCTTTTTCAAAGCCACCGAAGCTATGCAATTGATGATATGTAATACAATCTATCTAGCAGCGGTATGCCTTCTGTGTGCTTTGTTAAACACGTCCTTGACAGCACTGAATATGAAACTGAAGCGTGGAGACAGATCAAGATTGGTGTATTTTTATAAAACTGCTGAAAACCACAATCTATATTTTTATCAATTTATATCTTGGGCTTGCCCTAGCTTGGAGCTCTAGCTTCGCCACTGTCAGCAGTGGACTTGTGAAGGGTTGTAATGATGATAATGATCTTTAACATATAATAGATTTCCGCAAAGTAACGTCAGATTCTATTAATAATTGCACAGCGTTCCCAGTTGTCAGTTAGTGAACGCAGGACGTATATAGGTATGATGTGGTGGCAATGAGGGTATCCACGACTTTTCTTCCACCAGGGCGGCGTAACTTTGCAATGAGGTGTGTAATATTTGACAGATTTTGTGGCGGGGAAAATTAATTTGTTAGAAAAATGTCGAGGTTAATGTTTCTCTCTGAAATATTAGCTATGTTTTATATTAATTAGATTAGAAATTGATAAACTAAACTACGGATGTCCTAAAAGTAGACAAAATTAAAATGTGTAAAGAATTAAAAAGCACAGCACTGAGGCATTTTTTGTGTATATACAACATGTAACAAGAACCCTTTGGTTCTCGTTAACTGCTTTATCAGAATCAGTTTTAAAGCGTATAGAAATAATATTTTTTTTTAAGAAAACTCGACTATGTTTTTTTTTTTTAATTTAATTAAATAAAATTATTTGCCAATTGTATGTGGTTTTATTTCCTCTAACTCACACGAGTATCATCGGTATTGCGGGGTCTTTACAATCCTCTTACTCCTCGGCCAATGCAGAGATAATAAAACCATATACAATTTGCAAATTAATTTTTTTAATTAAAATTGATTTTTTTAAATGTTTTTTGAAAAAAAAAATATTTCTGTACGCTTGAATACTGATTCTCATAACGCACTTAACTGGAACCACAAGGTTTTTGTTACATGTTATATAATATACATGCACTAAAACTTGAAAATGTGTGTCCGTGATAAATAAAACTACCTCAGTCCAAACTGGCGACACCTGGTGAGCGTAAAATTATTAGCCATAATTGTAGTTTGTGCGTGTGTGCGCAGTGCGCGTTGGTGTGCGTATCGGCGCTGCACGTGGTGGCGCGCTCTGTGCTACGCGCGCACGATGCTGACGCCGCGGGGCCCGCCGCCTACTACACGCACCTCGTCTTCGATGTGAGTACCTCGCCTCGCCGCACCCTCATATGTGCTAGAGCCGAACACTTCTATGTATACTACTAGTCTGCCAATTCGGAACAATAACAACCTTACCACACGATGCACCTCATCTTGCATACTTTTACCTTTATACGTGGTAGAACCAAACACTTTGTATCACACTATGTATACTACGAGGCTGCAAAAAATACATATAATATGGTGAGTGTAAAAAACCGAAGGCCCTTTTTATACTCATATAACATCCACTTGATGAGATTACGAATAAATTACATTTTATACTACAATCCAATCGATGTTTATTACTGAGATACGTAAAGTCAGTTTGCGACACTTGTTATTTACTGTGTTGTAATATATATACCGGATTTATTCATAGGTGACAAGAGTCACATCAATCATCATAAACGTCATGTTGTTTCAAATTAAATTATTATTTGAGATGCAGTTATTGTACGCAATAAGATACTTCGACTTCATTAAGATAATGTATCAACAAAGCATTAAAAATATTTGGCTATATATTGCGTAAGACTTTATAAAATTATGAGATAGTTTTAGATTGTTAAGTTATTTAGCTTGTTTTTACATCCTCTATATTGAAAAAGAGGATTAAAATAATTAGTTTGAGCTTTTTTCCAAGTAGGCGTATTCATCGTGGACTTACGATGAGGCTATCGGTACATGAGGATACAACAGATTTGTGGAGATTAGTTTAAGCATTTAGTTATCTGTTCTATTATGTTAGTCTCGTTCAGAAAACATCTACTTATTGCAATGAGTGTTGACAGTTAGTGACGAGTCGAGTTTGAACCCGAAATATGTGTGCTGGTCACTGTGATTCGATGTTAACTTCGTGTAATGTTTTCTACTAGCTTTTTGCTTGTAAATATGACCCGCTTGCGTATATAATACGTTTTCATAGATGCATCAACTAAATCAGTCTTGAGGTTGCATCCGCGTCTTTAACACTTACGATGCATGTTATCAGATAGTCTACCTCTAGACTAAATATTAAATGAAATGAATGGATTGTCATAAACCGAATTATTTTGTACGATTCAATTTGATACGTGTTTTTAACAAAAATTCAGGGAATGTACAGCTAAAAAGCATCACAACATGAAGAAAATATCGATTTTGTTCGCAACTATCAACTTTTCATAATCTCAAGCGACTAATTATTACTAAAACAATACCTAGATGTGAATATTTGCGTTAATAATTATCGGCTTGTTTACTGTTTGAAAGTTTCTTTAGGTTTTAACGATTGGAAATAATACAACACTAGTTTGCAGTCAGGTATTGCAACGATAATAAATCACCTTAACCATAAAATTTATGTGATCGCTAATATACTTTAGTACATCACTAAGTTTTGAATTGAAATCCATGACTTGCCTTACCTGCCTCTGAGTGCTTTTACTTCCACTCCGCTTTTTAATTCCCAGATGAATGCTACATTTGCATATGGGGTCCGCGTTCAATGAGAATGCGCAGAGATATTTCTTTCGCTGATAAACAGATAAACCTTGAGTTGGTTAATGGCGGAATTGACCTTTTACCAAAATTTGTTCTTAAATAATATTGTTTGAATATATATGTTGTTCCACTCAACATCAAACATGGCAGAGCCATGCTGCAGCTGTGTTAATTGTATAGTTGTAGCACGAATGGGTCGGCTTGATCGGGGAAGGACCACGCTCGCACGGAATACCAGCGTAAAATATCAGCTTAATGATGCTGTGATTCGAATGGTGAATGTAGATAACCGGTGACCCTTTTTACTGGAAGAGAGGCAATCTATCTTAGTCCTCACGGCTGACAAGGCATCTGCATTTTGATGCTTAATTGAGGATAAATGTAGATGTCTATGGGCCACAGCTTCCACTTACCATTAGCCCGGTTGTCACCATTATTCTATATAAATAGTAGATTGATGTTATTGGAAGCAACGGTGATTGCAGTCGGTGGCGCTAGTGACGGAGCTAGCGCACGTGGCGCATATGGTGGTGCACAGCAACGCGCTGGTGTCCATGGCGTCGCTGGTGCTGCTCATGCAGCTGCGGCACCTGCTGCACGCGCTGCTGGCGCGCCTGCGCCGCCACCGCCTCTACACCGCGCTCGCAGACCACATGAGCCGCAAGTGAGTCACGCACACCTCGAAAAGGCGCTATTTATGCTAACTTCCGTTTAATAGATGTCATTAAATCTAATGTGACAATACACAATAACAAGACAATAACTGCTCGAGGCAAGCTGAGTAACTAGACCAAGGCGACCCCTGCCACGCTATCAGTGAATTTCTACAACATCAGGGGACTTCACTCGAACCTAAACGCTGTCAACTACCATCTAGAGACGGCGAATTTGGCTCTGCTCTTTCTGACTGAGACGCAGGTGTCCTATCCGGCTGATGCTTCGTATCTCTCCTACCCGGGGTACAAACTGGAATACTAACGGCAGTTTTGAAGGTTCGGACCTGTCCATCCTTTGGCTACGCGTAGATAGGGATGACCATCCGCTCGTCTACGGATGCCTCTATAGGTCCCATAGCGATAGTGCCGAAACAGACCGACTCTTCGACCACGTCAAAATACTACAGAGCTAGGCTACAGATTAGTTGCTACAGCGGATCCCCTCCGCAGAGATCGTGATCTTTGGCCATTTTAACGCCCACCACGCCGAATGGCTTGATTCACGTTTAACCGATCATGCGGGGAGATCTGTTCATGATTTTGACTTGGCATAAGGTCTGACACAACTGGTTACATCGCCTACGCGAATGCCAGATGTGGAGGATCATGCACCTTCTCTGTTGGACCTTCTGCTGATCTCTCATCCGGACTGATATCTGGTTTCCGTCGATGCCTCACACTGAAATCGCGGTTGCATTCTGCAGGCTACCGCCGTGTTTGGCACTATAGGTGAGCCGATTGGGATAGGATGCGATCTTTCTTTGCATCCTACCCTTGAGGATGAGTTTGCGTGTTCTCCGGACGATCCCAACGTTGTTGGTGATATGGAACTCTTTATTCCTTCCTCTGTGGTGCCCATCGGACGCAGATTTCAGTCATGGTTTAGTCGCTCCGGATGCTTGTAAAATAGCATCATGCTATAAGCGGGAGTGCTACCGGGCCTGGGCTGACACATCAACGTCCCAGGGTGTAAACACCAGTGCCCTAAAAAAAATAAGTAAAATTACGCCTTCAGGTCGTTCAAAAAGAGCAAAGTCAGAGCACATAGGCATAATTGGCAAGAAACTAACTAGTTCGCCTTCCTTCTGGAACCCGTGCATTCTGGTCTCTCACCAAGGCTGTCCAAGGAAATTTCTGTCAGCCATCTCTTCCATCTCTGCATAGGGAGGACGACTCTGGCCCATTCCGCAAAGGAGAAAGCTGATCTGCTAGGCTCTTTCTTTGCGTCCAACTCTACTTTCGAAGACGGGGGAGCACATCGCCGACCATCCCGCGGTGTGAGTGGTTCGCAAATTACTCTTCTCCCTGGACGTCATTAAGTCGAGTGGGCCTAATGGAGTCCTTCTTATTGTGCTGAAGACGTGTGCTCCGGAGTTGGCAAAGGTTTTAACGCGTCTTTTCCAGTACTCCTACTCCCTAGGCGTAATCCCGAATTCTTGGAAGACAACTTTCCTCCATCCGATCCCTAAAAAAGGCAACCGCTCAGATCCGTTAAACTAAGGGCCTATTGCTATCACCTTCTTGATCTCCAAAATAATGGAAACAATTATAAACTGCTAGCTAATGCGGTACCTTGAGAATTACCAGCTGATTAATGACAACCGTGGTAGCTCAGTGGTTAACGCTCGCTGTAAATATAACAGAACGCGAGTAACCCGGGTTCGATCCCCGCCGGCACCAATGAAATTGTTAATTGCAATTTTAAGTGCTGATTTACCACGTGCTCGGCGGTGAAGGAAAACATCGTGAGGAAACCTGCATGTCTGAGGAATAAGAAAAAAAATATTTCGAAGACATGTGAAACTTCGACAACACGCATTTGGGCAGCGCGGCGGACACTTTCTTGCCCTAAACCCTCAGAAATGAGGGGAGGCCTGAGCCCAACAGTGGGACGTATATAACCTGTAACTTTACTTTACTTTACTTTTAATGACCACCAATACGGTTTTCGTCAGGATCGATCAGCTGGTGATCTTTTGATCTACCTGACTCATCGATGGGCGGAGGCAATAGAGTCCAAGTGGAGGCATTGGCCGTTAGTTTGGGCATTGCGAAGGCCTTCGATCGGGTTTGACACAAAGCGCTTATTTAGAAGTTCCCTTACTAAAATAACCCCCCCGCGAAGAGATGTTGCATCTCTTTGCATTTTCTTTCGTCTTTACCACGGGGAGTGCTCTGAGGAATTGTTCGGATTAATCCCAGCCGCTAAATTACATGAATGCACTACGCGGCAAACCTCCCGATACCATCCACACCGTCTCGATGCTGGGCGGTCTACCACTGTTCGTTTCACTGGGAGTTTTCTTCCGCGTACGACCTCTGTGGAATAATTCACCACCGGTGATTTTTCCTAACGGACACGATCAAGGGACCTTCAAGAAAAGAGCTTACTCCTTTCTAAAAGGCAGGCAACGCACCTGCAATTCCCCTGGTGTTGCAGTTGTTAATGGGCGGTGGTAGTCACTTAACATCAGGTGAACCGTATGCTCGTTGGCCCCTATACAAAAAACTACGCATTTG
Organism: Parnassius apollo; assembly: GCA_907164705.1. Taxonomy (NCBI): domain Eukaryota; kingdom Metazoa; phylum Arthropoda; class Insecta; order Lepidoptera; family Papilionidae; genus Parnassius; species Parnassius apollo. The sequence goes on from CAJQZP010001584.1 coordinate 4,450,418, forward strand.
CAAGCGATACCGGTGAGAACAGTGAATGTGCCGGTGCAAGTGACAGAAGTCTGCCTTATAAATTTGCGGTGGTTCGAAATGAAGACAAGTTGGACTGGCTTGCAGGAACTGAAGACTGCAGAAGACGGTCCTCAGTAGTGAATGACAGGGGTTCTTGACGATAATGACGAAGGCTTGAAGTTGTACTTTCCCAAGATTATTGGTCGCGTGTTCACAACACGTCGGTAAATCACCACTGTGCCGTGGAAGAAAAAGGGGAGATCTCCCGCCGGGCAAGGTGTTCTGCCCGGGGAGCGGCCATTGCTCCGTGTGATAGTTCGGAGCTATTCTATATATACTGTTTTACTTCGGAACTTTAATAGCGCGATGTAGGTTTCGATATGTTCGTTTGTGGCGCGACAACAGCGCCGCCACATAGTCATGAAAACTTCAATTTAAAATTAAATTTTTATTTTTAACACTCCCAATATTTATATTGTACGAGTATGATCAGAACTGTACTAAGACTGCAGAATATTATGCAATGTATTTGTTGTTTAAACCACTCAATAAATTGAGTCAGTTTTTTTGTTTTTCCAAAATAAGTTTTTCAACTCAACTTCAACTTTTTTTTCCAAAATATATTAAAAGAATATACTCAATTTTTTAAATATATTTTGGAAGAAAATGAGCAATACGTCATAATAATGACGACGACGCAAAACCAAACCAACTAAATTAAAAGTTCATTAACATGTGAATCATTTTTAAGGATACAATTAATTGGAAATTGATTTCCGACGATTTTAGTTACACCTACAGTGCATTTATGACCACAATGACGGCTGCTTTATAATATGAAATATGAATCATTAAAATCAATTACAATCGCTGATTGATTTTAAATGTTATGATGATTGTAATTATTTATAAAAAAATTAGACTTCTATTGCTTTGCTTCTGTTATCGTAGTATCATTAACATTACCGCATATTAAAGGTCTACTGCTGATCATAGGTCTCCCACTTAGATTACCTTTTAGGTTGGATATGCCATAGTTGCCACGCTTGGCAGGCGTTTTTTTACTTTTCCATTGAGATAGCTAGATGAAACATTCACAGAAAATACAATAAACTGGCTCAAATCTTTAATATACGAATCCACTGAAAGTTTTTTACATCCTCAACTTTAATATCACGCACATTATATATAATTATAATATTATTATGTACTTTAATCTAAAATTTGTATCTATATAATTTAATTAATTGTCTTTGTTATATTATCCTTCAATTTACTAAATGTCAATTTTCTCATAACCGATTAAATGAAAATAATGATGTCTTCAATATACTATAAAAACGTGTAGTTTAAGATGTACAATTCGTGAGGAGGGACCTGGTGACCTATAGAAAAGGTATTGTTTAATACCTTTATTAGGCACCAGTCTCTCACAAACTAGGGTTCAATATGTTTATAGTTTAACATTTTTGTCATCAATAGTACAGTTCCTGTTTGTGATGAGAAAATAAATATAATTTCTATTCTATTCTATTCTAAAATAAAACTACAAAATTAGAGAGCAGCAGTAGGATTTGTCCATTTTATTCTTTTTATAAATATCTTTTACTTGAGTCGGTAAAAATGCACTGAGATTGGTCTCTTCGTTTACCACAAACCACACGCTTTATGCCATCAACCAACATAAATAAATAAAACCGGCCAAGAGCGTGTCGGGCCACGCTCAGTGTAGGGTTCCGTAGCTTCCCGTCCGTCACAATAAGTGTTCCCACTTATGAGTTTAAAGGTGGGTATCCATTATGTTCGCGCTCCAGCAGCACTCCGCGATCCTGCAACTGCTCCCGGTAGTGGGTACTGTTGTTTCCATCCAACTTCAAAATGATTTTCCTAGAAAGTCCTTATAAAGTTCTACTTTTCAGATTTTTTTCATATTATCTAAACTTATGGTTTAAAAGTTATAGGGGGGGGGGACACATTGTTTTTCACTTTTGGAGCGATTATTTCCGAAATTATTGACATTATCAAAAAAATTATTTTAGTAAACCTCTATTCATTTTTAAATACCTTTCCAACAATATATCACACGTTAGGGTTGAAATTAAAAAAAAAATCACTTCCCACTTTACATATAGGGAGGCTACCCTAATAAAACATTTTTTTCCAATTTTTATTTTAAATGTCTGTAGATACACATAGTAATTTCAGCTTTCTAGTGCTAGCGGTTACAGAGATTAAGCGAGGACGGACAGACGGACAGACAGACATGGCGAAACTATAAGGGTTCCTAGTTGACTACGGAACCCTAAAAACATGATTTATTTTCAGTAGTAAAATTGCACTACTCTTTAAGGGTGGATGTTTGTGAATGTATTTTTGGTTGCAGCTATCCTATGGCGAGTAAAGAAGAGATGGAGGAAAATGAGGACAACTGTGCCATCTGCTGGGAGCCTATGAAGGAGGCTCGCAAGCTGCCCTGCTCACATCTCTTCCACAAGTAATTTACTTCTGATTAATTTATTGTCACTTAAATCATAATAGCTTTTCCCCGTAGCTTCACACGCGTTCAAACAAAAACGCCTTCATGTTCATTTTCCAGCCGTAACTTTTATGTTCTGGTATTTAGTACCGCGTAATAGAAATATTTTTGCAACGATGTAGGGTTTATTTAAGTTCTAACTGTGAACACTTAAATAGCTCCAATTATTCTTTTATTACGTTCTAATGCTAGTCTAATGTTTTTGTAATGCAATTAACATCTTCATTATCAAGTTCATTGACCGTAATAATACTTCTTTAATGCGATTGGCAATTTCATTGACCACAATAATGCTAACATAAAGCGCCTATTGTGAACCTATTTAGGATCTAAAGCCGTATAATGTGTGCCCAAATAAGCATTACAGTAGCCGTATAAACTCGTAATAAAACATATTGAGGGTAATGAGTGATCCTCAATATTGTATTCTACAAGCCGCCGGAGAAGATTAGTGAGTTCCTACCATCCGTCAATTGTCATATTCCTCTACAAGATGCATAAGCGTACAAGCTTGATTGTGAATGTGGTCTCTAATATATAGGGCAAACAAAAAGATCAATTATAACCCGCGTAAAAGAACATATAGCTGACGTGAAGCATCGTTCCAGGAACCACGTTCCGGGAACGACGTTCCAGGAAGTCTGCAGTTTGTGATCATATCCTAGACAGCCCCCACCATTAAATCAGATTTGATAGACCACAAATCCTCACGAAAGAAGGGTATCCCGTGATAAGTGTTTTGTGATAAAAACTAAGCTATCTCTCAAGTTGACCAAACTGCACAAAAAGTAAAGTCACTTTGACTTAAAGTGATGAGAGACAGCACGAGACTTAGAGACAGCACGGGGACCTTAAAATTGAGCAGCGTTTGAATATTTAGGCATATATTAAATAAAAATAAATTGGAATAATTTTTAATTCAATATAGATCATATGTAATTCTTATTGAAAGTCATTTTTTAATTTACCATTGTTTCGGAAAAATCCTCTGTCCTGGGAAGAACCAGCTAGAAACCCAGCGGGACTTTTCTTAAATAAATTTAGCAACATGATTACAAAGTGTTTATTAATAATGATTGTATTGTGTGCGCTTGCGTGCGCAGCTCGTGCCTGTGCCGCTGGGTGCAGCAGGATGCGTCGTGCCCCACGTGCCGGCGCGCGCTGTCGGCCGCCGCGCCGCCGCCTGCCACGTTGCCACCGCTGCCGCCGCTCGCCCCGCTGCCACCGCTGCCGCCGCTGCCCGCCGACAACGCCGACAACACGCCACAACCCAACCACTTCTTCCACTTTGACGGTTGGTACTCGCTCTCTTTACACAGTACACTTTTGTCGGTACCATCGAGCCATAATCTTTAACAAAAACAAAAACAACTCAAAGTGTGATGATGTAGCAGTGCTGCTTTGAACACATCGCTGTTATTCTTGTTGTTGTTTTTGTTGGGCATATTTCTGTTATCATAAAATATTTTATATAAAAAAATCTAATTGCATTATAAGTTAATAAAAAGTAAACAAATTAGAGTAATAAATTATCATTATAATCAATTTTATGAAAAATGTATAATATTTATACAAAAATAATAAAATTTAAGACCGTATATTCAAATATGCGCAAGTCAAAATCTACGCGATCGCTCTGGAACGACGTAATATTGACGCACACCACAATGTGCATATTAAAATTTAAGTGACAGTAGCAAAAGCAAAGCTACAATTCAGTATTAACATTGTAATAATAATATAATGGAACTCCTCTACCAACTACCTAATTAATAATATTCATATTAAAAACTTACTTTTTAATAACATGTAATTCATGTCATATATTACTTAAAAAATATTGCACAAAACAACTTTAAACTCTACTTCAAAACAAACAAATTAAATAAGCAAAATGGCGAATCAGCCTAGAAGAGCCCCCTCAACACCAATAATAATAATGTAATAATAATTGCATAAGCATTGTAAGCTTACCAGGAGTGTAATGATTTCTTATATTTACGCGAACACTATACATGATTAAAACTACTTTTACGGATTTTTTCGCGTTTTATTACAACTTTAATTTATTTTTCTTATCCCGACGTTTCGGGCGCTTTCCAGCACCCATGGTCACGTGGGACCGGTCCCCGTACGGTCCCACGTGGAATTAAAAATAAAAGTAAATAAAAAGTAAAAATAAACGCGATAAAATCCGTAAAAGTAGTTTTAATCATTACCAGGAGTGGTTAAATGGAATATTAGTAATGTTAATATCATTGCTAGTTTTTTTATATTCTTTCTGTGTGCGGATGATATTCTTTTATTCTATTTCATAATGTAAACATAATTCATCCAACTAACAATTTCATTGGTGTTAGCGGGGATCGAACCCGGATTGCTCCCGTTTATGGTGAGCATTTCCCCCTTGTGCTACCACGGCTCTTATATCTTCTTTTTGTTTTGTTTTATAATAACGTTACCTCCACATTAGGAATTTTTCCTAAGTATATCGTAGGGGCAGTTAACATAAGTAGGTACCTACATAAATTTTACAAGGTCAAACAACCGGACCCGGAACAAATATTTGTGGGCCATACAAATTAAATACTTATTCCGTACGGGATTGGTACCTGCGGCCCTCAGCGCTACAACTCATTGCTAAGCCACTCCGCAACGGAGCCGTTATATATATATCTTTTATAGTGATAGATTTTATAATTATAAATTAAAAGTAAAGTAAACTTATAGCCTATATACATCCCACTGCTGGGCACTGGCCTCCGCTCATTTCTGAGAGGGTGCTAGGACAAGGAATTGTCCGCCGCGCTGCCCCAATGCGTGTTGGCGAACTTCACATGTCTTCGGAATATTTTTTTATTATTATTTCTCTGACATGCAGGTTTCCTCGCGATGTTTTCCTTCACCGCCGAGCACGTAGTAAATCAGCACTTAAAATTGCAATTAACAATTTCATTGGTGCCGGCGGGGATCGAACCCGGTTTGCTCGCGTATTGTGAAATTTACAGCGAGCGTTAACCACCTGAGCTACCACGACTCTGAAAAATTACATATAAATATTATATAAATTATTTAAAAAAAATATAAATTACTTACTATTAAATAAACGTATTAAATTATTAATTAAATAAATAAATAATAAAGTATTATTCATGCTGCTGGGTTGTGCTTTCATTCGTTTATTCTAGTGTGGCTAGGTTCAGTGGGACAAATTTCGGGAGAAAAGGTAAAAATGATCGGGAACTCAATTTTTAAATAGGAACAGTTATAATGGCTACAAAAAGTATATTTTTTAGCCATTTTGTTCGTCATTATTTATACTGGTCTTTTTGACACATTCGCAGTGTGTTTTATAATTATTATTTGGGACTGATCAAATAAACGAATAATTTTTCGTCCAAACTTCGGAAAAACTGCACATTTGTTTGTGTGCATTTTTATTTTTCGGTAAATCAGAACTTGTGCTGTATTTTGAAGTAAATAAATAAACGAAATCATCTTTTTTGTGCAAGCAGCTATGCAATTCTAGAAAGGCTAGTATCACTGTGACTTACAGATCTATTGTGATCGCACGTATGGCTATATTACACTGCTAAGCCCTATGGTCTTATGGTAGCCATATAGTTGCCACCTACAGTTGGACTGTGTTTTCGTTTATCACCCTTTCTTCTTTTAAAGTGCATTCTTTCAGATAGCGCATTATTTAAAAATATGAACTGTGCCAAATGTCACAGGAACCCTGAAAATATGGTCGCCCGCGCAAAGCGGGAGACTTGGCAACACTAGTTTACACTAAAGGTGAGAATGACAGGGAATGCGAGCAGTGGTGGGAAAAAGTGATGCGTGTTGAGAAGACCCGAAGCGTACTGAAGGGACGGCGTTTGCACCCACTAATTTATAGTATTTTTAAAATAATTAGCAAAATTTTTTTTTGGATATTAAGTATTACCTGTGTTTTGATAAAGTGATTAAAATAAATAAGTTTATATTAAAATACACGGAATAAAGTGACATTGAAGTGGCTTTGTTCGTAATTTAGGCGTTGTGTTACAACTATACATTCTTATTATTTCTATATATTTATATTATAGAGTATATATTCAGTTCTAATAGCGCTTAAAATAAAGTATTCTAACTTATAATAATGGTTGCATTCGACTTGAAAGATAATTCATATTTTCGATAACGCTATGCAGAGATTGATTTCGCTCTAATAAAATCGTCATTAACATTATGATATTGCTCTGTAGACTTCATCTTTTTAAAGCCGTTATTATATCTATAATATAATAGTATAATCTGCTCACATCGTTACGATATCGCCCTTAAAAAAACCTTTAAACATGTAATTTTCGACGCGAATCATTTATGTTTGTGATTAAAATTGGGCATAGACTGCCAGTCCGGTTAAGTTTTCGTCAAAATCTCCCAAAAAAATTTCAATTCTTATATATATATATATATATATATATATATATATATATATATATATATATATATATATATATATAATCGGAATCTCGGAAACGGCTCCAACGATTTTCAAAAAATTTAGTGCCCAGGGGTTTTCAGGGGCATAAATTGATCTAGGGATCTAGAATCTAATCTAGGGATATAAAATAGACCTATAAAAATTACCCATAAGTATTATTTTACATTTATTTAATCAAATAAATCATCTTCTCATCACACCACAAGTTTCAATATCTTTCGTTGTTAGTTACAAATCGCGATACATAATATGTCCCCGCTGTTTCCTCTGTCCCGTTTGTGATTGACAGTTGAACCGCAGTAGCACTCATAGCATCTATTGCTTGTGTCTTGAATTTCCTGATCATAAGATTTTGTATTCCGCTGTTGTCGTCTGAGTTGCTAGTGTGACTGCATGATAGTACTGAGGCTGAAGTATGTATGTATGGATTACTGATTTGGATCATTGCGATGCGATTGCGATGGTGATGCATAGAAGTTGAAGTACTTGACCGTGATTGAATATCATTTAATATCATTGTTCTTGAAATCATCACCCAATGTGACATTATGTATAAGATTTTCCATTCCAGCTTCAAATAAAGTTTCGTTTATTATTTTTTCAGTTAACAATTACTGTTGCTGTTTATTTTTAAATTCTCCAAGTTTTGCTACAATTTTTCCAATAATATCTTAGCGATTCTCTTGATATGTCTGCCGTTTAAAGTGTTCCTGAATGGATTGCAAAACTTCTTTTCTTAAATCTTCATTATTTTTTCATTTCATTATCCGTTTATGTGTCGAACCGTAACCAGTCGAAGTTGAAGCAAAGGTTGAGATAGAAGCCGTATGACTCAGAGCAGAAAATTTGAGTGCTGCACCTGCTTGCGGTCGAGCTCAACCGCGGACGCACATCGTTGGGCGTCTTTCTCGATATTGAGAAGGCGTTCGACAAGGTGTGGCACTCTGGATTACTCTACAAGCTAGAAGACCAGACCAGTATCCCTCCTGCTATGTTGCGGCTAGTGGCGTCATTCCTCGCAGACAGGAGGTTCTACGTCTGTGTAGAGGACGCCGAGTCCGCAATAAATCCCATAGGAGCTAGTGTACCACAGGGCAGCTGTCTGTCTCCAGTCCTGTAAGCGGCTTACACCCTGGCAGGCCATCTGGGCGAATGGGAGGACGACGTAGAGCTGGCGCTATTTGCGAACGATAGCGCCTATTTCACCTCGTCCAGAAGAGCCCACATTGCAAATGCCAGAATGCAGCGTCTGCTGGACCTGTTGCCACCATGGCTGGACGAGTGGAGGATAGCCGTCAACGTTGGTAAGACGACCGCTCTGCTCACTCGCCGTTTCAGAAGATTTCCACCACCACTAACCCTCAGAGGCCAGGAGATCGCGCACGAGAAGGCCGTGACCTACCTTAGGTGTCGGATCGACAGGATGCGCCCGTCGACTTCGTCGTCCGCAAAGTCAGATGTGCGCGGGCGATGCTCCGTCCAGTCCTAGCATCCAAGCTGACGATCAAATCTAAGACCAGAATATACAAGACCTTTATCAAATTCTTTATGCTCCTGAGCCCTGATCGCGCTCCTGAGCGATCGACAGAAGCGGCGACTGCAGGTCCAGCAGAATTTGTCATTACGGACCATTGTCGGTGCGGGTCGCTACGTCCGGAACGACTTTATAACGGCCAACCTAAAGATAAAGAGCCTCGAAAAATTTGTGGTCCGGCTGGCGCGCGGCATGTTTGACCGCGCTGACAACGGGCCACACGAACACCTTTACGGCTTTGCGCCGTTACATACACGGCCCCCGGACGGGCGACCCTATCCAAGAGAACTCCTCTCCATATAGATTAGAGAGTTGAGTAAACCCCTCAATGCCGCAGACAGACCAACTCTGACTAAATATTTTGTTAAACACAGAATACTTGACAAACTTCGCGTTCTTATAAATTACCCAACTGCGGCCAAAGCCGCTATAAAAATGAACACCGCCTTATATAAGGCGCTCAGGACCGGCACATTGCATTGTGCCGTGAAGAATGCCCGGGTAAAGGCGTGTACCTCGAGGCTCGAGACCTGCTGGACAGAGAACCCATGCAGAAGACGAGACGAGTGAGCGGCTCCAGCGCAGTCGCAGCATAAGCACAGCCGTCGAAGAGGCCACAACGGGAAGAAAAAGGGAAGCCGAATCCAGAGAAAGAAAAAACCCAGGATGATTGTTTTATTTCGCCTCCTCCCGGCTGCCCGTCTCTCTCCAGAGGTCCCAGTGGGTCGCACTGCACTCACATACGCATTCAGGGGTGCGTGGGGCATGCGTCACCAGCAAGGAGCGTACGTCACCTGTAAAAGGCGCGAATCGCATTTACTTAGGCAAAAATAAGCCTTCTCTGATTGAGTCAAAACTAGGCTGGCTTATATCTGGTATAACCACACAAAACCAGTTCAGCCCAACCGTGTGTATGTTTGCGGATGGTTCAGATGATCTTCATAGAGATCTAACTAGTTCCGTTTCGACAAGGCATAAGTCTACAGCGGAAGAAAAAGCCTGTGAACATTTTTTTGTAGACTCTACATATCGTAAATCAGATGGTAGGTTCGTGGTGAGTATTCCACTCAAAGAAGCGCCTACCACATTAGGTGAATCGTATAAAATGGCCAAATAAAGGTTTCTGTCTCTTGAGTCACGAGTAAGAAAAAATCCTATATGTTCAAATCATGGACGAATATGTCAATCTAGGACATATGTCTGAAAATGTAAGTAAAATAAACAAAGGTACTCCCTCTTATTTTCTGCCACATCATTGCATTCAAAAAAATCTAGTACAACTACCAAACTCCGTGTAGTCTTCGACGCCTCCGCAATCACTACATCAGGAAAGTCATATAATAATAGTCAAATGGTAGGCCCATCGACAACATAAATTCGTTGTGTCCGCGGACATTGAAAAAATGTACCGTCAAATTCTCGTTGACGATAAATATTGCCCACTCCAACAAATACTTTAGAGAAGGGCCCCTAATGAACCATTAAAAACTTACACACTGAACACTGTGACCTATGGCACGGCTTCCGCACCATTTTTAGCCACGAGGTGCCTTAATCAATTAGCCAATGAGTGTATCGATCCAAGTATTAAATTCACGATTACTCATGATTTTTATGTAGACGATTATCTGTCAGGAGGTACAAGGGTCGCAGATTTGTTACATCAGTGTCGTGAAGTAAGTGCTATTTTGCATTCGGCGAAATATATATTTGTATATATATATATATATATATATATATATATATATACCTATTTATTAATATGTATGTTTATTTTATTATTATTTTCTATGTATTGTTGTAGTATTTTAACAAAATATAGTTTAGTTTATATAGATATTAGAATGTAAGTGTAACATAAAACGCACCACCTCCTACTGTTCTTAATTCCAGTTTCTCCTTAGCCCAAAGGTTGTCTGGAAGAGATCGCTCTTTAGCGATAAGTCCGCCTTATTGTACATACGTATATATTAAGTTTTCTCTGTAATGTATTTATTCGTTTTATATGTGTGGTGTACAATAAAGTATATACTACTATAATCTGTGCAAGTGGCAATCGCATTCGACGGAGATCTTAGAAAATCTTTCTGGCAACAAAAGTCAAGGCGATTCAGTTGATCTTAGTGCTAATGATCTTTCTAAAACTTTGGGCCTTAACTGGAAATGTTCAACTGATACATTTTCATTTTACATAAACATCCCTTTTAAGGCAATTATTACCAAGCGTGAGATATTATCTGTAATATCACAAATATTTGACCCACTTGGTCTTGTAACTCCATGCATTGTCCAAGCAAAAATCATCATGCAGAACCTATGGATTGTGAAATCTTCCTGGGATAAACCCGTACCAGACAATATCCAAAGCGCCTGGGGAGTCTTCCAGGACAAATTACCTTTATTAAACAATATTGAAATACCTCGTTGGGTTATGAACAGTTTAACTCCAAGTGTAGAGCTACATGTATTTACAGACGCATCTGAAAAGGCTTATGGTGCCTGCGTTTATGTACGAAGCCTGATTAGTAAAGACTCGGTTAAGGTACAATTGCTTACATCCAAGAGTAAGGTGGGTAAAGCCTACCACTATGCCACGTCTCGAATTATGCGCCGCGCTCCTGGGCGCACGGCTATACTCTAAGGTACGACAATCACTCACACTAAAATTTACCACCTGTACCTTTGATGTGACTCTACTATCTTTCTTGGTTGGCTAACTTCGTCGTCAATGCAGTTGAAACCTTTTGGTACATCATCGCGTAAGCGAAATTCAAGAGACAGTCGGAGGCAATAATTGGCGCTATAGTCCATTAAATGAAAATCCTGCAGACCTCGCTTCGCGTGGACTTTCTGCAGATATACTATCAAGTTCTTCTTTGTCTTTGTTCTTTCATGAAATCATAAATAATTCATTACACCAAGCTGATATAAACGCTCAATCCAGTTATCATCTAATACCAATTAAACAAAATAACAATGAACTAGATAAATTAATTTCAGAATATTCCAAATACCTCAAATTACAAAGTATTATGGCTTATATATTGCGATTCATAAATAACTCAAAACACGGGTCTCTTAAATCATTAGGACCCTTAAGTTCTCAAGAACTCACTAACTCTACTAATTATTTAATTAGAATTGCCCAAGAACAATCCTTCTACGATGAATATAATTTATTAAAATGGGTAAGCAGTTACCAAATAAAAACAAACTTAACTCATTGTCACCGTTCTTAGATTCAAATAATATTATACGTGTTGGGGGGAGACTAAATAACTCATTTTATGATTATAACGTCAAACATCCCATTCTTATGTTAAGTTCTTATCATATAAGTTTTACTCTTTGAAATGTTTCACATTAAATTATTTAATGCTGGCCCACAGTTACTGCTTTCTACCATTCGGCATCATTACTGGCTTATTGGTGGCAGAAATTTAGCTCGAAAGATTACACGACAATGCTTAAAATGTTGTAGGATAAAGGCAAATACGATACAGCCAGTCATGGGAAACTTACCAGAGCAACGCTTTCACCTAGAATTCCCCTTTCTTGATTCCGGAGTAGACTACGCCGGACCATTACATGAATGACATTATGATCGCCGATAGAAAGGGGAGAGGTGCTAAACTCGTCAAATGTTTTATCTGCGTATTTGTGTGTTTGGCCACAAGAGCCGTCCATTTAGAGCTAGTGTCAGACATGACAAAGGATGCCTTCTTAGCTACCTTTAGCCGTTTTATTGCTCGTAGGGGGGAAACCACCCAACGTGCTTTCAGACAATGGCACTACGTTTGTAGGGGCCTTTAATGAATTGACTCAACTGCTGTCACAAGACCTACAATTAAACGACATCGATACAGGTATTAAATTTCCTTTCACACCAGCCTACACCTCATTTCGGAGGACTATGGGAGTCTGCTGTCAAATCCGTGAAACATCTGCGTCGAATTTTAGGCCTAACACATTTGACTTTTGAGGAAATGGCAACATGTCTATTCCAGATAGAAGCAATATTAAATTCAAGACCCATAGTTCCTATTTCAAATGACCCTAACGACCTCACTCCACTCACTCCTGCACATTTCCTTATTGGACGGTCTAGAGACCGTAACTAGTGTTATGTTGAACCGTATAACTAGAGTTATGATGCCTCATCCGAAGATTACCAATGTCAATGTCTCGCGTTTCCGTCGCATCGACTACCTAAAGCAACATTTTTGGAATCGCTTTTCTCATGGACACGTTTTATGGCTTCAGAAAAAAACAAATGATACGCTTAGCGAGGGGTCCATGGTTCTTATTAAGAACAAGGCGACTCCTCCCCTTATGTGGCCTTTGGGACGAGTCTTGCGCTTGTCGCCGGGCACGGACGGAATTTCTCGGGTTGCCGACATTCTCACACACAAAGGAGTCGTCCGTAGAGCATTTAACACCATCGTTCCGTAACCAACAGCTACGGTTGAAGACACTTCAACGGGGGGAGTATGTTCAGATCACTGAACTATATTTAGGTGAGAGAAGCGGTAAAACCGGTTTGCTGGTGGCTGCGGTCGGCTTGGAGTGGAGCCGGGAGTGAGCGAACGGACCTGGCACCGACAGTACGCGTGGACGCTCTATAATATCATTTTAATTTAAACATACTGTAACGTTTAATTCCTTATTATACCATTTTTTATATAAATTTGCAGTCATTTCATTTAGTACTACCACATCGAGAACAAACATCACCCAAGTGGAGTTTGTCCCAGGACGACTGTGCGGGCACTGGACGGGTCCCTGCCGTCCGAAACATTTCTCTATCACACAAAATCGACCGACTAGGCCTTGTTTGCCTTGTGTGTTAGGCGATTAAAATATACTTTAATCGCCTAAGAAACACAATAATGAGAAATAACATAACTTCGGCCCATAAATGTCTTCGACGCCTGATCGTGATTTCGAGGCCATGACTTTTTTGTGCTCCTTGTTTTACGTACAGCGTAGGTTATTAACTTGCTTGATAACGGCCTCTTTATTACTTTGAGAATCTATTAGTCTAGTTTAATAAATTAATCTAGTTTTAAAACGAGCTTCTCATAAGCTGAATCTTTTTTTCTCGATTATGATATTCCTTGCTTTTGGTTTTCCACAATGAAGGCTCCGATTGGTAGGTATAGTTGTATAAACTCTTCCAGTCATTCGCGTTGAGCTACGGTTGACGAGTTTTCATAAAGGTGGATAGCAAGAAAAAAAGGTGTGTTTACTTCACGCTCGCTGCGACAAAACTGAGGAAACTGCTCAATTTTCGGCTACACACTCAGTTTTAACTGTACAGTCCTATCTGTACGGATTTGTCTATTGATATTTTGATTAGATCTCAGTTAAACTGTGTTCCCACTAAGCAAGTGGATTGGCAACCTGAATTTACTTCATGATTTCGAAATATTTTCATCCAAATAGATATATAGTTTTCTTGATGGTTTTATTTTCTCCTGAGCAAGTGCTAAATCAGCATGTAAAATTGGTATTACTAATGGAATCCAACTCGCTTATGTACCGTGTACCGCTAAATATAAGTTTTTAACGTTTGCGACACGTATAATTACAATGTAATATAACCATCACTTAATTAAGAAACAATTAACTTTTTTACTTTTTATTTTCTTCATAGACATATTATAAAGTAATAAAAATAAATAAATAAACAGAAAGGAGTATATCGATGTCGATGGTTGCTAAAATTGGGAACGAGACCACAATAGATGGTCATGATAGAAGTCATATCTTGTGAAATAACGTCACACGTAATACTACTACAATATGGACTAATTTCTTATAGTAAATTAGAAGATACGAGTGCATTGACTCTTATATTTGGCATAGGATAAAGATACCAAAGATGATCACTTGTTATTAAAGCTCTACGCATACAATACACGTAACATCTTTCAATGCGATCCTCATTTTGTTTTATTTGACATTTAAATTAGAAAAAGCGAGACCAGTAGATTGACTCAATTTATCTATAATTGTAAGTTCTCTCTATGTACTTGTATAGTATGTAATTACTCTAAGGTTTGGATTTTTATTAAACAGTTAAAACTTTTTGGTAGAGAGTGTGTTCTGTGGTTTAAACGTCACTCAATGTCAATATAGCCTGATGAAAAATTAGTATCGAAATTTTCCGTGCAATATCAATCGAATTCCGAAATGATATAAATGAAACAGCGCCTTCTCCTCTACATAGTATTATTTTCTATACTCACTAGTGTTGTGCTCCTTTTGCTTCTGCGATTAGGAATTTTGGAATGGTGTTTGTCAGGTGCGTGTGTACAATGAAAAATTCAGTTTATTTCTAAAATAAATTATTTAATCTAGTATGATTAACCTTTCGTTTGTACATAAATAAAATAGCTCAATATGCAATTCAAAATGTTTGCTTCGTACAGTATTTTTACCGGCAAATAATGTTAAATCATGTGTAATTTTACATACCAACAGATTAAAGTTATGTCTTTTTTGATTATTTACTATCGAATAAAACTATTTATACGGATTTTATCGCGTTCAATTAATTTATTTTTAAATCTTGACGTTTCGGGTGCTTTACAGCATGTCATAGTTAACCCAGGTTTCAATATTAATTTTTGGTCCGATCTACGCAGAATAAGCTTACAGTATTGCAGTGGTATGCTTGAGTTTCGATTTAATTTTGTTAATTATAGGATCCCAAGCAAATGGTAGCATCTATCTATCTTCACTGTTGAAATTAGGATCTTTTTTATAAATTCGATAGCTTCGCGTATCATCCTTGGTAGGAATCGGTGTTCTTTTGCGAGGATTTGTGGTATATCAAATCTGACGTAATGGCGCTCGTATAAATAGTTTTATTCAATGTGTATGTAGTGTTAGTGTAAATATAGAAATCATTAGATTATTTTCTAAATAAAAAAAAACACCTTGAAAATATCTAACATATTTCTGTAATCATTTTATAAATAGACCTATTTTGAATACTTAATATTTATATTTTAGTATATCATATTATTTTTTAAGTAAAACTTTTGGTAAATCCAAATGTACGAGTACATGACTTAAGTTACCGGAACACCCAAAATTTCGGAATTCCTCAGCCGAAAAAATTAATTATAGCTAAACAAAACAAAATTAAACAGACATTTACATTCCATGACTTCCACACGATAGATGAAGGGATTAAAAAATAGGTTAAGTTGCATAATTGATTTTTTCAAAAGTTATCGTGTTTACCCGAATGGTGTCAATTGATAAATCGACACCATAAGCCATAAAAGCTTTTTTTAATTTAAAAATAGCAATTTTATCGATTAAAAAAAAATTATAATAAATTCAATTATCATTTATCTTTCTAACAATGTGCTTTTTATATCATTTATATGTTCAATATGATTGTTAGATACGATTTTATGCGGCAAAACTTTGTATTCTTGATGTTTAGAACGTTTAGAATGTGTAGAACATACCTATAGGTATGTTCTACACATTCTAAACGTTCTACCATTTCATTTGTAGACCCGGGTCAAGTCGACTCATTTGTGCTACAACCATAATATAGCTGCATGGGGGCTCTACCATGTACAAACAGCGTGGCTCCACCACTTGTAGACGTGACGGCAGAGCTGAGAAAGTGTGTGCGATTGTTGTTCACTGCAGGTGGCATAGCAAAGTCCGCATTATAGCTGGCGAGCTTGTAGTGACGGAAGACATAAGTAGAAGCTGAAGGCGGTTTATGTGTGTGCGCAGGGTCGCGCTACGTGTCGTGGCTGCCCAGCTTCTCGGTGGAGGTGACGCGTGTGCGCGCGCCCCTCGTACCGCCTGACGCCTCGCAGCTCGACGCCATGGCGCGGCAGGTAAACCACACGCTACACACGTGCACACGATGCACACACTACACGCGCCGCCGGCGCCTCGCAGCTTGACGTCACGGTTTGGCAGGTACAAGTTATACACCACACACGCTACACACGTGCACACGATGCACACGCTACACGAGCTACACGCGCCGCCGGCGCCTCGCAGCTTGACGTCACGATGTGGCAGGTACACGCTATACATCACACACGCTACACACGTGCACACGATGCACACGCTACACGAGCTACACGCGCCGCCGGCGCCTCGCAGCTTGACGTCACGATGTGGCAGGTACACGCTATACATCACACACGCTATACACGTGCACACGATGCACACGCTACACGAGCTACACGCGCCGCCGGCGCCTCGCAGCTTGACGTCACGATGTGGCAGGTACACGCTATACATCACACACGCTACACACGTGCACACGATGCACGCGCTACACGAGCTACACGCGCCGCCGGCGTCTCGCAGCTTGACGTCACGATGTGGCAGGTACACGCTATACATCACACACGTTACACACGTGCACACGCTACACGAGCTACACGCGCCGCCGGCGCCTCGCAGCTTGACGTCACGATGTGGCAGGTACACGCTATACATCACACACGTTGCAACTCACACGATGCACACGCTACCCGCCCACCACCAGGAGCTACACGCGCCGTCGGCGCCTCGCAGCTTGACGTCACGATGTGGCAGGTACACGCTATACATCACACACGCTACACACGTTCACACGATGCACACGCTACACGAGCTACACGCGCCGCCGGCGCTTCGCAGCTTGACGTCACGATGTGGCAGGTACACGCTATACATCACACACGCTATACACGTGCACACGATGCACACGCTACACGAGCTACACGCGCCGCCGGCGCCTCGCAGCTCTACGTCACGATGTGGCAGGTACACGCTATACATCACACACGTTACACACATGCACACGATGCACACGCTACACGAGCTACACGCGCCGCCGACGCCTCGCAGCTTGACGTCACGATGTGGCAGGTACACGCTATACATCACACACGCTACACACGTGCACACGATGCACACGCTACACGAGCTACACGCGACGTCGGCGCCTCGCAGCTCTACGTCACGATGTGGCAGGTACACGCTATACATCACACATGCTACACACGTGCACACGATGCACACGCTACACGAGCTACACGCGCCGCCGGCGCCTCGCAGCTCTACGTCACGATGTGGCAGGTACACGCTATACATCACACACGCTACACACGTGCACGCGATGCACACGCTAAACGACCTACACGCGCCGCCGGCGCCTCACAGCTCGACGCCATGGCGCGGGAGGTTACACGCTATACACCACACACACTACTCACGTGCACACGATGCACACGCTACACAAGCAACACGCGCCGCCCGATACCTTGCAGCTACATCACCACTTATCATCAGGTGGGATTGGTGTTAAGCGCTGACTATTTGTCTGTGTTAATGGTTTCATCTTTTTTGTGTACCTGAACACTAGTATTCCTTTGTCATACCAAACTGTGGCCATGTTTTTACCGGTCGATGGAGTGACTTTGAAGTTCTTGGGGGGTGGGGGTCTGATCCCTTTTTATGTCATTGCATAGACTAGCATAGATTGTGGTGAACACACGTTTCATCTACTGTAACTATCCTATCGAAGACACTTGGGTCGTCACCACACAGCTCTAAAAAAATCCCTACAACAGTCAACCCACGCCTGCTTTAAAACCGCAGTAAGCATTCACGGTACTCATCTTGCACTGACTTGTGAGGTGGAGATAGTCATGCAATATGGTGTCTGGATGACCTTTTTTACCGTCTGGAAAAAATAAGATGTAACATGTGAATTGAGTAGAAGAACAATGAACAAAGAAAAAATGAGCAAAAGAAGAAGCCTATGGCACAGATACAAAAATTTTGAATTTAATAAATAAATTAATTAAAATCTATCGAAATTCAAATCATCTCTACCCTACTTTACGAACGGAAATAAAACAATAAATTTAGTAGGCATCTTTGACCTTGTCACTTCGCAGGGTCACAGACTCAAGGGCAAAGGGCAAAGTAATAGTTCAAAAAAATTTTCAAACGTTTAATTCAAAATTTTTGTTTTTATATTTTGTAAAATATCAGAGCCAAGGCGTTTACACCGTTCACATGTTACACCCTATTTTTTCCAGACGGTTATATATATATATATATATATATATATATATATATATATATATATATATATATATATATATATATATATATATATATATATTAATTTAATGTATATATAATATAATAAAAAATAAGCCGCTAGTTTATGGAACCTGTACTTTACAGCAGCAGCACTACATACTAAACTCGGTACCTACATACTACATAATGCACGAAAAATTTACAACACGCTACACGGTTAACATAAAATGGAGATGTAACGATAGAGTGTTTGCAGGTGCAACAAGTATTCCCACAGTTCACCCTGAGCGCGTTGGCGCGTGATCTGGCCCAGACTCTGTCTCCAGACCTGACCGTGGACAACATCCTGGGCGGCCGGCTGCTGCCACGCCAACACCTGGGTGCGTGTGCTATAGTTACTCCTTTATGTCTCCCTTAACGGCTTTGGTCAATGCAACAAATACGTCTTAATATTTTAATGGCAGAAGTGTTTTAAAAGTTGAGCTACCGTCACTTCAATATATGCGAATCATAGATAAAATGTACTAGATAGGATAAGATATAAAATTACATCACCTTGGTGAACTTGGATTTGTTACCTGAATGATGTGTATGCAGTAATATATTTGTTTGTTTAGAAACTGTTATAGAAATGTTAATACACACACATATATATTGTTATATCACATTATTTCCACGTCCGGGGTTGACTGGGAGAATGCCAGAAGGTATTAAAGGTCGCTTCATACGTAACGTGTTTTATTCCGGACGGAGCGGGACGTGAAATTTTGGAAATATCGTTTCATAGAAAATGTACGTGATAATGCATACGTAACGGATGCACGGACGGGACGGGGACGTGGCATTAACGGGACGGGAAAAACATCGTCGGCGACGATGTTTACTCCGACCCGTCCGGCGCGTGCCACGTCCCGTCCGTGATTCCGCTGCGTATGCACAGTCGCTACGTTGGCTCCGTAGTAATGCGCGTGCCGTACTAAACAACATGGACGATGAAAAACTAATTGAATGTTTGTATAATCTTGCACACCCAAAGTATTTGGACACAAAATATAAAAAAATTCTGTGGCAGAAAATTGAGTCGAATTATGACTTACTGCAAACGGTTAGTAAAAATTTTGTTTATCATTTATTGTTTTCATAGTTTTACAATAGATGAATAGATTAATAGGTAACAATAAAAGTTGAAATTATTTATGCTCAAATCAAAAGACAGTTACGTAAACAAAATAGACTCATGTTTTACAATGTCGACATTTATTACATCAGTAGAATTAAATATACAACAGAATTATAAATATAAAAAAGATATAATCAACTTTTTGACAGAGTTTTGGTTAAAATGTGTTTGTAGAGCGTTTATGGATAAGGGTGTTAGTATCCATGCATGATAAAAATGCCGATTGAGAATTGAAACAAAACTTTGTAGAGAAGTAGCAATCAATGCCAATTCTTCAAATGAAAAATCAATCTTTCACAACACTAACACGTTAGTTTCGAATCACTGTCACGGTGCGTATGCATTAAACTCTAATGGTGGTTAATATAGCGCATAGCGCCATATTATAGCGCGCTATCTCTCCATAACGCATAGCGCGTGTTATGTAAGTAGTCGCCACGGCGCTACGGCGCTATGGCGTTTTGACGCTATTAAGTATTAATTAATATATAGCGGTAACTAGTTCTAGCTAGCAGCAGCGCTGTTGGGAGAAGACGTGTGACGCAAATTTGATCTAGTAGCACGCTATACATCGCGCGCGACCTAATTTAGTGTTAGAGTTTATTAGTGAGCGAAGGATACAGTTGTCTACTATAAAAGAAGCGTAACTAATGTTTTTAAATGTAAATAAAATATAGATACTAAAATGTATACAATAGTGTATATAATAGTGTATGTATAATTAGTTGATTTTTATAAATACAATCAGTAAACTTTTAAATACACCGTTATTTGATTTGTAATTTATATTAAGGTTAAAATGACGTTTGCATCAATTATAATAATAAATAATTAACTTTATTTCGTTTTAAAAAGTACATGCCTGAAAAGTATGAAAAAGCATTTAATGGTTTTTCTTTACAGCTTTATTTTAGACTAAAATGTGACTTATTACGAAATAATGTTCTTATATAGCACGCGGTCTATAAACAACATGTATTGTAACGTGCTACGAGATATAGCGTGCTGAAAAACTTAACGCGCTTCCCGGACTCCTACACGGTTTCATATAAATAGCGCTCTATAACATAGCGTATTTAATAGCGCGCTAGAAATTTATAGTTTATAGTTTGTAGCGTCCTATTGATTTATAGTCGTTTTGAACAACTTTATTAAACTCCCGTCCGTGTTGACAAACAACCACGTCCCGTTTCCGTCCCGTGCACGTTATGATTCCGTCCTGTATGCAGCGACCTTAAGTCTGCCTTGTATCTTTTTTATTAAGGTGTACAATAATTTATAAATAAATTAATAATTCTAAGAGCATGTTACAACTTGTTTGTTGTTTTTATTTTAAGAACTGTTTAAGCTCTATACTAATGTCGGCATACGTAAAACTTAAATCTATTTAGTTGCCCTGGATATTTGGCATTTTGCCACAAATTCATGTGTAAACCTCTAAATAATGACTAATGTGACTTTTGTAAAAAAAAAACCTAAAATTTTTTGTTACACTGTATGATATTCTACTGGGTTTGGCGTATTACCGATACAATCTCCCTACAACCAAGAATCCAGGGGCTGACTAAAAAGCTCGAAGCAGTCGGCGGAATGCAATAATATGAAAGTTCAGCAGAGTGTATCGCACAAGGGTCCGTAAAGCACAAGAACAACACTTTTTTCAATTGGACTGTGCAGAGTTACCGCCAATCTGTACAGCGCTACGGAACATGCACATTGATTACACATGGACAAACTTATTATTGTGTAGTGGCGGTCTAGGAATATCTACTACCCCATATCATCCCGTGGGTATCGTAATGTCGTAAGAGCCAACACAGGGAACCATCAGGAGATGGGTGGCAGCGTCTTCATAATAACGACCGCGGTTGCCAACCCGCTTGCCAAGCATGGCAACTGTAGCAAATATCCTCCCTATCAAAGGCAATCTGTGGGGGAGGCTTATTTCAACAGTGGACTGTAGTAGTAAGCTGTAACGGTAACGGACAAGACAAGACCAGGCATAAATATTTATAGGCCATACGAATTTGTTGGAGTCCCACTGGCAGGCTTCACTGAACTGTCGTCATATAATTGTAGGTTGAAAATCCTAAACACAAATTGTTTTCTTTAACAGAAGAGCCTCCGACAGTACCACTACCAGAAACAGTCACAAATGTCAGCAGCGATACCACTTCCACGAACACCTCCAGCACTTCAAGCGACAGTCGCAATGCCAGCAGCAGTTCCGCAGAGCTTACCGCAGAGCATGAAGAACTGTAAGTGTGAACATTCTAATTACTTGTGAACTTCGTTACCCTGTTGCCCCAAAAAGAGAGTAATGTTTTTAAGTATGTATATATGTATGTAAGTATGTATGTATGTCTATTTCTTTGGCACGCTCTGAAGCCTAAATGACTTGATGGATTTTAACATATGAGGTGTCGTTATGAAAATTAAAATTAAATATTTTTTCCTAAAATAGAGTAACAAAGCTGAACACAAAGAAAAATAACTTATATTAGGTTTTAATTATGTATATAGGTATAATTGTTTTTGTATTAGCGGACCTTACGCCTAGGCTAGCCTAGCTACTAGGCCTGTATCTGGGGGACGAAGAGCACAGTTGTTATCAGTTTTAGTTACATAATCGAAACTAGCCAAATTCTTCAAAATAAATAAATCATTTCTTTATTTAGAGGACTGTGAATCTGTAATTTTGCATACATAAAGCGATAACGTCCCAACCCCCTCCCCCCGTAAACAGACAAATTTTGATAATTTTTGGAAATGTAGATGTAATGAAAAACTAGATCCGTACGTTCTTACCTTAAAGAAATATCGCGAACGATACAAGTTATTAGCATCTAAATATCTATATTTGACTTAAAAACTTCCTCGAGCGTTTTTAATTTTTTTTTAATTAAACTAAACTGAATTACTAAACAAGAAAAACGTACAAACCTAGATTACGGTGTACTGAATGTAATGAGACTATAATTGTGTCTCATTTCGTAAAGGTCATCGACCGAGACCGAGATCGAGTCTGAGAATGAAAACGATAGCGACTGAAACAATATTTAAAAAGAAAATTGGCTACATTTACCCCCAAGACTTGCAACTATCTTTATCGCACGATACGGCGACACTGAGCGAGCGGTATGAAACAGATAGTATTTTTGAAGGTACTCCTACTAGCGCCGCGTATGGGCACTTCACAACCCTCTTAAGTAGATAGCTAATAACCTTTTGTCCCTTACATTATTATTTATTACTGGCCGTTCCCCCGCGACTTTGCCCGCGTGGATTTTTTAATTGAATTTCATGGCTTTTAATATTTTGCGCCGAAACTTAACTCTTTTTCTCGGTCCAGCCGCTTCGAAGATTAGCCGAAACAAACAGACAAAAAATTTAAAAATTGTTTTTTTTTTCTTATAAGTACCTACCGTGTATTGAAGTAGTACAATATACAATATTCATTTGCCGTGTAGTGGCGGTTAAGAATATCCACTACCCCATATCTTCCCGCGGGTGTCGTAAGAGGCGACAGAGGGAGACAGGCAGGAGATGGGCAGCAGCATCTTCCTGGTAACAGCAACTGTACGACAAAAAAACTGCGGTTGCCAACCCGCTCGCCAAGCGTGACAACTATGGCAATATACCCCCCATGAATACATTTAAGAATTACACAATTAGACGGCCCCCAGTCCCCGGCGGCCCCGCTATTCCTGGCTACGGTGGCGACCATGGTAATGGCGGGGCAGGGGGGTGCTAAGAATCTCCGGTGGAGGTTCGGTTGCCACCTACGACGACTCGACCTGGCAACATTTAACGCACGCACTCTGAGGACTGACGAGAAGATCCTGGAGCTGGAAGAAGAGATAGACAAGTTGCGCTGGAATATTATAGGATTATCCGAGGTCCGAAGAGAGGGGGAGGACACGGTGATTCTCGAATCCGGCAACTTGTTCTATCATCGGGAGGACGACCATCTGTCCCAAGGAGGGGTTGGATTTATCGTCCACAAGTCTCTCGTCAACAACGTTGTGAAGATTGGGAGTGTGTCGACGAGGGTCGCGTACCTGATACTCAGAATCACCAAACGGTATTCGCTGAAGGTCATACAGGTTTACGCACCAACTTCGGCACATCCCGATGAGGAGGTGGAGGAAATGTATGAGGATATTTCCAAAGCCATGCATTCCTCCAAAACTCACTACACGGTGTTGATGGGAGACTTCAACGCAAAACTAGGCACAAGAGAAAACGGTGAGCTGAAGTTAGGGAAATTTGGAGTAGGGCAACGGAACCGAAGGGGCCAGCAGCTGGCCGACTTTATGGAGAAAGAGGGACTCTTTATGATGAACTCTTTCTTCCAGAAGCGACCCCACAGGAAGTGGACCTGGTCGAGCCCCGACGGTTCGACAAAAAATGAGATTGACTTCATTATGACGACCAGACGCCAACTGTTCAGTGATCGCAAGGGTGAAAACTGGCAGCGATCTCCGAATGGTTCGAGGCACACTGAACTTAAACGTTAAGTTGGAGAGGTCTTGTCTAATGAAGTCTACGCTCCGTCCCCCTCGTGCTCTAATCCAGAATCCCGAAAACTTTCAGCTCGAGTTACGTAACCGCTTTCAGTGCCTACAAGATTGCAATTCAGTGGACGATATGAATGACAAGCTCGTGGAAACTGTCCATGCGGTCGGAGCTAAGTTCTGCAAGACCCGCCGCAGAAGAACACAAAAACTCTCCGATCACACTCTTAATCTCATGGCTGTTAGACGGGAGATGAGGCTACAATCGTCAACAGATTTGACAGCATACAGGCAACTGAACAGACAGATCTCCAAATGCATGCGGCGAGACTTACGCAACTTTAATACTTCTCGTATTAAAGAAGCGATCGAGCGGAACCAGGGCTCCAAAGTCTTTGCCAGAATCTGTCTGCTAGTAAGAGCCAACTGTCAAAGCTGAAGACTGAGTGTGGCAGCATCGTTTCCGGGACACCTGAGATTTTGAGTGAGATTGAGAGGTTCTATGGGCAGCTGTACACATCATCGTTGGAGCCACACGCAAGTGTGAGTAACGATTCAAGAGCAAGTCTTATCCGACACTATTCCGATGATATCCCGGACGTCAGTCTAAGCGAGATTAGAATGGCTCTCCAGCACCTTAAAAACGGCAGGGCCCCAGGCGAGGATGGAATTACAGCGGAGCTTCGGAAAGCGGGTGGAACACCGGTACTTGAAGTCCTTCAGAAGCTCTTCAATTCCGTCCTCCATGGCGGCACTACTCCAGAGGCGTGGAGCAGAAGTGCGGTGGTCTTGTTCTTTAAGAAAGGCGACAACGCTCTCTTAAAGAACTACAGACCGATTTCCCTTCTGAGCCGCGTCTATATGCTGTTTTCGAGAGTCATTACGAATCGTCTCGCACGCAGACTCGACGACTTCCAGCCTCCTGAACAAGCCGGTTTCCGAAAAGGCTTCAGTACTATAGACCACATACATACCCTGCGGCAGATTGTACAGAAAACTGAAGAGTACAATCTGCCACTTTGCCTGGCGTATGTGGACTATGAGAAAGCCTTTGATTCCGTCGAAATTTGGGCGGTGCTACAGTCCCTCCAGCGGTGCCAAGTTGACTGTCGGTATATCGAAGTGCTGAAGTGTTTGTACAGTAGGGCTACGATGGCTATCCGAGTACAGAACCAGTGCTCGAAACCTATCCAACTGCAGAGAGGTGTAAGACAGGGTGACGTTATATCCCCGAAACTCTTCACCGCTGCATTGGAAGACGTTTTCAAGCTACTGGACTGGAAAAGATACGGTATTGACATCAATGGCGAGTACATCACTCACCTTCGATTTGCCGACGATATAGTCCTTATGGCAGAATCGCTGGAGGACTTAAGCACTATGCTCAATGACCTCAATAGTGCCTCCCAACGGATAGGTCTTAAGATGAACATAGACAAAACAAAGATCATGTTCAATATCCATGTCACAGCTATGCCGGTAGTTGTTGGGAGCACTATGCTCGAAGTTGTTGACGAGTACGTTTACCTGGGACAAATAGTCCGACTAGGTAAGTCCAACTTCGACCGAGAGGTCAATCGACGGATTCAACTCGGCTGGGCAGCGTTCGGAAAATTACGACATATATTCTCGTCAGGTATACCTCAATCTCTAAAAACTAGATTGTACAACCAGTGCGTGTTGCCAGTGATGACTTACGGATCTGAGACGTGGTCCTTCACTGCTGGCCGTATGAGGACGCTCAAGGTCGCTCAGCGAGCTATGGAGAGGGCTATGCTCGGAGTTTCTCTGCGTGATAGACTCAGAAATGAGGATATCCGCAGTAAAACCAGAGTGACCGACATAGCCCAACGGATTAGTAAGCTGAAGTGGCAATGGGCCGGCCATATAGCTCGAAGAACCGATAACCGATGGGGAAGAAAGGTTCTTGAGTGGCAGCCTCGTACCGGTAGGCGTAGTGTAGGGCGACCCCCCACTAGATGGAGTGACGACCTGGTAAGATATGCAGGAAGTCGATGGATGCAGGTGGCTCAGGACCGTGCTTTGTGGCATTACTTGGGGGAGGCCTATGTTCAGCAGTGGACTTGTGAAGGGCTGTAATATGATGATGATGATGATGATGAATATTCATTTAGTAAACAGCTTTTATTTTGACATTACAAACGGACAGTTCAATTTTATTTATTTGTATGGATTCGTTAGATTCGTCTTAGCTGTGAAAATGTAATCAGTAAACCTTTTTACGCAGTGGGTTTTTTTATTACTGTTTTAACCTTTAAACTTACCAACGTTTATAAGAATTTGTGAAACTGGGGAAGCAAGTCAGAAATGTGATGAGCGCACATAATGCACTCTGACTAACGAAGAAATCATTTGTAAAGATACTCAATACCGATATTTGTCAGTTTAATACGGATATATTCGTCAACTGATATTATAATATTTAAACTAATGTATGAATATTACTGGTATCTTAATATTTAAACTAATATATGAATATTACTGATATCTTAATACGACGGTTATACGTATTACAATTCTATTCATGTACATAGGTAACAAGTTTATTTTACCAAGTAGGTAATCTTATTAGTTTTTATAGTGATGAATGTTAGGTTTATATGCTTTGATAAATATTAATGTTGTTATTAAATAAATTATATTATAGTACTTATATAAGTATGTATTATTAAAAGTGATTTTAAGTGATTAGAAAAAAAAATTCCACTGCACAAAACAAGGGTCCTTGTTTCGTAAGTTTACATTTTAAGAATAATTTACGATACCTGAAGATATGGTAACTCATTTCAATGAATATCGATATGATGAATATTGGGAAAATACCATGGCAATACAACTAATATATCTTCAATAATCTTATTAAAATAGATAAAATTTTAGACATCTGTAGAGTGGTTATACCTATTTGTAAAATCCCGCTGGTCGCCGTTTTTTTTATAGAAGAGGGGGCAAACGAGCATGCGGCTCACCTGATATTAAGTGACTACCGCCGCCCATGATCAACCGCAACACCAGGGGAATTGCAGGTGCGTTGCCGGCCCTTTAGAAAGGAGTGAGCTCTATTCTTGAAGGTTCCCAGGTCGTATCGGTCCGGAAAAATCGCCGGTGGTAAACTATTCCACAGAGAGGTTGTACGCGGAAGAAAACTCCTTTTGAAACGTACAGTGGTGGACCGCCAAGCATCCAGATGGTGTGGATGGTATCGGGACGTTTGCCGCGTAGTGCGTTCACGAAATTTGGCGGCTGGGATTAATCCGAACAATTCCTCAGAGCACTCTCCATGGTATATGCGAAAGAAAATGCAAAGAGATGCAACATCTCTTCGCAGTGCCAGTGAATCGAGCCGATCGGAAATCACGACCGCGTGATTTCCGATCAAAGTTGTGTCTTCTAGGGGTTAAACTGGACTAGATTTAGGCGCCCCCAATCCGAGACTCAGAGCACTCTCCATGGTATATGCGAAAGAAAATGCAAAGAGATGCAACATCTCTTCGCAGTGCCAGTGAATCGAGCCGATCGGAAATCACTCGGTCGTCGACGATTCGAGCGGCTCGGCGCTGGATGCGGTCAAGTGGAAGGAGCTGGTACTGGGGAGCCCCAGCCCAGAGATGGGAACAGTATTCCATGTGCGGCCGAACTTGCGTTTTGTAAAGTTGGTCGGCGGTGTGCCGGTATGAAATACTGTCCCGCTCTACTGAGCACGCCAAGTTTTTTAGAGGCCAATTTGGCCTTCTCTTCCAAGTGCCCACGAAACTGCACGTCACTCGATATGTCGACGCCGAGGATTCCGATACTGGCTGAGGCAACAAGGGGGAGTGCCTTGAAACTGAGGAGATACGACAAAGGGGTTCTTTTTAGCGGTTAACGCGCAAAGTTGTGTCTTCTGGGGGTTAAACTGGACTAGATTTAGTCGCCCCCAATCCGAGACTCTGTTCAGCAAAGACTCGACTTCAGACACAAGTTTGTCCCGGTGCTACACTACTACACTCGGAGACGTTTTCCCGAGAAATATTGGCTTGGCCGATCTAAAGAGCGTCACCAGTGCTGTCATCTGCATAGAAATGAATGTTACGGGTTTGCAACATATCATTGATATGCAGAAGAAACAGCGTTGGCGATAGCACGCAGCCTTGTTGAACACCAGCATTAATAGGCTTGCAATCGGAGCTTGCACCGTCTACAACGACCTTGATGTAGACGGTGCAAGCTCCGATTGCAAGCCTGCCTCCGATCTGCAAGAAAGCTGGTGATCCAATCGCACAATTTCTCGGGAAGCCCATAGGAAGGGAGCTTCGAAAGAAGCGCTTTGTGCCAAATCCGATCGAAAACCTTCGCAATGTCCAAACTAATGGCCAATGCCTTCCCCTTGGACTCTACTGCCTCCGTCCATCTGTTAGTTAGGTAGACCAGAAGATCATCAGCTGACCGACCACGGCGAAAATCGTATTGGCGGTCACTAATCAGCTGGTGATCCTCAAGGTACCTTATGAGCTGGCAGTTTACAATGGACTCCATTGTTTTGGAGAACAAGGAGGTGATAGCGATAGGCCGGTAGTTGGATGGGTCTGAGCGGTCGCCTTTTTTAGGGATCGTGGAGATGAAAGCTGTCTTCCATGATTTTGGGACTACGCCTAGCGAGTAGGAGTACCTGAACAGACGCGTTAAAACCGATGCCAACTCTGGAGCACACGTCGTCAGCACAATTGGGCGGATTCCGTCAGGCTCTTGACTCGACTTGTGGATGTCCAGGGAGAGGAGTGCTTTGCGAACCGAGCGCTGTGTGAACTGCACTTCCGGCTTGGAGCACTCACACCGCGGGATGGTCGGCGGCGTACTCCCCCCGTCATCGAGAGTCGAGTTGGACGCAAAGAAAAAGCCTAGAAGATCGGCTTTCTCCTTTGCGGTATGGGCCAGTGAGTCGTTCTCCCTGTGCAGAGATATAAAATATCCAATTAAAAATAATCCCTAAGTTCTCTTCAATAGAGAAGGAATTCCCGCCAAACGCTCATATCGGTTAATTCATTCGGTCTTTCTGCTCGCCCGCTCGCATCGCCATACTCGTGTACGAAACGAATGATACAGATATCCGACACGAATATCAGCAGCAGAGTCGAGTCGAGAGATGTTACCAACCGATGTTGAACGGTCAGTGTATTTAAATTAAGTGAATATGGAATATTAGCATATCAGAATCCGTTGGATTACTGATTTGTGAATCCAACTAATATTACTAATATCTTAACGAATACGAATATATCAGTTACATATTAATTAATTGGCAGCTGCATACAAAGTTTGCACTACAATTTGCAAAGTGTATTATACAAAGCTAAACATTGCCGTTATGTTCTCAATCGACTTTATTATCAAAAGTGGTTTGTAAAATCTGTTTCACGAAACCAGTTCAAACTAAAATTTTATGTATGGAATTTAAACAGCAAATTAAGCGAAAACTGTGTCGCCTATGTATAAGAGCAAAGACTTCTATCTATAGTAGAGACTTCTGTGTATATTAGATCTGCAATTCAGTACAAAAACCCTGTCACACCTGAGGATCGCGCAGTTGGACAGCTGCCCCGGTAAATATTCCACGCAGTTGTATTTTCATTTACGACAATTACTGTTTTTTAGTAAAGATAGGCCGAATATGGATTTCACCGCATACGAATATTCGGCTGAAAGTTCGGTAAAACTTTTACCGAACCGAATATTCGGTCGAACACTTTCGGCAGGATCACTTCGGTACCCACAGATTACCCCCCTCAATCTGTGTCAGTACCTAACGAATTTATGTAGAAAGTTGTTACCGTAAAGGGCGCTGGATTATCGCCGGCCCTGCCCCCGCTCCTCCGTGACACCTGACATGTTATTGTACACATATAATATTGTGCGAAATGATGACAGGTACACATAATTATATTGTGGTCGTGGAAGGAAAAGGGGAGTTCTCCTACCGGGTAAGGTATTCAGCCCGGAGAGCGGCCAACGCTCCGTGTGATAGGATAATTCGGAGATGTTCTATATATACCGTTTATGATTCGGAATTTTGATAGCGTGATTTAGGCTTCGGTGTGTTTCGCTTGTGGCGCGACGACAGCGCTGCCACTACACCCCCTTGCTCAGACCGGAGGTCGATAGTGCAGCCTCGTTGCCGACGAATGTACAAACCCCAGGAGATTGCCTTGTAGTCTGCGGTGAGTTGAGAAGAAGGCAAGTAATCTGCGAGAGTGCCGTGAAGCAGAGGCGAGCAGTGAGGCTCAGAGCCGTGCCGAACACTGTATAGCGCAGAGAGTAGCTTGAAGGAACAGGAAGCATTATTATTCCAGTGCTGCGATGGACCTTGTGAAGCTAGATGGCTTGCAGGATATGTAGACTGCAGACGATATCTGCTCGGGAGCGAATGGCTGGGGTATTCTATGACGATAATGAAGCTTCAAGTTTCCGAAGATTGTTGGTTTCGTGTTCAGATCACGTCGGGTGGTCACCACTGTGGCAAAAAATTCGGGGGAAACTTATTTTAGAGAAACTGACGACGAAAGTAAAGTGAAATGTACTAATGTAATGTAATGTTTCTTTGATCGATTCCAAAAACATGTTATCAAGCTTTCTATTTGCTATTATTGGAAATAAATCTACAGTACCCCAAAAACATAACGCTATACAAATAGATTTAACCCATAAATACGAGGGCTGCACTAAAAGTATCGGGAATGGAACATTTCCACTGTTCCAGTCATATTAAAATCTTTTTAATTGAAAACTCCTTGGTGTTAAAAATCGAATACTATTTATTTATTTAAAAAAAAGATTCTCGGTCTTGTCACAAGGTTTTGTCAAACTTGTTTAGTCGTTGAGAAAATGGAATTGACTCGAGAAAATTCAAGAGCGATGATTTATTATGACTTTCGAAGTGGTTTAACACAAAAACAGTGTATTGACCGGATGATTTCTGCATTTGGTGATGAAGCCCCATCCAAAACCACAATTTATCGCTGGTTTGCTGAATTTCAACGTGGACGTGTCAAGCTCAGTGATGATCCCCGTCAAGGTCGTCCAAAAACTGCAGTCACCCAAGAAAACGTTGATGCTGTGCGTAAGCTGATTGAGGAAGATCGACATGTGACATACCGCGAAATTAAGGCAACTTTAGACATTGGCATGAGTCAAATACAAATAATCTTGCATGAACAATTAGGTGTAAATAAGTTGTTTTCCCGAAGGATACCGCATTCGCTCTGTGAAGAGCAAAAAGCGGCTCGCGTTACTTGGTGCGTCAGAACTCTCGAAAGATTCCACGCAGGATCCTCAAATGCTGTATACAACATCGTATCAGATGACGAATCCTGGATATACGCGTACGAACCCGAAACAAAAAACCAGTCACGAGTTTGGATGTGCGAAAATGAGTTAAAGCCAACAAAAATTGTTCGTTCACGGAGTGTTGCAAAAAAAATGGTGGCCACGTTCGTCTCCAAAACCGGCCATGTTACGACTATTCCTATTGAGGGACAAAGAACGGTTAATCCAGAATGTTATGCTAGCATTTGTTTGCCACAGGTCGTTTCTGAACTCCGTAAAGAGAACTGCAACCGCCGCATCATCCTCCATCACGACAATGCGAGTTCTCACACCGCACACAGAACAAAAGAGTTTTTAGAGTAAGAAAACATAGAATTATTAGACCATCCGCCGTACAGCCCCGACCTAAGCTCTAATAATTTCTATACTTTCCCTATAATAAAGAATAAATTGCGTGGACAGAGATTTTCATCACCTGAAGAAGCTGTGGACGCCTACAAAACGGCCATTTTGGAGACCCCAACTTCCGAATGGAATGGTTGCTTCAATGATTGGTTCCATCGTATGGAAAAATGTGTCTAATTTCGCGGAGAATACTTCGAAAAGCAATAAATACATTTTTAAATAGTAATGTTGTGTCACTTCCTTGATTCCCGAAATTTTCAGTGCCACCCTCGTAAATATATACTTTCAATAGTAAAATGATTGAAGACACGGCATTACTCAATTCGTACATTTCAATACAGTGAATACTTTGATTACCACTTTAACGATTGTTCGGTGATTTAGCCGAATATTCGGCCGAATAAAAATATTCGGTAAAGCTAACGCATATGCCGAATACCAAGTATGAAACGAATATTCGACCCATCTCTAGTTTTTAGGCAATTTTTTTATAGGATGGGGGTGACAAACGGGCACACAGTCCACCTAATGGTAAGTGTTTGCTGTGGCCCATAGACATCTACATCTATCCTCGTATGCGATTCAAAATGCAGATGCGTTGTCACCCTTGAGGACTAAGATGGAATGCTTCGTTTCCAGCAAAAAGGGTCTCCGGTTCTCTACAGTCAGCATACGAAACACAGCAACATTAAGCTACTATTTCACGCTGGTATTCTGTTAGAGCGTGGTCCTTCCCCGGTAGAGTTGACCCATTCGTGCTACGACTATACTACTAATATAACTGCAGCATGGCTCTGCGACGTAGAAATAAAGTCAAAAATACGAAATAAAGCTACATAAGTATCTGAAACAAACTTCCAATCACGTTGATTTAGTGCGTAAATAAAAATTACTGCGTTCCCTTAGCCTTATTAAACAAATTCAATATTAGATTGTCGAAAATAAAGAACTAGTCTTCTCTCGCCCGCTCGCAGTCGACTAAATAAGTTACGGAGAATCGACCGTAACTTAGTGCGCAGTGTATTAAAGCCGCAGACTGTCTAGTATTATACTTAGAATTCTTTGGATAAGCAACTCTTTTTTTATTTGAAGGACTTTTCTTAAGAGGATTGTGAAGCTGTAATTTTTCATACAAAAAGCGATAACGTTTTCTCCGGTAAACATAGTCTAATTTTTATAATTTTTGAAAATGTAGATATAATGAAAAACAAGTTCTGTACAATTTTAATTTAAGGAAATATTGCGTACGATATAAGTTATTAGCGTCTAAATATCTATATTTTTTTACTTCAAAACTTCCTTGAGCTTTTTTATTTTTTTAATTAAACTAAACTGAATTACTAAAAAAGAAAAACGTACAGACCTTAAATTAAGGTATACTGAATGCAATTAATTCCAACATTAGCAACTCTCTCTATCGCACGACGACGATACGGAGCGAGCAATGTGAGAAAAGACTAAAAAACAAGCCATGTTTTGTAATAATTCATAGTACAAATTTTATAAAATCTGACAAATCCGAAGAATTGCAAAAATTACTTAGCCTCAAGAACTTTCAGATATCTTCCAATCTGAGATCTATCGTATTAATTTTTTTATTATACAAATAAATAAAAATGAAATGTCTGTTTGTAATGTCAAAATAACATCTTTCTACTAAATGCATATGAAAGTATATACTGTATTTGTAACAAAAAACGAATTTAAAGAAAATTGTCTGTCTGTTATCGCTAATCTCCGAAATGGCTGGATTGATTTTGACGGAACTTTCACTGGCAGATAGCTGATGTTATAAGGAGTAACTTTGGCCACTTTTATTTTAGAATAATACCTAGGGTTTTGCGTAAAAATTAAAACTCTAGAAATCCAGCCGTACTAAATTCCACGTGGACGAAGTAGCGGGGAACAACTGTAGTTCGTACAATAAAACCTGCTTGGTGTGGGATTATTTTTAATACGTTTGTGGTAAAGCCACGTTGCAGTTGTATTATGGCAGTACGAATGGGTCGGCTCGATTGGGGGAAGACCACATTCTCACATAACATCAGTGTGACAAAGCAGCTTAATGTTACCGTGTTTAGTATGGTAAATGTAGAGGACTGGAGATTATTTTAGGGGGAATGAGGAATTTCTACCTTAGTCTTCGGAGATGTCGCAAATACAATCAGATTATTAATATGGGATAAATGGAGATGTTTTTGGGTCACAGCATCCAATTATCATCAGGTAGATAGTGTGCTCGTTTCTCATTCTTATTATATAAAAAAAATCGTTTTCTTGTTTCCAAATAGCGTGTATAGTTCTCCACTGGCTATTGTACTCTGTGGTGTGTAAGTGGGAATATGAGAGCGGGGTTTGTGTGTGTGTGTGTTGCAGGATGGGGGAGAGGGGGGGGGTGCAGTTCTGCAGCAGTGCGGCGGAGCGCGAGGCTGCGCTGCAGCGCCGCAAGCGACACCTGCTGGCCGCCGCGCGCGCGCGCTACCTGCAGCAGCACCAGCACAACCTACACCAGCAGCAGCACCAGCACAACCTACACCAGCAGCAACACCAGCAGCCGCGCAGCTGAGTGTTCCGAGACATCATGCGGCGCCTCACGCTGCACTCACACTGACACACACATCATAACAGCTGTGTCAAATATACACGCGGATTTTACCACGTTTTTATTCACTGGGTTTCTTGTGTGTCTGATCGGGTCGAATTCGTAATTGATTTAACCTCCCGATGAACTAGAGACTTAAAATTTAGAATATTGTACATATTATGTGTAATCCGTTTTCAGATAAATTAAATACCCAATAAAAGTTAATGTCCATTCACTTGCCACGCGAAAATTCAAGTTATTTTAATTTGGTTCCCTCCTAAATCTACTACATATAATAAATCTGAAAAAAAATTGTGTGTTCACGATTAATGCAAACACTACTGGACAGATTGCCATGAAATTTGATGTGCTGGCAGTAAATAGTTCGTATAACGTAATATAGGCAACGTTTTATCCGTTTTCGGGAAAATAAAAAAAGAAAGGTTATGTTTTCCTTTTTGAAGTATATGGTCATAACGGTTGCTGATGCTTATATTAGACATAAAGATAATTTAACTATACATATAATAATAAATAAGTCGATAGAATGATTTCTTAAATTTACGCGAACACTACACATTGAATAAAACTAAATTTACGGATTTTATCGCGATTAATTAACTACTTTTGCTTATTTTTAATTCCCGACGTTTCGGGTGCTTTACAGCACTCATGGTCACGGGGGGGGGGGGACTGAGATGTTTGACGTACTAATGTCATAGTTGGCTTTTTTCTTTTTTTTTTTCGAATTTTACTTTTTTTTTAATTTTTTTAATTTTTCGGTCCAAAAAAAAAATAATATTAAAATAACTGAAGGTAGCCGGGCTAACTATGACATTGAGACGTCAAACATCTCAGTCCCCCCCCCGTGACCATGGGTGCTGTAAAACACCCCAAACGTCGGGAATTATAAATAAGTAAAAGTTTTTAATTAAAGGCGATAAAATCCGTAAATTTAGTTTTATTTAAACTCGATAGAAAATTGTGGGTGTGTGTGTGTGAAAATGTCACTCATTGTGCCACCAAGCAGAAAGGGCGAAATAACGTCTGTCGAGCCAGCTGGTGGAATAATAATCGTAATATTATTTTTTTTTACCCCATAATATAGTGCTTAATAAACAACTTGTGCTAATAGTTTGTAATTACGAATTTGACAGCCGCATTTAACATAGGTTAATAGCATAGAAATTATTTATGTGTTATTTACTGTAAATTATTACAACAGCCTAAAACTAAAACCTGTTTGATCCTAAATCTAGAATAGACGTAGGTATCTACTGGCAACAGCATCCGCCTACCATCAGATGGACTGTGTGAATACCTCACTGTATAATATCTCGTCGACTGTCGAATAGTTTTGCCGCCTGTATGTAATTGTGTGTTCCTTTTGCCCGACCATAACCTTATTTTTATACAGGATTATTTTTCAAAGAATAGCCAGACTATATTTAAGTTCAAATATATAAATAATGATATATCGTTATTACAGTTTTTGAAAATATGAGTAAAGAAGGCTTCTACTTTTATTTGAAATTATCCCAAATTGAATGTAATTTATGGGCAAAAACGCGTACGCGCACTCCTCTGCGTGCGATTCAATTCACCACGTTTTTGCCGACAGAGCGCACCCTTACGAATGTGTAAATGATGAATGACATTTAATTAAAATAACGACGCCACGCATTCTGAAAAAAGATAAAAAGGACAGAATGATTAAGATTTTTTATTAATTTTTTTCACCATCACCTATACTTATTCTTAACTTTCTATCCAAACTTGGCCCTGTATTGCAAAATAACCTTGTATGAAAAAGAAAGAGAGGGAAAGAGGGAAACTGAGCGAGACACATAGAAAGTAATGTTTGCAGATTTAGACCTGTATGTATTGTATGTCATTTTAATATGTGAAATGAAAACAAATTGTAAATAAGTTTTCTTTTCCAGTGAAACTTTTGTAACTAACTTGACGCTTCTTTGTTTCTTTAAAATATAAAATGGCTTTTGGAATATTACCGAATGCTAATTAGTATTGCTTGTGATAAAAGCACAGGAGAGTATTTGTAATGTTAGCAATAATGTAAGCCATATAACACGGTAACGAAAGCTTGTGTAAAGAAATAATATATGAAACATTGTTATAAACACTGACATTTGTGTATTTTGTGTAGATTCTCGAGAATGGCCTTAGTAGTCACTTGATAGCAACAAGCAACTTATTTTTGTATTATAATATCTTTTAAGAGTGTATTTTTCTATGCAGTATAATATAAATTTAAGTGTTGTTCACTGTACACGGTTTTTACCTGCAGTAGCGATTCGGGTTGCCGTCCTGCCAACATTCAAAATAAAGAAATTTTTGTAATCCACTTTATTTGTCTGGACACTAGATTTTATATACGATAATTATTTTTTATGTTGGCAAGATAGCTAAAGAACTTTTTGAAATTAATTTTAGATTTCACTTTTTAATTTTTGCATGTGGCAGCCCTGAATTTAATGTATGTGACGTCGGCAGATCGTATGATTCGTCAATATACTAATGGCGTCGCATCGTCTGATTGCTGGCTTGTGAAATGTCGAAAGCAAATTGTAAAATGGCTCGTCATTTTATAAAAGGCTTTGTCGTAGTCCGATCGTTAAAGTTAGGAAGATCGTACTCTGCCTGGGCATTTCAAGATACTTCGCCATATTTGGCCGGTAATTTATAACTTTAATTTCTCTTAATATATTATAAATACGAAAGCACCTATTCAATAATATAAGCGACAATGGGTTAAGCCGCGTACATTTATATATTATATAAAATACTATGCCGGATAAATCATGGCCCAAATCATAAAATTACGACGTATCATGAAATGACGAGATACATCATGATCTCTCCATTTTTATGATCTGACGACGACATACCTACCAATTTGCCTTCTACATATAACAAACCAGCGAGCTTTTACAAAAAGATGACGCCGTTTGTATAATGAGAAATCATACAATCTGCCGACGACATTATATGAGTAAGTCTTTTTAGGGATATACACTGAATACAGCATCAGTACCTGTTTAATTGGGTTCGTCATAATCAGTGAGCTATGCGGCTTGTGTTCGCTATTCAACAATCCCTCCCAACGAAGATTGTGTTAGTTAAGTACATTAAGAAATTTTAGTTCATGTGCACAAGAAAAACATTTATTACCATTATACAGTTTTACTTTATTAGTTATTATTATTGTTCATTTCACTTTTTGTGGGCTGCATATATTATTTAAATGTGATACTTACAAATGAAATTGGATTATATGATAATTGACATTTTTGTACAATGAAAAACAGTAAAAATATGGATGTGATAAGAAGCTTAATTGGCAGTAACAGCGACATAAAAAGTTTATTAAAATACTTTGCATTCAACCAACAACCTTTGCAAGTAATTCCAATATTCTTATAACAATACTGTCATATTATTATAATATATTATATCATATTTTCATTGTTTCTTATTATATCTATTTTCATTGTTCTTTTTTTATCAGTAATGCTGGTCGTTACAAGAAAGTTTCTTACAGATTAAATTTTCTCACACATATTTACAGATGTTTTTAAAAAGCATCATACAGTTTGTGTGCTCTACTTTTGAAAATAAAAATTGTTTTTATAGCATTACTTTTCAAATGTATAGTTAATCCTAAGTTAATATATTGTATATATACAGCCAAAATCCACAAGTTATAGTACTTATGTTTTAGACAATTCAAGTATTTACGCTAATATAATTTCATTTCACACATTCTTCTTTTTTGTTACATTTATTTTTAATTTTATTGAATTAATTCAAGACTAGTCAAAATAAAAATTTTAACATTTATCGTGTTTTATTACTTTACCAGTAGATGATGTCCTGTTGAATTTTTCACCAACTTTCGAAAAATGGGAAGCTATCAACTCTGCACTAGATATTAGAATATAGCGTCAAACTGACTGCCTCGTTGGTCTAGCGCTCGTAAATACGGTTACTGATCATGAGGTCCTGGGTTTAAATCCCGAGTCTGACCAAAATCAGCTATGGAGTTTATCTGTCAAGAAATTCTCAGTAGCAGCCAGGAGTCGGAAAGTTGGCGGTGTCTCACCCCCGCGCCTCGGAAAGTAAGTAAAGCTGTTAATTCTGTGTCTGATTAATTGATGCCATTAATAAAATTAATTAGGAATATAGGCTGTTGTTATCATAGACTACTATAATACATACATAATAGAACGGGGGAGTGGGCGGAGCCCGTGTAGTCACTAAAATGTCGCTAACACGTCAATTCACACCTATACTCTTAAATGTCAACACGAGATGTGTTTTGAGTTTACAATCGTTTCCGAATTTCCCATGCAAATTATTTAGAAAATGCCAAACTGCACGCTATTTACAAATAAATATGTATTAAAATCCGTCTGTCAACACAGCGAATCGGGTTTGGAGTAGTGATTAACTGTAACGACGTAATGCTGTAACGATGTAATTGCTCGTATGTGTGCTCCCAGCGACGCCGAACCTTGGTACAAAATAAGCTTGACAGCCATTCTATTGTGTATTCTATGCTATTCTATGCTGATATAGTATTCTATGCTGATATCTATAGTCGTATGGGATTACCGCCCCACTCCTATCGGACCAATAGAGAGTGCACCTGTGCGAGACTGGCCGCCGAGACCGAAATTCATCGTGGGGGACTAATGTCCTCTTATAGGTCTTCCCCAAAGATCGTAGGCCTCTGGCATAATGGCCACGCTTGGCGGGCGGATTGGCTACTGCAGTTTTTATAACTTTGAGTTGTTATTAGGAAGATGCTGCTTCGCATCTCGTGGCTTGTTTACCTCTGTTGCCTCTTACGACTCCCACGGGACGATATGGCGTAGTGTGGATATTCTTACAACGCCCTTTTTACTGTAAACGAAGCATTCCATCTTAGTTCTCAAGGGTGACAACGAATCTGCATTTTGATTCGTAATCGTGTATAGATCTAGATATCTATGGCCCACAGCAACCACTTACTATCAGGTGGACTGTGTGCTCGTTTGTCACCCTATCCTATAAAAAATACGCCACTACACGGCAACCATGTCAAACTAATTCGATAAAGTTAGAAGTAGGCTTAATTGGAGCTGCTTGTCATCAGCAGAACTAGTTTAACCAACACTTATAGCTCAAGAGAACAGGAAATGGCGGCGTAAGACAATCCACCACACCATTCCATCGCGTAGGTAGTGATGGGACTCGAGTAGGTAGGTAGGTAGGCTAGAGTAGGTGTTTCACTCGAGTAGCTTTTATTTTACTCGCACTCTAGTAATATTCATGGCCACTTGCATTACGAATGACTCGGACAACTCGAGTGACCTGTACCGATTCGAGTGAGAAATTCAAGTTAAGACTACTTAATTTATCTGAAAAGGGATTACACATAATATGTACAATATTCTAAATTTTAAATCTCTAGTTCATCGGGAGGTTAATTTAAATCAATTATTTATTCTGTGTATCAGCTATGCGACCCTCGTCGACACACTCCCAATATTTACAACGTTGTTAACGAGAGACTTGTGGACGATAAATCCGACACCTCCTTGGGACAGATGGTCGCCCTCTCGGTGATGGAACAAGTTGCCGGACTCGAGGATTACCGTGTCCTCCACCTCTCTTCGGACCTTGGATAATCCAATAATATGCCAGCGCAACTTGTCTACCTCGTCTTCCAACTCCAGTATCTTCTCGTCAGTCATCAGGGTGCGTGCGTTACATGTTGCCAGGTCGAGTTGTCGAAGGTGGCAACCGGACCTCCACCGGAGATTCTTAGCACCCCTGCCCCGCCGTTACCATGGTCGTCACCGTAGCCAGGAATAGCGGGGACTGTGGGCTGTTTGTTTGCGTCGTTATTTATGGGGGGATATTTGCCATAGTTGCCACGCTTGGCGAGCGGCAACAAGTTTATATATT
This sequence comes from Parnassius apollo, assembly GCA_907164705.1. Lineage (NCBI taxonomy): Eukaryota > Metazoa > Arthropoda > Insecta > Lepidoptera > Papilionidae > Parnassius > Parnassius apollo. The sequence goes on from CAJQZP010001584.1 coordinate 4,491,048, forward strand.
TATAAATTAAATAAAAATTTAAATGTCACTAGTATAATAGTTTCTACCCATGCGCAGCCGGGGCGGGCCGCTAGTTAAAAATAATATTTTTTTATTACCTCGCAAATTCAGAAGTATTTTTTGGGAATCTTGATTAAAAAAACTGCCAGACCTGTGGAACCTTGATTTGGTCCTGTGGCAGCGCTTCGTGGTGCCACAAAATAAATATATAGTTATATATACGGAGTTATTTTTCAAAGAGTAGCCAAATATTAAATCTAGTTCAAATATGTAAATAATGGTATATTATTGCAGTTTTTGAAAATACGAGTAAATACCTAAGGATTTTATTTGAAGTTATTTCAAATTGAATACCTATATGATTTATGAGCAACAACGTTTTTACCTACCGATCGACCCTTACGAATGTATGACCCTAATGAATGCATTATTAAATGGTTTAAGATTACGGTTTAAGGTTTTATTTTGAATTTAAAAGATAAAAGGACAGAATGTTTGAATGTTTTTTATATTTTTTTTCATCACGTTTTGCCTATATTACTTATTCTGAATCTTCCCTGCAAATTCGGCCGGTTATTGCAAAATAACCCTGTATAGAACAGCTCTGCACTAACACACGGAGCGTTGGCCGCTCTCCACTCTGAATACCTTGCTCTGCGGGAGATTTGCCGCTTTTCTGCCACAGACAAAGTCCTTCACTGCAGGCAGCACCTGCAAGATTCTTCATGCAGAGAATTTCCATGCACGTTCTCCACAGCTTCCTTAGCAATTTTATATAAATTTACTGACGCTACCAGCAATGAAGGACCACATCATAGTTTTACAGAATAATACTATAGTACGTCAGGGTAATATGGTCATACCTGGCTAATATGGTCACTTTTTTATAACTTAAAAACTACAACCTTGTTTGCACAGATGGCTGTGCTATATTATATCTCTTCATCAGTCCATAAAATAATCAAGGGTCAAAAGGGCGAAATAGCGTCTTTATCGACGCTATTTTGACAGTAGACATTATAATAAATATTTTGGTCGATTTTAGTATTGTGTAGTGTAGTTAGTTCTTTTTAAATTCATTTTTCGATGTGTTCCTAATCATTGCCAAAACTATTTTCCTATTTTTTTTCTTAATATATTAGATAGAGTATACAACTTTGTGTTTTTGTCTCTGTCCTACTCTTAGTTTTGGTTTTATAGGGCGGCAAAGCTTAAGATGACCATATTACCCTCATGTACCTTAGCAGTTTTCATTAAGGGCTACTGATTTGACATACTCGTGAATAACTTAGAGCGTAGTTTCCACATGGCGTATCGAGATTGGAACTATAATACACCTACGGGTAGTGATGGGACTCGAGTTAAATTCTTTTACTCGAGTCACTCGCCATTAATAACCCAATCACTCGAGTGCTACTCGAATGAATATAAAACTCGAGTGACTTTTTTTCACTCGAGTAGCTTTTATTTTACTCGCACTCTAGTAATATTCATGGCCACTTGCATTACGAATGACTCGGACAACTCGAGTGACCTGTACCGATTCGAGTGAGAAATTCAAGTTAAGACAGGTTTAGTCGATGTATCTTCCATTTTAAATTAAGTAAATTCAGTGAATTTTTTGTATTTAGTAATATGTTTCTTTAAGACTTTTTGCTAATAGTATGTACGTGTTCAAAATGAGTAAGAGTTCCAAGAAAACTATAGTGTGGTCGTTTTACGACAAAAAATGTGAAACAAAAATCTGTTATCTGTAGGTAGTGCAATAATAGTTACAAAGACTTTTGGAATACTGCCAACTTGATTTTTTGATCAACATAATTTGTCAACACACTTACAACCTTTACAAATCGTGGAAAACAAAGGTTTTATTAGTTTTTCACAGACGAGTTACTCGAGTGAAAAAAGTCACTCGAGTTTTATATTCATTCGAGTAGCACTCGAGTGATTGGGTTATTAATGGCGAGTGACTCGAGTAAAAGAATTTAACTCGAGTCCCATCACTACCCGTAGGTGTATTATAGTTCCAATCTCGATACGCCATGTGGAAACTACGCTCTAAGTTATTCACGAGTATGTCAAATCAGTAGCCCTTAATGAAAACTGCTAAGGTACATGAGGGTAATATGGTCATCTTAAGCTTTGCCGCCCTATAAAACCAAAACTAAGAGTAGGACAGAGACAAAAACACAAAGCTGTATACTCTATCTAATATATTAAGAAAAAAAATAGGAAAATAGTTTTGGCAATGATTAGGAACACATCGAAAAATGAATTTAAAAAGAACTAACTACACTACACAATACTAAAATCGACCAAAATATTTATTATAATGTCTACTGTCAAAATAGCGTCGATAAAGACGCTATTTCGCCCTTTTGACCCTTGATTATTTTATGGACTGATGAAGAGATATAATATAGCACAGCCATCTGTGCAAACAAGGTTGTAGTTTTTAAGTTATAAAAAAGTGACCATATTAGCCAGGTATGACCATATTACCCTGACGTACTATAGTATTATTCTGTAAAACTATGATGTGGTCCTTCATTGCTGGTAGCGTCAGTAAATTTATATAAAATTGCTAAGGAAGCTGTGGAGAACGTGCATGGAAATTCTCTGCATGAAGAATCTTGCAGGTGCTGCCTGCAGTGAAGGACTTTGTCTGTGGCAGAAAAGCGGCAAATCTCCCGCAGAGCAAGGTATTCAGAGTGGAGAGCGGCCAACGCTCCGTGTGTTAGTGCAGAGCTGTTCTATACAGGGTTATTTTGCAATAACCGGCCGAATTTGCAGGGAAGATTCAGAATAAGTAATATAGGCAAAACGTGATGAAAAAAAAATATAAAAAAACATTCAAACATTCTGTCCTTTTATCTTTTAAATTCAAAATAAAATCTTAAACCGTAATCTTAAACCATTTAATAATGCATTCATTAGGGTCATACATTCGTAAGGGTCGATCGGTAGGTAAAAACGTTGTTGCTCATAAATCATATAGGTATTCAATTTGAAATAACTTCAAATAAAATCCTTAGGTATTTACTCGTATTTTCAAAAACTGCAATAATATACCATTATTTACATATTTGAACTAGATTTAATATTTGGCTACTCTTTGAAAAATAACTCCGTATATATAACTATATATTTATTTTGTGGCACCACGAAGCGCTGCCACAGGACCAAATCAAGGTTCCACAGGTCTGGCAGTTTTTTTTAATCAAGATTCCCAAAAATACTTCTGAATTTGCGAGGTAATAAAAAAATATTATTTTTAACTAGCGGCCCGCCCCGGCTGCGCCTGGGTAGAAACTATTATACTAGTGACATTTAAATTTTTATTTAATTTATAAATATATAAACTTGTTGCCGCTCGCCAAGCGTGGCAACTATGGCAAATATCCCCCCATAAATAACGACGCAAACAAACAGCCCACAGTCCCCGCTATTCCTGGCTACGGTGGCGACCATGGTAACGGCGGGGCAGGGGTGCTAAGAATCTCCGGTGGAGGTCCGGTTGCCACCTTCGACAACTCGACCTGGCAACATGTAACGCACGCACCCTGATGACTGACGAGAAGATACTGGAGTTGGAAGACGAGGTAGACAAGTTGCGCTGGCATATTATTGGATTATCCAAGGTCCGAAGAGAGGTGGAGGACACGGTAATCCTCGAGTCCGGCAACTTGTTCCATCACCGAGAGGGCGACCATCTGTCCCAAGGAGGTGTCGGATTTATCGTCCACAAGTCTCTCGTCAACAACGTTGTAAATATTGGGAGTGTGTCGACGAGGGTCGCGTAGCTGATACACAGAATAAATAATTGATTTAAATTAACCTCCCGATGAACTAGAGACTTAAAATTTAGAATATTGTACATATTATGTGTAATCCCTTTTCAGATAAATTAAATACTTACGCAAAAAAACGTGTGCGGGACAAGTGAAAATAAATAGACTTATACCTAAATAAGACGAACATTTTTATATTATAGTAGTTTAGAGTTTGTACTTAAATAGGATATAAGCGTTTATGTTGTGTTAATAAAGATTATAGTTTAAAGTTACACATAAGAGAAGATATAAGCATTTTATATTAAGAAAAATAATAGTGTAAAGCTTATATTCATGTATTAGAATTAATAATTCACTTTGTATAATAATATAACTAGCTTAAGGTAAACAATGTAACTCAGCTCTATCGCGCCTCGCGCTGATTGGTCGACGCCGTCACACGGTACGCACGCCGTACTACTCGACCCGGCGGAGGTAGTATAAAAGAGGGGCGATTTTCGTCGTTCGACACAGTCGGCGGCCAGCTCTCTCAAGAAAAACATCAAATATAGAAGAAAGAAAAAAGTGTCAGTGTTTTATTCTCCACCAACCCAGCACACAAATGTGCTTGTAGGGCACATTTAATGGTCCTTCGCCAGCCGAATATTGTGGAAAATAATTACCTGAAGACTTCAAATAGTGCTACATCGAGTTAAGAAGACTTCTCGGAAATCGTTATTCGATGAAAAAGTCAGCTAACAGTATGGCCGTTACGCGTTCCGAGGGAAGGGGCAGCAAGCCGCCGTCGTCCAAGGCTACCACCTCGGCGACCGGTACCAACAGTGCGGAAGCCAGTACGGAATCGACAGCTACAGGGACGACCGCCACGGAGACTTCGGAGTATACAGACACCTCCGCGGCAACTGATCCATCCACCGTGACTTCCGCCACCGCAGCAACCACTTCGTCCGCCGCCACCTCAGCCGCAACCGCCACCCCCGCCGCGCACCCCGCCAGCACCGTCGCTCCTTCCGTAACTCCATCCGCGGCGACGACGCTAACTGCGGGTGCGAAGGCCAAACAGCTGATGAAGCCGCCCGCTACTGTCACCAGAGCAACTCGCCGAGAAACAGAAACTGATACAGTGAAGCGAGCCATAAGAAGCACCGCCGGTCCATCGAAGCAAACCGCATTACAGGAACCCCAGCCCTGCAAGAAGGGAGGAGGGGGGGGATCTACACACAGTAGAACGAAGCAGCTCAAGCTTGCAAAGGCGAAAGAAGATTTGCTACGCCTTCAAGTGGAATTAGCCGCAGCACGTCTTGCTGCCTTGGAAAGGGAAGACTCAGAAGAGGAGGAGGAGGAAGAAGAAGATGACGCCTCCCTCTACTCAGAAGTCAATGCAAGAGTGGACGACTGGTTGGAAAATCAAGTGAATCGCCCGGTGTTAGCAATCACCAACGAACCTCACCATGCCATAGAAGAACCAACAACCGCCCACGCAGAAGAACCAAGTCAGAAAAAGCATGAAGAAACACATCAGTCACCGGCGGGAGGTCAAACTGACGTAGCCCTCCTAGCTGAAGCCATCACTCGGGCTGTCAACGCCGCCCAACGACCTAAGTTCGTCGAGTTACCATTCTTCAGTGGGTCTCATCAGGAATGGCTACCCTTTCGCGCCGCCTACTACGAGACAGAAGCAACATTTAGCGCAGTTGAAAATACGAATCGACTCAGAAGAAACTTGAAAGGGAAGGCCAAGGAAGCAGTTGAAGGCCTACTTATGACCAACGCACACCCGGCTGAAGTAATGAAGACTTTGGAGTCAAGATTTGGAAGACCAGAGTCAATAGCCATGCTGGAGATGGAGACGCTTAGAGGTCTGCCGCGCCTTACTGAGTCACCAAGAGATATATGCATATTCGCCACCAAGGTCTCCAACGTAGTGGCGACTCTGAAGACTTTGGGTTGTTTTAACTACATGTACAATCCTGAACTCGCGAAGACAATAGTAGACAAACTGACGCCAACTCTGCGTTATAGATACTACGACTTCTCAGCCATGCAGCCACGTGAAGACCCTTGTCTCGTCAAGATAGAGAAGTTTTTCAAAAGGGAAGCAGAATTGTGTGGACCCTACGCGCTGCCCGAACAGATGACACCGCCTACTACAGCCGCACCACAAAGGAAGACTCAAAGGATCAACAACGTGACTGAGAAGACATACATACCAAGGTGCGTTGTATGTGAAGATACGGGGCACACCAACGCCACAGAATGTGAACAATTCAAGAAGTTAGATGCAAATGCAAGATGGGACATGGCCAAGTCCAAGCGCCTCTGCTTCAGGTGTCTTCGTTATAGGAACAAGACACACCACTGCCGACCCAAGTCATGTAATGTCAACAGTTGCAAGTACTCCCACCACAAGATGCTGCACTACGAAAAGAAGTCGGTAGACACAGAAGCAAAAGAAAATCAAGGGGCATCAGATCAATCAGAGGTCATCAACTCAACGTGGACCGTCAAGAAGCAATCGTATTTAAAAATCCTACCGATCCAGGTTAAAGGACCAAAAGGAGCTGTCAATACCTTCGCGTTGATGGACGATGGCTCAACAGTCACGCTCGTCGACGATAGCATAGTAACAAGCGTCGGAGCAACGGGCCCCATAGACCCACTGAAGATAGAAACCATCAACGACAAGAAAGTATCGGAGTCAGCATCAAGAAGAGTCACCATTAAACTAAAGGGGCTCAACGATCATGAAGAACAAATACAAGCGCGCACAGTGAAGAACCTGCAAGTCTCATCTCAACGGGTCCCACAGGAACTAGTGGAGGAGTGTCAACACCTCTCTGATATCCGAGGACATCTCACATATACAAACGCAAAGCCACGAGTACTGATCGGTCAAGATAACTGGCATCTTCTGCTGACATCAGAAGTAAGAAGAGGAGACAAGAACCACCCAGTGGCATCTCTCACGCCACTAGGTTGGGTACTCCACGGAAGTCAGACACGAAGCTTCGGACGGAACATCGATTTCGTGTCACACATCGCAGAGGATCCAGACGAGAATCTAGAGGACCTTGTGAAGCGATACTTCGAGATGGACGCACTCTGCATAAAACCCAAGAGACCGAAAACTGATCCAGAAGAACAAGCACTTCGTATCTTGGAAAAGACCACAACAAAGATAGAAGAAGGAAGATTCCAGACCGGTCTTCTCTGGCGCAAAGACGATGTCAAGTTACCAGACAACTATGAAAACTCGCTGAAGAGGCTCTTCAATATAGAGAAGAAGATAGATCGTGATCCTACTTTAAAGAAGAAATACGTGGAACAAATGGACGCTCTCGTCGCAAAGGGCTACGCCGAACCTGCCCCAAAACAGAAGACAGCTGACAAGAATTGGTACCTACCTCACTTTGCAGTAGTCAACCCAACGAAACCGGAGAAATTGCGGGTGGTACACGATGCCGCAGCCAAGACCAAAGGGGTGGCACTTAATGACATGCTACTCAAAGGGCCTGACCTACTACAATCGCTACCGGGTGTCGTCATGCGCTTCCGACAACACATGATCGCGGTTACGGCGGACATCAAGGAGATGTTCATGCAAGTCAAGTTGCGAGAACAAGACAGGGACGCACTGCGTTACCTGTGGCGTGGGGATCGACGAGACAACCAACCTCCGGAAGAATACAGAATGACATCGTTAATCTTCGGAGCATCGAGTTCGCCTTCGACAGCAATATACGTCAAGAACCTGAACGCCAAACAGCACGGGGAAACTCACCCAGAAGCCGCAGCTGCCATCATAAAGAAGCACTACGTCGACGACTACCTGGACAGCTTCAGAACCCTCGAAGATGCCAAACGCATCACGAAGAGTGTACGAGCCGTGCACATGAAAGCCAGCTTCGAGTTGAAACAGTGGAAATCGAACTCAGCGTCACTCCTAGAAACACTCGGAGAAAACAATCAGACAGAAGACATGGAACTCTACAACACAGAAGAAAAAATGGAACGAGTTCTGGGTGTTGTCTGGAAGATCAACTCAGACGAACTCACCTTCAACCTTAACTTAGCCAGAATATCCTCAACACTCCTAGAAGGGAAGCAGCCGACGAAAAGGGAAGCACTGAGAATAGTGATGTCGCTCTTCGACCCGCTCGGGCTCGCCTCACCTATCACCATCAGGGCAAAACAACTACTCCAGGAAGTCTGGCGTAGAGGAACAGCATGGGACGTCAAGATCGACGAGGACCTGGCGGAGCAGTGGGAAATGTGGATGGAGCATCTGAAAGGCCTCCGCGAAGTAGCAATCCCGCGGCAATATCTTCACTACAGCGACGCGGCCTCCCTAGAACTTCACGTCTTCAGCGATGCCAGCGAGTCAGCCTACTCTGCGGTTCTCTTTTGGAGAACTGTAACAACAGTAGGCGAGGCCCACCTATCCCTCATTATGGCGAAAGCAAAGGTGGCACCGTTAAAATTGACGTCCATCCCAAGATTGGAACTACAGGCTGCAGTCATGGGCACCAGGCTCGCAGAAACAGTAGTCGAAGAACACGAGAGGAAACCCGACCGCAAAGTATTCTGGACGGACAGCAAGACAGTACTAACCTGGATAAGGACAGGGTCACGTTCATATAAGCCCTACGTGGCTCATCGTCTAGCAGCAATAGAAGAAAGTTCCAAAGTTAACGACTGGCGCTGGGTGCCAACAAAGCTGAACGTGGCGGACGATGCCACACGAGACGTGCCAGCAGCATTTAATAAAGACCATCGATGGTTCAAAGGACCTGACTTCTTATATCTAACAGAAGACTTCTGGCCGACGGAAACCACAAGAGCAATAGCGGAAGAACCTTCCGACGAAGAAAGAACACATCACGTGAGCAACAAAGGAAGACTGAAGCTTGCAGAAGGTCTACCTGATCCAGCGAAGTTCTCCAACTGGGACCGACTCCGATACTCAACCGCACGTGTTCTACAGTTCATTCAACTCTGCAGAAACACCAAACAGAGAGTCAACTACAAACGAACAAAGAAGAATAAAGAGGCTGATCCCACTTGGAAAAAGAACAAAGCTACCGTAAAATGTCAGGCGCGCACGACGACAAAAAAGCGGTCACCAGAAGACATAAAGCCACTAATGGTCTCAGCCGAGCTTCTTAAAACAGCTGAAGAACTCCTGATGCGATCCTCTCAAGAAGAATCCTTTACGGAAGAAATAGACAGTCTAAACAGCGGGAAGCCGATCAACAAAGAGAGCCGCCTTCACCAGCTCAGCGTAGAGTCCATAAACGGCACACTACGACTTAGAAGTCGTATTCGAGCGGTCTGCGACATGGAAGAAAAGTTCAAGAACCCGATGATAATCGACGGTGATCATCACACGGTCAAACTCTGGGTACAGGCTATACATCGGCAACTCCATCATGCCGGTGTAGAGGCCACAGTCAACGAGTGCCGGCAGCAGTATTGGGTACTGAGACTGCGTCCTACCGTACGCGCAATAATACGAAGATGCCTATTCTGCAGAATGAAGACGCAAGTACCGCCGCATCCGAGAACCGGAGACCTGCCAACATGTCGCTTAGCTCACCACAAGCGCCCCTTCACCTACACCGGGGTGGACTATTTCGGACCCCTTTCGGTGACTGTCGGACGAACTCGACAAAAGAGATATGTGGCCATTTTTACATGTCTCACTACGCGAGCCATACATCTAGAAGTCGCCGGCTCACTCAGCGCTGACTCCGCGGTAATGGCCATAAGGCGAATGATCGCGCGGCGAGGCTGCCCGACAGAAATATGGTCAGACAACGGCACCAACCTGAAGGCAGCCGATAAGGAACTACGACGGGCGGTCGACGCAGCGACCTCAGAAGAAGCAGCGAAGAGGACTATCTCCTGGCGCTACATCCCGCCTGGAGCTCCATTTATGGGCGGAGCCTGGGAGCGAATGGTTCGCTCTGTCAAGACCGCTCTCATCGCGACGTTGCACGAACGTCATCCGACAGAGGAAGTCCTCACAACACTACTAGTAGAAGTAGAATACACAGTCAACAGCCGCCCGCTGACTCACGTCTCAGTCAGTCCAGAGGATCCTGAAGCTCTCACTCCTAACCACTTCTTGTTGGGAGGACCGGGACGAGTACCACAGCCAGGCACTTTCACCGAACGAGACACCCTCTTACGGTCAAGTTGGCGAGCTGCGCAGAGACTAGCCGACATCTTCTGGCTACGCTGGGTGAAGGAGTACCTCCCTGAGCTCCAACACCGGCGGGAGCCCCACGGACGAGGCCAAGCAGTACGCGTCGACGACCTCGTACAGATCGTCGATCCGAACCTACCCCGCAACGTGTGGATACGAGGAAGAGTCATCGCTACATATCCGGGTCCTGACAACATCGTGCGGACAGTGGACGTGCTGACCAAGGGAGGAGTCCTACGCCGGCCAATAAGGAAGCTGGTGATCCTGCCTCTATCTACGGACGTCGAGCCCGCACCGGAAGCTGATGCGACGCGGTCGCACGGCGGGAGTGATGTGCGGGACAAGTGAAAATAAATAGACTTATACCTAAATAAGACGAACATTTTTATATTATAGTAGTTTAGAGTTTGTACTTAAATAGGATATAAGCGTTTATGTTGTGTTAATAAAGATTATAGTTTAAAGTTACACATAAGAGAAGATATAAGCATTTTATATTAAGAAAAATAATAGTGTAAAGCTTATATTCATGTATTAGAATTAATAATTCACTTTGTATAATAATATAACTAGCTTAAGGTAAACAATATAACTCAGCTCTGTCGCGCCTCGCGCTGATTGGTCGACGCCGTCACACGGTACGCACGCCGTACTACTCGACCCGGCGGAGGTAGTATAAAAGAGGGGCGATTTTCGTCGTTCGACACAGTCGGCGGCCAGCTCTCTCAAGAAAAACATCAAATATAGAAGAAAGAAAAAAGTGTCAGTGTTTTATTCTCCACCAACCCAGCACACAAATGTGCTTGTAGGGCACAAAATGTCCATTCACTTGCCACGCGAAAATGCAAGTTATTTTAATTTGGTTCCCTCCTAAATCTACTACATATAATAAATCTAAAAAAAAAAAATATGTGTTCACGATTAATGCAAACACTACTGGACAGATTGCCATGAAATTTGATGTGCCGACAGTAAATAGTTGCGTATAACATATAGGCAACTTTTTATCCGTTTTCGGGAAAATAAAAAAAGAAAGGTTATGTTTTCCTTTTTCAAGTTTATTGTCATAACGGTTGCTGATGCTTATATTAGACATAAAGATAATTTAACTATACATATAATAATAAATAAGTCGATAGAATGATTTCTTAAATTTATGCGAACACTACACATTGATTCAAAATGCGTGGTAATCTTAAACCATTTAATAATGCATTATTTTTATCCGATTTTACTGCGTATTATGCATACCTACATTCGTAAGGGTCGATCGGTAGGCAAAAACGTTGTTGCTCATAAATCATATAGGTATTCAATTTGGGATACCTAACTTCAAATAAAATCCTAAAACCACAATGTATCTCACAAGTAATACGTATTATATTAAATTAGATTGCTTCATGCGATTGCCAAGTCAATCTATATATTTAAAACATAAAAGACTTTTAAAATTGATATGGTCACTAAAAGTTGTTCGGTTAGCTAATTACGTAATAACTTAAAACAGAAGGACCCTTAAGTAGGAACTGAATAAATTAACCGACATGGTATTACATGGATCTCACAACGTTTTACGGTAGAAGAACTGAGTTGCGAGACTTGGTTTTTTTTACAAGTTATGTTTTTAATGATATCTCATTTCTTTTTGTATATAAAATAGTACTAATTTTATACCTTTCCAATACCTTCTACTTCTTGAGTACCAACAACGTACCTATGTACACCTGTAATACTTATACAAGTACACTGATTCATTCACTGCAAATGTAACTTTGTAATTCTATATATTTATATGGGATTACAAAGTTATTTATGCAGTTAGTGTATCTAAAAAACTGGACAGAAATTAACAAATTTTTTAGTTTTTTCTTGATTTATACACTAAACACTAATTGTATTCTAAATTTGAAGCTTCTATGTCTGCTAGAAGTGCCTAAGAGTTTTGATGATCGGTCAGTCAGTGAGTGACAAAATTAAGAAACTTTGAATGGTTACAATTCTTAAACTACTGGTTCAAATTGAATGAAATTTGAAATATACCATGTTTATACAATGCTTACTCGGTTACTTAGAATTCAGGCTTCTAGTTTTATTGACCACGAAGTTATAAGGGGTCGAAAATGGCCTGAATTGCTTCGAGAAAAGATGGTACGACCGTGCCGCTTTTTTGCTCGACTTGTCCCCAGATAAATCATAATGTTTGCAGATTTAGACCTGTATGTATGTATGTCATTTTAATATGTGAAATGAAAACAAATTGTAAATAAGTTTTCCTTTCCAGTGAAACTTTTGTAACTAACTTGATGCTACTTTGTTTCTTTAAAATATAAAATGGCTTTTTAAATATTACCGCATGCTAATTAGTATTACTTATGATAAAAGCACAGGAGAGTATTTGTAATGTTAGCAATAATGTACCTACCTAAGCCATATAACACGGTAATGAAAGCTTGTATAAAGAAATAATATTAAAGATTGTTATAATCGTGCGCTAATCCAGGGTCACGAAAACTTTCAACTCGAATTACAAAACCGTTTTCAGTGCTCAGAAGACTGCAATACAGTGGACGATATGAATGACAAGCTCGTGGAAACTGTCCATGTGGTCGGAGCTAAGTTCTGCAAGACCCGCCGCAGAAGAACACAAAAACTCTCCGATCACACTCTTAACCTAATGGATGTTAGACGGGCGATGAAGCTGCAGTCGTCAGCAGATTTGACAGCGTACAGGCAACTGAACAGGTAGATCTTCAAATGCATGCGGCAGGACTTACGCAACTTCAATACAGCTCGTATTGAAGAAGCGATTGAGCGGAACTAGAGCTCCAAAGTCTTTGCCAGAGATCTGTCTGCCAGTAAGAGCCAACTGTCAAAGCTGAAGACATCTGAGATTCTGAGTGAGATTGAGAGGTTCTATGGGCAGCTGTACACATCATCGTTGGAGCCACACGCAAGTGTAACGATCAAAGAGCAAGTCTTATCCGACACTATTCCAATGATATCCCAGACGTCAGTCTGAACGAGATTAGAATGGGTTTCCAGCACCTTAAAAACGGCAAGTCCCCGGGCGAGGATGGAATCACAGCGGACCTTCTAAAAGCGGGTAGAAAACCGGTACTTGATGTCCTTCAGAAGCTCTTTAATTCCATCCTTCATGGAGGCACTACTCCCGTGGCGTGGAGCAGAAGTGCGGTGGTCTTGTTCTTCAAGAAAGGTGACAACGCCCTCTTGAAGAACTGCAGATCGATATCCCTCCTGAGCCGCGTCTACGTGCTGTTTTCGAGTCATTACGAATCGTCTCGCACGCAGACTCGACGACTTCCAGCCTCCCGAAAAATCCGGTTTCCGAAAAGGCTTCAGTACCACAGACCACATACATACCCTTCGGTAAATTGTACAGAAGTCCGAAGAGTACAATCTGCCACTTTGCCTGGCGTATGTGGACTATGAGATAGCCTTTGATTCCGTCGAAATTTGGGCGGTGCTACAGTCTCTTCAGCGGTGCCAAGTTGACTGTCGGTATATCGAAGTGCTGAAGTGTTTGAACAGTAGGGCTACGATGGCTATCCGAGTACAGAACCAGAGTACGAAACCTATCCAACTGCAGAGAGGTGTAAGACAGGGCAGGGTGACGTTATTTCCCCGAAACTCTTCACCGCTGCATTGGAAGACGTTTTCAAGCTACTGGACTGGAAAGGATACGGTATTAACATCAATGGCGACTACATCACTCACCTTCGATTTGCCGACGATATAGTCCCTATAGCAAAATCGCTGGAAGACTTAAGCACTATGCTCAACAACCTCAATAGTGCCTCCCAACGGATAGGTCTTAAGATGAACATGGACAAAACAAAGATCATGTTTAATGTTCATGTCACACCTATGCCGGTAGTTGTTGGGAGCACTAAGCTCAAAGTTGTTGACAAGTACGTTTACCTGGGACAAATAGTCCGACTAGGTAGGTCCAACTTCGACCTAGAAGTCAATCGACGGATTCAACTCAGCTGGGCAGCTTTCGGGAAATTACGACACATCTTCTCGTCAGGTATACCTCAAAACCTGAAAACTAAAGTGTACAACCAGTGCGTGTTGCCAGTGATGACCTACGGAACCGAGACGTGGTCCTTCACTGCTGGCCGTATGAGGACGCTCAGTCACTCAGCGAGTTATGGAGAGGGCTATGCTCGGGGTTTCCCTGCGTGATAAACTTAGAAATGAGGATATCCGCAATAGAACCAGAGTGACCGACATAGCCCACGGATTAGTAAGCTGAAGTGGCAATGGACCGGCCATATAGCTCGAAGAACCGACAACCGTTGGGGAAAAAATGTTCTCGAGTGGCAGCCTCGTAACGGTAGGCGAAGTGTAGGGCGATCCCCTTGATGGAATGACGACCTGGTAAGACATGCAGGAAGTCGATGGGTGCAGGTGGCTCGGGACCGTGCTTTGTGGCATTACTTGGGGGAGGCCTATGTTCAGCAGTGGACTTGTGAAGGGCTGTAATAATGATGATGATACATATTTGTTGATTTTTAAAATAATCGTTAATGATCATTCATTTAGATTTGACATAAAATCTTCAAGTTTTTTGGATAAAATATACCTACCTACCTTAGATCACTCCTGGTATTGCTCTCTATCGTTCGTGAAGTTCATCGCAATCGGGTCAGCCCTTCCAGACAGAGAGGCAGACATAAATTTTTTAAAGTGTTGTTTATGTTTATGTATAATTTTAATAGCATGCAAACAAGCCGCTGAGCTTAATAGAAGCCAGTTATTTCAATGTTATGGACAGGAGAAAGAGAGAAATACAACTGTCAGCTTAGATTGAAACTACCTTTGTTTTGCAAAAGAAAGCCATTAAAACTATGTATTACCTACCTATATGAAGAGCCTCTTCATACTTGCTATACACTTCTAATTGACTGCCTCAATGGTTGTAAGATTACTGATCATGTGATCTCAATTTTAAAAGCCGAGTCTGGTTATAATCAGTTGTTAGGGTTTTACTAAAATTCTCAATAGCAGCCCGGAGTTAGGAAGTTGGCGGTGTATCACCTCAATGCCTGAGAGAGCATGTAAAGCTATTAGTCGTGTCTGATCTCTCCAGTTGTCAGATTTGTGTCCCATCTGACTGATTGCTGTAATCCTCTCCTGCACAGATTAGCAATCTCCGTCGAAACAAGCCACCACGACTGAAATTCGGTCTGGAGGACATTACACTTTGAGTCTCTTAGACAAATATCTATAGAAATAAATATATTGACTGGCCTCTTAGTAAATCTAAGAAAATTAAAGGTAAATACTAAGACAAGTTTGTACCACTTAATCAACTCCAGAGTGAGTAATTCCTTCATGAGGCGAAGTATATTAATTTGCAAGTCTCAAAAAATATGTAGGCTTAACAATCAAAATGTTTAATATTTTTAATTAGCAAATACTATACTATATGTAAGGGTTAATATAATATTACAAGTAAATAATACACTATTGATGGTGGTTTTAAATGTTTTATATTTAATTGTACAACATAAATAAAAATTCAAAAATATTTATCTGATTTTACATTTTTGCTTACACGCAACCCTTTTTTATAGGAGAGGGGGCAAAAGAGCATACAGTTCACCTGAAGTTAAGTGACTACCACCACCCATGAAAAACTGCAACACCAGGGTTAAACAAATATTAAGTGCATTATCATCAAGGGAAAGAACCACTTCTAACTTTTTTTTATCTAATTTAAACTTGAATTTAATGTTTTTTTTTAGTTACCATCAGTAGTTACCATCATTATACCATCAGTAGTTTGAGCCCAAGATAAAAAAAATCAAAATGCAAATGCGTTGTTACCCCTGAGAGCTATATGGAATGCTTCTTTTCCATTAAATAGAGTTCTTTACATTTCTTACTATTAGTCTTTTTCTTGCACTCAACAACTTTATAAGTATAGAAACAACTACATAAAAAGTATGCTGATGCTCAAAAATATTGTTACTGCTTTTTCATGTTTTGACAGTAAAATAAATGAGAAATGTTTTAAAAAAATATATTTTATAACGAAAATTTAATACAATGTTAATTTATAACTTGATGCTGGGTTTAAAGTCTAAGGAGCAGTAAGTGATGTTTAGTAAAAAGTATTTTTATTTTAATAGTATTAGGGAGCCAAACGAGCACACCGTCCACTTGATGGTAAGTGGATGCTGGGGCTCATAGACATTAATCCTAAATTGAAAATCAAAATGCAGATGTGTCACCCCTGAGGACTAAGATGGAATGCATCGTTTCCAGTAAAAACGATCTCTGGTTCTCTACACTCACCATACAAAACGCACAGCATTAAGCTGCTATTTTACACTGGTATTCTGTGAGAGAATGGTTCTCTCCCAGTCGAGCTAACCCATTCGTTACAACAAATATCCCATAATAATATAAAAAACTCAACATAGTTTAAAAATATATTAAATTAAACAAATTTTCGAGATATAAACAAACTGTAATTTATAGAATATAATATGTAATGAGTGAAAAAAAAATTAACCTATAAAGTTTATAACAACAAGATGCAATACAAGATGGGCAAATATAAAATCGGCGAAACCACGCTCTGCACTCAAACCCTGAAACTCATTCTTATTTTCCGGATTCACTTGTAGCCGCAAGCAAACTGAAATTAAAATGTAACTTTAAATTTGGTGTATAAATATTATTATTATTTTACAACTGACAGATACTAACCACCAAGAACAAATGAGCTGACTGTAGAAATAAATCCACTAAGGAAAGAATTGAAAGGAAAAGTGCCGACAAGACAGCAATAGACAAATTGTATTACGGCGGTCAAAAACACATACAGTAGATATGCATCAATAATTTTCAATTTTTTAGGTGTTTTGGTTACGTATTCTTGGTAGAGTTTAGGAATCACAGACGTAAGAGACGACATTGTAATAAATTTCAAATATATCCTATTCGGTTTCCAGCAGTTCTGATTTGATCACAAGCTATGGATTTGATTGACAAAATGATAAACGACAAAGGTTGACGTTGTATAGTGACGTGACGTGTAATAATTTTAATAGTTTTTTTTGGCTATGAACTGGTATGGTATTACTTTTACCAGACAAGAAATAAATTATTATTTATAATATTTTGTTTCAGAAACTTCTTCAAAATATGCCGATGCGTCACATTAAGTAGACATGCATCCGAAATTTCGCAGGCGGTTTGGCAACCGCAGTTATATATTATTTTGTGTCGTTATTTGGAAGATGCTGCTACCTATCTTATGTTTTATTGCCTTTTGTTGCCTTTTAAGCTACTCGCGGAGTGATATAGAGTCTACTTTATATCACTCCGCGAGTAGCTTAAAAGTAACTTTTAAGTATGGTTAAGTAGATTTTCTTACACCACCGCTACGCATCGTTATCAGAATTCTGCTCCAAAAATTATTTACACAATGGTGCATACCTCATTTCTACCTGGCAAAGCACTTACGATGGGCATCTTTATAATAGCAACATTTTAGGCGCTCCAAAATTAAAAAATGTCTACAACTAAAAAAGTGACCACCCAGTCAGCGGCTTGCTACGAACTAAACAATAGACCGTAGGCGACTGTGTGAACACCACCGGCTACGTTACGCCACGTTTCCTCTGAAGTATGTCCAAAAAACCGACAACATCGCCCTTTCTAGTCACGACGCTTGGTACGAATCGGTGTTCTTTCGCGAGGATTTGATTTGATGATACGTGAGGCTATTGAAATTAAAAAAACATCCTAATTTCAATAGAGAAGGAGGCTGGGTACTACCACCTGCTTGGGACCCTATAATCAATAAAATTAAAACTAAACTCAAGCATACCACTGCAAGACCTCAAGACATAGTCAGTTATTCAGTTCATTTTGCATAGATCGGACCATAAACAATTTGATAATATAAGTACTTAAAAATTTGTAATATCATATATTACTGAGTTTTGATAAACAATAACATTCAATAGGGTTGTCGAGTTCCTTGTTTATAATACTTATCGATGTTCTTTCCTACCCATATCTGTTAACAAACAAAGTCGCCAACAACATATGATTATCAAATGTTTATTAATTAACAGGTTTCCAACTAAACCTAGACTAAAATTATGGCTTAAAAGCATAAATATTGTGAATTGGCGTCCGAAACAAAATGATCATATTTGTTCTGAACATTTCACAGACGACTGTTTTATTAGACATGAGAACTGCACCACTTTGAAAAAGTGCAATATTTCGACATTATTTTCTGGTAGTACCAGTATAAAACTAGATTATTATTTCAAATGTTTTTTTATTTCTTAGATTTAATTCTCTCCTGAGTCTCAAGATCCCAAATCAAAGGCTAGTTCTTATATGAAAAGTGCAAACATATTAACTTTACTTAAACACACATAAAATGAAAATATCTTATGCTTTTTTTACAGGCTACGTAGCACAACACAACACCAAGCCACCTTTCACGACGAAGAAGATGGAAAGTTTGCTCAAGGAAGCATGTACCCATGTCACAAATTATGATTGGGCAAAAGTGGTAGAAAAAACAAAAAAAAAACGATTATGGGACTTTAAAAGAGACATTAATTTTGATTGCATTATTGAAAATCAAATAATAATTAATCTTAATAACGATAGCTTAACTAGTAGTAGTGAAATTGTTTGAATAAATTTATTTTTAATCTAGTTTAAATCATTTTTTTATGGCTTTTCCTCTAGAAATAAGCAGTTACAACAAATACGAAGAAAACGATAAATCTTTTGTTTTAAATTATACGTTTCTAATTTATTCTGGTATTATTTAAACCTAACTGTGAATGATTACCAACTCTAAATAATCGATATCAATTATTTTGAGAATAGATTATTGTACGTTCTCATTTTTTGGGTGGCATGCTTGGTGCAATAAATCTGACAGCTGTCAAAAGGTATTTCTTAGATTTGGTTGACTATAATTTGTGCTTTAACTTCGTAGTGGCCCTACTTTAGGTTATTTTTTATTTACAAATTCTGGTCATCGTTTACATTCGCGGTTTTTGGCAATCAATCTTCCTCTTGCGCAACATCCACCGACAAAGGCAATTAAGTGTTCGATCGAGAACCCATGGATTGCGATATGTCAAGCCTCCTAGAATACGTGGCACTGCCGAAGCTGGAAAGCTTAGGAGGATGAACTTAGGAATGAGGATATCGGCAGTAGAACCATAGTCAACGACATTGCCGAACGGATTAGTAAGCTGAAGTGGTAGTGGACCGGCTATATAGCTCGAAGAACCGATAACCGATGGGGAAAAAAGATTCTCGAGTGGCAGGCTCGTACCTGCAAGTGTAGTGTCGGAAGTTCCCCCACTAGATGGAGTGAAAACCTGGTAAGACATACAGGAATTGATGGATGCAGGTGGCTCAGGACCGTGCTTTGTGGCATTCCTTGGGGGAAGTCTATGTTCAGCAGTCGACTTGTGAAGGTCTTTAATGATGATGAATGATAATGGCATTCTATTAATATGATACATAAATAGAATGGACGTTACGGGTAGAGTCCATCTATCCATAGGGTCCATTCTATTTATTAAGGTATAGGTAGGGTATAGAATTTTTATCGATATATTTTGTCACACTGTCTTATCCCTATTATTAGTTCCGTGGACGTGCACTTCTGCTGTCAGCGCCAAAATTGCGCAAATCAAATTGCCTTATCATGTCACGGTGTATAGCCAGTCCAGCGTACTTGTTTATATAGAGGTCAGTGCCCGTCACCATGGGTGCTGGAAAGCACCCGAAACGGCGGGAATTAAAAAAAAAATTTAAAGTAAATTAAACGCGATAAAATCCGTAAAAGTAGTTTTAATCAATGTGTAGTGTTCGCGTAAATATAAGAAATCATTATACACTTCTTTAATCGTATGTTGTTAAACTGATGTTTTTTTTTAGAAAATGTATTAACCTTTGAGACTTGCATTACTGTTTTATAGTATAATTCCAATAATGATAAATCAAAAATTGCTATGGTAGTTACTTTTTAAAGGATATACAAAACTTGTTGATCATAATGATAATGCTATTAAGGTGATGTGGGCGCCAAAAGCAGATTTTTCACGCTTTAAAAGTGCAATTTTTATTATTAAAAACTACGAATTCGTTTTTTTAAATTCCTTATGAAAGTTAAAGATTTTTCTTAGTGAATTATCGTGGCCAAAACACGATTGACACATTTTGGCTCGATAGAAAAAAATCGCAAAGTTTCCTCAAAATCTACAATTTTAGGTACGTCCACCAAGTGAAAAAGCAGTTTAATTCGTATGTACTGAAATCAATTTAAATTAAATTCAGGCTATGTGTAAATACGTGAGTGAATTATGGGTATTATTTTTCAATAAAAGAGTATATATCATTTCAACAAGAAATATCAAATAAATATTGTGCGATTAAATAGCGTGCGGGTCGACCAAACAGTCCATATAGAGCGTGAAAAATCTGCTTTTGGCGCCCACTTCACCTTAAAGTAGTTATTAATCTAGAGGTCTAAAAATTTGTATAGATGTTATGTTAATCATTAGGAAACTGTAGTTAGTTTGGCAAATGGCAATTTTCATTTACCTATATTCAGTTCCTATGATCACTTAAACACTATCTAAGCGTATTCAATTCAATTCTTTTTTTACTTTCTAATACAGTAGTTAGGTCCTGATGGTCATAATTATCACCTTTTGGACCTAAAAATATGACAGAACACAGATTTATTCCAGCTAGGACTGACAGATCCTCTTTGATTAGCTTCTCTAAATTTTACTCACAAAACAAATTATATGCTGCCAAAGTCTGAGCAGATGAAAATTGAAACAAAATATACTAATTAATAAGAGTTTTAATTTTCATCTGATAATACGCTCTGTATCCTATTTTGATAACACTGTATCCTAAATTAATCCTAGCCCCTCACATTCTAATACCTAAGTCTATATCATCCCCCCAACAACACTTTCGCACTTTCACTTGTAAAACAGAGGTCTTCACTCTTGAAGCAGATAAAACAGCTATCCAGCTGTCCTGCGCTGCGTCAGTCGCACTGTTGTTTACACTATCAAAGTTGATGGCTTCGAATCTAAAAAGATAATAATTTAAATATTTTGATAACTTTGTTCTATTATATGTATTGTACTGAATTAATGATACATTATTGGCGAAAAGTAATCCTATAAGTATTGAACACTTCAGTATATATAGTGGATACGCTCATCAGCACAGATAAGAGCGGGTACAGGTGAGACATCAGTGGTGCAGAAACAGTTTGCTCGTTCGATGAAAAATAAATGAATCACTATATTGCACAAGATATTTCAATGAACGAGGTGACCAGACCTGCCCAAATGTTATTTATGTAATTATTTAGTAATGTTTTTACCATGTCAGATGTTTAAAAAATCAACAAAGAAATTATGTAATATCAACTAACATTTTTTGTAATATAATGATTGCAAGCGACGACAGGTCTGGTCACCCTGATCACAATGTTTTGAAGACCTAAATAATGATAAAAGTTTGCCATTAAAGATTCAAAATGTTTTGTACGATAGTACATACCTGTAGTTATAACAGTAGTAGCTACAATGGTAAGCTCTTCTATCCAAGTATGATCCAGCGGCACGTAGACTGCTTGGTGTTGTTGAAGATTACTGTAAAAGTAATTAAGTATTGATAAAAAGTGATAGAAGGCATGAAAATGTATTAAAAATATCTAAAATTGATTAGAATTCAAAAAATTAAACATCAAAAAATAATACACAGAAAATGATAATAACATTAATAATATTTTTGCGATAAGTGACTTTATTTACATTAAAGAACCAATTACTGCGGTATAAAAACCCGTTTGCTATCTAGAATTTATTGAATAAATAAAAGAGATATTATTATAAAGTAAAGTAAAGTAAAGTTACAGCCTATATACGTCCCACTGCTGGGCTCAGGCCTCCCCTCATTTCTGAGAGGGTTTAGGGCAAGGAAGTGTCCGCCGCGCTGCCCAAATGCGTGTTGACGAACTTCACATGTCTTCGAAATATTTTTTTTATTATTCCTCAGACATGCAGGTTTCCTCACGATGTTTTCCTTCACCGCCGAGCACGTGGTAAATCAGCACTTAAAATTGCAATTAACAATTTCATTGGTGCCGGCGGGGATCGAACCCGGGTTACTCGCGTTCTGTTATATTTACAGCGAGCGTTAACCACTGAGCTACCACGGCTCTGAGATAATATTATGATAAGTGTAAATTTGTAGGTTATAAACCTTCACTACTTCGGGACTTATTAAAGTTAGAATAAGATTGAAAACCAAAACTCCCTGAAGAGGCCGTTGCACCAGGGGACCATCGCTGCACTGTTCACAAACTTATTCAAAAAGATAGTTTGCCTGTTGGCACCAATATACCAACACAAGCACGTGTTGTTATCAACAATGTTTTAACATTTTTCACTGAAGTGAAAATAGATCCCGAAAAGTTACAAAGCGTTAATTTCTGTCGTTCTCGTGAATTATGTGGTGTGAGTGTTAGAGCGGTTGACAAAATATAAAATAGTGTATAAAGGGAGAAGTTAGCTCACAGGCTTCACAGACTGGCTTATAAAGTTGCTGCAGAGTCTTGAAGAACCATCAGTCATCATAATGGACAACGCACCCTACCACTCCCAGCAAATAAATCGGGTACCGACATCAGCCAACAAAAAGAGTGAAACTGAATTTCACTCTTTTGTGAGTGGCTCCGCCAACACGGGATTGAGTTTAGTGATAGTGAGCTCAAGCCGAAACTATTACAAAAGGTATTTCAGATTTTATTATTTATAATTTGCAGTACGAGTACATTTTGTTTACTTTAAGTATTTAGTAGAGTATACAAACATTATATTTATAGGTGCAACGGAACCAACCAGAAAATATATACAAATTGGATCAGTTAGGTTTGGATTCAGGACACAAAGTGATTCGCTTACTACCTTACCATTGCCGATATAACCTAATTGAGCTGGTATAGGCTCAAGCAAAAAATTAAGTTGCCACCAGAAACAGCACTTTTAAAGTTGCAGACGTTGAAGTGTTACTGCATGACGCAATTTCAAACGTTTCGCAAAGTAACTGAAAAGCTTGTGTGAAGCATGCAGAAAATCTCCTAGAGGAAGACTTGAAGAAATCTTATCTGGCAGAAGATTTCGTAATTCATGTGGATGACGATGACTTTGATGATTCTGATGTAGAATTTTAATGTAAATAGTTTTAGATTTAATTTTAGATATAAGTTATTATATTTATATTTATTTTTAATATAACTTGTTACATTCCAAACATTTGTACTTATAGTTTTTTTAATACATAGATACCTAATTAATAATTTATTTTAAATCATTATTATTCCTACATACACACCTACATAATTACAAAACTAAATACACTATCGATAACGCTTATCGACAACAATAATGCGCATCACTATGCTCGCCCCTAAGGCCCGTGTGTGGGAGAGAGAGTGAAATAATCCGATGATTTATGACCCAAACTGCACGGACAAAATAATTCTAGTATAGTAGTCGGACGTTTCATTGAATAATTTAAAAACCTACTATATCGGTCTCTGTGCGAAACGATAGGAACAGCTGAATAGAACCATATAGTGCGGCATATGGTACATGAACTGCCCGAATTAGTGTAGAGTAGTCGACGAAAAAGTAATTAATTAATTACTCAGTATCAATAGTGAATAACGCAATAAATGCTATATTTACAGAATCGGTAATTAATTTGCATATTATAAGCAGTGGTTTCAATGTTCTCAGATGAATATCTTACAAGAAAAACCTTTTTTTCTACTTTCTCGCGGCGCAAAAAATTTTTGATTTTTTATAAACAAAGTTATAAACAGTCATTTTTTTACTTGGGATTACAAATATTTCTAACGATTCCGCAATTATCTACCTTTTCCAATGATTTCAAAAGGAAGGATAGGCTCATCTAAATATTTTACTCATCAATTTTTCATACAAGAAAAAGTAGCGCATCTGTCATAATACAAATGTTATATCATAACACGACGTAACCAGGGTCGGATTTCATAGTATAATTATCCTAAATGTACCATTATTTAAATGTTTGTAGTATATAGTATCGTAATAATACTAAGCGAAAATACCACAATTTTACCTAAAGGTCGACTTGTATTATTATTAGGTCATTTTACTTTTTAATATTATCTCTACGATATTGAGAATATCTGTATTGTAGATGAGTACCGCATTTTTTAATAAAATTTAAATTAGCTCCCTTTCTGGTCAATCGGTGCTCGATCGATGCATTTATGTTGAATCCTTGATACAACTATAATGAAGAGCTACCACGATAAAAACTCAATGCTCCAGAAGCAATCGGTATGAAAACAGAATTTCTAAATATTTTATGAATAATATTTTCAGATTCAGTTAAGCAGATATGGTTTCTTTTGTACTCTTTTCGTTTTATCCTTATTGAATATAAAATATATTAGGTACCAATATTCAAAATTTAACTTACACTAAGTTTTTTAGACAAAAATAAAACAGGAATAGAAATAAAACCGTCAAAAAACCAAACGTATAGATAAACTAGACACGTAACGCCAAAAATCCCGGCACATGGGAAAAAAGATGTTTCTTTCTTCTTTCATGTTTGAAACGTCAAACGTAATATAATTTTTTTTAAATAGTATAATTTTATTTTCCATGTGGTTGGGCGGCAGGCCTAGGGGTTCCCAAGTTCGATTCCCAGTTCGAGCCTTGACCCTATTGTGCGAGATGTTATACTAGGTGGACTGTATACGCGGTTGGCTTCTTATGCCTCAACAAGATGGCAGACGTGGCACGCGACAACCTTGGACAATGCATTCGCTCTACCAAATCTATTGCTTGCCAAGGTTAGGATGGAATTCTACTTGAGCCAATTAGGAGAAAGAAAATGGGACGGGTTAGTTAATGAACCAAAGGCTCAAGTAGTGAATAATTGGAGACACACTTACCGGGGTGTGATTCTGATGCTGCGGACGACGCTTCCGTTGCGTTGATGCGACGTGAGGTTTCTTCTGGGGCGCCCCAGAGATGCGACCCAGGCTAGCGGTGCGAAGGAAGAGCGGTGCGCGACGATATCTCACACTATGTGAGGCGGTTACTTCTAGGGCGCGACTCCCCAGGTGGTGCGGTTCAGACTAGTGGCGCGCGGCAAGAGGGCGCTCGAGGGCCGCGCGCGAGCCTTTACTAGCTCGGCTTTCCCACTAATTCACCTCGGTGGGGCGCGCGTTTTATTGGTCGAAAGAATCGCGTCACCTTCTAGACCCCCCCCCCTTTCCTCTTTCAGTGTGTACGGAAGGGACATGAGGTTAAAGGAAGGACAAACACTTGGCAAATATATTCTCGAACAAAATTAAAATACACGAATCAGTTCCGCGTAACCAGCCCCCCCCGCCTTGAAGGGTCCCCTTCAAAATAACTAACGCTATGATTAAACCTAATTTTCGACTATAATTTCTAATCTAGAAAGCTAATTCAAACTATTGATTGGGCAAAGGGCACAAACGGACAACAGGGCGCATGCATGTAAGACCCAGTCGTGGTCCTAACGCGAGCTACCCTAGTTACCCCGTCGGAACCGGGAAAAACTTCTTCGACGATCCCTAATGGCCAATGGAGAGGCGGCTATTCTCCTTGGTGAGTACAACCACAGTTCCGACAGTTAAAGATTCAGTTGTTGTGTTCTATTTTTGCCGAGACTGCAACGTATGCAAATATTCCGTCTTCCATCGTATCCAAAACAACTGCACTAACCGGTCCAATAATTTATGGCGTGCAGAAATACTAAGTTTGTCCTCGTCTAAGTCTATGGCGGGCAGATATTTCAAAGGCGTTAAATTCAAAAAATGTGCTGGAGTTAGAGCCAGCAGCTCCGAGAGGTCACTTGATAACGTACGACAAAGGGGGCGACTATTCATCACGCTCTCAATTTTAGCGAGCACAGTACTTACTCTTCGAAGGACAAAATTTGATCTCCTATTACTCGGTACAAATGACTCTTTAAACTCTTAATATTAGTCTCCCAATTTCCACCAAAATGGCTCGCGGCTGGGACGTTCAGAGACCACTCGATGTGGTTCACAGCTAGGATGTGAGCGAACTCCGAATTATAATATTTACTGGTTAAAAGTTCATGTAGTTCTGATAAAATACGTTTCGCGCCGACGTAGTTTGTACCGTTATCCGAATACAATTTACTAACAGGGCCACGACGGGAAATAAATATTTTAAATGCACCCATGAAGCCCGCTGTGCTTAGATCACCAACGAGTTCTACATACACAGCATGAGTAGTAAACATACGAAAATGCAGATGTAAGCCTTTGTGGATCTTATACCAAGCCCGCGAATGAGCGTGACCTTAAACGGACCAGCAAAGTCAGACCCGGTGTGCGTAAAGGGCTTTACGGATTGTGTTACACGACAAGACCTAAGGTCCGCCATTTCCGGAAATGACGGCTTAGGACGTGCAGAAAGAATCCAATAATTCTGACGCAAGATTGGCATCAACAAGTCGGGGCCAGCGTGTGAATTAAATTTATGGTGGTAATCAACGAATAAATTCGTGATATGGTCCTTACGCGGTAAAACTATAGGGTGCTGCTGATCGAAACTCAACTGCGAGTTGGACAAGCGCCCACCTACCTTCATGGGGAAATGCCTACGCATACCCGCCTCGCGGGGGCAAGGACGGGTTATGTCGGACTCGCACCGACTAAAACCCCCTGGTGTTCCACCTTTGTCGCATATTGGCAGGGCTACGGAAACGCTTTCGCACACATCCGCGGCCCTACTAGCGCCTGCCACCCCATAGCAGCACTTCCTCGGGAGAGGAAAATTCCTCCCCGTTCTCCTTCCCAGGTAAGGCGCACCAGAACACATGGCGCGCCTTCCTCCACGGCCTCCAATTACGTCTGTGCAACAGACGCCCCCGCGTCCGATGCACAAAGGCCATGGGGCCAGGAAAAACGAGCACTTAGAAGTACTAGTCTTCCCGACCCCAACGGCGGATCTGGTCTATGGCTCCGCCGCCAACCAAGATTCGGCTGCGGAGGGTAGGGAGAGCGGCGCCTCGCAATACCGACAATCCTCTCCCCCCGCAGCTCCACCACCACCGCATCAACGGTGCGGCCCCGTTTGAGTCGCGAAGGATAGGGCGAGTGGCGCATCGCCATACCAACACTCCTCTTCCTCCGCGACTCCACCTCGGCTGCAGCGGTAGAGGGTGCGCGAGTCCCCACTCGCTGCAGTCCACCAGCACACATCCGAAGTGGGCTCCCCAAGCCCACTCGGAGCGGCCACCTCAGGCCGGCCCTTCACCTCGGGCCAGCCACGTGGGTTCCTCTTTGTTCACCGTGGGAGACCAAGCCACGGCTACTAAGCCCCCCCGCCACGACAAGGCGGGAACCCGTTCGGGGGGGGGGCCCACCTACCCTGACGATTACATCTTGTAAAAATGGTTTAAGACGTTGAAAAGCGCGACTACAAGTTCTATTCGATTATAATCTTGTAATTTCATCGGCAAAATGCGCACGTTTAAGTTCACGCAATACTAGCAACTCGGCATAGCTGTAATTGGATGCTACGATATACAAACGTCGCGGTAGAAGCTTCGCGAATCGACAAACGTAAATCACGCTATGTAATAATTTCGAGAAACCTCGCTCGAAACGTTCGCAACCAGAGCGTGCCTCTTCTCTTCCGGTGGTTGGGATACTGACGAAAGGTCGAAATCGGTTACTCGCCACTGAGAGGGTTCCAAGTGAACCCAAGAAGGTCCGTGGAACCAAAGCGGGTGGTCCATTATTTGCATCGGAGTGAGTCCACGGGATAGACAATCGGCAGGATTTTCCGTACCGGACACGTGATAAAAGTTCCGTGATCCTAACTCGTCTTGGATCTTGGCCACTTGGTTCGCGACAAACGTATCCCAACGGTGGGATGAAGAATGAACTCAACATAAAGCGACGGTTGTGTCAGGCAAATATTCTTTCTATGTGAACTCTATCACTACATGCACTGGTAACTGCGGTGATAAGCTTGGCAAGGACTAATATCGCGCAAAGCTCTAAGCGCGCGAGAGAGAGACCTTTACGGGAGGAGACCCTTAACTTAGAGCTAATGATCAAATTTCTACCTTTATTCTGGACGTGAAAATATCGCCCCCGTAAGCCTTCTCGCTAGCGTCTGCAAACCCAACGACAGTGATGAAGCTATTTCTATCGAGGTTTATATAACGTGGTATTTTAATTTCGCTTAGTAAAGGAAGTTCCTCTCTAAAACGTAGCCAGTAGCTACGAACGAACAGTTCTATCAGGCGGCGGGTCATCCCAGTCGCATGCACATAACCAAAGTTGTTTAATCAAAAGCTTAGCGTATAGCACCACCGGGGCTGCGAAACCCATGACATCCCATAATCTAGCAATGCATGACAGCATTTGTGCACGTTTCTGCGGGCAGGTTTACCTTAAGGCAAAACACGTCGGACTCCGGTGACCAACACAAGCCGAGCACCTTGTGCGTATCAGAATCGTCGAATTCCTTCATCGCCGAAAGGCGGTGTTATAGGGGGATTGTATCCAAAACCGTACGCGAATTACTAGTCCACTCGACGAGATCGAATTGACCCGATTTCATGAGCTTTATAACCTCGGCGGTAGTTAGGATGGCCTCCTCTACGCTATCAACCGACTACACAAAATCATCCATATATAACCCACTCTCAATTGCCCTCTTAGCTTTAGGATAAAAGGGACCCTCATCAGAGGCGAGCTGTTTCACCGTGCGTAGCGCATGAAATGGGCTCGACTTTAAACCAAAACAAACGCGATTAAATTCAAACACCATTAGAGGTTCCTTTGGGTTAAAGCGATATAAAATGCGTTGAAATCGACGGTCGCATTCACGGACCCCTACGCAAAGAAACGAAAGATATTAGCCAAATGCTAATATCAAAAATTTGCTATTATATAAAATAAGTTGCCCTGCAAATTTTGCCCACTACAGAGAATATCGTTATGAGAAAGGTGAGTGCTAGTTCTAGCACTAGCATTGAGCACTACACGTAACTTGGACGTAAGTTTGTCTTCCCTAAAGAAACCGTGATGCGGTATGAAATACGACGGCGTGTCTTCGTAGTTATCTAATTTTGGAGTTGTATGTGATATGCAACCCTCCCTTATATATTCATTAATGACACCGTCACAAGCTTCTTTCAATCTGGACGAAGCGAGCATCCTGCGCTCCAAACAATAGAAACGTTTTTTCGCCATTTGACGCGAGTCACCGAGAAACAAAATATCCCCTTTAAAGGGTAGCGCCACACTATATCGACCGTCGCGATCACGAACGGTTGTGTGGACGTAAATTTTCTCGCATAATCTATCATCTGGACTAACTATAGGTGGAACGTTCACCTACTCCATCTCCCAAAATTTACGAACTAACGACTCGAGCGTTTCGACAGCCATACAACATTAAGAGGTTGCCGAAATATTATCCATGATAGGGGCGGAACCAACGATGACGTAGCCCAAGGCGGTCTCCAGTGCGTAAGGCGCGGTATACGAGGAGTTGCCCCTGACCTTATCGTGTAACAAAAGATGAGGGAAAACCGATGCTCCAATGAGCATGTCTATATCTCCGGGGACAGCGTAAGTATCGTCTGCCAGAGTCAAATTCTCAAAATCAATCATTGCTGAGGTGTCGGCCGAAATGTTTGGCAGACGCTCGGTTACTTTATCTACTACTAATGCATTTATATTAAAGTTAATACTACGATCTAGCCGAGAATAAAATTTCAAATTTATAGAGCCCTAGGTATTTTTATTAGTACCTCCAATACCTCTGACTACGGGACATGAAGATGTCTTATCCTATACGCTGGCAACATTGTCGTGTTATGAAGCTACTCTGTGATCCGCTGTCTAGAAATGCACGAATACTTTGTTCGTTTTCATGGAATCGCTAACTACGATACGGGCTGTACCCAACAACACGGTGGAAGGAGACTGCGTTCCCATATTCGACAGTGAGCACAGGGCAAAGTCACCCGGTCGACCGTTAGAAGCGTCGACTTTAGTATGTGTAGTTTCCTTGTCCGATTTACTCGACGCGAATATGTTGCCACTTTCGAAATGTAATAACGTGTGATGTCTGCTGGCGCACTTGTTAAACATTTAAACATTGTTCGTCTTTACTATTCTATAACGTTCGCTGGGTGAATGTTTACGGAAGGTCGCACAATTATACAAATTATCCTTACATAGAACACAGGTGCTATGAGGCGATGTAGAGTTTTAGTGATGTAGAGAGATTTTAAAGAGTCCACTGTTTCGATTTCACATAAAAACTTTTCCCGCACTGAACCTACGTTAATATTTTTTATGTGATCACTTATGTATTGTATACGTGAAAAAAGTACGTCCCTCTTGGCGTAAAGAGTTTTAATTTTAATTGCATTTCCACTAACTGCCATCTTGAATCACTCTAATTAATATTAGATTATCACGAACAATATCGTACAAGATTGGAAGACGAATAGCTCACAATTCGCTACTGTCCGTTTGTGTCGTGTCACGACGTTAAATTGAACACTGTCAGTAATATTTTTTCTTGCGTGAAGGTAAGTTGCAAACAAATGAGATAACACACGCGTCGACTAGGTAGGAATTTAGAACTCGTATGAATGTTATAAATAGCGGGTAAGGTAAATAGAAACTAAGCGGATCTAACTAATTAAATAAATAAGTATCTATTTACCTATGCGAATAAACTAACCGAAATTTAAATATAAACTAAATAAAATCTATCCAATATTAAATTAGAGTGTATTGTCCAAGGAATTGGTCCAGCAGTTCGACTCGATGAGGCTACAGGGCACCATTTCCAAATTCGCTCGAATGACCAGAAAATGGTTGAGCGGCGGGCCTAGGGGTTCCCTAGTTCGATTCACAGGTCGAGCCCTGTTGTGCAAGATGTTATACTAGGTGGACTGTATACGCGGTTGGCTTCTTATGCCTCAACAAGATGGCGGAAGTGGCACACGACAACCTTGGACAATGCACTCGCTCTTCCAAATCTGTTGCTTGCCAAAGTTAGGATGGAATTCTACTTGAGACAATTAGGAGAAACAAAATGGGACGGGTTAGTTAATGAACAAAAGACTTAAGTAGCGAATAATTGGAGACACACTTAGCGGGGTGTGATTCTGATGCTGCGGACGACGCTTCCGTTGTGGCGATGATCGACGTGAGTGTCCCCAGAGACCACCCCAGAGATGCGATAGGCTAACGGCTAGCGGTGCGAAGGAAGAGCGGTGCGCGATGATATCTCACACTATGTGAGGTGGTTACTTCTGGGGCGCGACTGCCCCAGGTGGTGCGGTTCAGACTAGCGGCAATAGGGCGCTCGAGGGCCGCGCGCGAGCCTTTATTAGCTCGGCTTTCCTACTAATTCACCTCGGTGGGGCGCGCGTTTCATTGGTCGAAAGAATCGCGTCACCTTCTAGACCCCCCCCCCTTTCCCCTTTCAGTGTGTACGGAAGGGACATGAGATTAAAGGAAGGACAAACACTTGGCAAATATACCCCTTAAAATACACAAATCATTTCCGCGTAACCACCATGTACAATATTTTTGAGAGTCTGAATCCAACCCAGGCCTTATCTTGGTAACGTATTTAAACGAACTGTAAAATAAAACTTTAATAATGCGTTTATATAATAATTTAATTGTAACAAAATTAATATAAGGTTATTAACCGATGATAAAATATCCCATGTTCCTTTTTTAATTTGTATCGTAATTTTTGCATCCTTTTAGCACGCACTATAGTCCGTTCGCGTTAAGAAAATAGTGAGTCATCGTTGCCCGCTGGCCTGGCCACGCCCCCCAGCCAATTAAAATGCAAGAAATTAGAAAGTCGAGTTCACAATGACCAGTGGAATCAAGCCTTCGAACAAAACGGTTGTGTATTTTGCGTGTTACTCGTTCAACATTAAATTTTGAAAATGAATACCTCACCTATTCGAAAGAATAAAAGTGGATCAATAATCCATAGCGGAGAGATATGCATAATTTACAATGTTTATAAGTAATTTAAACTGTGTGATTTAAATGCGACTGTGGAGAGCACAGTAGAACATATTTTTGCTACTATGCGAATTCTGTGCCTAACGCATGCAACGTGCAAGGCCACCCGTCGCGAATCACGATTTTAATAAATCGCTCGAAAGAAATAGGTAGGTAGTGTAACAACAATTGAACCTGAAATACGATTCCGAAATGAAATATGATTGTATTCTAATTAGTTAAAAATCTTGTAAACAAAGTTTTAATTTCAGTGCTTTGTGATAACTTAAAAAAAATTACAAAAGACATGTAAGTTGCCTACTTCAATTTACCTATGTAAATTTCATACGTTACCTACGTAAATTTCAACTAAGTTTTGTAATAAAGTACTTAGGTATTACTTCTGTATTTAAATTATTCCTTAATTATTTATTTGACAAAAAAAATGAAATTAATATACCTTTCATTATCCTTAGGTAACTTAAAAAATGATATATCTGAATCCTTTTGTTTGCTCATTATGCATCCATCTACGCAACAATTATAGTAGGTTCGAAGTTTTGCCATACACATATATTATTTTTAAATCACATTAATTTTTTTGAACTATTTTATCCTACTATTAAATACTAAACGCTAAAAAAATTACAAGTGTTTACAAAATACTATTTACGTAAACAGCGTTAAAAATACCTACCTACAACGCGCTAGCCCCGACTGCGTATTATTACACCCAAATTCACCCAAATCGCGATTTTAGGTAATTATTTCACGCAGGTAGCAAGAGTGACAGAGGGCTGTTAACAATTAGTTCATTATTTTCTTTCTTCAAGATTTAAATACAACCTAAATAAATACATTCCACTTAGCTCTCATTCATTTACACAATAGTTTCTTCAAGTTTATTAGTCAGATAGATATCACAATTTTTTAGTTTCTTCTTTCTTCACCAAAGTAAATTATGATAAATAATTAGTCAAATACAGTCCACTTAGCTCTCCATCAACTACAATACATACCAATGATAATCGTTCACATATTTATTTATCTATAATAGCAGTGTTCCCTTTCAAGCTTTCTTAACGTACTAATTTCTATTTTTATAGCTAGTGGAGTAATTTTTTCCTTACACTTAAAACCCTAAATATAGTGACGTATTTTTTTTTGTCTCTTTCTGCGACACGCTATGGCGGTGTCTATAGGTTTCTTTGTCTACAGACCGATTTACACTTCGACAAGTACAGTAGCGAGTTAACTTGCGAACCTGGCGAGCTAAGTTTGAACCTCATTTGAACGACAATAAACGAGTTAATTAGCAAGTTAACGATGAAGTTGAACGGGATAGCCGGCCGAGCTATTTTTCCGCGAGTTAAGTGCGAAGTGCTGCCCTCCCGCGCGTCTCCCGCCACCCGCAACTAAACTCGCCGTTCGTGTAAACGAGCGAGTTTAGTTCAGTGCATAAGTTGACAGGACGCAACGTTTGCGCGCTAAAACGAACAATTGTACTTTTGTAATGAAACTCGCCACAAAGTTTGTACCATACTGTTTATTGAATATTTATACGTTATATATTGAGTTTTAGTAATAAAATGGACGGATGATATCACCTATAAATTCGTACAGGAGTATTTAGAACACGAATGTTTATATAGTATCTAGTAGAAGTTCAAATTGTAAAATTAAACCTGCTCGCGATGCTGCACTCATGAAAATTCTTTAACAACTTCTCTGACTGGATCATATAATTCTTGACGTAATCCTAGAACCATCTTAAACGAAAACCGAAAAAAATTCTGTAGTCTTGAAACGTCATACTCCAACGAACTCTATGAACTAATGTCCTTAAAGCGCTTATTACACTATACAATTTTTAGGAAATCTAATTAGGAACCTAAATTGGAAGCTAGTGATCACACTACACTAAATTGGATTCTAAATCGTGACGAACCGCATTCGTAAAGAAGTATCGACGGGGTTGCACGTTTGATCGACGGCGCCGTATTTATTAAAACAGCAGAAAATAGGACTTGCCTTAGCCATGGTGGGAACAATGGATATTAAAAGAAGAGAAAAGAGTACTTGTGATTGAGAAAAAACTGTCCAATATGAATATAATTAAGTATATATTTTTAGATTCTAAGCAGTTTTTTTATAGGATAGGATGACAAACTAGCATACAGCCCACCTGATGGTAAGTGGTTGCTGCGGCCCATGGACATCTACATCTATCTCCGATAACAAATCAAAATGCAGATGTGTTGTCACCTGTGACGATTAAGATGGAATGCCTCGTTTTCAGTAAAAAGGGTCTCCGGTTCTCTACACTCGCCATACGAAACACTTTACGCTGGTATTCTGTGGGAGCGTGGTGCTTCCTCGGTCGAGCCGACTCATTCGTGCTACAACTATACTACTAATATAACTGCAGCATGGCTCTACCACCTATAAACAGTTTGAATATTTGTTAAGTTTGGTATCAAAACATATTGAAAAAGTCACGATATTTCGATAAAGTGTGAGTACCAAAGAATGTTTGATGGTGACATTACGTTTTATAGTCACCGGAAGTTAATATTAAGATTTAAAGTACTGCTCTCTGATATCAGACTTCTATCAAAACTTCAAGACATCCGCTTGTATCAAAGCGCGGGCGTCGACTGGTTGTTCTAAATCGTAACGTTGCGATTACACTGTCCTAAATTGTAAACAATTTAGGAAGTACTGCGATTGGGACCTCCAATTTGACTAAATCGGATCCTAACTGTTCTAACTACGATTACACCTTCCTATTTCCTAATTAGATTTCCTAAAAATTGTATAGGCTTGTAATAAGCGCTTAACTAAACTCGCCACGAAGACATTGTTTGAACGCTGCTGCCCACTTAACCGTTTACTGTCAACTGCCCTGTAACTAAACTCGCCACTGTACTTGTTGAAGTGTAAATCGGTCTCGATTCAGGGTATACAAAAAGTACTCTGTGAAATGAACTGTCTGTCAAAAATCAAAATGAAATTTGTATGGTTTTAAAAAAAAATTACTTTATTTGATAATTTTTATTATATTGAATATTTTACATACAGTTTTATTTATAAGTTATATAATTTATTCGGTTAAAATGTCTGATATTATTGAAAATGAAGAGATAGATAAAGACATAGTTGAACAAAATGTAATAGAGGAACAATTTTCAAAAAAATACGACTTATTGACTGAAACTGCAGTGGCCCATAAGAAAACTTATATAAATAAACTAAGTGGCACGAAGTGAGTCTTTAAGGATTACGACTACAAAATTGTAAAGTAAAATAAATATTACCTTTATTCTCTTAAACAATATTGTATCCATATGATGCCCTAATGTAATACGCGTGCCTTTTTACAAGTAAATAATTTTTCTATCATAAGCTACTATGAATAAGGCAATATGTTAGTAAATATGCCTCATTCATAGTAGAAAGAAGAAAAAAATGGTGTCAAA
Organism: Parnassius apollo; assembly: GCA_907164705.1. Lineage (NCBI taxonomy): Eukaryota > Metazoa > Arthropoda > Insecta > Lepidoptera > Papilionidae > Parnassius > Parnassius apollo. The sequence goes on from CAJQZP010001584.1 coordinate 4,526,715, forward strand.
TATACTATCGCTATTCATTACTGCTACAAAGAAAATTTTATAATTATATTCTATTAGTCATTTTGTTTAAGCTATGTGAGACAAATTGATATCACCTTAGCAAGTTATTGAAACTGATATTTATCAATGTGTTTTAGTGCTATCCAGCATTGTTATTCACAAAATTGAGATCTTGGATTATTAATAAAGAGAGTACATGCAATATTGTTACGGTTATCTCGGCAAACAACAAATGTTTATTAAATCTTCGTCTTAATGTGTTCATTAAATCTTCATGTTAATGTGTGCACATCATAAGTTCTAGAGTTTACTAAGACCGCCAAAGGACTGAAGACTGAAGGTCTTAGTGGACATTTACTTGCCATTAATAAAATTAATTGAGAATATAGGCTGTTGTTGCTATTGACATAAGTGAGACATTGGGTTACCAATTTTTTTATCACATTATCCTCTCAAAAGTCTACTGCTGAACCAGGCCTCCCACATAGATTGTCTTGTAGAGGCCATAGTTACCATGCTTGGCAAGCAGGTTGACAACTGCATTTTTTTCCATAGTTATCAGGAAAATGCTGCTGCTTATCTCCTGGTTCACCTCTGTTGCCTCTTATAACAGCCGTGGGCTGATATGTGATAGTGAATATTATTTGACTGTCACTACATACAAGACACTTTTTATTGGTGATTCTGTTAACACAATTACTTATAGAGTAATACATTATTTTACATTATTATTTATGGTTCTTTTGGCGTACAGGAAATGCAAATATTTTAGCTTCTCTATATTAGGTATAGTATTATAAAGTAGGGTTAAGAAAAATGATGAGGTTCTTTAAGCTTCTTCTAATAATTAAACCTATTTTTTAAATTATTGACTTGAATGCATGTGTCCCCTGTGAATATTTTAAGTTATAATGCTACTAGAAATCTATGGAATACTATTTAACATAAAAATTAAGAGACTATACAGTAAAAAGTGTACAGTCGAACCCCGGTAATACGGCCCCTGTCTGATCCAGCACCCTCTGTAATCCAACATGGTGTATTATTTATTATTGAATTTTTTTTCGACAATCTTCGCTAATGCATGATTGAACAAGATATAACTTGTATGCCCCACCACTATTGTGTACGATGCATAGCGTATTATTGTATTGGTTCTGATTGAAAAATTTGATTCTGAAAATGGTTGAAAAATCATAATTTTCCTCAAAAAGCATTATTGCTTCTTGATAATGCTCTTAAATTGATACTTCTTAAATTGATTGATTCAAAATTTTTGATTATTTTAGTATGTACATTTATTTGTACACAATTATTTCCTAATGTAAAGTTATTGCATATTTTTGTAAGTTCTATTGCATTAATGACATTAATTTTATAATAGAATGTTAGCTCTCTATTGTGTTGTTTAATTTACTAAATTTGACATTTATAATGAAGTATGATTTGTACTTCAGAGTACAAATATTAATTCATTATATTATATGTAATACATATATATAACACAAAAAATCGTATCATTAGCTCTGTAATTTGTCGGATTAGAAGGTACTCTTTTGTAAAAAATTTGGGACTTTTGGACACTGCCCTACAAAATGTTTGTGGGATTACTGGGATCCACTGTATATATTATAGTATTGTTTATGTTTTTAAATAAACAATACTGTTTATATATTACTGTTTCAGTACATAATACAATCTAATCATTGTTTAATTTAATTTGACAGACTTGTTTACTATTGTTTAATTTGCAAATTTTGATAAAGATAAAAATCTAGAAAAAGTCTAAAAATGATCTCTTGAATAATTTTGTTAGAAATTGAAATCAAGGTCCAAATACTTTTATCTGAATTACCCTTTACATTTTTGAAAGTCAAGAAAGCTATGCCAATCATAAATTTGGTCAATATAGATACATATTTTTATTTTAAATGTAAAAAGAATAAGTGATAAAAATATAAGAAGGAAGTCAATCTTTTCAGATCTTTGAAATTTGCTCTAAGTCTCCCGGACAACAGTATAGAAGTATACGAATTGAACAATACATCATTAAGCCGTGTCTGCCGTCTAAGTGGACATGAGAAAACTTTAACAGAAGTTGTGTTAAGTCCCAAAGAAGATAACATTCTTTACTCAGCAGGAGAGGATGGTATAGTTAAGATGTGGGACACTAGAACAAGTGGGATCTGTGTGCAAGACTATAAAGGTATTGTATTCACCAATCAATTATACATATTACCTACATCACCCAAAATAACTGACATGAAAAACTTAATTAACTAAATTGTTTTGTTTTAAATTATGATTTTCTTTTTTGTAGGTTCACAAAGAGCTCAGAACATATAAAATATAACTGAAATAAGACCTGATTGAAATAAACATTAATTAAATATACTTATGTAAATTATGTAGTTTGTAAAATAATGACATTTTAAAAATATTTATTGGCTTTTGACATTGTATTATTTTATTATACAATACAACTGTAATATGGTTTAAAAAGAGACCCAGAGTTTCCTATTGATTATTCCAGTCTTGTATTTGCAAACTAGTGTAGATTCTGGCCATTCATAAATAGAAATTTGGTCAAACTACTAAATTTGGTCAATATAATAAATTAAAAAATAGTTGTTTATAATTTAGGATTTAAATAATCCAATATCTGCCTTCTTATTTTAGATGAAGAAGAAGAAATGATTCGTCCATATGAATGTATGGACGTTTCGCATAACGGTCGCGTGCTCTGCGCCGGCAGTCAGTTAGTAGAGGATGACGCCTACCTTGTGTTTTGGGATCAACGTGTCACTAAACCACTTGGCGGGTACTGGAATTCACATACAGATGATATCACACAGGTAAAAATTAATGAACTGGATATATTTCTTTATAATTCTTCTCTTTACACTTACGTTTACAGAAGTAGTCTTTAATGTTACCCTAATATTTTTATATTGATGCAACTAACACATATGTGAGCATTAAAATTGTACTCTTTTTATATACCAGATGGCTGTATAAGCATCCCAATTACGCCAAAATTTGAATTTTTTGAAAACAACAGTACCTACAGACGAAGAAATTGACTTGTGGAAGAACCTTTCCATAAGCTTTTTGCATTTTACTAAATGTACTTATCTAAACTGCTGCATGTTAGTTACATACTATACTGATTATTAGTAATAGAATGAAATATTAATAAATGACCGTCGAATTAATGACATCGATGCATAGCGCAAACCGGTGATAAATAAATAATTGATATCTGTATCTTGCCATGCCAACACATTTTGTTTGTTTGATGTTGCCTATTTAGTCAGAGTTTGGTGAGAAAATATGCAAAGCAATAGTATTGTAATGTAGTAGCAGCTCACAGATATAATTTAATTTTGCTGTCAAAATGATCGATCGAAATATGGTCTATGGAGGTTTGGGACATTTCGCGACCCGATCAAGGGTGCATCGGGAAGTACCCCTAAAAATCGGGACGTTCCGTACAAATCAGGACACTTGGCAATACTAGTTTACGCTATTTATTTATTTTATTTATTTAATCTTCATTATACACCTTATATACTAAGTGATATAAAGGGCGGACTTAATGCCTTATGGCATTCTCTGCCAGTCAACCCTGGATGATTTGAGAAACTGTGGCAGGTGTAATCAATCACTTCATAAATAAATAATAATGATATAAAACAAAATAAAATGCAAATGAATAGAATAGATATATAGTTAGTAAAATATACATACTTACTTAATATATAATATAGGATAAATAATAAATATATAAACGGGTACTTCTATACAAAACTATAAGTAAATAAAATATTATGAGACAAAAATAAAATAACACAATACATATTAAAATACATTATACAAAATATTACTTATAAAGTGAAAGAGAAAAAAAAAACCACAAAAACAATAGTCGGATAGTCAGGTGGTATTATTCTTACGACAGAATTCTCGAACTAGTCTTAAAATAATTCTTGTTATTAGTTTTCTTGATATAAACAGGCAAGGCATTCCAGAGCAGTATAGACTGCACAGTTAAAGAGGAATTAAAGAAACCACTCCTATGTGGTGGAATACGAATTTTAAGACAATTTTTGGGAACGGGGAACTCTATTGTTAGTAGAATACAAATATTGAAAGTTATCCTTAAGATTAGAGGGAGAATTGGGGTCATTTAAAATTGAATGTAGTACTTGCAAAGTTCGGGAGCTAGACCTTTGACGAATAGATAGCCATTTAAGCTTAGATCGGTACTGGGAAATATGGTCATACTTACGTAAGCCGAAAATGAATCTAATGCAATTGTTGAGAAGGCGCTCCAACTTATCGAGAAGATATTGAGATAGATCTCGGTAACACACATCCGCATAATCAATAATGGGTAATATCAAAGTCTGGCTTAGCAGAAGTTTAGTTTTAAAAGGCAGAAAGTTTTTGAGACGACAAAGAGAACGTAAGGTGGCAGTTACTTTACGGCTTGTTTCGGCAACTTGAACTTCCTAGCTTAAGGTATGGTCTATATGTAAGCCAAGATTTTTGACAGACTTACAAAATGGCAATAACGTGCCATTGTAAAATACGGGAGCAAGGTTATCGTTATTAATCTTAGCTAACATTCTGCTACTACCTATAACCATTGCTTTGCATTTAGATGGGTTTACCAAAAAACCATGTCTGTACGACCAATCTCTAATGGCATCGAGGTTGTGTTTGAGTTTATGAATATTATCATTAAGGTCGTTAACACTAGATTGCACATAGAGCTGAAGATCATCTGCATACAGATGGTACGAACAGTTGAGAACTGAAGTGATAGAATTTATTAATAAAGAAAACATTAAAGGAGAAAGTATTCCGCCTTGCGGCACGCCTGTTTCAATGTCAACCCATCTTGAGAACTCTTGTCCTAATCGTACTGATTGCTGGCGGCCGCGAAGTTAGGATGAAAACCATTCCAAAGCTGGGATTGAGAATCTAAGATTAGTTAGGAAGGCTATAAGGATATCGTGGTCGACTGTGTTAAAAGCATTTGAAAAGTCAACAAGCACTACCACCGTAAGCTTTTGCTCATCCATTCCCATTCTAATATCATCTGTAACTTTTATCAATGCAGTGGTAGTACTGTGACCTGCACGAAAGCCTGACTGATATTTATTCAGCAGATTGTGTTTGGTTATGAACATAGAGATTTGCTTGTGAACACAGGCTTCCAGAACTTTAGATAGGTATGGCAATATTGAAATTGGTCGGAAATGGGTAGGTAATGAGGGATTAGGTATTTTAGGAAGTGGTCGCAGAAATGCTTTTTTCCACTGAGTAGGATATTGACCTGAGTCAAGGGAATAGTTTATGACATGTGTGATTGCAGGCAAAAGGCACTCTAGGATCATGGATACCATAACCTTACTAACATCGCAACCCACAGCCTTGGATTTAATAGCTAGTACAGATTTCTGTATCTCATACTCAGTCACAGGTAAGAAGTGAAAAAAAGCAATAGGAGGATATGGCATGGATTGAATGGAAGCTATTGTCGTAGAACGAACTGTGGGATCCAAAGGAGAAGTAGAAATAAAGTGATGATTTATTTCATCCAGAGTGATTGATGGATCACGGTCAGATGTAAAGGCCTTACTAATACCTAGTGTTTTAAGAAATTTCCACACATCAGCGGTTGAAGAGTTTGCAATATTACTATGGATATAACGGCGTTTAGCATTTCGTATCATCTGATTGCATCTGTTTCTTAGCACTCTGTAGCGATCCCAGCTCAGTCCTGTGTACGATGCTTCTTAACTTTCATAAAAGCCCGATCTCGCCTAGTCATTGCCAACCTTACGGCCTCAGTCATCCACGGGGCTGGTGAAAGCTTCACTCTTACTTGATGTTTGGGAGCGTGTTTGTTGTACAGACCAAGAACTATATTATTAAGGATTGACAATTTATCGTCAATACAAGTTGATTTAAATAAAGAGGTTAATTCAATACGATAGGCGTCACTTTTAAGTTTATCAAAATCCATTCTAGAGAAATTACGAATGTATAGTACGACGGGATTGAGTTTAGGAGAAATCAGCTTATATGATATATATATATATATATATATATATATATATATATATATATAAGATCATGTCGTGAAAAAGCAGGAGCCGATAGTTGTCCGTGCTTAATGACATAATCGGGAGAAGCCGTGATAATATGACCAATCAATGAGTCATCAGTGTCAATGTTGTGGTGAGTTGCCGTTAAGGGGAGAATTTGGAGATCGACTGACTCTATGATTGACGGAAACTTTTGAGAACGAGAAGAATTTCTCAACAAATCAGTATTGAAATCACCCATTATTATGCAGTGCGTGTACTCAGATGAAGTGGAGGTGAGGGCGCTTTCAAGAGCGTCGAAAAAATTAACAGCAGGTGGACAGTATACTACCCCAAGAATTGCCTTTACACCTTTGATATCAATTTCCAGGAACAGATACTCCGGTGAGGCAGAATACGCAGATGGAGAAGTTAAAATTATTTTATAAGGGATGTTTGCTCTAAGGTATATGGGAACACCACCTCCTCCTTTTTTCAAATCGGTCGTTACTCATGAACTTAAACATGAAGTTTTCGACGCAAATCGCATATGCCCTCTTAAGATGTTCTAAAAATGCAGTTACTTTGTCTGATGGTAAAATTGTGATGTATCGTCTATGTACCGCTTGTAGATCCTTAGTGTAACAGGTGCAGTAAGGCGGGCTTTCTCCTGAAAGTCTTCCATGAATATATCGGCGACAATGGGAGATACAGGTGAGCCCATCGCAGCGCCTTCTACTTGCTTGTAAAACTCTTCCTTCCACGAGAGATAGCCGGATGTAAGGCAATGTCTTAGTAGTACTGCATATTCTGCCACGAAACTGTGACGCTCCCGCAGTTAAAAATTCGAAAAGTGGTAAAAAGTTAACGGATTTCCGTGTTCTTAGTGTCAAAATTTGCGTATTAACGAGACGCATGTTTAGCCGCAAAACAGTTTTTAGTGATTTTGCAAGTGAAAAACAGTTTTCATATTAGCAAAACAGTAAATCGCGTGCGGCGTTCGATTAGTCGCCACAACCTGCTATTTTTTTAAGTGATTTTTGTGCGCCACCTGGGGACACATCATCCTCCAAAAATTTAGAATTTTGGATAAAGGACATCTGAGTTATTAGAGGCAAACCGAAAACCACGGGGTAGGTGATTTCGTGAACCAGGAGTCTGCGGCTGGAATTGAAGGTGTCGCTTGCGGTATCTCGGAAAGCTTTTTTCGGAAGTGTATATCCTCGGAATAACCACACTTTTCCAGATGGTATCCCACATCTTGTAAGTTTGGACTCTAATAACTTTTATTTTTGAGTGACGACCCCCCTTAATTTTTTTTGTATATAAAGGAGAAACTCATGCCCTCCCTGGGGGTGAAATTTCAAATTTTTTAGATAAACAGTCTTTTAATAGTGAATTTTTTTGTAAACATCCCTTTTGCCATTCCGTGATAAGTTTGTTTTGCGTGTAGTGGCTAGCTAAACCGTAAGCGCTAGCTCAACAAAAATGAAATTGTCGTTCACTTTATTAGTTAGGAATACGTTGATTTATATCCATTTTACTTTTTTTTTCTTCTTTTATTTTATTTCATGCCCAACCACACAATAAGGTCCACTTTTTTTATTATCCTATTTTAATTTTGCATTTAATATTACTTCTTTCCATGTTACAAATTTTACTTGTCTATTACTGCTTGCTAATTTAGTTGTAATATCCACTTGATATTTTTAATTAATTTTAGTGGACTTTATATAGCTGATAAGTTCTTTTTTATATACTTACCTTTTTTCTATCTTTTAATATTATTAACATAAATGTTTAAATTATTATTTAATGTCTTTCCTTTAATAACGTATAATACAATAAATGTTACTTGATTAATGTATAATACAATATATCTTACTGTGTCGACTAGAGATTACTGTAAATAATTAACGTAAGTGTCATTGTAAAATAGTAAATTTGTAAATTAAAATTTATATAGACAGTGTGCTAACTATAGAAATATTATGTTAATTACTTATGTTTTTATTTAAATTTGTTTTAAGATTAAGTTGATTTACATTCACTTATGTTTTCTTTTACCTTTTGTGTTTATTATACATATTGTTTAATAAAAATATAACCAGTTTAGCTAACTGGTTATATTTTTTGTTAAACAATATGTCATATATAATAATCGTTAAATTTAGTTGAAGCATATTTTTGCCTTGTTATTATTTTTTCTATTATTATCGCCGCAATTACTGCCATTATACGAAAATTACAAAATATGTACATCAAAATTGATGTCTACTCTAGGTCACATATATTTAATTTTAATTGAAAATGATGAAGCATGAAGAATGAAAATTTAATGATTTCAAACAAAATAAAGAAAAAATAATTTTATCATCAATAGTCTTGTTATTTGTATTCCTAATACTATGTTAAAATATTTAACATGCTTTGCTAAAGACAACATATATCTTAATTTAAAACTAACTTTGCTAAGTTTGATAACTATTTTAAATCATTATACCTAAACTATAGTATAGACCGATTCTATTATCACTGAATATGACTTGATCATGGACTCAGCTTGGATATTGTTGACACAACCTATGGTAATTAAATCATGGCATTGAGCTATTGAGACTCAATAGCTCAATGGTTAAGGGGTAACTACAATCTGAAAGGTTATATAATCTTTAAACGTGACGACTATAGTCTCATGGGACCACCTGTAAGACTATTGTGGCACATAAACATTACGGTTATTTCTGGGGGAAAGGGGAATATTAGATGAATATGATACTATTCTTTATTTAGAAAAAACTTGATTATTAGGTATTTTAAAAACTATAACTTGTTTATTATTATCAGTTGAACAATTATTGTAGACCCTTTTCTTGTATGGTAGGTGAAATATATCAACATGGGTACAGTCAATAGCCCTAAGAATGTCTGGCAGACCATGCTCTGCTAGGTACCCTCTAGCTACATTTTGCCTTGCTAGCCCGGAAATGATATTCACTTCAGTATTAGTCAAAAATAAAATGGAAGAAGTAGATGCACTAAACTTGTATTTACCTACACAAGAGGCTAATCAAAGTATATTGCTCCCCACAATCTAATGATGGCCCCAATAACTTAGGTCAAGTATTTGCTGATTATTTGTTGTTTGAACAATAGACATTCCATAGTTTTGACTCGTACCTCTCTGGTAACTACCATCTGCCAAGAGACTGAAAGATGTAAAGTACGAAGTAAGTTTTCGCAAATAATCTTGTTACTGTCACTTCTAATGTTCCGATAATTTCAAACGTCATTAAAAAAAAGTTTGGAAAATCCAAAAGTGCCTGACTGAATTACATGAGCTTTTCTTTTAAATTTAACTATGTTATTACAGTAATTCACTTACAACGGCGGCCGAGCCCGCAGTGAGTCAAAGTGTATCTGTATTTAGTAAAATATTTTATTTAAATATTTTGGATTTTTTCAGCCGAAATAATTAATTATAACTGAACAAATTCATGGCTTCCCAAATGATAGATGAATAGATTCAAAAATAGATTGAGTTGAATAATTGATACTTTCAAAATTTATATATCCACTACCCCATATCTTCCCGTGGGTGTCGTAAGAGGTGACAGAGGGAGACAGGCAGGAGATGGGGCAGCATCTTTCTGATAACAACAATATTATAATATAAACACCGCGGTTGCCAGCCCGCTCGCCAAGCGTAGCAACTACGGCAAATATCCCCCCATGAATAACGACGCAAACAAACGGCCCCCAGTCCCCGGTGGGCCCGCTATTCCTGGCTACGGTGGCGACCATGGTAACGGCGGGGCAGGGGGATGCTAAGAATCTCTGGTGGAGGTTCGGTTGCCACCTACGACGACTCGACCTGGCAACATATAACGCACGCACCCTAAGGACTGACGAGAAGATACTGGAGCTGGAAGAAGAAGTAGACAAGTTGCGCTGGCATATTATTGGATTATTCGAAGTCCGAAGAGAGGGGGAGGACACGGTAATCCTCGAGTCCGGCAACTTATTCTATCACCGGGAGGGCGATCGTCAGTACCAAGGAGGTGTCGGATTTATCATCCACAAGTCTCGTCAACTACGTTGTAAAGATTGAGAGTGTGTCGGCGAGGGTCGCGTACCTGATACTCAGAATCATCAAACGGTATTCGCTGAAGGTCATACAGGTTTACTTACGCACCAACCTCGGCACATCCCGATAAGGAAGTGGAGGAAATGTATTGTAATGTATGTAGGATATTTCCAGAGCCATGTATTCCTCCAAAACCCACTACACGGTGTTGATGTGAGACTTCAACGCAAAACTAGGCACAAGAGAAAGCGGTGAGCTAAACCTAGGGAAATTTGGAGTAGGGCAACGGAACCGTAGGGGCCAGCAGCTGGCCGACTTTCATGGAGAAAGGGGACTCTTTATGATGAACTCTTTCTTCCAGAAGCGGTCCCACAGGAAGTGCACCTGGTCGAGCCCCGACGGTTCGGCAAAAAATGAGATTGACTTCATTATGACGACCAGACGCCAACTGTTCAGTGATGTCTCAGTGATCGCAAGGGATCGCAAAACTGGCAGCGATCACCTAATGGTTAGAGGCACACTGAACCTGAACGTTAAGTTGGAGAGGTCTCGTCTAATGAAGTCAACGCTCCGTACCCCTCGTGCTCTAATCCAAAATTCCGAAACTTTTCAGCTCGAGTTACGTAACCGCTTTCAGTGCCTAGAAGATTGCAAAGCAGTGGAAGATATGAATGACAAGCTCGTGGAAACTGTCCATGCGGTCGGAACTAAGTTCTGCAAGATCCGCCGCAGAAGAATACAAAAACTTTCCGATCACACTCTTTAATCTCATGGCTGTTAGACGGGAGATGAGGCTGCAATCGTCAACAGATTTGACAGCATACAGGCAACTGAACAGACAGATCTCCAAATGCATGCGGCGAGACTTGCGCAACTTCAATACTGCTCTATTCTTCTATTGAAGAAGCGATCGAGCGGAACCAGGGCTCCAAAGTCTCCAGAGATCTGTCTGCCAGTAAGAGCCAACTGTCAAAGCTGAAGACTGAGTGTGGCAGCATCGTTTCCGGGACACCTGAGATTCTGAGTGAGATTTAGAGGTTCTATGGGCTGTACACTGCTGCTGTACACATGATCGTTGGAGCCACACGCAAGTGTGAGTAACGATCCAAGAGCAAGTCTTATCCGACACTATTCCGATGATATCCCGGACGTCAGTCTGAGCGAGATTAGAATGGCTCTCTAGCACCTTAAAAACGGCAAGTCCCCGGGCGAGGATGGAATTACAGCGGAGCTTCTGAAAGCGAGTGGAAAACCGGTACTTGAAGTCCTCCATGATAGCACTACTCCGGAGGCGTGGAGCAGAAGTGCGGTGGTCTCGTTCTTCAAGAAAGGTGACAACGCCCTCTTGAAGAACTACAGACCGATATCCCTTCTGAGCCGCGTCTACGTGCTGTTTTCGAGAGTCATTACGAATCGTCTCGCACGCAGACTCGACGACTTCCAGCCTCCCGAACAAGCCGGTTTCCGAAAAGGCTTTAGTACCATAGACCACATACATACCTTTCAGCAAATTGTACAGAAGTCCGAAGAGTACAATCTGCCACTTTGCCTGGCGTATGTGGACTATGAGAAAGCCTTTGATTCCGTCGAAATTTGGGCGGTGCTACAGTCTCTTCAACGGTGCCAAGTTGACTGTCGGAGTGCTGAAGTGTACGTACAGTAGGGCTACGATGGCTATGCGAGTACAGAACCAGAGTACGAAACCTATCCAAATGCAGATAGGTGTAAGACAGGGTGACGTTATTTCCCTGAAACTCTTCACCGCTGCATTGGAAGACGTTTTCAAGCTACTGGACTGGAAAGGATACGGTATTAACATCAATGGCGAGTACATCACTCACCTTCGATTTGCCGACGATATAGTCCTTATGGCTGAATTGCTAGAAGACTTAAGCAGTATGCTCAATGACCTCAATAGTGTCTCCCAACGGATAGGTCTTAAGATGAACATGGACAAAACAAAGATCATGTTTAATGTCCATGTCACACCTATGCCGGTAGTTGTTGGGAGCACTAAGCTCGAAGTTGTTGACGAGTACGTTTACCTGGGACAAATAGTCCGACTAGGTAAGTCCAACTTCGACCGAGAGGTCAATCGACGGATTCAACTCGGCTGGGCAGCGTTCGGGAAATTACGACGCATATTCTCGTCAGGTATACCTCAAAACCTGAAAACTAAGTTGTACAACCAGTGCGTGTTACCAGTGATGACCTACGAAACCGAGACGTGGTCCTTTACTGCTGGCCGTATGAGGACGCTCAAAATCACTTAGCGAGCTATGGAGTGGGCTATGCTCGGAGTTTCTCTGCGTGATAAACTTAGAAATGAGGATATCCGCAGTAGGACCAGAGTAACCGACATAGCCCAACGGATTAGTAAGCAGAAGTGGCAATGGGCCGGCCATATAGCTCGAAGAACCGACAACCGTAGGGGAAGAAGGGTTCTCGAGGGGCAGCCTCGTACCGGTAGGCGAAGTGTAGGGCGACCCACCACTAGATGGAGTGACGACCTGGTAAGACATGCAGGAAGTCGATGGATGCAGGTGGCTCAGGACTGTGCTTCCTGTGGCATTACTTGGGGGAGGCCTATGTTCAGCAGTGGACTTGTGAAGGGCTGTGGTGATGAAATGATGACCCCCCATGCGGACGTGATAAATCACTAAGCCACTAAAATCACTTTTTAATGTAAAAATAGCAGTTAATCGATTGAAAAAAAGTTCAACAACCATTTATCTTTCCGACAATGTGATTTTTATATCATTTATATGTTCAATATGATTGTTAGACACGATTTCATGCGACAAAACGTTATATCCTTGATTTTTAGGCGCTAGTAGAACATACATACGCGCTTTGCGATTAAGGCATGCAAAATAAAAGGTGTACAAAGGCGTCCTTGCTTTGAGTCACCTCAAATATCATCATTTCTATAAGATAGTAGTCAAGCGCTGGCTAAGAATCGTAAAAAAATCTTACGTAGTAGTTGGCTAAACATATCTATTTTTTTAAGTTTATTGTGCCATATTTCTGATTCTAGGTCAAATTTCACAAAGAGAAAATGGAGATTCTAGCAACTGGCTCTGTAGACGGTCTACTAAACGTATTCGACATAACAGAGCAAACGGAAGACGATGCGCTGACCTTTTCCATGAATGTAGAGAATTCAGTAGACAAGATCTCATGGCTTGATGAGAAGACAGCAGCTTGCATCACGCAGTCGAACGACTTGCAAGTGTGGAATATGGATAGCGGCGATTTGATCAAATGTTTTGATAGAGAGAAGATCGCTAGAAGTATAAAGGTAATTTTTTATTAGCAGATCAGCAGTTGAAACAACTGATATAACCCTGTATTCTGGTTTCAAGTGTGTAATTGTTCTATTTATGTTGTTGAATCAATCTGTTCTTAAATTGGTTTATGATCTGGAAACTTTTGAAAATCTGTGTTGAACTTTCTCCAGTTACTCAACATCTTTTTGATATAAGGATTTCGAATTTGCAATGCATATTCCAAAATAAGTCGAATATATGTTTCACATATTTTTAGCAACATTACTAGTGTGAGATGCCCGAAAAATTTTCTAATAAGGTATATGAAACTATTTGCTTTTTTAGTTACTGTAATATGATCTCATTTTAGATCGTTACATATATGCACACCTAAATCTTTTTGTACTTTTAACTTGTTCCTTATCTCTGGTAACTCATGGATTTTATAGATGTTGAAAGGATTTCGACGACACCGTTGACGATGGGACTAGAAGAAAATCGATCCCGATGAATAATAAATCATCTTTTCACAACGTTTTATTAGCTTGATTCACGCTCCGTCATGTTAGTACAGCTAAATGAAACAATAATTTCATAAAAAGGTTCATGTAAATACTGAAAAATAAAACCAACAGTGAAAATTAAAATGATACCAGCTGATTATAGGGTCAATAAACGCACGGACGCTGAACTCTTTTATTGAACTCGATACGAAACAATGCATAGGTATTACTGTACTTCGCTCACTTTCTACCTTTCCCTTTCACGAACGTGCTGCTGACGCCCGGCCGACCTGTGTCGCCACGCAATTTACAATGCCAACATGTGGGGAATTCCCCAAATTAAGGGGATAATAAAGTTGGTTGGGGATTGGTATTATGTGGAGCTTTTGAAAATAGATTGCCCGGGCAAAGTCAGTACCTTTTTTTTTTAAGAAATCTAAATACTTATCTTGACAATTTTGTTAGGTTACTTACGAATATCGAATGATTCATTTTTTTAATTATCTTCTTGCACAACATTTAATTTTCGAATTTATTTTGGCACCCTTTGTGTATCATTTAATGCTTTTCATTTCTTTAATTTTTTAATTTAACGCAGAGTATATGGAGCTACTGTGGTCCTTTTAATGGCAATAAGGGAAGGAATTAAAAATACTCCATTGAGTAAAATGCTTGTTAGAAAAATATGAAAAGTGTGAAGAAAAAATGTTGGTTAAAAAAATAAATTTTATAAAATTAGTTGAATATTGTTTCATTACTTAAAATAAAATTGAGGGGGATTTGACATGGATTTTCGGGGAATTTGACAAATAGATGTTGGCAACGCTGCAACGTGTTGCGGCGTTGTTAAATCGAAATTTAGTTACTCAAATTTGCAGAGGAAATATGAATTAGAGGTGGCAATAACAATAAAACTTGGAAGTAATTTTAATAGTTTGACTTACCTCTTTTTAAATTCTAAGTATGGACGGATTAAATAAAGGAAATTCAATTAAAATAAAATAAAAAAAAATTATTTTTTAGATTAATTCTGATAGATTAATTAAATATCGATCATTATTGCAATTGATTTTAACTATTTAATTATTCAGTACCATTTCATTTCTATTTTCTTGTATAAAATAACGGTGAAATTGTGTTTATAATTGTGTGAGTTACCCAATTAGGTACGTTTATTAATTTCAATAACATTTATGTATTAACGAACTGTTTGTTACGTCAGAGTACAATTGATTGTCTAATTGTATTAAAATTAATAAAGTGACTGTTCACTCTGAGGAGCGCATTTTAGATGTCGTTCTCCGGAATCCTGTTCGATGATGTGACAGAAACAGAAACTTTTTTATTCAATGTAGATTATAAACAATACTTATTGAAAGTCACTTTTCATTTACTACTGGTTCGCAAAAAAAAAACCTCTGTCCTGGGAAGAACCAGCAAAAAACAATGCTTACAATCAACAACACAAGACAAATTAGAAATAGCTTGGTAGCGCTCACCCTTCCCAGGGGTTATTATCATCCATAAATTCCTTAATATTATAATAACCCTTTTTATACAAACTTAGTTTAATAACATTTTTGAACTTTGCGTATGACAAATTTTGTACATTTTCTGGGATTTCGTTGTAAAAGCGTATACATCGCCCCAAGAATGAATTACTGACTCGGTGGAGTCGAGTAACTGGTACTACTTTTTTATTACTTAGCTTTTGTTTGTTCCTAGTATTTACAGAATGATTATCACTTATTTTTGCAAAACTACTTTTAGTTTTGTGTACGTATATTACATTTTCATAAATGTATTGAGAGGCCAGAGTAAAATTTCCTTAAATTTTTGTCTCAGTGACTCTTTTGGTTTTAAATTATATATTGCTCTAATGGCCCTCTTCTGTAAAATAAATATAATTTCAGTGTCCGTCGCGTGTCCCCATAGCAAAATATCATACGACATAATGCTATGGAAATAAGTAAACTTTACTAGCTGTTTCAACACTGGTCATTTGCATTTTGTTTAAGTAATGATTCGGCGACGGCAGGAGAAGAATTCAGTGAGTTAGTGGTTAAGATCGGAATATCAGTAAAATATTTCTCAAAAACCATTGCTGATCTGATTTAGTAAATTTATTGTTAAAACTTAACTGGTAGTTTGAATTTCGAGAGTTGACCTTACCAGTGTAGCGGCGCTGTCGTCGCGCCACTAGCACACCGAAACACACCGAAGCCTAAATCGCGCTATTAACATTCCGAATCATAGACAGTATATATAGAACTTCTCCGAACTATCACTCGGAGTGTTAGCCGCGCCCCGGGCAGAACACCTTGCCCGGCGGGAGATCTCCCCTTTTCCTTCCACGGCCACACCAGTTTCACTATTAATTATACTCCATGTCATTTTAATTTTATTAGAAGCAGTCTTTATTTTGTTGCTCAAATAAAATGACTTGGCTACGGAGCACACTATTTTAAATATTTTTGAATATTTTTTCTACGTATTCCCTAAATTCGACGCTAGGATTTCCTACTGTCGCCCATTCATTAAATGCCTTCTTGTAATTGTTCAAGGAAAATGTTTTAGAAGTAAAAGTATTATTAAATTCATTGCAAATAATTAAGCTTATTTGCAATGAATTTAATAATAATGTTCCATACAAAAAATCTGGATTATATATATAGGTATTAAAGTAATGGAAGTTTTTTTACTATGTTACTTCTAAACTTCTCCAAGCGGACTGGAACAAACACTACTTTTTTATCTACTTGCTTTTTGTGAACATAAAGTAACGAAACTAAGTCCACAGTGATCAGAGCTCAAATTTTGAATTATACATTTATTGAACGGCTTAACATTTGTAAAAATGTTATCTATACATGTTGCACTAGATTCAGCAATACGCGTTTGCCCCAAAAATAAATTAAAATAACCATAAGATTTAAACAATGATCTAAATTTAATATTTGTGGAGGAAGCTTCTAGGAGATTATTTTAGTCGTAGTTAGATTATTTTAAGTTAGGATATTAAAGTCTCCACATATTACAACAAATTTATTGTTTTTTAAGCTAAGCGAAAACTTCCTCCATATTTTTTTCAAAAGTATCATATAAAGAACATGGGGGTCTGTAAACACTCACGACAATGAGGTGCTTAAACTCAACACATGCTATTTCTACAGTTCGCTCAACAGAGAGGCTCACATCTTTACGTTCTTTACATGATATGAATTTACTAGCTAAAATTAAGGAGCCACCTCTTAAAACCGTTTCTCTATTGAAAGAACTGACCACCTGGTGGTTACTGAAGTTAAACATTAAATTATGAGCTTTTAACCAATGTTCAGTAACACATAAAATATGAATATTGTTGCAATTTAAGAACAATTCAATTTCTAGCCATCATGCCTATCATGCCTTGTATATTCTGATACAGGTGTAAATAATTTTTATTATCATTTTGTGGAGTCATACAATTGCAACTATTAAGGATTTGCAAGCTACATTCTAAATTACTTAAATTATTATAACTGCTAGAGATTACCTCTATTGTCTTATTTTATAATTTAAATTACTTGGAATTGATTCCAAATTGCAAAATTTTAATTACAAGATATTGGGTGCGTTTGGCAGAAAAAAGCGCTAGCAAGCGCTTACAAGCGCTAAAATAGTTTTCGGCCAGGACACGATTGCTACTTCAGTAGCGCTGACACAATCCGCCATTTTGCTTATTTAATTTGTTTGTTTTGAAGTAGAGTTTATAAGTTCTTTTGTGCAGTATTAGTTTTAAGTAATATAATGACTTGAATAAACATATACATGTTATTAAAAATTCATGATTGGTAAGTTTTTAATATGAATACTTTACAAACATATATTTAAATTAGGTTAGGTTCCCCGGTTAAAACTAACATCGTGTCCTGGAGGAAAATAGCTACTTACGCTTTGACAGCACTTACCGCTTACGATCGCCATTTTGTTTACAAGCGCTTGCTAGCGCTTTTTTCTGCCAAACGCACCCATTATATATAATAGTACGAAAACCGGACGTACCTGCAATTATGACGGGGAATGCTGCTGAATCCATGTAAACTTACCTTTCTGATAGCATTGCGTGACAAACGAGTACACAGTCTACCTGATGGTAAGTGGATACTGTGGCCCATAGACAACCACATTTATCCTCAATTAAGAAATAAAATGCAAATGCGTATTCTGTGATTCTGTGATGCGCTGGGTATTCTGTGATAGCGGGGTCCTATCCCGGTCGAGCCGACCCATTTGTGGTACAACTAGAATATAGCTGCAGCATGGCTCTACCACGTACCTCTTCAGGTACAACAGCACCATAAGTTATGGTAATTCACGGTTATTCAATTTGATATTGTATATGTGCCTCTGCGACTGATGTGGTAGACAGTACAGATAAGCACCGAAGCACCCGCGCCTGAAAATTAGCGGTGTTAGTCTGTAGGTGAGTCTTCCTACTCGTTGCTGCATCCAAACTTCAAAGAACAGCAGGTTCTCCGACGCGTTTTCATTTATAGCGTTCCTCTAGACAAATGCGGAAAAGCATTTTTTCGTTCCTGCTGTTTAATTAAATGGAACGTCTCTTCTGGTTAACTACCACTGCTCTTGCGGAAATCACGGAATCCGAGCAGATGTTTGGGTAGCCAAGTCTTTGGCTGAGTTAATATATAAATAATAACAGCACATTTGCTATTTGCTATCTGTCTTAAATTATATTTGGATAGGTAATACCTATCTGTAGTCAAAATTTTCTTAATTAAATTATTAATGTCTATTAAATTAATTTTATTAGTATAATTGTTACAATTAAATATCAAATTTAAATTATTGTTACATGACAAGTTATTCATTAATAAATTTAAGTCATATCTTATTTTATTCTCCTGTGGCCAACCCTGTATGTAAGACAATGTAAACAAGATAATTTTATGTACATTTAAAGTATTGAGGTATTCAATATATTTTAATACTTAATTGATTTTTGTTACGTTGCCTCTTCTCCCAACAAGAATTATTACTGTGCTATTAGGACAAAACTTACCAGTTAAAACTTTATTCATTATATGACTAAAGGATGCCTCAGGCATACAATAATTACTAATCAGTTGTCCTTTTAAATGGTTATATGCCCAAATTTTTACCTATGTCATCACAATACATAATAACTTTATGTTTTTTCAATATTTAAACTAGTTTTTAAGTTTTTATTCTTTGTTTTGGCACCGTCATAGAGTGTTGGTGAAAATAAGGAGTCACATTGTCTCCGATGAACATGGTATGGAGCGCTGATTCTCAGTCTGATGTTTTTTTAAGGAGTCAAAGCGCTCCTCATTGTATTTACATGACTTTACCAGATCATTCATGGTCAATATGTGTTCTTTTATCTCAACCTGAGCCGATGCATATTTATTTAAGATAATTTGTAAGGAGTTTTTAAGCGACAAAACTTCTGAATTGAGACACTCTGTTTCAGTCTCATAACAGTTTTTTGTATTTTCCACCTCAATTGAATATAATTTAAGTTTATTATATTTAATTTAAGTTTAATATAATTTAGTCTCTGCCTACCCCTCTGGGTAACAGGCGGGAGTGTTTATGTTTTATGTTATTAGTATGTTTAATTAGCTTTATTCACACTCTTTCATGTTAGTACAGCTAAATCAAACGATAATAAAAAAAAAATTTCATGATTGACCAGCGAAGAAACTTCAATACCTGAAAACAGCTGATAAAGGGTGAATAAACGCGTGACACCGAACGCTGGCACGCAACCCACGATCGTACCAGTACCTAACGGCGCCTCTACACGTTGTCCAACACAGTGGCGAATGTAGTGGCCAATAGCATTGGCCAACGTGTAGACGGGGTGTTTGGGCTTCATTGGTATGTATTGGAACGATGGCCCGCAAGTTGTCGCGAGATCCGTGTGGTGTCGGTTTTTTACAAAAGATCAAAGGATTGTTGGCAGAGTTTGGTCGCCGCGTCCACACGTTGGCCGCGCGTTTAGTTTGCTACAAGCTCCCAGAGTGATTACACGCATCTGATTTAAATTTTATATTCAAGCTTTGTAGGGTGGATGCCCCAATTACCAGCCTTTTAGTGCCAATTTCAACTTTAAACATTCCTACTACTTTAATTAGCACGATTTAATTATTATTGAACATTTGTTTTAATCAATAAGCTATTTATTTAAAAAAAATTAACGTTTTTTCACAATCATATTATTACAAGAACAATTTTAAAATGAAAAAAAATGAAGCACGTCGTTTATACGTGGTAGAACCATGCAATTATATTAGAAGTATAGTTGCAGCACGAAGGTCGGCTCGACCGGGGAAGGACCACGCTCTCACAGAATATCGGCGTAAAATAGTAGCTTAATGATGCTGTGTTTCGTATAGTGAGTCTAGAGAACCAGAGACCCTTTTTAAAGGAAACGAGGCATTTCATCTTAGACCCCACGGGTGACAACGCATCTGCATTTTGATTCGTAATCGAGGATAGATGTAGATGTCTGTGGGCCACAGTAACCACTTACCATCAGGTGGACTGTGTGCTCGTTTGTCACACCCTATCCTATAAAAAAACGTCGATTTCTTATAATTTAATCGTGAAAGATTTCGAATCATCATCATCATCGTTACAGCTGTTCACAAGTCTACTACTGAACATCCTCCTCCACAGACAGCCGCAAAGCATGGTCCTGAGCCACTTTGCTCATAATGAGTTTTTCATTTATGTTCTAAGTTATAATTAGTACCTATTATTAAGTCAGTGTTAATTATATTTATTGCTATTGTTTTTGTCTTTCTCAAAAAATAATTAAATTACCAAATAAATTATAAGGTGTTTTTATATACATCAAATGTCTGATAGAAATGCAAGTACATATTTTGCTAAACTTTAAAATCAAAACACAATTTTAAAACATAGACTAATCGATTATAACTCCTTTAACTTTAAAATAAGTTAAGTTCTTATTAATGGTATTTATTCCAGTTTATGATGCATGTAAAGAATAAATAAAGCTAATCGTATATCTATTTACAACCCCATTAATATCCACTAATATTTTATAATTCTTTTATAAAAACGTTAACCCCACACTAGGATTTTCTCCCGCATCGCGCAGGCAGTTTACAAACATAAATTGCACAAGGACACACATTCGGACCCGAAACATTTATTTGTAGGACATACAAATACTTCGGGATCGGACCCGCGGCGCCCGGCGCAGCCACTCATTGCTGAGCCACTGCGCCACGGTGCTTATAAATTCGTCCGCACATTAGCCCGAACCGAAGTAAACTGAACGATCTTCCAACGTGTGGACGCCGTCACCAACTCTCGACCAATATATTCGCCACTCCATTCGCCACTGTGTTGGCCAACGTGTAGAGGCGACATAATAATTTACAACACTTCTGAATACCTAACTTATCTACTTAACCTACTGTTTTGCCACTGTTAGTCTCCACCTAGCCACTTTAATTCGAATTCACAGGTTAAATAAATCAAATATCTGGTTCGATTCCCCACTAATGAAAAATTTACTTAAATGAAATTTTAATAAGGATAGTCATGCTTTTTTATCCTTCGTCTTACCTGCACTACACACTACTGTTTATTATTCTGATAAATTCAGTTAAGTCACATCAATTCAAAACTAAATTATTTAAAAAAAATAGGTATTAAACAGCTTACCGATCTAAATCTTCGGTGGCCTTATGAGATGCGGCTCAAATTGTGCCTCATTAATTTCGAGGCAGATTTGGGCTCGGCGTTGCGTCTCCAAATTCAGGCGGGACATCATCGTGGGGTTTTCGACACAGTCCGCACGTAGTTTGTCGAAAATATCTACGATCCTTTGGCGCATTTCGTCAGTAATATCACACACAATTAAAACCCCTTTCTTTCACATACCCCCACAGAAAGAAATCTAACGGGGTGAGATCTGGTGAGCGACGTGGCCAAGTGTATGGGTTCCTAGTCTGCTCCGGTCAGGTCCAGCGATCATGAAATAGCTCGGTGAGGCGCTCACGGACGAACCTCACGACATGCACCATCATGCTGGAACCATGTGCGGCGATATTCAGGTCATAGGTATAGGTCGTCCAAAATGTCAACCAACACCTCATTTATAAAGTTTAGTTATCGCTGTCCGTTAATTCGCTGTGGCGGAAAAACTGGTCCTAGTATGCGATCCTTAAATAAACCTACACATACGTTAACTGACCATCGGGTTTGGTGCCCGGTTTGTCGAACAGTGTGCGGGTTAACCTCGCAATACACTTGAGTATTTCTTCGGTTACACAGGCCGTTTCTGGTAAATGTTTACTCGTCCGGCCAGATTACGTGCTCAATGAAACCAGACACATGTTTTTGCTGGTCTAACAACCAACGGTAGAAAACTCGCCGGCGGTCGTGATCGCCTGTAACTAAAGCTTGTACTTTGTGCACTTTGTATGGGCGCATTCGGTTACGCTTTAATACCCTGTGAACTGTCCAGAATGACACACTTGTTCCATGTCTTAACAATTTAGCAATACTTCGTGTATCCAGGTTCGGATTCCGGCGAACGACATCTGTAATGCGCTCCTCGGAGTGAACGGCCACTTGACTCGATTTTCGACACTCACTGAAATGCTGCTGTTATCAGACGAAAATCAGCTGGGTGTAAAGCGGTCGGAAATTTCTCTCGGTAAATTCGTTATACACGCGAAGCATTCCCGCGAGCTTCTCCAAGGCACATTAACATGTTGCCGTGTTCACGAGCGCTATAAACGTACGCGTTAGGCATTTTTAAAACAAAACAAGAAACACTAAACGTAACAACAAAAGTAATAATAACAAGAATTTAATAAACAAAACAACTGAACTGTTGCTCACGCGCACGTCAACACGGAAATATCTCAAAAACTAAAATTAATAATCGATTCCCGCCGAAACAAATGTCTACTGCGTAGTTCATGTATCCTTTCGGTAAGCATTGATCATTTCCACAGATCGTTAAACCGTTACGTCATTTCCAACTTTTATTTTATAACTAGTTATACCTACGACTAGACTTCAAATGGAATTTAGAAGTTATAGTTGTCATTTTTAATATAATTAGACAATCAATTGTACCCTAACGCAACAATCAGTTCGTTACTACAAAAGTGATATTGAAGTTAGTAAACGTACCTAATTGGGTACTCACTTAAACAATTATAAACACTATTTCATCCTTATCTTTGATTTTGTACAAGAAAATAGAAATTAAATGGTACTGAATAATTTAATTGTTAAAATAGATAGTTAATTAATCTATCAGAATTAATCTAAACAATAATTCTTTATTCAATAAAAAACAATATTTCGTTTTTAAACCGTCAGATACTTTGAATTTAAAAAGAGGTACGTTAAAAGTATTAAAAATTACTTACAAAGTTTATTGTGATTGCCACCTCGAATTCTTATGTCACATGCAAACAACTATTTGTCAAATTCTTCGAAAATTCATGACGAGTTCCCCAATTTAAGGACAAAACTGTATATATTTTGTAACAAGCGTTTTACTCCATGGAATATTTTTAATTCCTTCCTTTGTTACCATTAAAAAGTACCACAGTATCTGCATTTACTCTACTTTAAAAAAATAAAGAAATGAAAAGCATTAAATGATACACAAAACTTGCCGAAATAAATCCAAAAATTAAATGTCGTGCAATGAAGATAATTAAGAAAGTGAGCCATTCGATATTCATAGGTAACATTACAAAAATGTTAAGATAAAAGGCTATTATATTTCCCCGCATAACAATAATCCCCAACCAACTTTAAATTCCCTACAAATTGGGAAATTCCCCACATGTTGCCAACGCTGAACATGAGTAAATTCCACAGGGCGAGAAGACGCCGGGGACGAGTTGGCCGGGCGGCTTTAAAGTTTTTTTTCAACGGGATCGGTTTTCTTTATGTCTCATCATTAAAGGAATCGTTAGTACTATCGTCTATCTTCATTTTCGGGACCCTGTGACCCTGCAAAATGATAAGTTCAAAGATGCATACTAAATTTATTGGTTTGGCTAAATTCATTCGTCGTTATTGTCGTTCGTAAAGAGGGTGGATATGATTTGAATTTCGATAGATTTTAATTAATTAATTTAATTCAAATTTTTTGTTTTTATTTTTTTAAAAATACCATTGCCATCCGTTCACCCTATCTCTTCCAGACGGTAAATAAGGTATATAAAGGTAAATACAATATACAGTGATGTGGCGTTTTTGCAAAATGTCGAATTTTCGAATTGTCAAAATGTCGAAGTTTTATGTTTAGTCCCTCTAAAACCGAAGGACTAAACATAAAACTTATTATCCATTCATTGCGCCACATCCTGTATACTCGTAATTCTAATGCGTTCCATGAATATTTTAAAACGTAAAGTCTTTACTAAGGTAGTGTTAATCTATTTAAAAAATTGAGAATATTATGTGTTAATGTTGCAGAGGAGCCGCGCGGACGACTGCTACCTGGTGGACACGTTCACGTCCATCGACGACGTGCCCGTGCTGCTTGCCGGCTCGCACGGTGGCAACGAGTGAGTGTCACTGTCACCGCATGTACCAGGAAGAGAGAGAGTGAGAGAGAGAGAAGTATAGACTGTGCGAGAAAGAGAGAGAGTGAGAGATGGAGGGAGAGAGCGAGAGATGTGTTTTACATTCGAGCAAAGCGTGTCACTAATTGGTATATTTATTTTCGCTTTGGTGGTAACGCCCAGCTGTGTCAAGCCAGCCTAATTTCACTCCGCTCTTGTCAGTTTGCCGCACCATCTGACTATAAGAGCGAGAGGATAAAGAGTTTATAGAAGAGAGGGCATACGAGCATGCGGCTCATCTGATAGTAAGTGACTACCGCAACCCATGAACAACCGCAACACCAGGAGAATTGCAGGTGCGTTGCCGGCCTTTTAGAGAGGAGTAAGCTCTTTTCTTGAAGCTCCCTCAGTCGTATCGGTCCGGAAAAATCGCCGATAGTAAACAATTCCACAGAAAAGTTGTACGAAGAGGAAAACTCCTAGTAAAACGCACAGTGGTGAACCGCCAAGCATCCAGATGGTGAGGATGGTATCGTGAATTTTAACGCGATATGCGTTCGTGAAATTTGGCGGCTGGAACTAATCGGAACAATTCCTCAGAACACTCCCCTTTGTAGATGCGATAGAAAACGCAAAGGGATGCACCATCCCTACCCAGTACCAGTAAATCGAGCCGATCGGAAAACACTCGGTCGTCGACGATTCGAGCCGCTCTGCGCTGGATGAGGTCAAGTGGAAGGAGCTGGCACTGGGGAGCCCCAGCCCAAAAATGTGAACAGTATTCCATGTGAGGCCGCACCTGCGCCGTCGAAATATTGTCCCGCTTCTTCTGAGCACGCCAAGCTTTTTAGAGGCCAATTTTGTCCTTCCCCTCCAAGTGACCACGAAACTGCACGACACTCGATATTTCGACACCGAGGATTACGATACTGGCTGAGGTAACAAGAGACGAGAATGGCTATATTCTGAATGATGAAGTTTTGAGTCTAAAGAGATGGAAGGAATATTTTGAAAGAGTGTTTATGAGTGAGGAGACAACGTGTGTACTAAGTGAAGTAGAAACTCCGAAAGAAGAGGAAAGAGGTAGCGAGATAAGTATAGATGAAATAATGAAAGCAATGAAAAGCATGAAAGCAGGTAAGGCTGCCGGATATGATAGAGTTTCACTCGAAATGTTAAGGGCTGGAGAGGAAGTCGTGGCAGGCCTGCTGCACACCTTGTTTAATTTATGCTGGGAACTGAACCGGGGACCGGTAGACTGGTGCAAAGCCGTGATAGTCCCAGTATATAAGGGAAAAGAGTCGCAGCAGGACTGTAAAAACTACCGTGGCATCAGCCTTCTTAGCATTGTGGGAAAACTGTATGCTAAGGTACTAATTGAAAGGGTCATGAAAGAAACTGATGGAAAAATTTGGGATGTGCAAGCGGGATTTAGAAAGGGAATGGGATGTACAGATCAAGTCTTTTCCATGCGCATGATCGCGGAGAAGTTTTTGGTCAAAAACCAAAAGGTTTTTTGTGCGTTCATGGACTTGGAAAAGGCCTA
Source organism: Parnassius apollo (assembly GCA_907164705.1). Lineage (NCBI taxonomy): Eukaryota > Metazoa > Arthropoda > Insecta > Lepidoptera > Papilionidae > Parnassius > Parnassius apollo. The sequence goes on from CAJQZP010001584.1 coordinate 4,552,819, forward strand.
TGACATAGTGGATGGGGATGTGCTATGGCAAACACTGAACTCATTTGGGTTGAGCGCTGGCTTGAAACAGGCATTGGACTCTCTTTATAGGGACTCTAGTTAGGATCTTCTTGTTTGTCTAGTTTATTATCTTGTTGTATAGTCTTGTTAGGATCAACGGGGTCTACTCGGACTGGTTTGACATCCATAAAGGTGTCAGACAGGGCTGTGTGGCTTCCCCGTGGCTGTTCAACCTATTTATTGACAGTTGTTTGCAAAATTTGAAAGTTGAACAATGCGGTTTAAGAATGGGTGAGTTAACCGTCAAATGCCTTTTGTACGCCGATGATCAAGTTATCCTTGCGTCGTCGACGGCCGAGTTGCAAATGATGGTTACATTAATGAACAGATCATTAAAAGAAAGGGGTATGAAAGTGAACGCAAGTAAGACGAAGGTTATGTTTTTTGAAAGAGAAGAAAGTAAAACGATTTGATTGAAATAAGAATAGAAGGGGAGTTGATCGAGAAAGTAGATGAGTTTGTATATTTAGGCTGCGTATTTAGCAGGGATGGGAGATATGATAAGGATATGGAACGACGAGTGAATGCGGGAAATAGAGTTAATGGGGCCCTGCACTCTATTGTGAAGAGTCAAAATGTGTCAAAAAAGGCACGTATGGCAATTCAAAATGCTGTGTCCCTACTTTAACGTATGGTAGTGAAAGTTGGGTGTGGCAGAAGAAGCACGAGAGTAGAATCAACGCAGTAGAAATGCAGTCGTTAAGGATTATGTTAGGGCTGAATCTGAACGACAGGGTAAGAAATTGTGTAATAAGAGAAGAGTGTGGTTTGCAAGATGATGTTGTGACCAGAATTAAGAAAGGAATGCTTCGGTGGTTTGGTCATGTGGAAAGAATGAATGAGGAAAGAGTGACAAAGAAAATTTATGTTGCAGAAGTGAATGGCAGACTCGGAAAGGGATGTCCTAGGCGAAAATTTATCGACCAAATTGGCGATTTATTAAAAACGGGCCAAATTAGGAGTAGCCTTAACCGACGAACATGTATGCGTAGGTGTATGGATGTGAAGGAGGCGAGAGAGGTGTGTCAGGATCGTGCCAAATGGAAGTCTGTAGTCTCTGCCTACCCCTCTGGGTGACAGGCGTGAGTGTTTATGTTATGTTATGTTATGTAACAAGGGGGTGTGGCGGTCGGGGTTTTAAAATAAGGCAACAACCAGTCATAAAAAAAAATTGTATATTGGTAAAAGAAAAGGTCGTGGGCGTGGTTCCGATAATTTTAAAAAAAAGGTGCCCGTCTGGCTTCACTGGCAGGGTCAGGTACTCCCCTATATGGCCGCGAGGTGGTCGAGCAGGGCCGGGGGGTTGGACTGTTCACGGGGAGCGCCGTGGGCAGCTGGCTGTGGCGGTGGCGGCGTCGAGGGGGAGGCCTAGGCCCTCTTAAAAAAAGGGCGACCGCCACGGTTGTAGTCGTAAAATTGCACCCTGGAAACAACGTCGTCCAAATTTAGGTCCAGGTAATAAAATGCCGCCGATTATGAACCCCCGGTATATCGCAGGCTAGCAGTAGATGGGAGCACAGAGAGTAGCTGGCGGGTGTTCATAATCAGAACGGAGTTACAAGGCGGAATGGAAGGCAAGCGTCATAGCGGTGAGGCGCAATTAAAATACACATGAATTAAAATTACGGCAAGTGTAAAATACTGTTTAAATGTACCAGGATAACTAATTTAGGCTGTGCATTGGTTGAAACATGATGGTGACTTGCGATATTTGATCGCGGTGCGAAATGTATGAGACGCCATTTTGTAACGGTACTTTTGCCAACGCGCACAGCGGCTACATACATTACTTACATGCAAATAACACTAATAACGTGGCAATTAAATAGCTAAAAGCAAACAGCCTGGCATGATCAAATTACACTACCTATAAAACACTTTCACTACTTAAAACTAGGTAACGTTTCAACACTTACCCTTACGGGGTGCAAGACGATACGGAGGTCTCGGTGACGAGAATTAACGAAAAAACTATACGGCCACAGTGCCGGAATTATTATATTATTTTAAACTTTTTCCAAAATGGGATTAAAATTTGCAAGCGCGTACGAGGACACAAAGCAGAGCTTGTGAACGCGGCTGCAGTGGTAGTGTGCGCCTCCCAGGGCGCTCGGGCGGAGAATGGTCGGGAGCGCGACGCCGTGGAATAATACCGGCCGGGTAAAACTCTGACGCGAGAGTTGCAAGGCGCATAGAGTAACGAAGCGTCAGAGTGTTTGTTCGAAATACAATATTTTAATATTTGATTTATTATTTAATTCGTTCTTTTAGTTTACTGATTTGTTTTATTAATAGGATACCTAAGTTAATTATAGAATTATTTTTGTTAATAACTTTTAATTTATTTTTATTTAGTTTATTAAATGTTTATTTAATTTTAATAAACCGTTTAATTATAATTATGCATACATGTACGTGCAACGTTACAGTACCCCGCGCGCTACATAAGGATTTTATTACTCTTAATTAATAAAATCCGCTCTAAATTGTTATGTATTCGCATTATCCTTTTATACAACATCTCTCATACTTCACGCGATTATATCAGCGTCAACGAACATCAATAGGGTAGTTGACGCATCCTGTCATTTGGCAAGGTGTTCCAGCATCGGCTAGACTGGAAGACCCATACGAATACCTAGAGCTAAAGACGTAAAAGTGTGACCAGGGTAAAACGAGCACCATGTATATATATAAATATAACGCTAGTGTATTCCTAAGTAACAAGCAGAACACATGCAACTTAATTAAGTGTACTTGTAGGTGTAACATGGAGATCTTGTGATGTTGCAGGGATGGTGGCTAGCCCATCTCCCACAACACACTACTACCCTATCCCTAAGTCGACTTTTACGACACCCACAGGAAGAAATGGGGTGGTGCTATTCTAACCCGACACCACACGGGGAAGTACACACTTAAAAAAAAAAAGTGTATACATATATGACTAAGTATTGTGTCCTGTTAATTTCAAATCCTTGATGTGCCAGGTGCCAATATCTTTCCCAGACATGTCAGCCAGGATGTAAACTAGGGGTGACTTTTTACCGATGACGCGACATTTAATAAATTTTGGCGCAAGTTTTTTACTAAAGAACTTATCCTTATCACTTAAAACATATGCGCGTTTCATTACAGTGTCACCAATGTTAAATTCCATAGGCTTGCGCCGAAGGTTATAGTGGGTTGAGTTTTTAGCATGAGCATGCCACAATTTGGCCTTTACAGTATCGAAAACTTCCTTAAGACAACCCAAATCTTCCGCGTAGATGTCACGGGGAAGGAATAAAACCTCATCGCCTAAATCGTTATCTAAATAATGCGAGCCACATGTAACGAGCTCCCTGCCGAACACCAGGAAGGATGGAGTGAAACCAGTCGCCTCACTCACCGAATTGTTGAGGGCGAACTGAACCTTCGGAATATATGTATCCCAACTGCGATGATCGTTGTCCACGAAAGTTGAGATACACGTGATAATTGAACGATTATGTCGTTCTACCAAATTAATTTGAGGGGTGTACTTTGGCGTGAAGAACACGTTAGGGACCTTATAACGATGGAAAAGTGACTCAGTGACCTTCGAAATAAACTGGCTGCCATTGTCCAAAAATATGGTCTGAGGGACACCATGGATGAGGAAAACAGACTCTTCCAGTAACTTCGTGACTGTAGTGGCAGTAGCACTTCTTAATGGGAAAATTAGGCAATATTTCGAGAAGCAGCATGTGACTACGAAGATATAAGTGTTCTGCTTCCTAGTGACAGGCAAGGGGCCCATCAAATCAATTGAAATCATTTGAAATGGCCTAAAACACTGCTTCGGGCGGCCCATTTCTCCCAAGGTTTGGTGATTTTGAGTCTTGTAAGACAAGCACTTCTCGCAGGAGGCAACGAACTTCACCACGTCCTGGTGCATACCAGGCCAAAAGTAGCGCAAGGCAATACGATGGTATGTTTTAAAAACGCCGAGATGTCCAGCCGTGGGTTCCGCATGATTCTCGTTGATCACCTGCTCGCGTAGCTCAAAAGGTACAACCTCCTTCCATAAGAACTCGGATGAAAGTGAGTGATTATTCTTGGCACGCCTGAATAACTTGCCATCCTTGATAATGAAATTCGGGAAAGTTTGCGGCTTAGAAAGGCAAGAATTATAAATATTTTTGTACCAAGAATCCGATGTCACCATGTTCGAACCGGAAGTACTAATCGCCGAGACGGGAAGAGCTCTAGAGAGGGCATCGGGGATCACATTGTCCACACCCTTACGATGCTTGAATTCTAAATGAAATGGGGACAATCTTACACCCCAGCGAGCTAATCTACCGGTAGGACGAAAAGTTCCTGCGAAAGAACGTCAGCATCGCACCCACGCCGTAATTGCTGGCATCGGTGTGTACTTCGAATGGCTTATCGTAGTCAGGGCAGGAAAGAACAGGAGCGGAAACTAAACACTCCTTAAGTTTCTTGAAGGCAGCATCAGCTTCGGCAGACCAGACAAAAGGTGGTCCACCCTTCTTACTCGAAGTTAACTTGTTTAAGGGGCCTGCAATGGTACTAAAATTGGGGACGAAACGACGATACCAAGTAGCAGTCCCGAGGAAGGCTTAACGTCCTTACGACATGTAAGTGTCGGGTAATTGAGGATTGCTTCCACCTTCTCAGGATCGGTACGTAAACCACTACTATCAACGACGTAACCCAGGTATTTGAGCTGACTGCGGAAGAATTGACATTTCTCTAGGTTTACAGTGAGGTTGGCCTGTTTCAGCTTATTAAGAACCCGAAGTAACAGGGAAACATGGGAATTGAAGTCGTTTGAGACGATAATAATGTCGTCTAGGTATGCAAAGACTTTGAGGTCAAATTCCCTAAATAACAGATCAACCAACCTTTGCTGTGTAGCCGGGGCGTTAGTTAAACCAAAAGCAGTGCGCTTAAAACGATAGGTACCGCGATTAGGCACATAAAAAGCAGTCTTGTCCCGGTCCTCCTGTGCTATAGGTATCTGCCAAAAGGCTTTGGATAAATCGATACTAGATAAGTAGCGAGCATCGCGAAGATTATCCAAGATCTCGGAAATGTAGGGTAGACTATAGGCGTCGCGCTTCGTGATGGAATTGAGCTTGCGGCTGTCGAGGCAAAACCGAGGCTGACCGTTTTTCTTCGTAACAATGAGAACTGGTGATGACGAAGCACTTTCGCACTGCTCAATTACGTCCAGAGCCAGCATCTCGTCGACCTGCTCGGCAAGGATCCGCTGCTTCTCTGGAGACAACCTATAGTACCTTTGACGAACTGGCTCAGCATCTCCCGTATCAATACGGTGAGTGACCAAACTCGTCTCGCCCAAACCCCGACGTTCGGCGGAAATGTCGCTAAATTGAGAAATGATGTCATCCGCCACTGATCTCTCCGAAACAGTTAAGTGGTCATACGCTTGTATGAAAGTGGTAGAATCGGTACTAAGGCTAGCATTCAATACTGCGGCATTAGAAAATGTAATGCTTGAGAAATGTCTAGGAAAAATGTTAAACTCGCGCCAAAAATCGATCCCCAACACGAGATCAATATTGATGTCTGGCACAACAAATGACTTAATTATATGGTACTCATTCTCAAAGTTTATAGGGAGAAACATATAGCCAATGCTGGTCATAGATTGACCCCCAGCAGCCGTGACTGTAATTAAGTTGTCCCTATGCAGCTGTAAACCCCGCTCCTCTAGCTTCCTATAAGCTTTATCACCTAAAATGGACACAGCTGAGCCTGAATCTAAGAGGCCAAATAGCTTAAAATCATTGATTTGTACACAAGCGTAAGGTCTAGGATCATGCAATGGTTTGTCCAGCAGAATTGTATCAACTTTATAAGAATTGAAGAAAACATTAACAGTGTTAAGCCAGCTCTGCCAATCCTCTTGGTCAAACTTGGGTGGCAGGACTTCAGTACAATTCTGCTGGTCTATCAGTTTTTTGAAGTGCTCGGTTTATCCTTGCCACACATCGGACAGTCTGGTGACTTGACGCCTTCCTGGCCACAAACAAAACAAAATATTCTATCCCTATTTGCTTTGCATTGACGAAGGTTGTGGGTGTTATTACGACACCTAGGACAATAAGGAGACTTTTGGTACTGCTGTTGCACCGCATGCACATAATTATCATTTTTAGTATAAGTTTTATTACCTGTATTGTAATTATTGTTGCTTTTATTGTAAAAGTTATTGTAAGGTCTTTTATTGAAACTTTGGCCGCTGCCTTGATTAAACCTACTTGCAGACTGACCAGCGTAAGCAAACTCTGGCGCCAGTGTTCCTGAAGAGACCTTCGGAGGTTCGTGGAATCCCACTAGGCGAGCCTGAATGTTCTCGTAATTACGACAGAGCGAACGCAAGGTGTCGAGGTCTGAGATCTTCGGGACAAAAGCTAAGGTGCTGGCGTAGCATGGGCGGATGTTATGTAAAATGATCTCAAGTTTGTCTTCGTTAGACAGGCTCTTGGACAAACGTGAGAATAGCCCAGTCATAATAGAAATGTAAATAGTTATATTTTCAGACTCGCCCTGAGTTCTGGCCCGAATCTCCGACAAGAGTCTGTAATCATAATCGGCCTGGTCGAAATCTTCTCTAAGAAGGGAAACTAACTCGTCCCAATTAGATACCTGGTCCCGAATGGCACGATACCAATGCAAGGCATCGCCGGTAAAAATCTCAGCGCAGTAAGACAGCAGTTTTTCCCCCGGTATATTCCTCGACTGGCTGTATTCATTGATGCGCTGGATAAATGCACGAACGCAAGATTTGCCGTCGAACTTAAACTTAGTGAACTCACTAGCCACGCCGCGCTCACAAGTTACGTTAACGTTGAGAGGTAAAGCAGCAGTAGACTGAGGGTCTCTAGATGCCAGAGAAGGGGTGGAATCAGTAGCAGTAATAGCATTATAGCGTTCCAAAAGTTGCCTGTATTCCGAAACACACGTATCCACCACCCCTTGCTGGGTCGTGCTATCACAAACTATACGGTTGAGTCGATGGATGGAGGTGGTTAATGAGGTTGCGAGCACGAAGCAACGCATTCCCATCGCTAGGCGCCTCGATATATGCTCTTAGCTTAATTAAAGCATCGCTGACTCCCTTTAAATCATCGCCGACAGACAAAACGCTCTCGAGAATGTCCTCCGAAGGAAAGAGTGGACCTAATTTAGCAATCTGCTCGCGTAACTCTCTGACTGTGTCAGCCGGGGTGGCACCTCTAATGGCAACTTCGTATTCTAACTCCGACTTTTGCAACGATAGGAATTTAACCGAGTGCGCCATTATAACACGCGTATAACCGCAAAGAGGTAAGTGTTGAGTCGTTACTGACTTAATCTACTCCGTTCCGTTACAATTATAATATCAGGTACTAAGAACGTTCTGGTTGACTAAAACGATTGGCGTATAAAAGAAGCAGTAAAAAGAATAAAGCAACTGCCACCAAAATAAAAGAAGCAGCGCAACAAAAAATTAAAATACGCAACTAATGTGTACTCGAACAATTAAATAAAACAACAACAAGATAATAATAATATGCCTAAGAATTAAAATAAAAAACAATTGATTGAATAATTTAAAATACTACCAACGCATGCGTGACTCAACTGAACTAGAGTTCTGCAGCAACAATAGGGGATAGTTACAATTCATAAAATTTCAATAATAATAATATCACAGAAAAAAAAACCTACTGCAGAATAGAATAGTAATACCTCGGAACAATATTAAATTTACCCTATCACAGATTACACAGTGACCACTCTGCACGCTAACTACTCTGTACAATGATAGAACGTAAACAACATAGGGTAGTGCACGGCATAGAGTGATTACGAAAAGTTGTTCGAAACTAAACAAATTCTTAGTTAGGGATTAAAGTTTATGATCTCTCAAATAATAAAAGTAAATAAATAAATCAATTGAAATTCAATAAAATTCCTAAAACAAACACAATAATGAAATTCGTACACATTAGTTGCTGCAACCAAAAAACAAAAAAAACAAAAACGTTTCACAAACACAAAACGACACAAACACCAACTACTCCTACGCAGTGAAACCAGACCTTTTTTACCACGTTTATGGGCGCCAGTGTGGCGGTCGGGGTTTTAAAATAAGGCAACAACCAGTCATAAAAAAAAATTGTATATTGGTAAAAGAAAAGGTCGTGGGCGTGGTTCCGATAATTTTAAAAAAAGGTGCCCGTCTGGCTTCACTGGCAGGGTCAGGTACTCCCCTATATGGCCGCGAGGTGGTCGAGCAGGGCCGGGGGGTTGGACTGTTCACGGGGAGCGCCGTGGGCAGCTGGCTGTGGCGGTGGCGGCGTCGAGGGGGAGGCCTAGGCCCTCTTAAAAAAGGGCGACCGCCACGGTTGTAGTCGTAAAATTGCACCCTGGAAACAACGTCGTCCACATTTAGGTCCAGGTAATAAAATGCCGCCGATTATGAACCCCCGGTATATCGCAGGCTAGCAGTAGATGGGAGCACAGAGAGTAGCTGGCGGGTGTTCATAATCAGAACGGAGTTACAAGGCGGAATGGAAGGCAAGCGTCATAGCGGTGAGGCGCAATTAAAATACACATGAATTAAAATTACGGCAAGTGTAAAATACTGTTTAAATGTACCAGGATAACTAATTTAGGCTGTGCATTGGTTGAAACATGATGGTGACTTGCGATATTTGATCGCGGTGCGAAATGTATGAGACGCCATTTTGTAACGGTACTTTTGCCAACGCGCACAGCGGCTACATACATTACTTACATGCAAATAACACTAATAACGTGGCAATTAAATAGCTAAAAGCAAACAGCCTGGCATGATCAAATTACACTACCTATAAAACACTTTCACTACTTAAAACTAGGTAACGTTTCAACACTTACCCTTACGGGGTGCAAGACGATACGGAGGTCTCGGTGACGAGAATTAACGAAAAAACTATACGGCCACAGTGCCGGAATTATTATATTATTTTAAACTTTTTCCAAAATGGGATTAAAATTTGCAAGCGCGTACGAGGACACAAAGCAGAGCTTGTGAACGCGGCTGCAGTGGTAGTGTGCGCCTCCCAGGGCGCTCGGGCGGAGAATGGTCGGGAGCGCGACGCCGTGGAATAATACCGGCCGGGTAAAACTCTGACGCGAGAGTTGCAAGGCGCATAGAGTAACGAAGCGTCAGAGTGTTTGTTCGAAATACAATATTTTAATATTTGATTTATTATTTAATTCGTTCTTTTAGTTTACTGATTTGTTTTATTAATAGGATACCTAAGTTAATTATAGAATTATTTTTGTTAATAACTTTTAATTTATTTTTATTTAGTTTATTAAATGTTTATTTAATTTTAATAAACCGTTTAATTATAATTATGCATACATGTACGTGCAACGTTACAGGGGAGTGCCTTGAAACTGTGGATATACGGCGAAGAGATTCTTTTTAGCGGTAAACGTTCAAACTTGTGTCTTCTGGGTATTGAACTGGAACTAGATTTAGTTGCCCTCAATCCGAGACTTTGTTTAGTAAAGCCTCGACTTCAGACACAAGTTTGTCCCGCGACGTTTTCTCGAGATATATTGGCACGGCCGGCGTATAAGGCATCACCAGTGCTGTCGTCTGCATAGCAATGAATGTTTTTGCAACATATAATTAATATGCAGAAGAAACAGCGTTGGTGAGCACGCAGCTTTGTTCTGGATTCGGTCAGATTATAAAATAAAAATTAAAATTTTGCACATAATAGAATCAGGCGTTACTATGCGGAAATCTATTATAATAAAGATATTAATAGTTACTTTGCAACCATCCGCTCAATAAAATAAAATGATGTGTATTACCTAGTTTGAAGAGCACTTCCCGCCCTCCCTCAATTGCGTGCACTAATCCCGTCACCACTAATCCCAGCACCACTACTCCCAACACCACTATTCTAGGAAAGACACATCATCGACGACAATACGACACGTGTTTCGCCTCTACACGAGGCATCTTCAGGTGATGTAGACTACGGCGGCTGACCGCTAAATCGCTAACACACATTGGTACATTACGGTGGATTCTTTCCTGCCCACAAATCAATAAAAGTAATATGGAACCCTGTGCAGTGTGCAGTTGTGAGACATATTATGTGGGCTGAAACTATTTTTTTTAAATTTTAATTAGACTATTAAACAGAAGTCGCTTGTTAAGATTGAGATGAACTTTTTAATATACAATATCATTTTAATTGAGAAATTTATTTTTAAATAAAAATTCATCGGTTACTAGAAAAACACAAAACAATTCCTGTGGTTTGCTCTTTAATTTTATGCACATTTATAAAACGTTTTTAATTTTTATAATTTTAGGAATATCCGTAGTTTTTGCATTTATTGATATAAAATATATCTAATATTTCAAAAAAAAATATTTCACCTCATTCCAAAGTGGCGCCGCCCTGATAGCAGAAAGTCAGGGGGATGAAACTACCATACAAATTCACGAGAATAAAATATGCATTGAAAGTTCTGCCCTCCAGTGAGCGGGGTAGATAAACTTGTAGGATAGTTTTCTTAAGCGTTGTAAAGATGGCGTTCATTAGATAAAACTGGGGTTCTAATAATCCAGAACCCACAAAAACAAAAAGTTTTACTTAACATTTCGTAGCAATTTTTAATACAATTCGTTGACAGACAGTTCTTTCAAATTTAATTAAAAGTTACGTTGCTGAGTATTTAGTTCATAAGTGCATAAAAATATATAAGAAATGATATGTGTAAAATGAATAACTACTCAATTATATTTTAGAAAGAGAAGAGACTATTAAAAAGGTCTAGTAAATATCCATCAGTGTTTTGTTCATTCATTGATGAAGATTGTTTAATAATTCGAACTCAATTGATTGAAAAACCACAAATAAAGAATATTAAAAATACAATAACTCAGAAAACGAAAATATTTTGCAACTTTTCATTCCTCTCCTGTGAAAATCATAATAAGGTGTTTTATGATTATTTATCAAATTTCTTCGTCTTTCATATTAATATAAAAAAATCTTATGTAAAATAGGCCAAGTTTTATTAGTGTTAATGTTATCTACAAATTTTACATTTGGAGATTTGGGATTATTATTGGATATATTCAATAATTAGACATTTTTGTCACATTGAAAATATCGGAGGTAGCTCAATTGGATAGTTCTCACTGTAAATTCCACGGTACGCGGGTAACCCTGGTTCGATCCCCGCTGGTATCAATGAAATTGTTAATTGAAAGTTTATCTAGTGATTTACCACGTGCTCGGCGGTGCGGTGCGGTTACATTTATATCCAATAATTATCTAGTAGATAACATAAACATTGATATAAAATTGTATATTTCGTAAATAATCAGGATAGTCATTGCATAAATTACGCCATCTAGCGATACTTACCGCAGTCCGCGTTTTACTAAAGACTACAACGTCATCTAGCGTGCAGGGTACACTATTTCGAAAACTGAAATGTGAGTGACGCATCTATTTTTAGTATATAGGCATTATCTATGCAGAAAATCACTGATGGCCTCCTTATTAACCCTGCGCCAATGACGCTGGGTCATATTGACCCGAGGCGATTTTAAACAGACTCAGATTTTTTTGACTTAAGTCGTAAAGTTTGAAAGTTTGTGTAGCTGGAGATACAGCCTCCCTCTTCCCGGACCGTTGGTATACTAAGTGCGATGCTGACTGCGCAGCGAGATGTACGTGCGTCAAGTCAATACGGGTAAATATGACCCAGCGTCATCGCTGGCGTAGTATTTTTGTGACTTACTTTTATTCGTTTATTTGGTGTTTGAGGTTAATTTACTTTGTTCTATTTCAGTTTTTTGTCAAAAATATCATTAAGAAATAACGCTGAAAGACAAATACTTGATAATTTAGCACAAATACGTGAACTTTTTCAAGAGTTTGTTGAAGAATGTAAAAAAATGTATTAGCTGGGAGAAAACTGCACGCTTGATGGGATGCTAGAAGCATTCAGAGGACGATGCCAATTTAGGCAATATAAACCGTCTAAACCAGCAAAGTAGATTCAAAAACATTTTCCGCGAAAAGCAACCAAATGGCCCATACTCGATTAGTTACAAACCGTTTGATGTAGTAAATCGCCTTGTGTTACCAATCTCCAATAATCATCGTAGTGTTACCTTTGATAATTGGTTAATTGGTAATGTTGGATATATCGAGCATAAATGCTAATGTAATATATCAGACTAATAATAACGATACACATAAAAAAGGCGTCATTTCTAGAAAACCTGGGACACACTTTGGTACATGAGCATTTACAAATTCGAAAGACACAAAGTGAATTTACATCGTCAATTGTGTTAAAAAAATCTCAGATTTCGTGGGAGAACCTACCGGGGGAACCTCCCAGTAAGGTTCCAGGAAGTCGTAAGAGACGTCAAGTATGTCCGTCTAAAAAGAATAAGAAAATACCTCATACTTGTCATGCATGCCATATTTACATATGGCCAGATCATTTGATTCCGTATTGCAATAATTGTAGTAGTTCCAAGTCTGTGAATGAGAAAGTAGATGACTGATTCCTTCTTATTTTTATGATAAAAAGTTTGTATGATCTCTTTTTTTAGTACATAAAATCATTGATTACCAAAAAATGAAAAAAGTATTCATGTTATGTTTACAATATTGATTTTGCATGTGTTATAAGAAAATCTTATAAAAAAATTATTTAAATGTTATATTAGTATTATTTCTATTTTATTTCATATGAAAAGAAACCTTATTTTATAAACATTTATTTAAGTTCAGAAAATTACTTTATTTTCGTGAAAAATTATCCAAAAAATTCCGGGTCATGATGACCCGGTGTCATCTACCGCGTTATTTTTTTATGTCATTGGCGCCGGGTTAAGATAGCTCTCATATTTTTAGACATACTATCATCATTCATCATCATTACAGCCCTTCACAAGTCCACTGCTGAACATAGGCCTCCCCCAAGTAACGCCACAAAGCACGGTCCTGAGCCACCTGCATCCATCGACTTCCTGCATGTCTTACCAGGTCGTCACTCCATCTAGTGGGGGGTCGCCCTACACTACGCCTACCGGTACGAGGCTGCCACTCGAGAACCTTTCTTCCCCATCGGTTATCGGTTCTTCGAGCTATATGGCCGGCCCATTGCCACTTCAGCTTACTAATCCGTTGGGCTATGTCGGTCACTCTGGTTTTACTGCGGATATCCTCATTTCTGAGTCTATCACGCAGAGAAACTCCGAGCATAGCCCTCTCCATAGCTCGCTGAGCGACCTTAAGCGTCCTCATACGGCCAGCAGTGAAGGACCACGTCTCAGATCCGTAAGTCATCACTGGCAACACGCACTGGTTGTACAATCTAGTTTTTAGAGATTGAGGTATATCTGACGAAAAGATATGCCGTAATTTCCCGAACGCTGCCCAGCCGAGTTGAATCCGTCGATTGACCTCTCGGTCGAAGTTGGACTTACCTAGTCGGACTATTTGTCCCAGGTAAACGTATTCGTCAACAACTTCGAGCATAGTGCTCCCAACAACTACCGGCATAGGTGTGACATGGACATTGAACATGATCTTTGTTTTGTCCATGTTCATCTTAAGACCTATCCGTTGGGAGGCACTATTGAGGTCATTGAGCATAGTGCTTAAGTCCTCCAGCGATTCTGCCATAAGGACTATATCGTCGGCAAATCGAAGGTGAGTGATGTACTCGCCATTGATGTCAATACCGTATCCTTTCCAGTCCAGTAGCTTGAAAACGTCTTCCAATGCAGCGGTGAAGAGTTTCGGGGATATAACGTCACCCTGTCTTACACCTCTCTGCAGTTGGATAGGTTTCGAGCTCTGGTTCTGTACTCGGATAGCCATCGTAGCCCTACTGTACAAACACTTCAGCACTTCGATATACCGACAGTCAACTTGGCACCGCTGAAGGGACTGTAGCACCGCCCAAATTTCGACGGAATCAAAGGCTTTCTCATAGTCCACATACGCCAGGCAAAGTGGCAGATTGTACTCTTCAGTCTTCTGTACAATCTGCCGCAGGGTATGTATGTGGTCTATGGTACTGAAGCCTTTTCGGAAACCGGCTTGTTCGGGAGGCTGGAAGTCGTCAAGTCTGCGTGCGAGACGATTCGTAATGACTCTCGAAAACAGCACGTAGACGCGGCTCAGAAGGGAAATCGGTCTGTAGTTCTTTAAGAGAGCGTTGTCGCCTTTCTTAAAGAACAAGACCACCGCACTTCTGCTCCACGCCTCTGGAGTAGTGCCACCATGGAGGACGGAATTGAAGAGCTTCTGAAGGACTTCAAGTACCGGTGTTCCACCCGCTTTCAGAAGCTCCGCTGTAATTCCATCCTCGCCTGGGGCCCTGCCGTTTTTAAGGTGCTGGAGAGCCATTCTAATCTTGCTTAGACTGACGTCCGGGATATCATCGGAATAGTGTCGGATAAGACTTGCTCTTGGATCGTTACTCACACTTGCGTGTGGCTCCAACGATGATGTGTACAGCTGCCCATAGAACCTCTCAATCTCACTCAAAATCTCAGGTGTCCCGGAAACGATGTTGCCACACTCAGTCTTCAGCCTTGACAGTTGGCTCTTTCTGGCAGACAGATCTCTGGCAAAGACTTTGGAGCCCTGGTTCCGCTCGATCGCTTCTTTAATACGAGAAGTATTAAAGTTGCGTAAGTCTCGCCGTATGCATTTGGAGATCTGTCTGTTCAGTTGCCTGTATGCTGTCAAATCTGTTGACGATTGCAGCCTCATCTCCCGTCTAACAGCCATGAGATTAAGAGTGTGATCGGAGAGTTTTTGTGTTCTTCTGCGGCGGGTCTTGCAGAACTTAGCTCCGACCGCATGGACAGTTTACACGAGCTTGTCGTTCATATCGTCCACTGCATTGCAATCTTCTAGGCACTGGAAGCGGTTACGTAACTCGAGCTGAAAGGTTTCGGGATTCTGGATTAGAGCACGAGGGGGGACGGAGCGTTGACTTCATTAGACGAGACCTCTCCAACTTAACGTTTAGGTTCAGTGTGCCTCTAACCATTCGGTGATCGCTGCCAGTTTTCACCCTTGCGATCACTGAGACATCACTGAACAGTTGGCGTCTGGTCGTCATAATGAAGTCAATCTCATTTTTTGTCGAACCGTCGGGGCTCGACCAGGTCCACTTCCTGTGGGGCCGCTTCTGGAAGAAAGAGTTCATCATAAAGAGTCCCTCTTTCTCCATAAAGTCGGCCAGCTGCTGGCCCCTTCGGTTCCGTTGCCCTACTCCAAATTTCCCTACCTTCAGCTCACCGCTTTCTCTTGTGCCCAGTTTTGCGTTGAAGTCTCCCATCAACACCGTGTAGTAGGTTTTGGAGGAATGTATGGCTCTGGAAACATCCTCATACATTTCCTCCACCTCCTCATCGGGATGTGCCGAGGTTGGTGCGTAAACCTGAATGACCTTCAGCGAATACCGTTTGGTGATTCTGAGTATCAGGTACGCGACCCTCGTCGACACACTCCCAATCTTTACAACGTTGTTGACGAGAGATTTGTGGACGATAAATCCGACACCTCCTTGGGACAGATGGTCGCCCTCCCGGTGATAGAACAAGTTGCCGGACTCGAGGATTGCCGTGTCCTCCCCCTCTCTTCGGACCTCGGATAATCCAATAATATGCCAGCGCAACTTGTCTACCTCTTCTTCCAGCTCCAGTATCTTCTCGTCAGTCCTCAGGGTGCGTGCGTTATATGTTGCCAGGTCGAGTCGTCGTAGGTGGCAACCGAACCTCCACCGGAGATTCTTAGCACCCCCTGCCCCGCCGTTACCATGGTCGCCACCGTAGCCAGGAATAGCGGGGCCGCCGGGGACTGGGGGCCGTCTGTTTGTGTATTTATTCATTGGGGGGTAATTGCCATAGTTGCCACGCTTGGCGAGCGGGTTGGCAACCGCAGTTTTTTATTACGTCACAGTTGTCATCAGGAAGACGCTGCTGCCCATCTCCTGCCTGTCTCCCTCTGTCGCCTCTTAAGACACCCACGGGAAGATATGGGGTAGTGGATATTCTTAACCGCCACTACACGGCACGGCATTAGACATACTATAATATATCTTAATTTGAATTCAGCTATTTGTACTTTAAAAATGATTGAAAGATTTTAAATATTTCAGAGACACATTGAGATCTGTGACGATAGCCGAGAGGAGGCTGTTGCCGCGTACCAACTTCAGTGGTAATAAACAGATCGTACGCTGCTGCTGGTACGACAAGGACGTAAGTGTAACACGCACGCACACACACGCAGCACGCACGCACACACTCGTGTTTGTTTCTCTTTCTCTTTAAACCCAATCGTACCTCATCTGTACATATAATACTCCATGTGATTCTATGGTGACTGGTGACGTCTGTACTAACGACTGTAAATGATATCTTAACAGAAATACATTCTAATGATTTCTTAAATTTACGCGAACACTACACATTGAATAAAACTATTATTTACGGATTTTATCGCGTTTAATTACTTTAATTTATTTTTATCATCCCGACGTTTCGGGTGCTTTACAGCACCCATGGTCACAGGAGGGACTGAGATGTTTGACGTCCCAATGTCATAGTTAGTCCCGCTACTTTCAGTTTTTGAATATTAATTTTTGGTCCGATTTACGCAAAACGAGCTTATAGTATCATGAAGTCTTGCAGTGGTATGATTGGGTTTGGATTTAATTTTGTTAATTATAGGATCCCAAGCAGGTGGCAGCACCCATCCATCTTCTCTATTGAAATTTGGATGTTTTTTAATTTCAATTTTTTTTATTTTAATTTCAACCTTCAAGTCTGCCAGTAATTAGAGTTGCGTACAAATATTTGTTTTTAAATATTCGTGATTAGTATTCGCCGAATACGAATGTTCGGAAAATGTCTACTATTCGGCGAATACGAATATTCGTATTCGTTGTATCATATCATATCTGTTCTAACGACTCTTAATGTTGTCTCAACAGAAAGATATTCTGGTGACGACCGGTGAGTCTGGTCTCCTGAGTGTTTGGAGCGGTCAAGGCGCCTCGGAGAACGATGCCAGCGCTCGCAAGCTCACCAACTCGCTCAGCAAACTGCATGCCAATAGACATAAACCCTATTAGAAACATTTTGTAGTTTCATTTAACACTACCTCTATATATATTTATTTTTAACGTACATCTCCGCCTTTAGGTACGTATTTTAAGTTTCTGTCCATCCAAAGGTTGCCTGGAACAGAATGCTCTTAGTGATAAAGTCCCCCATTGAGGGTTGGGTTAATACACTTTTTCATTTTTTTTTAGTAAATTGTTATGGTGTATAATAAAGTTATGTTTATTATTATACTGGGGTATTTAAATAGTTTTCTCATAAAAATCAAAAAATAAAAAACCAACCAGATGGAAGACCTCGACAGGGGAGACTAAACGATCGAAGGTTGGGGGAAGCGAAAAATACCGGCGGACGTTGCGGGCGGTATCGAGGAGCATCGCTTTCTGCATTTAAGCTTGGAGCGGTCCGTCACGACACACTTTATAAAACGCTTGTAACTTGGGTAACATATTCAAAATCCAAAATTTGTCATCTTTGTAGATTTTTAGTACTTTTACTGCATAATCTGGGCCAGTCCATATGGCAAGCATGCAGACATTTTTATTCAATCAAAATAAACTATCTGGTATAATAATAATGTGCGAACTTTATACTAATTGAAATATACTGTACGAAAGTAAATACTTCCAATGATCAAAATCTGCGATCGTAGTTGAGTTCTATTTCGGAACATAGGCCAAAATAGCAGCGCCTATAACGGCAATGGACGCACACTATGATAATATCGAAATGAGACAGAGCGCGCGAAATCAATTGGCACAGGTCCAACCTCGACAACTGTTCGCGCGTTCAAATGGCCGGCGCCGGGGAATATATGGTGGTTTTATTTAATTAATTAAAAAATAATAGTACCGATTTAAAAAGTAAAAATCATAGTATAGTTTAAGCAAATGTTGATGATTATTTTATATCAAAATGATGCAGAACTTCGGAGATATTGGGGCTTGTATCGAAACTTTTTCGGCCGTTAATTGAATTATGTCGATTTTTTTTCCTTACGTGAAAGGCATGTAACGAAAATGTATTCTATCATTGTTAAAGTATAGAATACAAGTTATCTAAAATTTGTTCTGAGCTTATTGTAGTAGAGAAAACGAACTATTTTTACCAAGTAATTGTTATTTCATGCAACGAACGGAAAACATATAATTTTAACGAGGAAACCTCGTAATTTCGCGTTTTTTGTAATATTCCGTCTAAATTATTAATCGAATCGATTTTTAAAATACTTTAATTTAAACGCCAGGAGACTGACGTTCAAGTCCTTTTATTTGCGACAATTATTTAATATTTTTTCATAATATATAAAAGGCATGTTAGTAAATTAAAGACAGAAGTCACCTTGGTTGGGTCAATCAAAATTGATTCGTTTCCACACGATCGTGTGGTTGAATCGACGTGTCAATGAATACCGAAACTGCGACCAGTGTATACGTCCATAAATATGGCACCTTGTCTTTCAAAGACCGAAAAATCTTTAAAGAAAAAAAAACTTTTAAGCGCATGTGATCAAGAAAAACAAAAAACAAAAGAAAATAGATGAAACCGTGGCTAAAAGAGAGAAAAACGTTGAGTCATTTAAAACGTTTTAAAAATACTCGACTCCGATGACTTTCGTTAATATCTTATAATGGACGAAAACACCTTTAGTGTATTATTAGAACTGGTACGGCCATAAATTACTGAGAAAAATACAGTAACGATACAAGCTGTGTCTGCTGAAGAACGTCTGATAGATACTTTGAGATTTTTAGCAACGGGTAGTATCAATTTCTTTCAAAAATTATTCCTGAAACATGTTGGGTTCTTATTAAAACAATTGGGGTAAATAAATATAATAGTTTATTTAGTTTTCTTAACAATATAAAATTCCTTTAATACTGCCCTCATTTATAGTTCCACTTGTGTGGTTTTTCGGTACGTTCGGGAAACAATGAAGTATCACCTTCAGGCAACGAAAGTTGAACAATTCCATCATCTTCATTAGTAGTCATTATAGTACTGACTAGGCAATTTATTCCATTATCAAATCAGTATTTGAGATGCAGAAGATGATGGAATAAATTGCCTTGTAGAAGATGGCTGAAAGAATTGAGCTAAAGATGTGTGATTGATTTGAGATGAGAGTGAAGATCGAACGTATTGAGGTGAGTGAGATTATGAGTTAGAAGTATTATTAGAAAACGAAAATAAACCACAAGACCCAGAGGGCGATTCAATTTTCGTGTCGAAATTAAGGTTTCCTGGCTTAGCCAGAAATAATACATCTGACGATGAAATGTGGCAACTTGCTCTAACTGCTCCCCTACATAAATCCCGAAGGAGTTTGACTTTTAGCTTTCTTTTTGTAACAGTTCCAATGCTGTCTCAATCAGTTTATGTTTTTTACGTTCCAATCGACGATCGTTTGGGAATTTTTGCTTTGCTTAGTGTTCTGTCCAGCCTGGGAAGATTGCGATTCCTAAAAATAATGTAATTATTATTTGTTGTTTAGATGACAGAAAATGACATGAAATGACAGAAAATGATAGAAAACAGCAACAAAATCATTTCAAGAACAGTGGCACTTTAATAACGGCGTAGGTTGTATGGACGGCAAGCATATACTTATTGAAAAACTAATCGTTAGTGGATCTCTATTTTATAACTATAAGAGCAAACTTAGTGTCATTAATATTCGCTGTTGTTAATGCAAACTATGTATTTATTTATATTCATACTGGTTCAAATATTAAAATTATATATTAAAAGGACTAAGTTCTATAAAAACTCATTGACGACGAATTAAAATTGCCTGAATCCTTTTGCTGCCGGTTACAAATATGCCTGTACGTACCATATGTTTTTCTAGATGATGGTGCATGCACACTTGATACAATTGTAATGTAACTATTTCCAGAAAAGAATATTTAATTACCGCTTAAGTCGAGCTAGAAGGATTGTAGAAAATGGCTTTCGGCATTCTCACTTTTCGCTTTGGAGTATTCAGGCAACCCATAGCCATTAACCCCGAAAATTTCGATGCAATCATTTCGGCTAGTTGTGCATTACACAATTTTTCAAGAAATCAAAGATCAAAAATTTAGTGGACAGTCAGCATGTGGACTACGAAGATATTCAACAGAATATATTCCGTGAGGAATCATAGAAGAAATCCCGATTGGCGTCGATCTGGTGCGCTGACGCCATTTAATTGGAGTAACGAAAGGCACAAAAACAAGGTACAGCGAGTCAGGACTTCGTTAATGGAATATTTTAACCTTTTGAGCGCCAAAGTCGCCTATACTTGACAAGCACCTGCGAGCTCTGAGCGCCAACGACGTCTATAGTTGACAAAAAACCCGGCCCACAAAAATATGAAATATAGATATTGGAAAGTAATTACTGGTATTTTAATTCTACACCCCTCAAAGAAGAATAACCCAGCAACATGTGAGTATAAAAAACAAGTCTAGAGCCACGAGTACTAAGAAGCATTGAACTAAAAAAAAAATGGATTTTTATCTAAGCAAATACCATGTCCAGCACGCCAAAGTCGTCTATGTTTGACCGCGATTTATTGAAAACTATTCAAAACTGAACACAAACGTGTTTTTTTTTTAAATTATTATTGATATTTGAATAAAACAAAAGGTAATAAACATAAAACTATCATCAGCTACATAAATAAAAGAAAATTTCATCAAATCTACTTCGCATAATAAATCTAATATCTCAACTCTGGAGCATCCTTAGCGCGTCATCGATTATCAGTTCATTGATTGATTGAGTTCAGTGGGCGCCGTAGTCAAAGCGGATAGTAGTGCAGTGCAACATGAACGATTCCTCAGAACTAAGCATGAGCATTTTCAGTTTTTATCTGCAACGGTTACATAACCGATATCTAGTTTTCATATCGTTATTGAAAACCGTTTTCAGATATCGATACCAATAATAGTAATGGTTTGCTACTGAATGTGCAAACGACAACCGAACCATAACTGCAAACTGTACTACCAGTGCAAATTGTATTTATGAATTACATAGATTATTCTAGATTAGCAGTCAGAGGTTCTACTGTTATTGTTATCTTAGATGTAATATTTAAACATGTGTGTTAATATATAATTTTTGTATATTCAATTTTATGCAGTAATAAATTATACCGTCACTGTTACAGCTTATTAAAGTACACCGCTGAGCACATAGGCCTCCTATGTGCTCAGCGGTGTACTACTCTAGGGTGCAATCTTCATAATCTATGAAGATTGCACCATAGGTGGGATATTTCCCATAGTTGCCACGATTGGCAAGCGGGTTGGCAACCACAGTTTTTTTGAAGCGAAACTTTTTACGGGAGGGCTTTGATTGAAATGCTGATCCGCAACCTTTTTGTATGACGAAAAGTGGTGGGTGTTAACACTACGTACGTACCGCGCATTCGATCGATCATTCAAGTCGCAAACGCAGGGCATAACATACCATAAAGTATATAGTAGTACAATTACAAGATTACAACGGTCTTTTGTTCAAATACTAATCTTATATTAATTTTATTTAAGACAGTTATCAAGGTACACGTATTTATTTTAGTAAGATTGAGCTGAGCGCACTTCAGTAATAGCGCCATCTACTATGTTGTATAGGTAAAGATATTTATCGAACAAACATTGATTAACTCTCAAGGTGGTATGTAGGATAGATGCTAGATGCGAGAAAAAATGCTGCCCATCTCCTGATTCGTTTGCTTATGTCGCCTTTTACGACACCCACGGGATGATAATCGGGTAGTGAATAAAATTTAGTTACGTTTCATTTTTTTTAAATTGAGACGTAGGATACGATACGATTCAACGTAGATTATAAACAATACTTATTAAAAGTCATTTTTTTCATTTACCACTGGTTCGCAAAAAAAACCTCTGTCCTGGGAAGAACCAGCAAGAAACCCAGCGGGACTATTTTTTTTTTCAAATAATAGCTTACAATCATGTTTACAATTAACAACACAAGACAAATTAGAAATAGCTTGGTAGCTATCACCCTTCCAAGGGGTTATTATAATCTATAAATTTCTTAATATTATAATAACCCTTTTTATACAAACTTAGTTTAATAATATTTTTGAACTTTGCATATGACAAATTTTGTATATTTTCATCTGAGTCTCAGAGATCAGAGTCTATAATTAAAGTGTATTTTCTTAAGAAGTAAACATAATTTATATACATTTATAGAAAATTATTTGTTAGTTTATTTATTAACAATTATTTAAGTAGGCGATTTTCCTTCATGCTTAACTAGGCTTAGAATTAGCAGAAAAGTTTTAAATTCGAATTCTGAATTCAACTCTATTAACCGCAGGTTTACCTGATTTGCACTAGCCGCTGATTCGGCTCCTGTGGAAGAAGTGGTTGGAATTGTCTTTTTTATCGAAGTGAGACCATATTTCACTAGCCTTACGCGACATTTTGAAAGTCTATATTCAAAAAAATATTAAAAGTCTCAATCAACTTAAACTATACTATGCTATATTATATGTATTTACACTTTACACACAATTGTCTGAATTACAACTACCTAATGTACAAAATACAAACAAATATTGCAAATAAATGCACAAACGTAACGTCAAAAATTAATAACTTAATGGATGTTATTAGATATCTTAGCGAAGGGCACGAGCACGAGCCACCAAGACCAAGTGCGTAATTGTTGCGTTCTAGAAAAAAGCAAATTCTAAACTTTCCATCCAAAATATAAAAAACATAAACATAAAGTTGCCTAAACCAAATATAATATGATCATACAAAATAAATGCAAGTCCTGTGTCTACTATCCTAAAAATCATTTAAATTTGACAACTCTCACGAATACACAAACTTAAAAATTAGGCAATTTTAACCATTTGAAATTCGACCTTTTTGCTTTAGGTAATTATATCCAGATGTGCATTGCGTACCATGTGAAACTAAAATTACCAAAACAGAAATCCTCTCTTTCTATACGAATTTATGATACCGTCGCAAGAACAAGAAACAATGAATATCACGTTGAACGCCATGGGGGTCACCGGTGACCTCATCTGGTTTACTTTATTGCGCCATGGGGGTCACCGGTGACCTCAAGCGAGAGGCATATTCGAAATGTATTTTTGGGCCACCGGTCACGCGTGTTGTACATTTCGTGTATGCGAGTGACCGCTTTGGCGCTATAGAGTAATCCTTTTCAAGGGGACGTGGCTACTTAGAAAATTTTAGGAAATATGTACAATATCCTTAAGATAAAATAAAAAAGCGACTAATTTCATGATACATGACTTTTAATCACATTGAATCTTAAAGCTATTACAATGCACATTATTAAAAATATAAAACAAACAATATAAACTTCAAATTAAAAAAAAAAATGTCTTCTTACACAGGAAAAAATCCAGGAAATGCTACAAAAATTACCATTGAAATAAAAATGCAATCAGAAAAAATTAAATCAATAATTGACTAGAAAGAACTAAACATAACGATGGATCTTATTAAAACAGGATAAACAGATATGTGGGTTTCCATCACATTGAGCGCAAAAAGTATTAACCTTTTTTAGCTTTATTTTTCGCCAATTTTCGTACAAACTGCTTTACCATATCTTTGTAACAGTGTACACAAAATCGTCTAGTATTTCTCACTGTCCCAGTTTTTGTTAGCAACTCGTGCTTCAAACGTTTGGGTCTTGATACCGTTACTCCTGACTCAGTCTGCTGAGAATCTGACGAGCTTGTTAGATAGTCTACTAGAGATTTCCGAAACTCTACGATTGACATTTTTGTGGTCCTAGTTTCGTTAAACATAATCCATGCATTTACTACGGCAGTATTCAACAAAATCTCAATACCAAGTTTCCGGTACCACTTAATAGTTTTACGTAAGGGAGAAGAATACGACGACATTTGGTCGCTCATATCGACAGATCCTTTTGACTTATTATAATCTAAAATCACTTTCGGCTTAGTAATCTGTTTGCCCTTTTTGGCGATTGTTGACATTTTATCAGAATGTTTAGTAGAAAGCATCATCACGTCCCGCTTATCTTTCCATTTTAAAATTGTTATACCATCCTCGTTTTCCATGGCCATGAACTCTCCCTTTTGAAGTTTGGCTTCTACTACATCCTTAGGTAAACCTCTTCGGTTTTTCCTAATAGTCCCAATCAAGTGCGTTTGATGTTCCAGTAAATTGTAAGCCAACTCTAAGCTGGTGTACCAATTATCAGTTGCCAAAGTGTGGCCTTTGTTTAATATTTGGCTACAAAGAGACATTACCACTGATGTAGGCGTAGTATTTACGGTATCGATATTTTTACCGCCATACAACGAAAATTTGCAGGTGTACCCGGGAATAGTACATAGTTTGAATAGCTTTAAACCATATTTATGGCGTTTACTTTTATTGTATTGTCTAAATACAATCCGCCCTCTGAATGGAACCTGACTTTCGTCGACACAGATGTCTTCTTTCGGTGAATAATACTTTTGAAACGTATTATTGACCATATCTTTCGGTCTTATCTTAGAGATTCGATCAGATTTATTTGCGGTTTCATTATCACTAAAATGTAGGTACTGTAGGATTATTCCGAATCTATTGCGGCTCATGACGGTACGTGGAAATGTCTGTCCTAAGATTTTATCTTTGCTCCAGTAATAGCTTAACTTTGGGAGTCTCACAAGACCCATGTATAGGATAAGTCCAAAGAAACGTTTAATTTCATGTCTGTCTGTTGGCTTCCAAGCTTGAGATCTTGATGAAGGTTTTACATTTCTCGATTCGCAGGATTGTAAGGCGAATAAGTTGGTCTGCTCTACAATCATATCGAAAATTTCATCAGACACTAAAAGACTATAAAAAGCTCCCGGGTCTGCTTCTTTTAATATAGTAGAAAATTCTTTGTTCATACCTGAAGTTTCGGTAAATGGTATAATAGATGGTTGTTGACGCCTAGGGCGTGACCATTTCTTTGACACACGATCTGAGGCGGTAATATTGGCTGTCACATAATTTCGAACGGAATCAGACTCACTCTCACTGTCGCTTTGGATGATTAAACGTCTTCGTTTTTTCAGAATATGCAACTGTTCTTCGTTTGAATCCGACAACTCTAGATCTGATTGATTATCTTGTTCATTCTGCTGTATAATGCTAGTCTCGAGTAATGTTAATGCCCGCAAATCTTCCTGTGTAAAATCAAAATCTTCCATGTCCACCTGTATTTCTTCAAAATTTTTACTGCTAAATATTTCCATTTTTAATTATTTATTGCAATGTTCATAATATTCAAGTTCACTGCACACAATATCACACTAATTAAGTACTTGACGCAAAGTATTACAGCAACACTCACGTTTTCTCTTCACGGGCGCTAGCGCAGTACTAGAGATGTGTCAATCATGCATGATTCGTTCGTTTGAGCTGGTACACTAAAAAGTATTGATGGTTCATTCATTTGTTTTTGAATGAACCAGTACAACCAATCACAAACAATTGACGGTACCTTTTTAACCCGCGATTTGTTTGAATTGTGAATGAGCCGCAAACCGACCGAATCCCGAATGATCTGAATAAACAGGCGAATCGTATTAACAATGTAGACTGCAGAGTATCAGGAGTATTCATTATTTAAGGGTTTTCGAATTATAATATTGTTACCTAAATTAAAAATTATTTAACATTTTATTAAATTAATTGTTAAATCTATGAGTTAAAAATATCATTTCATAGAGTTTACTAAAAATAACACTTCAAAAGATTTCATGATAAATGATTTATTTCATGATAATTTTCAACCACCATATATATAAGTATAAGATAGGTAAATGTTTAATTTTTGTAGCAAATAAATGTTAAAATTTTCGGTTCCCAGTGGATCTCACAGAGTATCTACTGGAGCCTGAAAATGATCCATTTGAATGATCGATCCAAATGTACCAGTACGCGTGACGAAATGTACTAGAATGATTCGGTCGCTAGAAATGAATGATTGACACATGTCTACGCAGTACTGAGCGGGTGGGTGGCCGACGCGGTGACCGGCGTGGCGCCTTCGTAACGGAAACTATTTTTATTACATTATAGCGCCATGGGGGGCACCGGTGACCTCAAGGGTTTTTTTTTGTTATATTTACGGAACCCTATGGCAGATTCTTATGAAAAACAGTATACATACATATCTTGATTAAATACATAAATTACAAGTTTTTTTTTTTTACAAAAAACTTTTTTCTATAATGGCGTTTAACGTGATATCAATGAAGGACATCGCATCGGCACGGTAATATTATATAATAAAATTACCGTGGCATCGGTTTAGTTCGTGGGCCGTGTTGGCATATCGTTCCGGTGTTTGCGTTTTACGTTTTACAAATCTAAGCCTTGTGCCTAATGAGCTAAAGACCATTTGAAATTTGATAACTCTCACAACTACACAAACTTAAAACTTAGGCAATTTTAACTATTTAAAATTCGACCATATTGCTTTAGCTATATATTATATTTCGCAATGTGCACCGTTGTGTTATAACTACCAAAACATCGCAACGATATGCATATTCGCTTCATCTCTTTCAATGCTTCTTTAAACTATCGTTGCAAGAACGAGAAGCGATGAATATCAACGAAGGTCATCGGTTAGTGGGCCGTTTTCAGTTTTGGGATATCGTTCCACAGTTTGCGATATGCGTTTCGGTTTCGTTTTCGTACGTTGGTTAGGTATATGGTTTTGCTTGGATATGTGATAACGATTTTGTACTTAGGTTTATCGATATGATATGATGTTTGATAACATAACATTATTAGTTATGTTTTGATATATCGGTCTCATGCCTACTCAGAACTCATTCGCATTTTGGAAAGCGTCGATGATGATGAATTTTTTTATTCTTAAGATATGACGAGCAATTTTACATTTTGTGTTATGCGATTTTCTTTCTCAATATAGGGTATTGACTGAAACCTTTATTATATTTGCTGATGATATTTCCATTATTATTCCGCATACAAAAGACTAGAATTTAAATAATAAATTGAATCATATATTGAACCAGGTTACAAATTGGCTGACACACCACAACCTAGAGATTACTTACTTACTTACTTTCTTATCTTCACGCACAATCCCTAACGGGGTAGCCAGAGAGAACAGATCGCTAAGTGTCACGATCCTTACATACTTCTTTCGCTTCTTTCAGGTTCATTAACTTCTTCATACATGCACGTCTAGGTATCCGAGTACTCTTGACCCTCCCCTCTTCAAGCAATTTGCTCACATGGTCTTCGAAAGTTAGTCTCGGTCTACCTCGACACCTTTTAATATTTACTTTCGCTCTATATATTTTCTTCACCATTCGGTCTTCACTCATTCGTTCAACGTGCCCAAACCATTGGAGTACGCCCCTATCAATTTTTATGATAAAGTCATCTTTCAATCCTGCCATATTGCGAATCTCTTCGTTTCGCTTTCGGTCGGCTATGGTAACACCACACATTTTACGAAGAGATCGCATCTCCACTGCATTCAACTTGCTTTTATGCTTCTTCTGGCATACCCAGGTTTCGCTGCCATATAACAAAGTCGGTACCAACACTGCGTTATGTATTGCAGGGCGTGCACTCTTCACCACGTCTTGCCTTTTTACTAATGCATTCAGGGCACCATTGACTTTGTTTCCGGCAGCGACACGCCTATCCACATCTAAATCACATCTTCCATCCCGGCTGAAAGCACTCCCCAAGTATACAATTTCATTTACCTGTTCTAGACATTCCTGATTTACCCATATTTCACATTTCGTTCTCTCTTCGTCCTTTTCAAATACCAGAACCTTAGTTTAATTAGCATTCAAACGGAGACCTTTAATTTCACATTCCTCTTTCATACACGTGACTAATGCCTGCAGTTCTGCTTCTGATGCAATAAGCACTGCATCATCAGCATACAGCAGACAATTAACTTTTATGTCACCCAATTTCACACCCAAACAGCTATTTTTCAGCTTCTGTAAACAGCTGTCGAGATACAGTATGAACAGCCAGGAAGACATGACACAACCCTGTTTTACGCCCGCTTGGACGCTAAACATGGGTGACAGGTCATGCCCTACCCGCACACAGGCTTTACAGTTATAGTAAAGTGACTGCACAGCCCTTAAAAATCAACCATCCACACCATATCCCGGCAACAGTTCCCACATTTTCTTCCTTATAACCTTATCAAATGCTTTCTCCAGATCCACAAAAGCACAGAAAATCCTCTGGTTAACACTCAGAAGCTTCTCCGTGATCATGCGGAGAGAAAACATTTGATCCGTGCATCCTCTTCCAGGTCTAAATCCGCATTGTGCCTCCCATAAAAATCTTTCCGATTTCTCTTGCATCCTACGTGTCAAAACCTTCGAGTAAACTTTACTTGCTAAACTGGTCAAGCTGATCGCCCGATAGCACCCGCAGTCAAAATGTGAACCTTTACCTTTATATAAAGGCACAATGACCGCGGATCGCCAATCATCCGGGACATCTCCTGTCCGCCTGCACAAATTGCACAGCAGATGGAAGCTGTCCCAGACGCGAGGCCCACCGTACTTGACCATTTCAGCAGTAACTCTGTCTAGTCCCGCAGCCTTACCACATTTCAAACTTCGAATCGCACGTTCAATCTCTTTCATGCTGATGATCTCAGTGTCATCGAGGTCCGTGTCTGGCGTGCCAGTCACGGCGTCACCCCGGATCCTTCACTAAGATCATGACACGCATACATTTCTCTATAAAATTCACTCCATCGCTGCATGACGTCCGATTTTTCTGAGAGGACGTCATTGGTTCTCGAAAGCACTTTGTTCATTCTTAAGGCTGTCGCACCACTCCGGGACCTTCCAACCTCTTTCCAGAAGAGTTTGGAGTTTTCCCTAAAGTTGTGCGACAACCTCTCGTCCGCTTCTATTCTACACCTTTCACGTACTTCCTCAATCAATGTTTTCGCATGAACTTTCTGCAGCTTATATCTTTCTTTTATCTTCTCTCTCATATGCTCATCGTTACTAGAGGCCAAGTAGTCTAACCATGCTTTTTTCTTCTTTTTTTAACCTAGAGATTAATTTTAATAAAACCAAAATTATGCAATTCCTACCAGTTCAAAAATCACCACTAAATAATATCGCTTTTACTTATAATAATATCCCTATAGGACTGTTGACAACTTCAACTTGTTAGCCCTGGAAATCGACTGCCATATAAACTGGAAAGCCCATATAAATAAAGTAAAAAATAGGCTATTAAAATTCACTTACGTATAACGAGACATAAAGAAAACCACAGATCTCCCCAGCGCTCTGTCAGCATATTACGCATACACTTCTTCGTAGCTGTCATACGGTGTCATGTTGTGGGGAAATAGTAAAGATGCACAGCAATTATTTATAATGCAAAAAAATTATAAGAATCTTGGCAAACATAAAAATTCCAGAAAGTTGTAAGCGCCACTTCAAAAAGTTTAAAATTTCGACTTTGACGTCTATTTATATTTGGGAAACATGCAAATTTGTAAAAAAACAACCCAGAACTATTTACCAAATTAAGTGAAACAAATTATAAATACTCAATTAGACCAAATAAAAATAGGGTACTATTGCCGATATCTACTCTTGCTTTGCATAGCTCTAGTCCCTACTGTATGTCGATAAAAAATTTAAATAACCTTCCAAATGACATAATAATTTTAACGAGTAGTACATTATTTTTATCCAAATCAAATTTATTTTAAATTGAAGAAATGTTTCTATAATTTAAATGAATATTTTGGTACAAATGTTATTTACTTTTTGCCTCATGGTGCGAAAACTAGGGCGTGGCATATTTTACGCTGCTACCACACGGCTAGTAGCCGAGTCTGTTCTTTCGGCTTTGTCGCTCTTTTAGCACCACCCGGGGGAAACGTGTAGGGTGGGCCTAGGATTAGGTGGTCGAAGCCTACGGACGCGAGCGACCTATCCCCCTTATGGTTTGCAAGATGATGCGGTGACCAGGATTAAGAAAGGAATGCTTCGGTGGTTTGGTCATGTAGAAAGAATGAATGCGGAAAGACTGACAAAGCAAATATATGTTGCAGAAGTGAATGGAAGAGTCGGAAAGGGACGTCCTAGGCGGAAGTTTGTCGACCAAATTGGCGATATACTAAAAATGGGTCAAATTAAGAGTACCCTTAACCGACGAGCATGTATGCGTAGGTATATGGATGTGGAAGAGGCGAGAAAGGTATGTCAGGATCGTGCTAAATGGAAGTCTGTAGTCTCTGCCTACCCCTCTGGGTGACAGGTGTGAGTGTTTATGTATGTAAATGTTATTTAATTTGTGTGCACAACTTCGGCCTGTGCCTATCTAATTTAATTTAATTTTTTTATTCAATTATTATTTTTTACTTATTTTTATTTATAATAATAATTATTATTTTTTATTGACATTGTGATTATTAATTTAATTAAATTTACAAGATTTTAAAATAATATAATCTAATAATGTAATTTATTAATGAAATCTTGTAGTTTTAAAATAATATTTAATATTTTTATAATTGCTACGCCCAAACTGGGTTCAAATGCGGAAGAGCGTAAGACTTCTTCTGTGCTTCACTTGGCCTACGCCTCCCCCGACACATAAAATATTTTGAGTCGATCTCTGTATATTTTGGTTAGATCGATTCCGAAATCGATACACAACGTGCGACACGGCTACATCTCTAAAAAAGTTTCAAAAAGGAAGGTCAGCTACGCCGTTGTCGTCCAGTCGTGACAGTGACGTCATCACGATGAAGAGTAGTGTTGTGGTTTACTACTATTTTATTGTTATTGTTTATTTTTATTTATCTACAAAGTACATATACAAAAAGAGTGGAAGACAGTACAAGTTTAAATAAAACATACCAGATTATAAAGAGTCATTTATTGAATTAAAAACCAACAAAATCAAGTTATTTTGTGTTATCGATATATCAACTCTTGGCAACACTATTTTTTTCGTAGGTATTTTTGTTTACTTTTCGCTTTGGCGTACAGGACACGGTAATGCGTTTTTGGCGTTGCGCTCAAAAGGTTAATGGTGTTGGTCAAGTGAGCTTTCAAATGATTGACGTAGTTAAATTGTGAACTTGTATATAAATAATTATGTTACCGACAATAATATTGCTTATATTGTTAATTAAAGTTTGTACTTTATAAATGTGCGGACAATATTGTTTATATTGTTATTTAAAGTCAGTGGCGAAGCTTCTATACAAGCCCAAAAGCCCGGCTTGCCTCATTAAGATGA
The DNA here is from genome assembly GCA_907164705.1 of Parnassius apollo. Classification (NCBI taxonomy): domain Eukaryota; kingdom Metazoa; phylum Arthropoda; class Insecta; order Lepidoptera; family Papilionidae; genus Parnassius; species Parnassius apollo. Next base: position 4,584,397 of record CAJQZP010001584.1, read on the forward strand.
ATCAATCAATTATATTAAGTAATAAAATAACTCGTAAACTGTTTCAAACTATTTCAAATTTCCCGCGCACTCTGTGCGACCTCGTAGCCTTACGAATACTGCTGTCATACATATAAGGAGAGTTGAATTGAGCGATTGGTATTCTCCCTCGCACGCGTGGGCTTTTTACCGGGCTTTCGAGAAGGCGATCACTCCCTTTCTAACCAGTGGCAAAATGTTCTAATATCGAAATATAACTACGATTGTATAAATAGCAATTAGTATGGAGCTAAAAAGCCCGGCTTTTTAGTGACCATTAATTTATTCCTCAGAGCTGGACGCCTTTAAAATTATTATAGTTCTAACACTAACTTGACTGCCTTCTTGGTCTAATGACAGTAAACGCAATTGCTGATCATGTGGTCCCAAGTTCGAAACCCGAGTCGGTCAAGAATCATTTATTGGGTTTTTCCGTCACAAAATTCTCAGTAGCAGTAGTATTACACTTATTGTATGTGTTAGTATTATACTTACGCCATTATTAAAAATCAATCTGGAACCCTTTAATATAGTTTTATAAATAAAACACATAGTTTTTGAGTCTTGTAATGATCAAAAGTGAATTCTAAACATCAAATAAATATTAATTGGAAATATCTTATGTTATTTGATAATTTATTGTAGATTAATTAAAAATTGTCACTTTGTAACTTTAAATTCAAAAGTGTAGCTTTTCAGAATAATCACGTAACTAGACAAGCTATGCAACCTGGTACGCGCAGTGTCACAATGATGGCACGGGTGACAGGGTTTGCGTGATTGTCACGCTTTTGTTTGTCAAAGCGGGACATTTTTACGTATTTTGGGGATAGCGGGACACAAACATTTAAATCGGGAACGTCCCGCCTAAAGTGGGACGTATGGTCACGTTAGGTATGAAGTTAGTCGAGAGAGGGGCGCGCGGCCGACGCCGACGAGCCGACGATATGTTAGCAAGTTCGTGTGACATTTCAATGTTTAGTGTTTACATTGTGTCAAAAAGTACTTCTACTTTGTGCATTGTGTGTTGAGCTTGAGCGAATGTATTGCGAGTTTAAAATTTATGCTTTTTTAAAGATTTTTAGTGAAAATGGAGGGATTTTCTTTAGTAATCTGCTGCATGAATATATGGTCGCCGAGTGGATGGGAGAGGGGGCGGATCCTCCCCCTGAAAGGAAAAAGTGCCGGAAACCCCCCCTTTTTTTTTTATGAATTTTTAAAGTTTTGTTACATTTAAGGAAAATTCGCTTTCGTTTAATAAAAAAAGGGCGTCCGGCGACGAAAAACTCACATTCGGGTCCCGGTGGGAATGTGGGAGTATTTAGGGTGGGAAAAACGGTGGGAATTAACACTTTTTTGACTCTGCTTCTGCTCCAGCGCTGCGGGAAGTGCAGCCCTTTCGCCCTTGCGTAACTAAGCACAGGCACCTAGCTCACCTGCGCAGCTTCGGCTGTTTGGTCGCCTTCGGCGACCAGCCTCAGCCGCTACGGCTCGTACGCTGCCTGCGCTTAGTTACAGCGGGCGAGGGGCTGCATTCCCTCCGCGCTTCCGGATTTTCATATACACTCTAGGGGTAAGAGCGGAAAGACCACGTGGAAGTTGGGGTTGACAGATTCGGTTTTGTGATTTATACCTTCTGGTACTAGGGTTTGATCAAAAGAAATGACCAAATATAATATTATAAAAACATTTATTTATATACATGGTTAATTACTTTAATTAGTTCCATAAAAAGGATCCTTTTTTTTCTTTGCACTGACCTTCTCCACAAATATTCTATAATAATGTCTGAAAAGTTTTCCGGGTGGTTATAATTGTATTTACTGAAAAATCTTTTAACCACCCGCCATTGCGATTCGATTCTTTGAGTATGAGTGCCATCAGGGGCAACAAATGGGTTCTCAGGATCTGAATGGTTCACCTTCTTGTGAATGTACCCATGTTGCCCCAAACAATCATAAGCCCTCCAGAAGTCGGTATGGATTGTGGTGCCCTCAACCACATGTTTTTTAATTAGGGGCACTAGTATGTCCGCTGACCTGATGTTTTCAGGGCACACCTCTAGTCGTAAATCCTCACTTCCATCCTCAATGAGGCCGAGGATCCAGTGGCCCTCAATCTGCCTTCCTAAAATCAACAATAAACAATTTAGAGTTAGTAAATATTCAAGATATTTATTTATTTATTTACTCTATATTGTACAGTGTACACCAAAACCCAATAGTACAAAATTACAAAAAAAAAAAACAAATACAAAAGTACAAAATTTTATAGCAGAATATGTACAACAGGCTGTCTTATCACTCTGAAACTGATTTCTTTCAGATATTTTGGCTTTAAAAGGTATTCAAATATATTTAATAAAAGGTATTAAAAGATAATTTGGGTTCAAAAGTAAACTTTAAAATAAATAATGTGTAATAATTTAAGACTAACATAGGTTAAGCTAATTTACTAACATATTATGGACTATATGTGGGTCTGAAATAAATTTAATTATCATTATATTATTATTATAAATATATTGTTTCAGTCTGTAATATAAGAAAATCAAATTACCTTTATTATATTTCCGTTTTCCAAATTTTGACTCGTCTATTTGGACTACTTTTCCTGGGCCACCAATCTTGCCGATGGCCTCTTGTTGCTCTATTTGGTAAATGACGACTGTCTCCCGGCAGTAATTGTACCAATCGCAGACAGTCGCCATAGATAAGCAGCCTCCCTCTATATTTTTTCTGGGTCTTCGTGGATTGCATCTTCATAGCTCCAGCGATGCGCATAACAATACATCAGATAGAATACCCGTGGCAATGACATTTTAATATTTTCAAACCAGGTCCTTGCCACGAGCTACCCTGGATCGGGCTCTGCAATTTCCTTTATTGCAAACAAAGGAGCCCACATTTTTATTTTGCCCATATACCACTTTCATTAGCACTCTATGGGTGCGCACCCCTTAGTGGCAGGGATTAAGCCATTTTCAATGGCAAACTCCACACACTGTACTCTGGTACCGAGTTCTCGCACGATTCGGGGTAAATTAAAAAATTTAGCTCCTTCTTCCACATATAAACGCCTGCGCACAAAATCACCATAAAGCTCCGCGAAGGGTACTACATCCGTTGCGGCGGCGTCGCTTGCGTTCGACGGACCGGCCGAACTAGTTGACGGCGTAGAGTCGTCGGCCATCTTGGGTCTCTCAGGTAGACAGACAGGTAGGCAAAGTCCAAGAAAACGTGCAGGGGTCTTCGTAGGGCATATCGGTGGTCCGGTATTCGAGCACGGGTCTTCGTCAAGGCAAATCACAGGTCCAAGAAACAAGCAGAGGTCGAAAATAGAGCAGGCGGTAAACGGAGGTCCGATAATCGAGCAAGGGTCAAGAATTAGGAGCAAAAAATGAGCGCAAAACATTCAAAGTCCGAAGGCGAAAGTGGAATGGATGGTGACTAAAAAACAATACGTGGTTTAACATCGTATGTTAGAGTAGGATAGCACTATAAATAGATTAATAGATCATACAAACTATACTATTGTTATCTCTTTCTAATAATTATATGCTCTATTGCTATCTCTTTGTAATAATTATATTCTTATTTCGTATTCGTGTCATTTTTAAATGGATATAACCTCAAAACTATAATTGTCGATATCTCGAAAACTAAAGATTTCCGGCATAAAAAAACAGCTAGATGATAATTAATAGTGTCATTGCCTGTCAACTAAAGCTAAAATGATCAAATAATTATGTTGTTATTTCGTTTCGTATCATTTTTAAATGGACATAACCTCAAAACTAAAATTATCGATATCTCGAAAACTAAGGATTTCCGGCATAAAAAGCAGCTAGATGGTAATCAATAGCATCATTACCTATCAACTAAAGCTAAAATGATCACTTAAATCGTGCAGCAGATTACTAAAGCCGACCCAAATGGAGGGAAAGAGTATTCCTTGTGATGAAAGATGAATTGAAGTGTGTTAAAGTGCTAATTGGCGAGGAAAAGGTAAAATTTTTAAACTTTGTTGGAAAAAAACAGCTCATATCCTCGCCGAAATCAACGCCTGATCTGTGTATTTCTCAGACGAGTAAAACCCATATACGACAATTTAATAGATCTGTTTACAAAACTCATTGGATTGTTGGCTGCTCACATACCAATAAATTGTACTGTTGGTGTTGTATATTCTTTTCCAACAACAAAACGGCTTGGAATACTACTGGATATGACAATTTAAATAACTTATCTGGAGCCATTAAAAGGCATATGAATTCTCAAAAACACATGAATGCGGTAATTTCGTTTACTAATTTTTGAAAAAATCGGATTGAAACATCTTTGTCGCGCCAGTTATCAGAGGAAATTATAAAACACAACATGAGTGTTGATCACAACCGTAGTGTTTTTCAAAGATTAGTCGATATTGTTTGCCATTTAGCACAACAAGAACTTCCTTTCAGAGGTCACGATGAGTCGAAAACTTCATTAAACAGAGGCAATTTTTTTAGAACTTGTATCGCTTCTTTCGAAGTACGATCTCGTGTTAGAAAAGCATATACAATATCAACAAAGCGACAAACGGCCGAGTTATTTATCTAGTACAATCCAAAATGACATTATTCATTCTGTCGCTGATGTAATGAAAACTCACATCGAGTACGAAGTAAAATTGTCAAAATTCGTTTCAATTATTATTGACGAAACTCCCGATGTTAGTCACAGAGAGCAATTGTGTCTGATTCTCCGATATTATTATGGAAACGATATTCATGACCGTTTTCTGGAGTCGCGCTTCACTTTGTAATATCATATTGGAATTATTAAACAAACATGACTGCCCCACAAAACTAGTTGCGCAAAGCTATGACGGCGCAAGTGTCATGTCCGGTGTCAGAAATGGAGTGCAACAAAAAGTTAAAGATCTTTTTCCCCAAGCCATGTATATTTGGTGTAATGCAAACATTTTGGCATTAATTTTATCTAAATCTTGTAACAGGATTGGGGAATTCAGCACTTTTTTTCAGCCCTTCAGGCTTTATTAAATTTTTTAATAACAGCACAAAACGGTCGTCTTTTTATGATGCACATTGCAGCAAAAAATTGCCTAATGCCCCCGCAACTCGTTGGACAAAAATTGTGAATTATGCGAAGAAAAAGATAATCTGATTAATTTGTTTTCGGATATGTGCGACAATCCGCAGAACTGGGACGCGATACGATCTTGGCCGCCGAGAATTTTGAAAACACATTGTGTTCATTTAAATTCAATTTTTTTTCTTTCAATTTTCCAACCGGTATTTGAAAAAACCGACTGCTTGTACAATATTCTACAAAAATCACAAGTTGATGTCGGTTATTGCAGTCATAAAATAAAGGAGTTTCAGACATGGTTACGTACTGAATTTCAGTCAAATTTACCACTGATCACATTTATGAAAACACATTACAAAATATCTCTGCTCCTCGTTTAAGACGCAATGTGCGCTGTGCTCAGACAGAATATAAACGACTTTTTGTTGAAATAATTGATAACATATCTTCAGAAATTAATGGCCGATATTCTGAAATTTTCAAATTAAAATTTTTCCAATTGTTCAACAACAAACTATTCGAAAAATATCGTTCAAATTTTCCTTTAGAGGCATTAGATTCATTATTTGAAAATTACATAAACCATTTTGATAAACAAACATTGAAAAACCAATTGATTTCATTGTATTCCTCCCCTGAATTAAAAGACCGCAATGTTTTCGAACTCATTGACTCTATAAACGAAAATAATCTTGAAGAGGCCTTTCCCTAACTTTTAAAGTTAGCTTATCTTGTCGTATACTATTCCAGCCACAAGTTCCTCCGCGGAACGTGCTTTCTCATCTCTGAAGCGCATCCATACTTATTTGAGAAATACACAAGGTCAAGAGCGTCTTTCAGACTTATCAATTATCGCGATTGAAAAACAGTTATTGGTACAATTAAAACGTTCACCAACATTTTAGGCGGACGTAATTAAATCTTTCCTTAAGAAAGAGAAACGATTCGATTTAGAATATAATTTGCTTTTTTAATTTTGTACATAGTTATTTTGTACTTTGTTCATGCTTTTCTTTTGTTCACATATTGTATTGTATGTAAACATCTTTTTTTTCGCTCAAGCAAACCCAAACGGCTTTTTTCAAAGCCACCGAAGGTATGCAATTGCTGATATGTCATGCAATCTATCTAGCAGTAGTATGCCTTCGGTGTACTTTGTTAAACACGTCCTCGACAGAACTGATTATAAAACTGAAGAGTGGAGACAGATCAAGACGTCAGATGTATTTTTAAAACTGCTAAAAAACAAAAGCATATCTTGGGCTTGCCCGAGTTTGGAGTCCTAGCTTCGCCACTGATTAAAGTGTGTACTTTATAAATGTAATACTTATTTTAATTTATTTTTAGGACATATTAGTAGTGGAGACATATATATGGGCTGGAGAAGCAGTAGGAAGGATCTCATAATACTACTGGTATCGTATGGTGAATGTTGAGAACCGGAGACTCATTTTACTTGAAGCGTTGCTCGGGAACTGGAAATCTAGTATATAAGTCTTCAGGAGTGATAACACTCTGCATTTTGATTCTTAGTCGAGGCTATATGTAGATGTCTATGGGCCACAGCATCCCCTTTCACACCTTTTATTGTACAAAAAAACTGCAATGTTTATTTGCACAATTATAATATTAAGCGATGGTAGAACAAGTGATAAAATACTTTATCGCTAGTGAGTGTGTCAACTACGGTTCTAGAACCTAGATAGGTCATCTTTGTTCTCGAATACTGGATTTAACAAATTAAAATACCATAAATTAGGGACGTACACATCACTTGCCCCAGATCTAGTAGTTTTAGACTCTTATCTGTAAATAAATAAAAGGTTAAGTTTATAATAATAAAGAATTTACATTATACAAAACAGACGCACTGTCAAATACCAAAGTTTGTTAGCGTTCGTACTTCGTAGTATAGAATGTAAAGGTAGTTCCATATATTACTTTCCTCTATGGGTAGTTCGTAGCAGAGTACTTTGTATAAACTGAAAGTTCGTAGTATGGAATATAAAAGTAAGGAGTACAGACTATGTATAAAAAGTGACCGTAGAAAAGCAAAATAAGGGTGGCGCCACTGTAGCTGCAGTCCATATTTTTAACCTGAACTTTATAATTATTTTATTGCTTTAAAAATTTTTATATTCAAAATCACTCAACGTATTATAAGGCGATTTATCGTACCCTGTAGCTACTCGAGCGCTGTTGTGGAGAGTTTTTGAACTGTTATTTACTGCTTACAGATGGACACATTTTCAACTATTATCCTATGGGAGATTGTACTCCTTACCTCTATACTCCATGGTTCGTAGGCACACTTACTATTTATGAGTTTATGACAGTTATATTTAGTGTTTACTGTGACAACCCTGGTTAATTGTCTATTTTAGATATAGGTACAATAAAAATGCAATTATTATAGGTATAGTTTGTCAATCAAATGTGTAAATGGAAAAATATTACAAATAATACGGATATGTAGGTAAAGGCAGTTAGTTACATAAAAAGCTGAAAATCTTACACAAATACATTTTATCGCCTCTGCCAGCCAATAACTGCTAAGATTTGGATTTTTAGTATTTTTTATATGAATCTTTATATGAATCTCACCCCATATCCCACTGACATTGAAAGGTCACAGTAGAGTTTTCCGAAAATTTCGCGTTCCCGATTTTACATCTTGAATACGCGCGTTACGTAATGTGATCGACCATAGATTACTGTGTGATTGACGTTCGAAACGCAACTGGCTAGGGTTGTCGTTCTACAAATTTTAAAGTCCCTAGACTAACAGAAAAAATTCGCCAGAAACAGGATTTTTCTTTTTCTTAAAATCCGCTAGATGTCCCTAGGTATATTTTCGTGGTACCGTTGGGCTAATTAAAAAAATCTTGCCAAATGGTCAATGAATACCGAAAATCTATATCTATAGATTCAGAAAAACCTTAAAAGGAGCAGACAATCAGTATATAGTTTATTCATGTACAAAATAAAAAAATATTGTAAAAAAATAAATCTTAAATCTTTAAACCACGTTTAAACATTAGTCATCTTATTAAAAATAAAACAATTAGCTCAGTACGTTCTCGTACCTACAAAATTAATAGCGAAGTATGGATCCAGATCTTCAAAAAGAACTTCAGCAGAAGTTGAAGCTTCGCCAATGTCTCTAGTTCCCATCTTTTTTTTGCCTTTATCGACTTGGTTGACAACATCTTCGGGAATATCATTCGTTGCGCAATTCTATTTTTTAATCCTTAACTGATTTCTAATCAGAAGAATGGAATTGAAAGTTTTTTCTGATAGCTTGTTTCGCAGTTTGCTTTTAACCATTCATAGCACCAAATACGCGTTCAAATTCTGCTTTGAGTGCGGTAGTGATAATATTACTATTGCAAAATTACATAAATCTTCGAATATGTTTACTCCTGCTGCATTTTTGTATGTCGAAACCTTAGACCATGGTCTAAGGTCGAAACAGATGAAAGTGAATGAACGACATTGAATTGTTAGTTTATGTTCAGGAATTCTCGTGAAATTACATATACAGTGTTACCAACGGTGGATTACAAAATTGGACATATGATGAATGACTTATTTGAAATGAATTACTTTATAAAAAAAGTCGCCATCTCAAAAGGCCAAATACCGCTAGAAGTCCCTAAATAATTATTTCTCGCTAAAACTATTTTTTTATCCGCTAAAAATTCTTAAAATCCGCTAGTATATATATATATATATATATATATATATATATATATATATATATATATAATCATCCTTTCACGGTAAATGTTGATCCAGTGGGAAGTTAGAACAATTGTTGATCCACCTATTTGACGTGTTTGCTTCCATTCTTGATGCGCGTGTGACGTCGGTGGATCTGCACTAACAGGATTTCAATATACTCGTCAGCGATTTGACCAACATTAGTTGATCTATCAACGGTCGAAAAAAATCATACTGAATATGATTTTTTAGATCCAGAGTATATTTAATTTATATGCGACATTTACTTAGACTAAGTGGATCCGGAGCCATAATTGACGAATAGGTACTCCAACACGAAGCGGCAACGTCGCGTTCTGTGTGTGACAGAAAACATAGTAGGCTACTTCGTTATAGTGTGTATAAGGTAAGAAAATACGTTATCTGCTGATTTTGTGGATCAAACTTTGGCAGGTTTTATTGTGGAAAGACATTTGTTCGAGTTTTTGTTATCGTGTGAGTGAATTTGTGTTATTTTATTCATTTGTCATAGATCAATTAGAACATGATGGATAGTACTTTATTACAAATTAATTTGTCACTCGAGTGAGTGTGTGTGTGTGTGTGTGTTTATGCGAGTTTGTGTGTGCGCGTGCGTGTGGGTGTATGTGCGTTCATGTGTGTTCGTGTGAACGTATGTGCGGGCGCGTGTGTGTGAGTGTATGTGTGCGTGTGTGCGCTGTTGTGTTTTTAGTACGTGTGTGTGTGTGTGTGTGTGAGTGAGTGTGTGTGTGCGTGTGTTAACTGTTGTTCGTGTGTATGTGTGTGTGTGTGTGTGTGTGTGTGTGTGTGTGTGTGTGTGCGCGCGGTTGTGCGTATGTTTGCTTTTGTGTGTGGGTACGAGTGTGTGCGTGTGTCCACTCTTGTTTTGTGTTTGTGTATGTGCGGGGTGTGTGTGTGTGTAAGCGCGCACGTATGTGTATCTGTGTGCGCGCGCGCGCGTGCAGATAGGTTTGTTTTTGTGTGTGTGTGTGTGTGTGTGTGTGTGTGTGTGCGTGTGCGCGCGCGCGTGCGTGTGTGTGTGTGTGTAGGTGTGCGTGTGTGTGTTTGTATTTATGTGAGTGCGCGAGAGCGCTCGTGTGTGTATGCGCGTGCGTGAGCGTGCGTGCGGGTGTGTGTGTGTGTGCGTGTGTGTTCGTCCGAGTGCGTGTGTATGTGTGTGTGCGTGTGTGTTCGTCTGAGTGCGTGTTTGTGGGTATGTGTGTGTGTGTGTGTGTGTGTGTGTGTGTGTGCGCGCGCCCAGAAAATGGAGGCGGAGAATGGAGACGTGGAGGCGGAGGTGAATGCAGCGTAGTATGTGGTGTAGGCGGAGGAGAGGAATTTGTGGTGAAGTCGGAGATAGTGGAAACGGGGAATTGTGTTGGAGGCGGAAAGAATAGTGACGGCGCGTGATGGTGGCGGCGGAGGGAGCGGAGTTTATTGTTGAGGCGGATGGAGCAGAGTTTATGGTGGAAGCGGAGGTGGAGAACGAAGGCTTAGAGAGGGGTGCGGTGGTAGATGTGGAGGCGTAGGCGTAGGTGGCAGAGGTGGTGGTGGGTGCACTGGAGTGCAGTAAAGTGGGTACCACGTGAGGGCAAGTGAGGCTCATATAAAGGACAGTTGGTTACAGCGAAAAACAGTGTGACTGGTAAGTGGATATCGATACTGCCCCTAAAGATGTTACTACGAGGTTATTCATTTTTCCGAATATCAGCTTGGATACCTATTGGTACTAGAGACAAAGTGAAAAGAACTTTTGTTTTGTGACGGTTTCATCATAACTAACAAAACAAACCCATACTCGGCATACCTATTTCTACTAGTCCAGGTGTTACAGTGTTAGTTACAAGATCGGAGGTAAGGTCTCATGATAATATCTCATGTAATAGTCCGATTCTATACCTATCAATTTTGTAAACGCGTCCTTAACACATTGAGTGCCAAAAGTTAGCGTCATAGTGAAATCGGTGGCCACCATACAAATGGTGTGCTACGCATTATTACGTAGCTGGCACCCACTAGAAAAAGTATCCCATGGATGCCAATCTACGCAATAGTACGTATTCGTAATATTACGTAGTCCGGCACCAATTACAACCCTTTCATCATATGATGCCAGTATACGCAATATTACGTATTCGTAATATTACGTAGCTTGGCATCTCTGTTACTTACTTTCGTCCTGTTTACTCCTGCATTGCTAGGTGATTTTTTTTTTCAAGCCATTTTATGGATTCATTAGTGCAAGCAACAAACAACTACACAAAAGGCACAAAAGGGTCTGTACAAAAACATGCCCGTTTTGGGTATTGGAAAGATACTAATCAGGAAGAAATGCGTAAATTCATTGGTATGTTGCTCTGTATGGGACTCGTTCGTTTACCTACTATAAGTCATTATCGGAAAATAGATCCACTGTACAAGTTACCAATTTTTAGAAAACTTATGAGTGGAAATCGCTTTCAAATATTTCATTTTTCTGAAAGTGATGACACAGCAACACCAAGACTGCATAAAATACAACCAATATTAGATCGTTTTAACAATATTAGGTCTAAGATATATTACCCACAAACTGATTTAAATATTTATGAATCGATGGATTTATGGAGAGGAAGACTGGTTTTTCGTCAATATATAAAAAATAAAAAAACATAAATATGGCGTGAAACTGTATGAACTTTGTGAATCATCAGGAATAGTTATGAAGATACGTGTTTATAGAGGAAAGAGTGAGAAGCGGCCACCGGAAACGTATTACCGAAGTTGTATAAGATCTAATGGAAGGGTATTTAGACAAAGGCCATGTTATCTACGCTGACAATTTTTATAACATACCGGATCTAACAAGGCGTCTTAGTCAAAGAAAAACGTACATATGTAGTACTCTTCGAAAGATCCGCAAGAACCTTCCTCTAGACGTAGCCAACGCTAAGTTGAAGTTTGGCGAAATGGCTGCAAAAGTATGCAATGACATTACTGTTTGTAAGTAGAAAGACAAACGCGACGTCTTAGTGATTTCCAACAAACATAAATTGCAATTCGTGACTGTAAGAAAAGGAACGGGAAATTGTCGTTGAAGCCTACTATCGTTGATGACTACAACCTGGGGATGTCTGGTGTGGACAGAGGAGACCAGATGGTTTCATATTACTCGTGCCTTCGAAAAACTCTTAGATGGCATAAGAAATTGGCATTACACATTTTTGAAGTTTAAGTCCAAAATGCCCATCGATTACTTCGCGTCAATGATCATACTTTGAAAATGCTTCTGATAGTTTCGTGAAGATTTCGTAAAATATCTCATGGGACTAAGTTTGAATCCAGCAGCAGTGTCATCCGGTGCATCATGCGCAGCACCTGTACAACCACAAGATGCCCAAGACAAACTTCAACTTATACCTTCGTCGTCGTTACAAGGGCCCTCTGAACCACCTCGATCGCCTGCTAATATTGCGAGTCGCTTATCGACAAACGAAGGTGCACTCGTTCCACTGCAAAACTTTCATTACTTAGAAAAACTACCACCCACCGCTAAGAAAGCCGTTCCAGCCAAACCTTGCCGCATTTGCACAAAAAACAAGAAGCAAAAGGAATCATCGTTTGTGTGTGCTATTTGCCCTGAAAAGCCTGCCTTATGTGTAAATAATTGCTTTAAAATTTTCTATACTGATCCTCGTATTGCATAGCTTATTTTAATTTTTTTGTTACAATTCATTTTTCATTTCATTAGAAATACGTTTTCTAAATTTATTTTAAAATAAATAATTACTACTTTTGTTATAAAAAGTAAACTTAATATGAAGTATCTCATTAGAAAACTAATATTTTTCACTAAAATTGCCTGAGAAAGCATGTCATTTGTGAAATATAAAAGAAATAAAGTTAATATTTTTCTGTCTCTTATTTTATTTAAGAGGCCAAAGAACATAAAAATATGCAATACAGGGTGCCAATTAATATAATTTACCATTTATGGGCTATGGAAGATCTACGTAATATTTCGTAGTTGGCTTCCACCATTGTTTCAACCTACGCAATATTGCGTATTTGGCACTCAATTGTTTTATGGTAAACACACACACATACACACAAACAAGCTAGCGCGCGTGCAAACATGCACACATGCGCACACGCACATACGCATACACACACTCACACATGCACACTGCCGCACACACACACGCACACACGCACACACACACACACGCACGCACACACACACACACACACACACATGCACACGCACACGCACACACATACACACACACAAACACACACACACACACACATACACACACACTCACGCACGCACGCAAACACGCACTCAGACGAATACCTTATGTCGCCGTTACCACCACTTCCGCTACAAGAAGGGGCGTTGTCGAGTAATGCGTTAAAAAAAGTCGTTTATTTCGACCACAAGGATCATAGATGTTAGTAATAATACAAATCTTATAACTAATTTTCGTAAAACTTAAAACTATTTAACTAATTTTAAAACTATATATAAGACAGACCCGATTAGTCAGCACGTACACCATATGACAATGGTTCAGGTACTGACCTCAAACCTGTAAGAAAATGCTCTCAGGATACCATTGGAACTGGCCCGCACCCTGCGCACCAGGGATGTGCATCGTTTACGCATGGTGGTGTAGAAACAATTCACACGCGCATCCGCGAACATACCCGACGCATTACAATAATGAGGCAGACCCAACAGCACCCTGAATGCATTATTGTATTGTACAGGCATTTAATCTGTAGCTTGTACCGCCAAAGATACGAAACGGCAACGTCGCGGCGTTTGCTGTGCTCTGATTGGCTCATTTAAATCGGATCAACATTTTCCGTAACCATCGCAAGGTGGATTTGTATATCGGATCAACTTCGGCCAACGCTAGCAAACAGTCTCGTGAGTGCCGATGTTGATCCGATCGGAGCCACATTAGTTACCAGAGATGCATATTGGATCAACAAAAGGCGCCGGATCAACATGCGTTTTTGGATCAACAAAGTGCTCGCGTGATAACATCATGTAACTAGCTAGTTCTTTCAAACTCTTTTGGTTTACAAATCTCTTTATTGACAACTAATTCGTATTAAAACAACGATTTATTCGATTATCAACTTTTGACTCAAATATTGTTTTAAATCGTAGAAATAAATAATTGTCTATTTGATTATTAATCCCGGTAATGGAAATTACATAATTAACCTAATGAATTCAATAAAAAGTTATTGTTTAGTGAAGTATTGACCAATTAAATCGTCGACCAATCAGAGCAAGTCGTTATTACGTTTTCCTTATTGTATGAACGCGGGAATACTCACTTCAGTTCCTGCGCTCGTCGGTGTAGTTCTATTTTCCTGGTGAAACTTTGTGAGTATTATTTGTGAGTTTTCATAATAAGTGTAGAATAAAGTTATTGTAGTGCAAAATTAAAAGTGTGTGGTCTTAGATCTTTTTCATTACAATGGAAACAATATACGACGATACGATTGAACGCCGTTGTCAAATCGGGACAGTGGTGCTGCCTCACCATAAAAACAACCCCGAGGTTTCCGCTGCGACATATATATATATATATATATATATATATATATATATATATATATATATATATATATATATATATATATATATATATATATATATATATATATATATATATATATATATAATCGTAATCTCTGAAACGGCTCCAACGATTTTCATATTTAGTAAAATTTTGTGTCCAGGGGGTTTCGGTGGCAATAAATCGATCTAGCTAGGCTTAATTTTCAAAAAATGTCGTTTTATCCGTGTTTTCAGTCAATGAAAAACTGTTAAAATATCATTAGAATAAGAAGGTAAATTTTGACAATGCGTTAATGATTATAATAGCTCAAATGGAATATCGGGCGGTCCTGAGATCGTAGTACTCTGGTTCGTGTTCGGTCTGACTTTTTATTCAAGTTCCCTTCTTTTGTGAGAAAATCTATTATTTCGAGCCCTTTTTAATATTTTTTTAAAAACGCGAAAATTTATATTTAACTAATTGCACTCACGATTTTTTATTCAAATAGTTCAGTTTTTTTTCTATTCTATGGTAAGATCAAAAAATATTATTCATATTTCATCAGTATGTAATTTGTATCTAAATATAATTTCCAAAACACACCATTTCCAAAAAAAAAAACATCCAGGTACTATATATAACATTATGTGTATAGTTGTGGGAGTTTACAGGCTATATGTTTATTTTTTTTAATTACTGTTTTAACCATTAAGCTTGTTTGTCGTGTTTTGAAAAACCAGTGAAATTACCAATGGGATATAATTTCTAATTGGAAATAAAAGGAGTCATTTCGTTCACAACTTATTTAATGCCCTAATGTCATCAATTATAATTATTACGTACAAATATTCAGAAGACAATAATTAATAAACAGATTAATAATAAAATACAACAAAACAAATATAAAAGTATATAATAGAAATTTTAATCTAACTAATAAAATAAAAACTGTCTCTATAATCTACATCCTTTTATCAAAATGACGCGAGTAGCTGAAATATAAAATTGTGATTAAAGGTAATGGTAACTCTGGAGGTCATTATGAATAATAAAAGTACTTTTTCATTGGCTACTCACGCCTTAGTCGTATGGGTAAGATAAACCTTAGGTAATTTAAAACTATATTTATTAATTAGTAGCAGGTGCACCTTTATTCTTCTATTTCTTCATGCGATTATTATACATAAATTTAAAAAAATTACACTAGGTAAATTTAAAATGTTGAAAATTACATAATATCGTATCGTAAAATCAATTCATGGTTTAAATTACAACTTATTATTTTTATTTCTACAAATTTTTCTAACAATTTTTTCAATCACAGGTGAAATATTCGATTTATTCAAACGATAGGTCGGTCACTCACATATGAACAAAGACAAAGCATACTATTAATTTTAAAAGTAAGTAATTTCATATACGATTTTTTCATCCCCTTCTCTACTTTACTGTACTCTACCAACCATTATAATTATTCTATTTTTATGACATTCATATAAATTATTTTTCTTTACTTTGGCGATTTTACTTTGCAGAAGTTCAATAAATTAGAAACAAGAAGTCATCAATATAAAGCGAATAACAAATTAGACCCAAAAAAGCGAATCAATAAGAACGAAAAATATTTAAATAATAAAAATATATTGTCGTTGTATGTACGAGTGACCGTCGTTAGAACAAATAGATAGACTTATCACATGTCTTAAATTTCGAAATTATATTTTAATTTTATTATATATATTTATCACATCATTACAATTTGATTCTTAAACTATTTACAAGTAGGTATTAACCGAAATTATTCGTAATTTTTAATGAATCTAACAAGATATATAAAGTTACATTGATAGATTGCATTTTTTGTTAAATGTGAGATTTCTCTGTATTTTCCTCCTCTTTTAAAAAGCTTTGTTTACATTATTAATGTTTATATGCGCTTAAAATCGGAAATTTTGAGCAAATATAATATGTGATGAGAAAGACGTTTTAAGGGTAAATACATAAAAAAGTTAATCTTTGGTTAAAGTAGATGCAAAATAAGATGGTTATTCGAGCCGATTGTTGACGTCGTGCTGTTGTATGTCGTATCACTTTGAAGACAGGAACATGATGAGCCTGCAACAAGTGTCATTATAATCGCTCGTTGACGTTTCCTGAGTAGGTAATCGAAATGTGAGTCTGAACAATGAAATGAGCACGAAAAAATTGCAAAGGAAATTGCAAAACTTATATAGATGTGCGGTGTAGGGGGCGCGTCGTCACAGAAGCCGTGCGTGTGTATGCGTGCGTGCGGCGTGCGCGCGCGCGCGCGCGTCGTGCGCGCGGTGTGTGTGTGTGTGTGTGTGTGTGTGTGTGTGTGTGTGTGTGTGTGTGTGTGTGAATGCGCATACGCGCGCGTGCACATGTGGTAGTCGATTCCACAAAGAAGTTGTGCGATGAAGAAAACTACCTGTAAATCGCACAGTAGTTGACCGTCAATCATCCAGGTGGTAAGGATGGTATCTCGAGTTCTGTTGCGATGTGCGATGTTGCGAAATTGAGCGGCTGGAATTAATCCAAAAATTTTATTTGAACGCTACTCTTCGCAGCGCTAATGAGTCTCAAGCCGATTAGAAAGTGCTCGGTCGCCGACGATTCGAACCACTCTGCTCTGGATGCCGTCAAATGGAAGGAGCAAATATTGGGGAGCCCCGGCCCAGAGATGGGAACAGTATTTCATGTGAGGACGAACCTGCGCCTTGTAAAATTACAGGCGGTGTGCCATGTGCATGAAATACTGTCCCGCTCTGCTGAGCACGCCAAGCTTTTTAGAGGCCAGTTTGGCCATTTCTTCCAAGTAATCACGAAACTGCACGTCATTCGAAATGTTGACGCTGAGGGTTCCAATACTGGCCTAGTCAACAAGGAGAGGGCCTTGAAACTGAGGAGATACGACAAAAGGGGTTCTAAAGATATTAAAATTTAATTCGCAGCCATCCGCTCAATAAAATAAAATGATGTGTCTTACCTAATTTGAAGAGCACCTCCCGCCCTCCCACAATTACGTGCACTAATCCCGGCACTAATCCAAGCACCACTATTCTAGGAACGACACACCATCGACGATAATACGACACGTGTTTCGCCTCTACACGAGGCATCCTCAGGCGATGTAGGCTCTACGGCGGCTGACCGCTAAGGCGTGTTTACCGCTAAAAAGGGGTTCCTTTTAACGGTAAACACGCAAACTGGTGTCTTCTAAAGTTCAATTGGACTAGATTTAATCGCCCCCAATCCGAGACTTAGTTCAACGATGTTTCGATTTTCATCACAAGTTTGTTCCGGTGTTAAGTGACGTTTTCCCGAGAAATATCGGCTCGACCGGTGTATAAAGCATCACCAATGCTGTCGTCCGCATAGCAGTGAAAGTTACCAGTTTGCAACATTTCAGTGATATGCAGAAGAAACGGCGTTGGTGATAGCACGCATCCTTGTTTAACACCAGCGCTAATGGGCTTGTAATCGGAGCATGCACTGTCTACTACGACTTTGATGCCCCGATCAGCCAGTACTGGTGATCCAATTGCACAATTTCTCGGGAAGCTTCGAGAGAAGCGCTTTGCGCCAAGCCCGATCGAAGGCCTTTGCTATGTCCAAACTAACTGCCAAAGCCTCGTCACTGGACTCGATCGTCTGCGCCCGTCAGTGTGTTAGATAAAGAAGAAGATCACCAGCTGAGCGACCCCGACGGAAATCGCTACTGGCAGTCACTAATCAGCTGGTGCTCCTCAAGGTACCCGCATGAACTGGCTATTAATAATGGACTATTATTTTGGAGAACAAGGATCGGGTTCATGAAAGCTGTCTTTCATGAATTAGGGACTAGACCTAGGGATTAGGAGTACTGGAAAAGACGCGTTAGAACCGGTGCCAACTCTGGAGCATACGTCCTCAGCACAATTGGGGGGACGCCATCAGGCCTACTCGACATGTTGACGTCCTGGGAGAGGAGCGCTTTACGTACCGAGCACTCTGTGAATCACACTTCAGGCATAGAGCACTCACACCGCGGGATGATCGGCGGTGTGTTCCATCCGTCCTCGAGAGTCTAGTTGGACGCAAAAAGAGAGCCTAAAATATCGGTTTCCTCTTTTGCAGCGTGGACCAGTGCGTCGTCCTCCCTCTGCAGAGATGGTAGTGATGGCTTGTTTGATGGCTTGGATGGATGGTTTCCCGAAGGAAGGCGAAACTAATTTCTCGCCAATTCTGCCAATGTGCTCATACTTTGCCTTGGCAATAACTTTTTTGAAGGACCTACAGGCAAAGTTATACTTTTTTTAAGCTTGTTGGTGTTTACATCCCGAGCCGCCGAAGCGTCAGCCCAGGCCTGATAATATTCCTGATTACTACGTAATGCAGTCTTACAAGAGCGATTAAACTAAGGTTAAGTCTGCCTTCTATGGGTACTACAGAAGATGGAATAAATAGTTCCACACCCTGAAGCACTACTTCAGTGACAGAGTCAGCAACAGCGTTGGGATCATTCGGCGAGAAGCAAACCCACCCCCACGAGTAGGATGTAAATAAAGACCGCATTCTGTTCCAATCCGCTAACCTCTAATACCAAACACGGCTGCGACCTGCAGAACCAACTGCGAGGGGAGCGTGAGTGACACCACACTCCGGATCAGATAATGATCCGAAGAGCCGAGTGGGACGTCGACGGAAACCTATCCGTCCGGATGAGAGGTCAGCAGAAGGTCCAACAGTGAACGTGTATGATCTTCCACATGTGGTATCCGCGTAGGCGATGTAACCAGTTATGTCAGACCATATGCCAAGACAATGTCGTAAACAGATCTCCCCGCACGATCGGTTAAACATGCACCGAGCCATTCTGCGGGTCGGTTGGTCGGTCTGTTTCGGTATTATCGCTATGGGATCTATAGAGGCACTCGTAGACGCGCGGATGGTCGTCACTGACTACGCACACCAAAAGAACCGACAGGTCCGTACCTTCAAGACTGCTGAGGCGTCGAGAACAGATATCCTCTCTGACGTATATGCAAACTCCAGCCCGAGGCACAAAGAAGAAGTGTTCTAATTTGTACCTCGGGTAGGACAGGTTCGCAGTATCAGCCGGAGAAGACATCTGCGTCTCGGTCAAAAAGAGGAAGGCTGGCTTCGCTGTCTCCAGATGGTAGTGGATGGCGTTAAGATTCGAGTGAAGTCCCTAGATGTTGCAGAAGTCCACGGTTAGCGTGGTAGGGGTCGCCATTATTGTATCGCAGTTTGCCCTATGCAGTGTTAGTAGCGAGATTTTGCCCCCCCCTACGCGTCGCGGAAACTGTGTGTGCGCGCGCGCGCGCGCGTGTGTGTGTGTGTGTGTGTGAGAGAGCGGAGAGAGAGAGAGGGGAGAGCAGAGTGTGTACCTGCAGTGCAGCGGATTGGTGGCCAGCAGGCGGTATGTGTCGCACCCTCGCGTCACGTCGGGCGCGTCGTCGCGGAAGCTATACGTGCATGTGTGTGTACCTGCAATGCAGCGGCTTGGTAGCCAACAGGCGGTTTGCGTCGCACGGCTCTGCGAGCGGCAGCGGCAGCGGCGGCGCGTCGGGCGCGTCGTCGCGGAAGCTGTGCGCGGCGACGCGCGCCGCGAACCGCACCTCGCCCCACGGCCCGCGCGCGCACACCCACTGCACGCTCAGAGGCCCCGAAGTCTTGCTCTTCAGAATCAACTGGGGACGCGCGAGTATCATCGCTTTACGTTTTTTACCATATAGTGGGGGTGTAATAATATCTACTACCCCATATCATCGGTGGGTGGAGTAAGAGGCGACAGAGGAAAACAAATCAGAAGATGGACAGCAGCGTCTTCCTAATATCGACTAAAAATAAAAACTGCGGTTGCCAACCAAAATGGCAACTATGGCAAATATGAGACAACTATGGGAAGGTCTATATTCAAAAATGTACTTTAATAGGTTATGACACTAACGTTTCATCACATCAATAATAATAGTAATAATAACGTTTCTTTTTTTCGTAGCTCTCCTTTGTTTAATAAATATCGCAACTGTTACGAGCTACGATTTAACACGCTCAGCGCCCTGTGTATTGTTAATGATACCCACTGTCAAAACATTGTGTATCGCTCACGATACACAGCCTACCTTTTGGTTTTTCCTTGTGTATCCTTAATGCACACGCTTTCTATACATTTTCTACTGCTAAAAAGTCCTCTGGCCCAGAAGTTTTTTTAGTGGCTTTGGGTTGGGGATGGGACATATGGTTCTCGAGATATTAAACATTTAATTTGGAAGAAATAAAAAAATTGTTTTGCACTAGTTTTATTTATAAAAATATCTAAATTATAAATACATTTCTTACAACTAGTAATCACCTTTAAAAGGAAAAACCTCCGGTAATCCTGTTATAACCATGTTTGAAAAAAAAACTTAAAAATCTTAGGAATATGAATTCTATGAGTATTCTGTAGCAGTAAGCATTTTCGGCATAGAAATATCACTTCGTTCCAACCTGTGCTGCTCTAACCTACTTGCCATTTATAATTTTTCCCTCCCTTCCATACATATTATAACACTCTTTACGGCGTTATTGTCTATGAGGTAGAGTTTCACATTCGGCGCCTTCCTTTTTGAAAATGATGTTTAAGGTATAGGCGCTATATCTACTCTCTGAGAACACTTGTCAATCATATCTACAATAACCTGTTCTCAGAACTCTGTGATTGTCATTTTCTTTGTTGATGTATTTGGATTATAGAGGAAATGAGCATTCACCAGAGAAGTTCCCCACAAAATTTCGATAAACAGCTTACGATACCATTTCGTACATCGCCTAAGAGCTGAGCCATATACTTTTAAATATTTGTCTCAAATCGTCTGAACATCGAGTCTGAGCTTGGCGCTGAGCGTGTTAAGGCGATGTGGTCAGCACGTATAATATATGTACAATTCGGTGGCTTTATCGCTAAACAGCGATCTCTTCCAGGAAAAACTTGGTGAAGGAGATTATTTTGATTCAAATTATAGCTTGTTAATATTTGTGCGAAATAATTCCAAGTTAATGTTGCCTAATGACAAACATGGATCAGTGCGAGCACATACGCACATGAGGACGATGATTTTAAAAATATAAAAATAAAAGTACTTGGTAAGTGATCTCCCGCTGTGCGCTCTGTGTAGGGTCACGCTGGTTCTTGTTCACGAACGCCTTCACCACCCACTGGTGGCCAAAGGCAGAGAAGCGAGACGTCTCGTAGTAGAGCTTGTGTACAAACTCTTCAGTACGGTACGGCTTAAGCTGTAAATCTGCAGCGGCAAAAGATATGATGAAATCTGCTTCGTAAAATTATTATAAAGAAATTTTACAAGACAATACATAATGAGTCGCCCCTGCAATGAGAAATGATAAAGTCACACAGTAGACTATTTACTAGCTGAAGTCGTGCTTTCACGTAATACAATGACTGCGTCGTGGCCGGGTGTTGGTCTTGTTAGGCGTACGTTGTGCATGATAGAGCCGGTATAGTAAGTTAAATCCTACTACTAAATTTTGAAATTTTGCGTATAGTTTTTTTGCAGTCGTTACGTATCTATTTTGTTTTTGTACCACAAGGTTCCAAATAATTAGTTTATATTCTAAATGTTGTTCCTTATTGCATAAACTCTTCTATTTTATTAAATAAAAAATTCTGAGAAGAGTATGTGATGATAGTAGTCCATGTACACCTGAAGCCAAGTTCAAACAGAGAAGGCTATAAATACTTAGCCCTTAGATCTGACAACACGTCAACTCTAAGGACTAAGATGGAATGCCGCTCTATACTCTTCAGACCGGAACATTGAAGCACAGTGCTATTTGTCGGCAGAAATAGTAAAGAGGGTAGACCCACCTAGAAGGACTCCTTTACACAAAAGAAGTCCTACCACCTAGAAAATATTATTAACATAAAATAAATATTATTTTGTGCAATTTATTATACTTGAACAAAATTCTAAAACGACCCGTAAAATTTGATATGCCAATTAAACTGGATAAACCCAGCGTCCGAGCGCTCACCGTTGAAGGTGATCTTTTCGTAGGAGAGCAGGTCCATGATCTGTTCGTAGACGGAAGTGGAGTCGCGTGCTTGCCGCTCACGGTCTGCCAGCAGCGCCATCAGGTCTGCGGCAGACTTGGCGGGGTGCGCGCACTGCGCCTCGTGCGAGCCGGCTTCATGAGCGGGCCCGCGCCACGGGCACCCGATGCACGCGTACTTGCACCCCGTCAGCCTGTACACACCCCATTACTAACGTATAACTTATTCGATTAAGAATCGAAATGCAGATGCATTATCACCCCTGAGGACTAGGATGGAATATCTCAATTCCAGTAAAACGGGTCTCCGGTTCTCTACACTCACCATACGAAACAGCACCATTAATCTGCTATTTTACGCTGGTATTCTCTGAAAGCGTGGTCCCTCCTCAGACATGCCGATCCATTCATTCATTGTAAACAAACTCTTATATTAATAAAATGGGGATTTCCATTAAGATTATTGCGTCTATAATAGATACGATCACACCTCAACTATCTATTAATTTCAATACTCGTAGCGAATCTGGTGTTTTCCTGATTTAATGAAGCATAGTAAAATAATACCTTTATTTAAATCGGGTAGTACATTAGCACTAGTCAATTTTAGATATCTTTTTGTACTGCCAACGGTTAGTAAAAGTTTAGAAAAAAATATTCTTGAACAAATGTTTAATTTTTAATGTAAATAATTTACTTTATAAATATCAATTCGGTTTCACAAGGGTTCGCTCTACAACTGATGCTGGTGTTGAGCCGATTAAATATATCTTACATAAATGCAAGGGAGAATTCACAGGATGCTTTAGGTATATTCTGTGACCTATCCAAGGCGTTCGATTGTGTTCACCATGAAAAATTAATCAGGAAACTGAAACACTATGGTGTAACACATGAAGGTTGGAGAACATGAGGACGATCACTACCTACTAAAGCATAGCCCGCATGTCCTTGAAAATTGTGGAATTTATAGCGGCGCCAACGTCGGCAAGTAGTGACTGCGAAGTTAGCTGTTTATGAGTACAAGCACAGAATAAATAATAGTACTACGTACAGAAGTTTCACTCTTTTAATGTTGACTGCTTGCCGACGTTTAATAGCCTACATAATTATTATTAATTAGATAAATCGCGCTCGCAAGCTAAATAAAACTTTATCGCTGCGCGAGTGTCCGTATTACTTTGATCCTACGTTACGGTGGACTTTCCGTTGTTATGGAGGGATGTCAATAAAGAGTAACAAAATACATTGCAAAATATTAATTACGTTACTTAGGTGAAACCTATTGTGACTATGATCGACAGACCATATTTTCGCACCTACGTAAGTTCTGCGATGCCTACCGCATACAACTTGCAAGGCCATTCGTCGGAAATCGCGACGCTTGGCTCGGAAGGAAAAGGTAGATAGTGTAAACAACAAATAAACTTGAAATATGATTCCTAACAGAAATGTAATTTGAAATGAATGAAGAAATGTACTTGAATAGTGAAGTAAATTTCCACTAAATTTTGTAATAAAGTTCATAGATATTAAATAAATTATTACTTAATTCTTTTTTGCTATAAGTACCTATCTAACAATAAAAATTAAATAAATTCACCTTTCATAACTTCCTACTAAAATCCTTCAGTAATAAAGAACGATATATCTGAAATATTTTGTTGGTCATTTAGCGTCTATCCACGCAACAATTATAGTAGGAACGACGTTTCGCCATATTAAAATTTATTAAATAATGGGTATATACATAATATATAGTTCTTAAATTACATTAAATCTTTTGAACTATTTTATCTTATAATTAAATATACTAAACACTAAACAAAAACTATTTCAACAATATTTACAAAAAGTTATATACGTAAACAGCGTTAAAAAACTTTAACATTCAATCGCTTCCAACGCGTTAGCCTTGACTGCGTTATTTCGCCCGGGCGTGTCGCGATTTTAGGTAATTATTTCACGTAGGTAGCAAGAGTGATACAGAATATAATATATTGCCTAGATCAGTCCTGGCATTGCTCTATAATTGTTTGTGAAGTTTCTTTATAATCGATTCCGCCATACCGAAAACAAATAGACAAAAATTTGAAAAATAGTTTATACTCTTAACGGCATGCAAATAACCCCTTCAACCTCAGAATTAGGTAGAATATAAAATGAGTTGATATACGCGATAAATTCCGTGAGCGTACTGCTGTTGCGTAACTGAACCTACACATTTTATATAAAACACTAATAACTAATAATAATAATTAAATATTCTACTAAAGACAAAGCCTAAGCGCTTGGCCAAACCGCAGACACGGACGCGAGGCGGGCGCGGCGCGACGTACTCAAACATAAATTTTAAACTAGTTTCATTTAAATAAGGCAGTTATTTCGATATTACATAAAGACACTTCAACTTTAATTATATGTATAGATTATAAGTGAAAAGACTCATCGTCCACCATTTGATATGATACACTAAAAAGGCATAAAAAGAAAAGGACATTAATATTCGTAGCTTAGTCTACAGCAAACCCGAGCAAACCAGCCCCCACAAGCAGCACCTATTTACAACTACGACGTCAAAAGTCAAAAATATTTCTATGGATTTTCTAAGTAGACCGTACCCGTGTATTACGAGCCACTACTTAGCTACGCGCATAACATTCACTAGTAAAATCAGACTCATAAATCAACAATTTCTCTCCCAACTCCACTCGGCACCGCGGTTGTCTTAAACCACTGTGAATACTATTACTACTAGTCGGACTTTGCGAGCTTAATACATTGCGCACTAAGTTACGGTCAATTATCCGTAACTCCTTTAGTCAACTGCGAGCGACCGAAAAAACTAGTTCTTTAATTTGTGAACCGCGAACGTTTCGAGAATCTAACACTGAATTTGTTTAATGTGACTAAGAAAACGCTGATTTTTAATGTGTGCATATTGTCATCGTGATTTGAAGTTTATTTCAGATAAATATGTAACTTTAACTCGTATTTGCCTAAACACAGCAAGTTTCTCAAATGAAAATACTACTGCGTGGCATATTTACCGTGCATGCTATGCGCCCGTGCGAGCGCCCATGCGATCCACAGTTGTGACAGTTTTTTTGTTCTGATTAGACGGTCTAGTGGTTATACATAAAATTATATTAAACGCCATAAACCTGACATGTTACACTTATGAGGAAATAAACATCTAATAAAATGTTAATGCAATCGACATTAACTAAATATAGTCATTAATAACAATCAAGTAAGCCAGACAACACCCGGAACTAGTGCTAGCTAGACGTGACCTCAGCGAAGCACCTAAAGGACAGCCATAACTTTCTTACAATAATTTTCCTTGGATGCACGCCTTGTATGTAATATTTAAAATAAAAATAAAAAACTGAATTAACAAAGATCTTGGCAATGAGGTGAAATATTTGACAAATTTTATATATTTTTTTATTTTATTTTAAGGACAGCCAACAAATCTTACACCACATACATTAAATGGTTAAGCTATCTAAGAATTAAGGTAAGCACAGATTCAGTTACAGGCTGCCACGACTGTATATCATGGGAAGTTAATTTTTTTAATGTTTCTTTCTGACGTATTGGTTATACTTCATATGAATCAGATTAGAAATGGATAAATCACACTACGGATATTCCTTAAAATAGAAGACTTCAAAAAAGAAAGAATATATATAAAATTAAAGAATACAGCATTTAGGCATTGTTTTGTATATGTTCATGTTCATGTATGTAGAAACCGAAAACTTAGTTAAATCGCAACTTTTTAATGATCATGACACTGTGTGGCCATCTGCATCATCATCATCTGCAGGATTAACCTATAAAAAAAGTTTGTCTTAGTCCCAACTAGCGACATCTGGTGAGCGTAATACTATTAGGCCTCATTGATCTCCCTTCTCAAGAACTAAAAAAAAACTTAAAAAAAATAAAAAACAACTTCAAAGAACTATAACTGAGTGCGAGAAAATTATTTGATTCTTGTTAGTTCATTTTATTCGGGTTTTCCTTATTTTAAGTTTTGACCCATTTGAGGGAATTAAATACCACAACCTCAAAGTGACATCTAGGATTACGTCTAAATAGATACATTAAAATTTCATCCCCTATTTTTCTCTTAGGAGTAGAATTTTTATTTATTTAAAAATGGGGCTACGCTTAAGGTGTAGCTTATTTAATTTAAAAAAAGGCGAAGATAACGCGTAACAGACACATAAAAAAACACAGTTGAATTTAGAAACCGCGAGAGGAAGAGAGAAGATTAGATTTTTTTAATTAGGCTTAAAAATATTACTTATTTTAGTTATTTACTTTTTAGTTACTCTTACACCATCAAAACTAAACCCAGAAGTGGAAAATTTTCGACTTTACAACCTCACTCCTGTATGTGAATATTCGACACAATGACCTAGGAAGTTTTCTAAAAACAAATGCAGACTAGCCAGAGTTAATAACACTTTAAAATGTTGTAGTGTAAGGCCACATCACTTATATTATTTTTATTAACTAAGTTTGTTATTAAAGAGTCAATAGTTTTTTCAACTGACATCTTTCGGCTTTCGGAACAATGCAATAACTAAAAATTATAAACTCTTGTTTTGGTTCAGGTCACAAAATAGCAGTTATTTCATATGAATATTAGTAAGCCGCAATGCATACTGTATACATAATTATATTCACAGGATAATTTGCCATCCTAACCGAAAAAAGTATTAGAAATAAAAGCAGCTTCTATTTGAAAACAATATTTAACAAAACATTTTATATACTGTAAATTAAAAATAAAGGATATTATTACATCCAAATCATTTGTATATATGTTTACAATAGCATATTCATGCAAATAAAGAAATAATGTAACTAATAACAAATACCAAAATAAATATATTAATAAAAATAAACATGTAACACTTGGACAGTTCAGTCGGACTTTACTTAATTTTTATGAAGAAATATTAGCAGTTGTTACGATTAATATCTGTGTTAATCTATCTTATTTTGGACATAAGTGTAACACACCTGATGTACCTACGGCGCTTGAGAGATGCGTTTCTAGCATCCGACACGAGGTACGTTCGTCTAAAGGCGGTTAGCAGGAGAGTATACACGCTGGAGACAATGTGAATCAAACCTTCGAGCACGGGACGCCTTTCTGGCGTCCCGTCCACTACGATTTGTGTGAACTTGTACTGCCTGGGGGAGGAAAACTCATTTACAGCTCCCAAGTGTTATAATATTACTAATATTACAGGATTTGTCTGGTTGCAGTCTGGTAGTGCTTAAATTTTTTGAACTTTAATAATCTTTTTCTAATGCTTTCATTTATTTACCTATTTTTTTTAAAGTCGCCGCATCGCACACATAAATTGTTGTACATGGACAATACACCTAAATCTATTATTTATATAAGCGGGAATCGAACTTGCAGCCCAAAGACAAAAGCTTTGCCTATTAGCCCATGCGCTACCTCGCAGTTTAGATATTTAAAATATTAATAGCAAATATAATTTTGTTTTAAAAATGACGGCAAGAATCGGAGTCGGGCGACTCATGTGATGTGAAATTTAGGGTAAGCGCCAGCTTGTGGATTATGCACTGTATGAAATTTATAGTATGTTCATTAATTCATTAATTACAGCCCTCTTCATGAGTCCACAAAAGTCCACTGCTGAACATAGGTCTACCTCAAGGAATGCCACAAAGCACGCTCCTGAGCCACCTGCATCCATCGACTTCCTGCATGTCTTAGCAGGTCGTCA
The DNA here is from genome assembly GCA_907164705.1 of Parnassius apollo. Taxonomy (NCBI): domain Eukaryota; kingdom Metazoa; phylum Arthropoda; class Insecta; order Lepidoptera; family Papilionidae; genus Parnassius; species Parnassius apollo. The sequence continues at coordinate 4,612,672 of CAJQZP010001584.1, forward strand.
CCTCATATGAGGAAGCGCAAGGTCGCTCAATGAGCTATGGATAGGGCTATTCTCGGGGTATCTCTGTGTAATAAATTAGAAATGAGAATATTCACAGTAAAACCACAGTAACCGACATAGCCCAACGGATTAGTAAGTTGAAGTGGCAGTGGGCCGGCCACAGAGCTTGAAGAACCGACAAACAATGGGGAAGAAAGATTCTCAAGTGTCAGCCTCATACCGGTAAGTGAGATGTGGTGGACCCACTATATGTAGTGTCCCTTATGGTACATATTGATATGAAAGTATTACTATATTAAAATTGCTCAAAAGAAAAATAAGAAAACACTAAACAGTGAAATTAACTCGATACTAATTTTGTTATAATATTAATGTTTAGCACAGATTCAGAACTGAACTCTTATCAGCAAAGCTGATAACCCCAAACATTGTTTGTAATGAACTTGGACCCCATTTCACATTTACATTTTAATGGGATTATTTACTACTTGAATTTAGTGCTGATAATTTTTTTATTTTATTGTTGCTGATATATAATAATTATTAGTGCAGAACATCTTATGAAATTGAACCCTGAAGGTGCATGAAGGGCTTTTAAATACAGCCTGTTCAGATGACAACTTCCATTTGTATAAACAGTACCATAGTAATCATTAGGGGGAGTTTACCGAATATTTTATTTTATTTATTAATTTTGGGTGTACTCTATTTTAGGAAAAAAGTCCAGTTGGATTGATATAGGTATGTTACACATGTAGCTTTGTGACCCTGTATCATTGGTATAGCAAATACAGATATAGTAATGAATTTGAAAATCAAGAAATTGATACACTGAGCAGCCAAAATTTTTCTATTTCATACTACAAGGATTAACAAATTTAATAATCAGCATGTTTCCAGTGACTAAAAAAAACGTTGAAAAATTTCTTTTTATTCAATAATATTATACCAGTAAGACAATAATAATTTGCATAAAAATCACATATGGTATGTTAGGTTTTAAATAATTTTTAAATACAACAGACTGTAGGCATATTTTATCTTTGAAAACAGCACACACATTTATTTAATTCAGAGTATCAAAATTAAATGCTTTTGCTATTGTATTTTAAGTGGTGAGTTACATACCAGCATATTATGTGTGCAGCATGAATTGGTTAGCTTAATCAAAGAAAATGGTCCTTCATTACACAGAACACCAGTATAAAATAGCAGCATAATGCTACATTGTATATAATAAGGAACGAGAACAAGAGACCTTTTACACTGGTAACAACCTTTATCTTAGTCATTAGGGAGTGACATCTCATATGCATTTTCTCTTTAATAGATGTAGGTGTCTAAGGTCCACAGCATTCACTTCCCACTAGGTGGACTGTCTGCCTTTTTGTCCTTATCCTTGTCTATACAAAAATATCATTGAGGGTATATGTTATGTACTTTTTAATTTTTTGTTGATTACTAGAATAAATTACCTACCTCTCATCACAAATATTATCCTCATGATGCTGCAAAGAATGTCTCGGGTAAACATGAGTGCAGAACCTGCACTCTAATGGTAATTCAGACACCGTCTTTTCAACGGCAAGATTTCTTGAAGCTGAAGTCTTAGAGATTTCAATACGACAGATAGGACATGTAGCTGCTTCATCTCGGAGCCTAGCATCCGCCAGTAAATGAGTAAAACAAGGAGCGCACATAAGATGTCCATTTGTACACTGCAAAGTGAGCAAAAATGTTAGCATGTCAAGGCAATAATAATCCAAAAACATTTGCATGATACAAAATGGAAGGGCAAAAACATCATAATTGTTAAAGATTTTTTAATATAATGGATTTCTGCAAAGTAATTCCTTTTTTATGTTAATTATAAGTAAAAAGTGTCTTTTTGATCAAAATTAACTACAAAGGTTTAACTGCAGAGAACTATACTTTTTAACATGTTTCTTCTTCAAAAATGCAATAGTAATATTGTTAACTTTGGTATGTTGTTAAATTTGGGTGCAATATTTTATTAAATATTGATAAAATTTATGGTATTAATACAATATACAGATGACAAAATGTAATGTATGTCAACAATAACGTAAGACACATTCATAATTTTGTACATTTTGTTTTACAAGTTGGCTCGACTAGCTATCCTGTAATGGCAATTTCATTTGATATTTTAGTTAATATATAAAAAGTATTAATATTAATAACTACTCCATTACAATGCTACCTATCAGGTCAAAGTTTTGTGATTTTGTTACTCGGCACTAAGCGAAAATATTTTGTAGAAATATAAGTACCTAATTTTGGTTCATCAATTTGCATTACCATCTTTTGGATCTAAGTTTAGTTAACCCAATGAACACCCATTGCCGCAACAATATAAATATATTGTGAATATGACGTAAATTCATCAAGCTATTCAGAAGTTGCACAATGACTAACATATTCACCATATGTAATATTATACTTTTCCTCAGCTATATTTATTATTATTTACCGTCGGACATCCTCAACACAAATACACAATGTGAATGAAAGAAATATTCAACATGCAAATGAAATGATAATTCTAATATTGTAGTTTATGTTCCAGTGGAAACTTATTTGATTTTCTTGTCTTCAAATTAATTTTGTAAAAAATGGGAACTGAAACAAACAAAACTTAAGAAAACTCAGTCAATCTGTCATCTTTCTTAGTATAATAAGTTATGATTTAATTGCTTTATGGAGGAATTGTATCTGAATGTATGTTGTGTAATGTGGTTTACTACAGACTACCTCAGCCAAAAAATTAAATCAAAGTGTCTGTAACAGAAAAAACCACTACCTTTAGTATATTGAATTTTTAGTTTTAACAAAGTAACATAAAAGAAAAGTATTAAATATAACATGTTTAATTTCCATATGCCAATTTTGTGACCAAATAGTTGTGTAGTGCATTTTCTGCAATGAATAAAAGGTAAAAGGAGGGTAGTTTATTAAAGAAAGAACTACATGTCATGAAATATTATTTATTGTAGTGAATTACTACTACACAGGTAAGTACACAATATAATTACCCACAGTGAAATTGTACATACTATTTAACAATAAGATACAATATCAGAGGCCTTAAATCTAACAATATAGATGCTACAATAATTACACAATAATAAGCGTCACACAATAACAAATCATACAGGTCCATTAATTTAAATCATGAACATTCTTTATAAATATACGCCATATGTTCAAAAATCAATCAATTTAGAAACATATCACAATATCAGGAATTTACAAAATATCATAATAACAAATTATACCACAGACTTCAAAATAATTTTTAATAGTCCCTTGTTAACATCAACCATTGTTTGGTAAGTTGAAAAAAAATAGATTGTTTATTTTATATTACGTTACGTAAAATGAAAAAAACAGCTGATTAACACATTTGCTATCAGCTGTTTTGAAATACCTGATATACGGCCGCTGGAGGCAGGTCCAAGCAAACTGCGCAGCACAAAATACCACCCAACCTATGCTCGAGTTTTTCAGACTGCTCCTTCTCTGATAGCATTTTACGTTTTTTAGCTAAAGGAGCGTCGTCTTTTACATCAGATTCTATGTTCTCGCTGGACGATGGCACTGGTTCATTTTCCGGCATTTCAGCCATGTTATTAATTTAAAAAAAAAAGGATATAACAAACCACCAAATTTAGTGTCAAATATGCTGCTGCAAAATCAAACACAAATTACGACACAATCACAATCGCAAGTAAAAGTACAAAACGTAAACAAAGGACCTTTTTTTTAGCTAAATTACAAAGAATATCTACAGACTATTTATATATTTTTTTCATAGAGGATACTATGTGTACGATATATTACTTTCCTCTATGATACTATGTAAGTACTCATGGTATTATAAAATCATATCACTATAATAGTAGTAATCACTATATGTAATATATCACATCGTCTCCTATCATTATAGTAATCACTACGTCTCCGCTAGTGATGTGAACCGGTTTTTGTTTATAAAACCGATTACTTTTGGACTTACTTGGGTTTCATAATTCGTGTATCCGAACACCAAAGTCCAAAGTCAAACCAAGTTAATGAAGTTTTTATTGTCTTTGATCAACGAACCACCGCACCTATGGGGTGTAGAAGTAAGGAGTACCAATTCCCATAGGAGAATAGTTGAAAAAGTGTCCATGTGTATGTGTAAGCAGTAAATAACAGTTCAAATACTCTCCACTACAGCGCTCGAGTAGCTACGGGGTATGTTAACAGTAAAATACGTTGAGACTTGAGAGTGATTTTGAAAATAAAAAGTTTGAAACCAATAAAATAATTATTGTAAAAAGAATTATAGTGAAAGTCCGTGCAATAAAAAAAATTACAAAAAGTTCTTTAAAATTTAGACCGCAGCTACAGTGGCACCACTCTTAATTAATGCTTTCCTACGGACACTTTTTTATACAGAGTCTACTCCTTACCTCTACATTCTACACTCCATAACCGCACCGTTTACAGCCGTCAGGCAACACGTGGGCAACACTGTTGACAAACTTCAGTCTGTTCCGTGGTTCTTTTGCACGTGTATGGTTATTTCTCCCGCGTTTTTTCAAAAAGTTTTAGTTTATTATTAGGTTAAGTAAAAATTACGGAAGGAATCATCGATAACTTACTTATTAATTATACATTCGCACACAATTCACTTAGTTTTAACAAATTGTTATTATCTTTACTTTAAACTCCCAAACAAACAGGCAAAAAAGATCAGTAAATATCCTGTCCAGTAAATTCACTGATACGACTGACCGGCGCACTTGTCACCAAGGTCAAATTAGCATCTTAACGAAAAAGACATGAAAACCAAAGAATGTTTCTATTAAGCAAACACTAAGCAAAAAACAGAAATAGATCATAACACAATCTCGCAAATATGGTCTTCAACGACCCAATAATAAGAACTATATTAATAGCATATTTTAAAGATTTTAGTAAGCAACCACTCAATCAAAAATCAAATCAAAATCAGGATCAGGCTCCCTACGCCCTGATCCAGGGTGGTGTAATAAGAGAAAGGGATTAAGGGTCCCTAATTAGGGTGTCAAAGTGTACCCTGTCTGCAGTGCCCTTCCACCGCGCAGTGTAATAACACTAAGGGAGTTAGGGCACTTATTCGATGCGCGACTAGGGATGCAAACGATACATCAATTCTTCCAAACATTGATATATCGTTCATAAACATGGTTCTTCATGAGCTATGTTTTATGAACGATGTTCTGCCGTCAAAGGTTACGAAATAACCAATTATTCAAAGGTATAAAATTCCGTACGTTAAAAGTTGTGAACGATGATTATCACGAATTTTATGTTGAATAAATATTCGAAACAAAATATGTCAAAGTTAGATAACGTCTAAATTTTCAAAGTTAGGTTTACTAGTATTTATCAGAAATAACTCAATCCCGAAAATTTTAATTACGAATCAACAAACAGGCGAATGGTCTTTCAGCCGAAAATAAATATACTTGAACTTCAGAAGTATAATTGTCTTCTATCGGTAATTCCATTTTCGATGTAAACTTGTACTTATTTTTATTGTAATAATTAAATAAGTTTAGAAATTTTGAAAATGGATTGAAATTGTTTTATTCATAAGAAATTTTATTCATTTTCTTATCTTCTTAATAAATTACGTGTCACGTTTTGTCCGCGATGGACTCCTAAACTACTTAACCGATTTTAATCAAATTTGCACTCCGTGTGCACTTTGGTCCAACTTGAGAGATAGGACAGTTTTTTTTTGCCCATGCCAAATTTTTTTTTTCGAATTGAAGGATTTTTAATAGGGCATGACAAAGGGTAGTCGAAAAGGGCAGAACAACGTCTGCCTGGCAAGCTAGTTAATAATTATACAGTCTTATAAGCTAGGAAATTATTTTTAGAAGTTAGTTAGGAAATTATTTTATCGGTTTACAGTACTTCGTATTTCGTTACAACCATTTTTCTGAAATATTGATTTTTATGGATGGACGGTTATTCACCCGTTTGTATTTCGGTATAGTTTCGTAGATGTATTCAGAAAATGCGATAATACTCAAGGTAACATATGTAACAAGCATAAAAAATTGACGCACCACAACATAAGAAATAAAATTAAAGCAGAAGACGAGTTTCATATATTACATGTGGGATATCATGAAAGGGTTATTTCGCGGGCTTCATAGCTTAGATAAACTTCGGTATCCCGTGAGCGGTTATTTTCAGAGGCTGGATCTACAATCACCCAGGAGAGAAACCACTTACTAGGCACCAATTTGTCAAAATTGTTATTTTAAAATTCAATTCGAAAGAAATAAACGTAAAAGTAAAAAAAATATTTAATTAATTCTTGTTTTCTGATAATTATTCGATAAAATTAAATGTGTAAAAATAAATAGTGTAAATTAACATAAATATAATGTTTGATTATTACACTTCTTTGTTTAATTTCTGTCTATAATGATTATTTATTCCTTATGTATGTATATATTTTAAATGATGATAAAAAACTTCGAAAAAATCGATATATCGTACATAAGCTTTGACTCGAGTTAACTCAAGTTCAAATTCACTCGAACTAAACTCGAATTATGCAACTAGAGTTAGCAGGACGAAACACAGTAAATGATTTGTTACAATTACTTTAAAAATATCGATTCAATAAATATATATACTTTTTTCACTTGTCCATCCCTATGACTGAGTAAGGGCGTAAAATCAGGGTAGTGTAATAACTGACGTCCCTAACTAGGGGCCACTCCCACCCTTCATTTAGGGCCCTGATTCAGGGTGGTGTAATAGGGGCATTAGTTAGGTCAATTTTTCAAATCGGATTTTCTAGTTTGAGAAATCGATGCATATCGATTTGTGTTTTAAATCGGATTTTAGTTTCGTTTTGATATATCTGAGGTATGCCTAACCTAGTATAATAGAAAATATTTTTTAATTCTTTATGTGTTTGTAATTTAAGTAAATTACCTGAAATTACCATTCAATATTTCGAAAAAAGAAAATCCATGAAAATGTAATCTCACTAATTATCTTTGGTGGTGGGACTTCCAATATGTTGGCTCATTTAAGAAGGAGCCATCCAAAGGTTACAGTGAAAGTGCAGGGGATTTTTGTAGCTGAACAGCCCAGCAAAGAAAGAAATCCCAATCCTGGATGGAACAGCAAATGCTACTTGCACCTTACCGGAAAAGAAAAAAGTAAACACAAGGACTATCCTACAGAAAAAGAAATTGCCTGAGCAATAACAAGGCCGGCATGCCATCAAACACATAACTTGTAAAAAAAACCAAGTCTCACAACTCAGTTCTTCTACCGTAAAAAGTTGTGAGATTCATGTAATACCAAATCGGTTAATTTATTCAGTCCCTACTTAAGGGTCCTTCTGTTCTTCTGTAGAAGAACTGAGTTAAGAGACTTGTTTTTTTTTTACAAGTTATGTTTTTGATGACATCTCATTTCTTTTTGTAGATAGTCCTACTTTTTTTCTTTTCCGGTAACTTTTACTTCTTATAATTAACACAACAATTTACAATATACAATACCAACAACGTACCTACGAGTATCTACACCTGTTATACACAAGTACACTGATTCATTCACTGCAAATGTTACTTTGTTATTCTATGTATTTATATGGGATTACAAAGTTATTTATGTAGTTGGTGTATCTAGAAAATTGGACCGAAATTAAAAAATATTTTAGTTTTTCCTTAATTTATACACTAACTAATTGTATTTTAAATTTGAAGCTTCTATGTCTGCTAGAAGTGCCTTAGAGTTTTGAAGATCGGTCAGTCAGTGAGTGACAAAATTAAGAAACTTTGACTAGTTATTATTCTTAAACTACTGGTTCAAATTGAATGAAATTTAAAATATACCATGGTTATACAAGGGCTACTAGGTAACTGAAAATTCAGGCTTCTAGTTTTATCCACTACGAAGTTATAGGGGCTCGAAAATGGCCTGAATTGTTTCGGGAAAATTATGGTACGGCCGTGCCGCTTTTTTACTCGGATCAGTGGATGCAACGTATATGCCGTCGGAAAGGATGTTTTCCAAATCAGGATATGTGCTGTTATTCTGAAGAAGCAGGTTGCAAGCGGATGCTGTCGATCACATTTGTCTTGATCAAAATGACGACTTATGCTATTAGTTATTTTCAGGTAGAAGTACTTTCAATTTAATAAATTAAACTTAAAAATGTTCGATGTTTTGTTCTTTCTTTTTAAAAGTAAAAAATAAACTTAAAAATACCGCAAAACCGGTTTTTTAGTTAGAGTAATCGGTTGTAACTGGTTTTCAAATTTGTAATCGGTTCACAACACTGGTTGGCGCTCCTGTACATATTACGTACCTTTAATTTATTTTTTATAATACAACTTAATAATTTGTGGTTTGCCCTAGCCACAGAGCACTTTTCTGTTCTTATTAGTTCATATACTATACCAATAATCTATGGACTATATAAATCACTACGTGAATACTACATATTACCTCTAACTCAAGACTCCTAGCAGATGGTGGATGTCTAAGGCGCGGTCACTTATTAGTTTTTTTTATTTATAGGAGAGGGGGCAAACGAGCATACGGCTCAACTGATGGTAAAGCCCGGTTTACATTTTGAGAAGTGACAAGTGCGAGTGACAATGACAAGTGACAAATGACAAATGCTTAGTGCGTGTGAACAGGCAGTGACAAGTGCGAGTGACAAGTGACAAGTGCGAAATGAAAAATAACAAGTGAATAGCGGCCTGCTCTATTCTCTGACAAGTATCTCTGCCCCGCGCTAACCTTGCTTTCCCCTCAGTCACCAACCGCCGCCCCCGTTCTAGCGGTGACGTCAGAACATACACGTGTTGGTTATAATAGTTATTAAATAAAATATTTTTGTTATATATATTGTATACATACTCGTATTTATAATAATTTTGTTTTATTACGAAGTGGTCAGATAGCAATAACATTAAATTTGTCAAGGAATTATTGAAACACGAATGTTTATACAATATTAAATCGCTGAATTAAAAAAAATAAAATGATGCGAGACGCTGCTATGCCCTCAATATCTCAATCAATGGGAATGGCCGGTTTCGGCGCAAAAGAAGTAGGTATATGCGAAGTTAAGAAGCATTAAGTTTACATATTACCAAGAAAAGAAGAAAATTAAAGACTCCTGTAGGTCAGGGCTGGAGCCATATTATTTTCAGGATTAAATTTTTTCCTTGTTATAACTTTAAGACACATTTTTCTCACTTAAGCGTTTTTAGGAAATTGGTGTGCACCAATATCTTTGCAATAAGGCATTTCACACATCTTTGGTATCTCATCATACAATTTTACCTTTTTTTATTAAAGTTTTAAACTTTAAAGCTATGCTAGCGCCTCTTTGACAATTACAGTAGGCGCGCGAGTTCATGTCCATCCTGAGGAATGCGGTAGTGCTGTGACCTAATCAATTATGGTAATGTCGATAATTACTACCGATTTAGTCAACAGCTGTCAATTTGGTTTATTGTAACTTAAGGTGATTTTGCAAATTATGAAATAAAATAAATGTGATAAGTACTTACTTGTTTATTGCTAATAGAGAAAAATATTTTTTAAAATGCAATTTAATCACTATCAGATGCAAAAACAACCGACAGAGCAGAGTCGGAATCAGTATCTTCGCCGTCGCTGACTTCAATTACGAATTTGTCGATCGTATTTTCCATTAGTCCGTCTTTTTGCCAGTAATGCTCTTCAAAAATTATAACGTGATCATCGAATCCACACCAATCTTTTTCTGTCACCTGGTTTATAGCCATCTCCGTTACTTCTTTCAATCTTGTTAGGGATAAATCTGAGTTAACGTTGTACTCCCTCACAACTCTCTTGACTTTTGCCCATGCTAACTCAATTGGGTTTAAGTCGCACATGTACGGTGGCAATCTTAAAACCTCATGTCCGTGACTACGGATGAGCTGGTCTATTTTAAAACTTTTCTCTTGGGGCGCATGCAATTTTATCAAATCAAAAAGCTGGCCTTTTCTCATGCTTAGTGAAGCCTCTACATTGTTTCTAATAAGCCATTCTAACATAACCGTTTTAGTGCTTGATTTTGTAGGAACTTTATTTTCCTGAACACTGTGATATGGTGCGTTGTCCATAACGACAACGCTGGATGGTGGCAAATTGGGAATGAACATGTCAGTCGCCCATTTCTCAAAGTTCGTACTGTTCATTTGCCCGTGGTAATCGCCTGTAGCAGTACCAGCTTTGAAAAGCAATTTTGCGCTATCCAAAAAACCACGTCTGGATCCGGCGTGAACGAGAATCAGCCTGTTCGTTGAGCTGGTGTCAGTCAGTATCGCGTCTATATAATCGTTTCTCCAACACTTTTTAAATGTGAGGTTATTGTCGATCCAAGTTTCGTCTAAAAAGAAAATATCGCGATTGTTTTCTCTGTATTGACGAATTTTTTGCAAATAATTTGACCGCGCAAATACAACAGCTGGTCTTTCTACCAAAATCCTTCGCTTGTTGTGACATTTTTGCCATTTATAGCCCATTTTCTTTAGAAGTTTTCGTAAACTTGTAGTCCCCCAGGGAAAATTTATTTTTTCCCGGATTGCCGCCAGAAGTTTAGGACAAGTGGGAACGATATTTTTTGTCAAATAAAATTCTTCTATACATCTGTGTATTACACTTCTATCGAAATCATCTACATTTAAATTCCCCATTTTATTACACGATTTCCCTTTTTTTAGAAGGCGAATGAAGAGGTCCATTTTTTTGCTTCTGTTTGAATTCTAGACAATGTTCTTTTAGTAAGTCCAGTGTAACGGGCCGCTCGATCTAAAGCATTGTTAACGGGAAAAGCGAATTTATTCTCTTTTTTCTCTTCAACACACATCTGTAGGACATTTCTCGCCATTTCACGTGCTTGCTTATGTATTATAAAAGGTTTTTTCCTACCCGAACTTGCTGGAAGCGAAGTAGTCATGGTTTATTCACGATAAAATAACACAATCTCGACTAATTTTCTGTATCGATAAGCGCGCGTCACAACCGTCAAGGACAACACTCGACTGCAGACAAATGCGGCGAGGTGGTTGAAAGCGGGGCGAGCTGCCCCCGCGCGCCGCCTCTGTCCCCGATGGACATGAACTCGCGCGCGTACTGTAGCTACCCAATTTCACACTCGCAGATTTCACATAATAATGACATCCACTTGCCACATGTGTGAAGACCAACTTGCTATTTATCACTTGTCATTTGTCACTTGTCATTGCCGCTCGCACTTGTCACTTCTCAAAATGTAAACCGGGCTTAAGTGATTAACCGCCCATGAACAACGGTAACACCAGGGAAATTGCAGATGCATTGCCGGCCTTTTAAAAAGAATTAGGCTCTTTTCTTGAAGGTCCCTAAGCCGTATCGGTCTAAGTTTTCTCGCGATGTGCGATGGTGAAATTGTGCGGCTGGAATAAGTCGAACAATTCCTCAGATGATTCCTCGTGGTAGATGCGATAAAATACGCAAAAAGATGTAACATCTCTTCGCTGTGCCAGTGAGTCAAGCCGATCGGAAAGAGCTCGGTCGCCGAGGAATTGAACAGCTCTGCGCTGTATGCGATCAAATGGAAGGAGCTGCCACTGGGGAGCCCCAACCCAGAGATGGGAACAGTATTCCATGTGCAGCCGAACCTGCGCCTTGTAAAGTTGCAGGCGGTGTGCCGTCATTAAATATTGTCCTGCTCTGCTGAGCACGCTAAGATTTTTAGAGGCCAATTTGGCCTTACAATCTCCAAAAGACAATCTCCTAGTGACCACGAAACTGCATGCTATTCGATATGTCGACGCCGAGGATTACGATACTGACTGAGGTAATAAGGGGAGTGCCTTGAAACTAATGAGATACGATGAATTGGTTCTTTTTAGCAGTGAACGCGCAAAATTGTTTCTTTTGGGGATTTTACTGTACTAGATTTAGTCACCTCCAGTCCGACACTTTGTTCAACAAAGTGTTCGACTTCAGACACAAGTTTACCCCGGTACTCGGCGACGTTTTCCCGATAAATATTGGCACGGCCGGTGTATAAAACATCACCAGTGTCAGTGACGGATTTACCAGCAGGCTGAGTAGGCTGAAGCCTAGGGCGGCAGATTTTTGGGGCGGCAAATTTGAGGCAAAATTTTTTTTATGTCTCACAGAAATTAAAGAGATTTAAATTTTAAAACGAAAGTTGAAGAAATATTTTCTGCCAGTCTATCTCGGAAATCAAAACACGTTTTCGTTCCTTGCTCTGCTCACTCTATATTCAGTGGCAATTGCGGCTTTTGAATGTTGCACAAAAGCTTGTCGTTTCTTCATGTTGCTTCAAGAAATTTTTATATAAGTTCGACACAACGCTGGCAAAAATAATGACTGAAATCGAGAAAGGGAAAACACTAAAAAGAGTAAATTTGACACCTTGGTCAGCTAGTGAGGATGCATGTGGAGGTTTAGAGATTCTTGGTACGAAGTCCTTAAAACTTTGGAATTCATCAAGGATGATTGTTCCGAAAAACCTGTAACGCGAAGCGAAGCAACGGGAATACTTTTGAATTTATAAAAAGTGAAAATGGCGGTAATGGTTGTTGTGTAGTACGTTTTTATGCAAAGAATAAACAAAGTGACTGTTCAAGTTCAGGTTTGTACTGTAGATTTGATCACTGTTGTCGATGGAATTAAGAATGTCGAAGCAGTATACAAAATACATGAGAAAAAGACAACTGAAAACGAAAAAAAGAAATCAAATGTCCGATGAAGAAATGAGAATAATTACGAGTGACATTTTCAGGGTTAACATATTTATTTTCCTCATTGATAGACTCGTATTCGAATTAGAAACACTGTAGGACGCCTATGACAGATTCAGTGAAAAGTTTTCATTTTTGAAGAAAATGAGTGATTTGTTATCAGCTAGTACGGAAAAAGCCCTTTTCTTGGAAGAAATGTATTCTTATGATTTACTTCAAGAAAACATACATTTTAAATCTCACCTTTCTTCTGAAAGAATTTTAGTGAAACCTGATTCTGAATCACTGAAAAGTCTATCTTCGTTTTTGCGAATAAAGAGTTTGCATAACGTTTATGCAAACTTTGATGCAGAAGTTCGTATGACTTTATGTACATCAAGGACAAATTATTCGAGATAAATTGTCTAAGATCTACCATAAGCCAAAAAAACTAAACACCTTAGGGCTTCTGTGCATTAACTCAGCTAATGAAAAAGATTTCATACGACGATATAATTGATGATTTTGCGAATAAAAACTCGCGCAAGACGGTATTACAAAAATTTCATAACTTAATTTATTGAATTTCATAATCATCGTCATCAGCCGGATTGTTACCAGATATTTTTTTTATAGAATAATGATAAACGAGCACACAGTCCACCCAATGATAAGTGGATGCTGTGGCACATAGATATCTAAATTTATCCTCGATTAAGAATCAAAATGCAAATGATACGTTGTTACCCCTGAAGACCAAAAGGGTTTCCGGTTCTTTACATTCACCGTACGAAACACAGCAGCGTTGAGGTGCTATTTTACACTGTTATTCTGAGAAAGCGGGATCCTTCCCCGGTCGAGCCGACCCATTCATGCTACAGCCATAATATAGCTGCAGCATGGCTCTACCACGTAAAATTGAATACATTGATTTCAAAGTGTAAGCGCAATAAAAATTATTTAATTATGTTTACCGTATCTAAGTAGCACTAAATCATACCTCACCGCCTTATGGTAGCTATGTTTGAGCTTTTGTTAGCTCAGAAATATACCCAGAAACTATTTCTTGTGCAATCTCACGTAAATTTTTGAATTATAATAATAATATAGGAAGAGGAGGACTCATCGATCTCCTAGTTCACAATCGTACTATAGTGCACAAGTCATAAAGTTACAATTTCATTGAGAAAATAATTGTAATGCTCATGAGACAGCGAGACTGGCATTCCTCAACTGGGTGTGGTATGGCCGGCCAAGAGTTGGACGTGTATACCAGGATATGTGTATATCGCGAAAAGTGTTCAAGTCTAAATTAAAAAATTAAAAGCATGTCAAGATAACCAAGACCAAATAAAAATGATTAGCTTCACAATACAATAAAAAAAAATTTCAACATTTTGGAAACTCTCGAAAAGACTGAGTCCTAAGTCTGCTGTCTCCGTAAGCGTGAGTGGGATTAGTGAACCGAGGGAAATAGCAAATTTTTTTAAAATTCACTTTAAAGTTGAATCGATATTACAACAAAGAGCAGAAGTGGAGGCGGGCGGTGGTGGGGTTGTTAGGACTGGTGAACCTGTCCGTATTACTGCTAAGAATCTTAGGTTGGTCCTGAAGAAGATGACTAGAGGAAAATTACCGGGGAACGATGGTTTCAGTGTCGAGCACCTTCACAATGCAGGGCCGCATCTCCCAAGGGTCCTGGCAATGTTGTGCACTTTTTGTATTAGGCACTCCTATTTACCTGCCGAACTAATGAGAACTATCGTTGTTCCTTGTTGAAAAACAAGACTGGGGATATATCTGATAAGGCTAATTACAGGCCTATATCCTTGGCAACTGTATTGGCAAAGGTACTTGACGGTTTGCTGGAACGACGACTTAACGACTATATACAACTAAACGATGCTCAATTTGGTTTTAGACCAGGCCTGTTGACAGAGAGTGCTACAATGTCGCTGAAGGATACTGTCAAATATTACATCCAGAGACAAACAACAGTGTATGCTACATTTCTGGATCTCTCCAAGGCATTTGACCTGGTTAATTATGACATACTATGGACAAAACTGCATGAAATATAAGTTCCAGCTGAACTTATCACCACCTTAAAATATTGGTACGGTCATCAAGTTAACCAGGTCAAATGGCCTGGCGAGTTATCTGACGAATATGTATTGGAATGCGGGGTGAGGCAGGGGGTGTTGTCTTCGCATGTGGTGTTCAGTCTCTACGTAAACGGGCTCATTGGTGCACTCAGTGAATCAAGGATAGGATGTTCTGTTGACGGTAATATGATTAATAATATAATTTATGCCGATGACATGGTGTTGCTGAATCCATCGGTAAGTGCGTTGCGTAGACTGTTATGTGTGTGAAACATACGCTGCTGAACATGGGCTTATCTATAACACCAAAAAAACTGAGTTATTGGTGTTTCGTGTTAACAGTAAGAAACCCTTGATTGTGCCGCCAGTAAAACTTCTTGGTGTGCCGTTAAGTAGAGTTTGTCCATTTAAACATTTGGGACACATTGTTAACGACTATCTGACAGACAACAATGATATAGAGAGAGAGCATTAGTGGTTCGATGCAATATGCTTACCCGCAGGTTTGCTAGGAGTACAAATGACTTAAAAATAACCCACTTCAAGGCGTACTGTCAAACATTTTACACCTGCAGCCTGTGGTGTGACTACACGCAGAGGACCTACAATGCGCTTCGAATTCAATATAATAATGCCTTCAGGATGCTAATGGGCCTTCCTAGACACTGTAGTGCTTCAAGCATGTTTGCTGAAACAGGTGTTGATGATTTTTATGGCATCTTAAGAAAGCGAACTGCGTCAGTGTTATATAGACTACGGAAGAGCTTAAATAGTATCTTGAGAATATTTTCAAGATAGGCTTGACAGTCCCATTCAGAGGCATTGGATCCTAATGCATGTGGGTGGGACATTCAAGTTTCTAAAATGATTGCTCTCGTTCTATTAAGCAGTCGGGCGCTGTCCGTGAACGTGAGCACGCTCAAGGTCACTGGCCTGGCCACGATAATTGATAACGCGTCGAAAATATTAAAATGTTCTAATTGTAACATCGTTATTTGTGAAGTGTTAGCATTCGTCCAAAATAAGCTGGACATAATGGATGAAGAAAGCCTTATTCAAATATGTGAAAGTGCTTTTAATTTGGATGAGATTGAAAAGGCAAAGTTGTTATTGTTTGAATCTGTGGGTAAGCAGCTGACAGTGAGAAAACGAAAAGATAAACTCTTCGGAACATTGAAGACATAATTTGTCTACTTAAGGAAACAGACCCTAATCAGGTCCCAATTTTCGTAGCAAGGCAGTTGGAAAAGCTGCCTCCCCTCACACATTACGCCTATACTTAAGAAAATATTAGTGTTAGAAAGTCTGTGTGTTCATTCAAAGAGACTATGTTACGAAAAAGGATCTTAATAACCAATTAACCGAATATTGTAAAAGTACTTGCGTGCATACGAGTCAAAATAATGTAAATATGAAGAGAGGCGGTGGTGTTAATTATTTTGATAGTGGTCCCATGGCAATTTCAACTTACTTTGACGAATGCGCGTCTCACTCGCGCAAGGAGGGTAATTCATCATACCACTCAAACAACCACTCGTCCGCGAGTGTAGCGAGTGTGAGCGAGTGTGAGCGAGAAATTGCAAACGGCGCCTGCGCAAGCATCGAGCGCGTGAATGAGACAAAAATCGATCATGAGATGGTACGTGCGGGCTCTGAGGACGAGCACCAGGGCCGAGTTGCGATGACTAGATCGCCTGAGCATCAGTGTAGCCCGGTGTATTACGATAGTAATATTATGAATAAGGGTGAAACTGATATTAAATACGGAAAATTGCGTCTTTCTCGAATATAGTAAGGAAAGATGGCGAATGGACAGAGCCTGAAAAAAACGAAGGGTGGATTTTGTACCAAAAACGTAGGCTTAGAAACCGCTTTACTAGTCAAAGGGGTTGTGCCATGGAGTCTGAGTCAACTAGTCAAAAGTTTAGGGCAGCGGATATAAAGGTGCCTTTGTTTATCTCGAATGTTGCCAAGGAGGTATCAGGGCAGGATATTATTGATTATGTGTATAACAAAACGCATGAAAAGGTTTCACTGGTGAAAATCAATATGAGATGGCAGGAAGGGTATGATGCCTATAAGGTCTTGGTATCTAAGCATAAAATTGAGACATTCCTAGATGATGAACTGTGGCCATCAGGCATAACGTTCCGTCGTTTTGTGATTTTTTATGATAAACAAAAAGATAAAATCAATAATAAAGAACAAAATAAACAGGACAGTTGAACATACTGAATATAATACATACGTGCTACATATACTACATACATTTTGAAAGAAATAAATAATTTAGATAATAAATTAATATATTGAATATATCTACTAAATACATTTTAATAAAAATACCAAATAAATAAATAATTAATTAATATAGATAAAAATTAATACATATATGTATAAAGTTAGTAAGTTTCAACTGTAAATCGATCAAGAAGTCAGCGGAAGGTGTAAGAGAGTTGTGCCGGTCAGCCGACGTGTTGTGCCTCCAGGAAACGTGGATTCTTCCACATGATTTATCATTTCTCAGCACGATCAGTGAAGAATTTGGGTCCACAGGCACATCTGCGGTGGACACGGAGGGAGGCCTAGTGAGTGGGAGGCCTTATGGTGGAGTTGCAATATTGTGGCGTAAAAATGTATTTGTATCAGTGTCAGTGATAGAGTGTGACAAAGTGCGAATCTGTGCCATAAAAGTAACTGTGAGTTCAGTAGTTATATTTAGTGTATATATGCCCAAAAACTCTTATGAAAACTTACCTGAGTTCTGTACGTGTCTCGGTTCGATCCGATCGATAAAAGGAAATAATAGAAATAGAGGAAAATAAGGGAATTGAAGCTTTTTATATACTAGGGGACTTTAATGCTCATCCTAGGGAATTATTTTATAATGAAATGCTAAATTTTTGTAATGAAGAGAGCTGCATTTTTGTGGACGCAAGAATGTGTAATAAAAATACATTTACTTTTCATAGTGAGGCTCATGGTTGTAACAGGTGGCTGGACCACTGCATAGTCACTCATTCTGCGCGTGAAACAGTAGTAAGCGTGTCTGTTAATTATGATGTATTTTGGCTAGACCACTACCCACTTGTGGTGGAATGTAATTTAAATAAACTTAAGTCTAAGGTTGTGGAGCAGGTAATGCGGAAACCTGTGAACCATGTTACTTGGGGCAACAGGACTCCACAACAGAAAACTGTATCACGATTTTTGTCACACAAACTTGAGAATTATAGATCTTCCAGAGGAACTCAGAGACTGTTGTGATAAATTTTGTAGTAACAAGGAACATCACGCTGTACTTTATAATATGTACGGTAATATTATAAATATACTATCACTGGCAGCAATTCGTACATATAGGGATAAATGTAGAAAAAAGGGAGGTTACGTGACGGGGTGGAATAAGCACGTCGCGGGCCCACATCGGGAGGCGCGGCTTAAATTTCAAGAGTGGATGATGGCTGGGCAGCCGTCCAGGGGTCGCGTATTTGAAGAGAGGTCAGAATCCAGAAAGCGTTTTAAAGCCAAATTAAAATGGTGTCAAAACAAACAAGAACAGCTAAAGATGGATATTATTGCGACATATCACTTTTCTAAAGACTTCAAAAGATTCTGGAAAAACACAAACAAAATGAATGTTAAGCCGAGTCTTCTAGTGACTGTTGGGGGTGCTAATGATCACAAGGATATTGCGGATGCATTCAGATGCAATTTTACTGTAAAGCCACCCTTAAATGTCGTTTCGGGTTTGAATTTGAGTGAATCTGAGACTATCATGACAGAACAAAATAAAAGATACCTGCAATGAAAATAGAAAAAATAATTAAAGAGATGGTAAGAGGAAAATCGCCTGGTTATGATGGTCTCAGCATCGAACACTTCAGATATGCTGGGGTGCATCTTCCGAGAGTCCTTTCACTGTTTTACAGCCTGTGTTTGGGTCACTCTTACTTACCCGAGCCGCTGATGAGGACTATTGTAGTACCCGTTGTTAAAAATAAAACTGGGGACACATCCGACATGGGTAATTACCGACCTATCTCGCTTGCAACCACTGCATCCAACGTGTTTGACAGTGTGTTAAATGAGTGTCTCAACAAATACGTACTAATAAACGATGCACAATTTTGGTTTAAACTGAATGTATCGACGGAGAGCGCCATTTACTGTCTGAAACACATTGTTAAATACTACACCGTAAGACGGACGCCGGTGTACGCGTGTTTCCTCGACTTATCGAAAGCTTTTGACCTGGTCTCATAAGTTGAGGGACGCGGGTGTGCCGGCGGAATACACGGCTCTACTAAGATACTGGTATGCTAACCAGCGTAACCAGGTGAGGTGGGTTGGAGCTCTGTCGGAAGAATACAGGCTGGAATGCGGTGTAAGGCAGGGTGACTTAAGCTCTCCACTCTTGTTCAGCCTGTATGTAAACCAACTGATTGAACGACTAAGCAGCACACATGTTGGCTGCCACATTGATGACATATGTGTCAACAACATAAGCTATGCTGACGACATGGTGCTGCTCAGTCCTATAGCAGGACTGAGGAAACTGCTTTCTACCTGCAAGACATATGCGGAGGAGCATGGCCTAAAATACAACTCAAAAAAGAGTGAAATATTAGGCACCGAAACGGAAGCCACGACATGTGCCACCCGTATGTCTCGATGGTGTATCTCTGAAGGTCGTACAGAAGTTTAAATATCTCTGTCATATAGTTACGAGCGACCTAGGAGATGATGAGGATATTGAACGAAAGCGCAGAGCGTTGTCGGTAAGTGGCAATATGCTTGCCCGCAGATTCGCCCGGTGCACTGCAGAGGTGAAAGTAACTTTATTTAAAGCGTTCTGTCAGTCTTTCTATACCGGTGTTCTGTGGGTGACTTATACGCGCCGGACCTACAGCGCCCTGCGTGTTCAATATAACAACGCCTTTAGGATGCTGTTGAGGCTGCCGTGGCGCTGTAGTGCCTCTAAAATGTTCGCAGACGCACACACTAATGACTTTTTTGCCATAATGCGTAGAAAAGCAGCGTCTCTCCTGCAGCGCTTACGTACCAGCAACAACGGCATCCTAAGGGTAATTGCTGCCAGGCCCGACTGCCCCATACTGTACGACGGTAGCTATTGGACGAAAAAAATAATTTGTACATAATTACCAATACTAACTTAGAAGCTAAGGAAAGTTGTTACTAACATACTAACAATCTATGGATGTTCCTTACGTCTGAAATAAACACTTTATTTTATCCTTATTTTATTATTGTATTTTTTTACTAACATAGTTTATGTAAATTACTAACAAATGTGTATGTATATGTATATCTGAACTAAACATTATTATTGTATAATTGTGAACTAGGTATCGACTTGTAGAAGTCAGTAGGGGCGGCAAAATTTGAATAGCCTACTGGCAGCAAATGTGTGAATCCGCCACTGCCAGTGCTGTCATCCGCGTAGCAATGAATGTTACCGGTTTGCAACATACCATTGATATGCAAAAGAAACAGCGTTTGTGATAGCACGCAGCCTTGTGGAAAATCAGCCTTAATGGGCTTAATTGCTCCGATCTGCAAGAAAACTGGTGATTCAATTGATCAATTTCTTGGGAAGCCCATAGGAAGGAAGCTCCGAAAGAAGCACTTTGTGCCAAACCCGATCGAAGGCCTTTGCTATGTCCAAACTAACGGCCATCACCTCCCCCTTGGACTCTACTGCCTCCGCCCATTTATGAGTTAGGTAACCCAGAATATCACCACTTGAGCGACCCCGACGAAAGCCGTACTGGCGGTCACTAATCAGCTGGTAACCCTCAAGGTACTGCATGAGCTGGCTGTTGATAATGCACTCCATTATTTTAAAGAACAAGGAGGTGATGGCGATAAGCCTATAGTTGGACGGATCAGAGTGGCTTCCTTTTTCAGTGATTGGGTGCACGAAAGGTGTTTCCATGATTTCGAGACTTTACCTAGGGAGTAGGAGTACCGAAAAGAGCGAAAGACGCGTTAAAACCGGTTCCAATTTCGGACCATACGTCTTCAGCACAATAGGAGGGACGCCATTAGGCCCACTCGACTTGTTGATGTTCAGGAAGAGGAGCGCTCTGCGCATAGAGCGCTGGGTAAACAGTACATCCTGCATGGAGCACTCACACCGCGGGATGGTCGGCGGTGAGTTCCCCCCGTCATCAAGAGTTGAGTCGAGTCGACGCAAAGAGAGAGCCCAACAGATCGGCTTTGTCCTTTGGAAAAGATGGATGACAGAAGTTCCCTTGGATAGCCTTGGCGAGAGACCA
Organism: Parnassius apollo; assembly: GCA_907164705.1. NCBI lineage: Eukaryota > Metazoa > Arthropoda > Insecta > Lepidoptera > Papilionidae > Parnassius > Parnassius apollo. The sequence goes on from CAJQZP010001584.1 coordinate 4,633,885, forward strand.
GAATGCACGTGTTCCCGAAGGAAGACGAACTAGTTTCTTGCCAATTCTGTCGATGTGCTCTGACTTTGCTATTATTATTTATTATACTTATATTACATCATTACATTTATTAATTACACATTACGTTGCGGTATAATCATAAGTTTATAGAAACTTTATCGTGTATGGGTATCACCGACAATAACAAATATGAGGGTGTATGTAGTACGAGAAAAGAAATAGACTTATTATTTCCCAAGTGCGTGACCTGCTATTGTATGATGCACGGCGCATGGATCCTATATATTATACAGAGCGCTTGTTTTAGGGCGTTATCGTAATATTTATTAGTAAAACATATGTATAATATGTATTAGTAATAATGCATTCCATAAAGTAGTACTTTTAATTTTAATTTAAAATTTTTTGATTCTTTTCGGATTTTACAGATACTGGTAGCCGATTAATTAGGTTTTTTTTTTTTTTTTTTTTTGATTTTCCACCAAGGAGTATACCGTCCTTGACGGGAATTTATTGACATTTTTACACAATAGGTTACATTAAATGGCTTACACTATATTTTGCAAGCTGTTATTCTCTAAGACAAGATAACTAACATCAATGCGATTTGATACATTGATTAGGTATCGGTCCATTTAATATTATCACTATTATAAAATTATTTTTCACTGAATGAAATTATTAATAACAATATAAATTTGTATAATTATTCCCAGTAGCATTACATATTTTAGAAAATTAGAAAGAGTACCGAATTAACAAAAAAAAAACGAATAGAAAAAATTACAAAATTAATATGAATATCATCATCATCATCATCACAGCCCTTCACAAGTCCACTGCTGAACATAGGCCTCCCCCAAGTAATGCCACAAAGCACGGTCCTGAGCCACCTGCATCCATCGACTTCCTGCATATCTTACCAGGTCGTCACTCCATCTAGTGGGGGGTCGCCCTACACTACGCCTACCGGTACGAGGCTGCCACTCGAGAACCTTTCTTCCCCATCGGTTATCGGTTCTTCGAGCTATATGGCCGGCCCATTGCCACTTCAGCTTACTAATCCGTTGGGCTATGTCGGTCAATCTGGTTTTACTGCGGATATCCTCATTTCTGAGTCTATCACGCAGAGAAACTCCGAGCATAGCCCTCTCCATAGCTCGCTGAGCGACCTTGAGCGTCCTCATACGGCCAGCAGTGAAGGACCACGTCTCTGATCCGTAAGTCATCACTGGCAACACGCACTGGTTGTACACTTTAGTTTTCAGAGATTGAGGTATACCTGACGAGAAGATATGTCGTAATTTCCCGAACGCTGCCCAGCCGAGTTGAATCCGTCGATTGACCTCTCGGTCGAAGTTGGACTTACCTAATCGGAATATTTGTCCCAGGTAAACGTACTCGTCAACAACTTCGAGCACAGTGCTTCCAACAACTACCGGCATAGGTGTGACATGGACATTAAACATAATCTTTGTTTTGTCCATGTTCATCTTAAGACCTATCCGTTGGGAGGCACTATTGAGGTCATTGAGCATAGTGCTTAAGTCCTCCAGCGATTCTGCCATAAGGACTATATCGTCGGCAAATCGAAGGTGAGTGATGTACTCGCCATTGATGTTAATACCGTATCCTTTCCAGTCCAGTAGCTTGAAAACGTCTTCCAAAGCAGCGGTGAAGAGTTTCGGGGATATAACGTCACCCTGTCTTACACCTCTCTGCAGTTGGATAGGTTTCGAGCTCTGGTTCTGTACTCGGATAGCCATCGTAGCCCTACTGTACAAACACTTCAGCACTTCGATATACCGACAGTCAACTTGGCACCGCTGAAGGGACTGCAGCACCGCCCAAATTTCGACGGAATCAAAGGCTTTCTCATAGTCCACATACGCCAGGCAAAGTGGCAAATTGTACTCTTCAGTCTTCTGTACAATCTGCCGCAGGGTATGTATGTGGTCTATGGTACTGAAGCCTTTTCGGAAACCGGCTTGTTCGGGAGGCTGGAAGTCGTCGAGTCTGCGTGCGAGACGATTCGTAATGACTCTCGAAAACAGCACGTAGACGCGGCTCAGAAGGGAAATCGGTCTGTAGTTCTTCAAGAGAGCGTTGTCGCCTTTCTTAAAGAACAAGACCACCGCACTTCTGCTCCACGCCTCCGGAGTAGTGCCACCATGGAGGACGGAATTGAAGAGCTTCTGAAGGACTTCAAGTACCGGTGTTCCACCCGCTTTCAGAAGCTCCGCTGTAATTCCATCCTCGCCTGGGGCCCTGCCGTTTTTAAGGTGCTGGAGAGCCATTCTAATCTCGCTTAGACTGACGTCCGGGATATCATCGGAATAGTGTCGGATAAGACTTGCTCTTGGATCGTTACTCACACTTGCGTGTGGCTCCAACGATGATGTGTACAGCTGCCCATAGAACCTCTCAATCTCACTCAAAATCTCAGGTGTCCCGGAAACGATGCTGCCACACTCAGTCTTCAGCCTTGACAGTTGGCTCTTTCTGGCAGACAGATCTCTGGCAAAGACTTTGGAGCCCTGGTTCCGCTCGATCGCTTCTTTAATACGAGCAGTATTAAAGTTGCGCAAGTCTCGCCGTATGCATTTGGAGATCTGTCTGTTCAGTTGCCTGTATGCTGTCAAATCTGTTGTCGATTGCAGCCTCATCTCCCGTCTAACAGCCATGAGATTAAGAGTGTGATCGGAGAGTTTTTGTGTTCTTCTGCGGCGGGTCTTGCAGAACTTAGCTCCGACCGCATGGACAGTTTCCACGAGCTTGTCATTCATATCGTCCACTGCATTGCAATCTTGTAGGCACTGAAAGCGGTTGTGTAACTCGAGCTGAAAGTTTTCGGGATTTTGGATCAGAGCACGAGGGGGACGGAGCGTTGACTTCATTAGACGAGACCTCTCCAACTTAACGTTTAGGTTCAGTGTGCCTCTAACCATTCGGTGATCGCTGCCAGTTTTCACCCTTGCGATCACTGAGACATCACTGAACAGTTGGCGTCTGGTCGTCATAATGAAGTCAATCTCATTTTTTGTCGAACCGTCGGGGCTCGACCAGGTCCACTTCCTGTGGGGCCGCTTCTGGAAGAAAGAGTTCATCATAAAGAGTCCCTCTTTCTCCATAAAGTCGGCCAGCTGCTGGCCCCTTCGGTTCCGTTGCCCTACTCCAAATTTCCCTAACTTCAGCTCACCGCTTTCTCTTGTGCCTAGTTTTGCGTTGAAGTCTCCCATCAACGCCGTGTAGTGGGTTTTGGAGGAATGTATGGCTTTGGAAATATCCTCATACATTTCCTCCACCTCCTCATCGGAATGTGCCGACGTTGGTGCGTAAACCTGTATGACCTTCAGCGAATACCGTTTGGTGATTCTGAGTATCAGGTACGCGACCCTCGTCGACACACTCTCAATCTGTACAACGTTGTTGACGAGAGACTTGTGGACGATAAATCCGACACCTCCTTGGGACAGATGGTCGCCCTCCCGGTGATAGAACAAGTTGCCGGATTCGAGAATTACCGTGTCCTCCCCCTCTCTTCGGACCTCGGATAATCCTATAATACTCCAGCGCAACTTGTCTATCTCTTCTTCCAGCTCCAGGATCTTCTCGTCAGTCCTCAGTGTGCGTGCGTTAAATGTTGCCAGGTCGAGTCGTCGTAGGTGGCAACCGAACCTCCACCGGAGATTCTTAGCACCCCCTGCCCCGCCGTTACCATGGTCGCCACCGTAGCCAGGAATAGCGGGGCCGCCGGGGACTGGGGGCCGTCTATTTGTGTAATTGTTCATGGGGGGTATATTGCCATAGTTGCCACGCTTGGCGAGCGGGTTGGCAACCGCAGTTTTTTTTTTGTCGTACAGTTGCTGTTATCAGGAAGATGCTGCTGCCCATCTCCTGTCTGTCTCCCTCTGTCGCCTCTTACGACACCCACGGGAAGATATGGGGTAGTGGATATTCTTAACCGCCACTACACGGCATAAATATAATACAGGGTATTCTTATGTCTACTGCTTATACTTTAGTCCTTAGCTTATAATTTATTAACATTCATTAAATTTGTGCCTTATTATCAATAATATAATATGAGTCATTAAGTTGTACAGATATGATTAGCAAACGAGCATAGGTAAATGAAAGAGATTTACTTATGTTATATATACAAGAAAGGTGAGAAAATAAGATTTAATTTAAGTAAAATACAAGGTATTCCTATATCTATTGCTTAGGAGTTAGACTATAGCTTATGATTTATTAACAGTGATTAAAGCTAGTGTCTTATAACCAAAATAATGTATGCAACGATTCGTGCGAACGTGATTAGCATATAAAAGAGAATTATAGAGAAGTTGTACATAGCCTTATACAGTTTTTTTTTATTATTATTATTATTACCAGAGTAATCTTAGATTTACATATTGTATTCTTAAGAACAAAGATAAAGTTTGAAAGGAGGAGTGATAATTATATATGTTAACTTAAATTATAGAAGTTATTAGAAAGTTTATACACAATTTATATCCCATGTACATATATTAGTTTAAAGAATTTACAATTTATTGAATCCTTTAAGCTTATCTATGATGTAATTAATAAATGTAACGAAGGATTCAATAGCACTTTGTTTATTTGAAAGTTCCGTTACACAGTACGGTGATATACGTAGATTGCTACAAAGCATCTCGTGTCTTAGTCTATTGTACTCAAATCTAGGACACTCCCTCAACAAATGAGTTAACGTTTGAGTAGTGGTATTGTCACAGGGGCAGAATGGATCGGCAGCGATTTTGAATCTATGCAGATATTCCTTGTGGTAGCCATGACCTGTTAAAGCCTGCGTTAATTGAAATGATACTTTGGTTGCTTTCCATAGTGCACAAATGTCCGTCAATTTTGGGAGTAATTCTTTTGTGCGCGCTCCTTGTTCCGCGCTTTCATATCTTGTCTGCCAAGTTCTCCAAGTTTTTTCCCTCATAGTCCTTTTTACAAAGCTCATAGGGAACTTCGCGTAGTCAGGAGTTTTGTGTTGTGTGGCAGCGCCTTTGGCTGTCTCATCAGCAATTTCGTTACCTGCGTCGCCCGCATGGCCCTTAACCCATGAGAATATGAAATTAAGATCCACTTGAGCAGCTGTATATATTGTGTCATGAGTCTTTGCCACAATGGGGTGGGTGTTAGATCTCTTTTGGAGTGCTCTCAGTGGCGCCTGAGAGTCACTCAAGATCTGTATAACCTCCTTGCAGCCCATGTGCATCCTTGTGCCCCTTTGGTATCTTTCGTCTCCTTGCTTCAATCTCCGGTCCAAAGTCCACTCGCAAGCCTCTTTAATCGCCAAGAGTTCCGCTTGGAACACAGAGCAGCTAGTATGTAGTTTCAGCCTCTTTTTTATATATAACTTTTGAACCTTCGAAACAGACGAAAGCCGCTCCCACACCGCCATTCTCGAGCTTGCTTCCATCTGTATAGATTCGAATAGGCGCTGTTTCCTGTTCTAGATTTTCCGAATTCAGGTCTGCACACTCAATACTTATTCTTTTTGACGGATGTAATAACTCATGCACAGGTGTGGGCCTCTCATATTGTATATCCCTTGGTATTAAGTTGGTTGCCCCTTTCAGTCGAACTGTCTCAACTTCATGTACCTCCAGGACCCTGAGGTCCAAGGGCACAAATTGAGCCAGAGCGACCGCTGCCACCGTTGAGACTGTCCTAAAGGCCCTAATTGCCTTTATTGCAAATCCCCTTTGGGCCGACTCCAAGAGCTTCCTTACATATCGTTTTTTTCGCCGCTTGACCCCAGATACCTGCTGCGTATGTAATTGTAGGCTCAATGACCTGTCGATAGATGGTTTGCACGTTATCGGGATGGGCTCCCCAGGTTGGTCGGGTGTAAATGCATAGTTTGTTGAAAATTCGCATAGCCTTCCCAACAACGTACTTAACATGATCAGCGAACAGAAGCTTTCGGTCAATGATCATGCCTAAGAACTTAATACTCCTTTGAAACGCTAAAGTGTGTCTCCCCATTATAAGGTGTGCTTCTTCAGCCTTACGCGTGAATGCAATGGCTTGCGTCTTAGTGGGTCCAAATGTCAATTTGACACTTTGCCCCCATTCCAATATGATTTCCAGAGCGCGATTGGTATTTGTTTGTAGGGTATTTACATCCTTTGCGGAGACGATAAGTAAAACATCATCCGCAAAGGCTTGCAAATGACATCCACTCGGAAGTTCAGCCTCAAGCAACTCGTCCAGTATCACGTTCCATAAAATGGGCCCACACGCTGAACCTTGTATGCAGCCCTTGGTGTTGTTCTTAGTAACCCGCGCTCCTGCGTATTCTAATGTAACTGTGCGGTTCGTCGTATAGCTCTCTGTTAAGTGGAAGATGTTCTTGGGGCATCTTATAGCACGTAGTCTCTCGAATAGTGCGGGCCACCACGCGTTGTCAAATGCGGAGCGGATGTCTAAAGAAACGCCCAGCACCTGTTTGCCATTCTTCTTAGCCGCTTTTACGATACTGAGTGCCGTATCTATAGCTGTAATCGTGCTGGTTTGTTCCTTGAAGCCAAACTGTCGCCCGTTGAGTAGTCCCGCTTTGGTTGCGCAATATATGAGACGCTTAATGTATAATTTTTCGAGCAATTTTCCAAAGACTGGCAAGAGTCCTATAGGGCGGAAGGAGCTTAACTCGCTATAATCAGTCTTGCTTGGCTTTGGTATGATTTTAACTTCGGCTCTCTTCCACTGCTGAGGAAAGTGATGGAGCTCTAGACACCTGTTCATGATTCCCGTTATAAGTTCTGGGTAATTAATAGTAAATTGTAGGCAGATGTCAGATGTCAGACCATCAATGCCGGGTGCCTTCTTAGGATTCACCCATTTGAGATGTTCCAAAACCTCCTCGACAGCGAATGGGGGTTCATCTACTCCATCTGGCTCATTCCCGATTCTGGATCTAAGAAACTGGTGTTGGTGCGTGTCATTATCTGGTGTATCATCACCGTAAAAGTGATCCAGGAGTGCTTGGGCCGTCTCCGTTTCGCTGCTGGTGTAATTGTCACCAATTTTTATGGTGGCTGGTGGCCGCTTGGGTGCAGTGTCCTTCAGAAGTCTATTCGTGAGAGTCCAAACGTTTTCTTTTGTTTCTAGTTCGCAGAACTCTCTAAAACTCCTGGAAGACTCCGCCCTCAGTTCCTCCGCATATATTGCCTTTTTATTATTTAATTCCTCTGCTAGTTGATCTAGAGGCAGATTCCGACGTCTCATTCGGTTTAGTCTGTGGTGTAACTGGATGACTTCTTTTTTGAGGTCTGTCAGTTTTTCCGTCCACCATAACGGGCGATGCTTCGTCAGGGATCGGCCTTTCTTTGTCGGCATAGATTCTTCACACGCTTTATGAATGATCCCGCAGATGTCATCAATCAATGTCTCCAAGCCAGCTGTGTTCAGCGATCCGATGTCTCTCTCCAATATATCTGTATTGGTCATAAGCGTGTGGAGTGCATCCTTGAATATTCCCCAATTGGCCTTGTTGCTGTTGTACTTAAACGTGGAGTTGGTTATCGATGAGGAGTTTAAGGAAGAATTCTCAGTCGCAATCTCGTATTCCACAGCATTATGCTGCGATGAAGGGCAGGCGTTGAGGTTGACCTTCCACCCGACTACACGGTCAAATATGTGTCCATGGGCCAATGTGAGGTCTATTATAGAAGTCCGATCCCTGCCGTGTGTGACGGTTTCAAAGGTGGGTGAGGTGCCGACATTGCAAACGAAGAGATCATTTGCATGTGCCAGCTCCACTACCGCACATCCTCTAGGGTTATTGGTCTTACTGCCCCATAGATGGTGCCATCCATTAAAGTCACCGCCAATGATGGTATTTGGGCATCGGGAGATCTTGAGAAAATTATCTATATGCTCTAATGTGTTATTTTCGTCTGAATTCGGTTCGATATATGCGGAGGCTATGAGTATTTTATGACCGCCACTTGTGAATTGAATAACGCAAAGATTTGAGTTAGAGTATTGTGACATACCAATCACCTGACCGCAGCCTGGTTTAGTGAGTATACACGCCTTAACTCTACCTTTTCCACCAAATTGATGTATGTTGAGTCCCTGAGTTGGTCGCACCTCATTTCCTGAGCCAACATATGGCTCCGACAGCAATGCAATTTGATAGCCACCTGCCATGAAAGAAAGAATAAATTCATGTAAACTCTTTTTTGAACGATCAATGTTACACTGTATAATTTTTATATTTTTATTAATTAAATCCATAATCAATTCTGTTAATTATTCTTTCTCTCATGCCTCTCAGTTTTGGACATTCCAGTGACATGGCAGAGTGGCGGACATCCGCTTTGGTACCAAATTTATCATTATGAGATGCACAATTAGCGCATATGGCAGTACCTTGTTTGCCCTTATCAGGACATTTTTCGCCTGTGTGCTCCTTACTGGAACAGTGCGAGCATTGACTAGTTGCGGCTGTGCAGTACTTTTTAATGTGCCCAAACTGCAGACACCTGTGGCACTGCAGAAAGGGTGAGAATTCGCTGATGTGTAATCGCTGGTAGTCAACACTGATTTTGCCCTTTTCAATGAATTTACGAAAGAGTTTGGGTGCCACAAGAAACACTGCGTTGTATAGCCCCGGGTTTTCGTTGCTACGCCTAAATCGGAGGCGCATGTCATCGTCCTCAATAAAAGCCTCTTTCAACTCTGGGTTCTGCCCCCTGACAATACCAGCTATCTCTTCAGCTGGTATATCTTTGGATATACCCTTTAGTATAATCATTGGCCGCAGTCCCTTAGCCGGCTCAACGCTTACGTGCTCAGACAATTTTAGCTTTTGTAGGGTGTCGTTACGTTGTTCGGTTGTATCAAATTCCACTCTAAGTTTGTGATTTGACACTGCCTGAACCCTAGCTGGTGCATAATTCGCTGTGCGATACGATATGCTCTTCTTAAACGCCTCGATTGCTTCCTGTCGTGATTTGGGGGTTACCTTTGGGGTCACCACGATGGCCGGCTTGTTGATAGATGTTCCGCGGGCTGGTGGCATAGTGGTCATGCTGGGAAGAGAGCCCGGCCCACTGCTGGTCGCAGCGGCCTGGGCGTATGAGGCAGGCCGCGCCTGCTGTTGAAGCTGCGTGGTTATTTGGCCCTTTAGTTTGGCCATCTCGCTCCTGACACAGGCGACGATGTCAGCCTTCAAGTCGCTGTTCATGTTACTCTGGGGGCGGGGGCAAGCACTGTAGACATGCTTGTCAGTTTATGCCCACACCTTCTGATCTCCTCGGCAGCTACTCTCTTCTGATGAGTCTCTTCTTTGCGGCGGTGACTGACTTGCCGTCAGAGACCGCTTTAGTAATGCAGTCAGAAAGTTTTTGTATCGTCGTGACAAAAGTATCGATGTTGGTTATTTCCTCGACATAGGCCGGTAGGAGGGAGGGAGTGGTTTCACTAGTATGATCCTTAGAAGTAGTAGTGGCCATCTTGCTAATTAATTAGTCCAAGTTTAAAAAAAATAAATAAATAAATAAAATAAAAAAAAATGTTTATATCGTCATCGGAGGGGGGGGGGGGTTTCCACTTCGGAAAATCACTGCACTGATAGTACTATCATGTAATAATGTTTAAGAGTCTCAAAGTTCACACACACGGTAATAGTCAATTTTTACACATATGAAACTAACAACCTAGTCAAGAATTACGTAATTCTATCCAATATCTATCGGAACGAAGGTCGCGATGATAAAAAAGAGTCAACAGCCGTGACGATCTCCACGGTAAAAAAAACACTCGAGATCCTTCGATTTTTGCAACACTACACTGATAATTTTTTTTTTTTCCCTTCACACTGTGTTCACTAAACCACCAAAGAATACTGTCGTGATGTATTGATTAGTTATATTTCATTGCGAATATTTCTGATACAACGCGTGCGGCCCCACCGAACAGCCGTGAGCGACCCGTTGGTCATTGGTTAAGTTAATTAAAAGTTTAATGTCCGGCCCTCACGTGGCATAGATGGTCATGTGCGGACGTGGAGTTAGATTTGCGAGGGCCTACAACTCGACCGCCTGAATGTAGCACGGTGACGTTCAAGTAGTGACTAAACACAGCACGGAGGCACGCGAAGCGGGCTTGATGCGTGTTATCGTAGGTCAGCGTCAAAGTTCGTTACAAATAAATTTGAAATGTTTTCGCTTATATCTTACAATTCTCTTTGTATTTCACAATTCTGATTTCACCATTGGAAAGAGCACTTTTTAACGAAAATAATGATTATAAACACATGCTATAGCAACTAAAATTTACTGCACTTTAGATTTAAAATTCACGGAGCGAAAATAAACACGTCTTATACTCTCGGGTATCTTTTGCGGTTGATTAATTAGGTTAGGGATCATATATTCTAAGGTACGTTTACCATATAAATTATTGTATTTAGGTAAGGTTAGTTTAGGTTTTCCAGAGTTGGGAGTTTTAGAGTAATCACGTGTATGGGCAATTTTAAACTGTTCATGGAAAAATTCTTCAATAAGAAGGGTAAACTTTACCTTTTCGTATATAGGTATAATTTTGCAATGACTAAAAAGGTTATGGTAATCTGATTCTTTATATTGTTTTTTAATACTATCCAAACTATAGTTATTAAAATATGTAACTGAAGTAGATAAATATGTTCTAAACAAACCTATAGTTATTAAAATATGTAAGTGAAGTAGATAACTATGTTCTAAATGTGATTTGTACGTTCTGCCATAGCTAGACAAAACTTACGCTACTTTTGACTCCATCAGTGATTTATACAGCTGTATAGGTATTTTATACGGAATTTTACATTTAATTATAGAACATTTTGCAAGCATACCACGAAGATACTTTGCCAGATCATACTTTGCCAACGCATGGACGTATATGTCTTGATCACATGATGCCTAAAACTAAAATGTAAACTCTCTGTTTCGAATTTGAAACATCAGTCATGATCACGAGAGTGTGGCTATTAGTTGCAGACTAAAATCGCTCCCCCCCGAACGGGTTCCCGCCTTGTCGTGGCGGGGGGCTTAGAAGCCGTGGCTTGGTCACCCACGGCGAAACAAAGAGGAACCCATATGGCTGGTCCGAGGTGGAGGGCCGGCCCGAGGTGGCCACTCCGAGTGGGCTTGGGAAGCCCACTTTGGATGTGTGTTGGTGGACTGCGGTGAGAGGTGTGTCCTCCCCACCTACCGCTGCAGCCGAGGTGGAGTCGCGAAGGAAGAGGAGTGTTGGTATGGCGATGCGCCACTCGCCCTGTCCTCCGCGACTCAAACGGGGCCGCACCGTTGATGCGGTGGTGATGGGGCTGCGGGGGGAGAGGATTGTCGGTATTGCGAGGCGCCGCTCTCCCTATCCTCCGCAGCCGAATCTTGGTTGGCGGCGGAGCCATAGACCAGATCCGCCGCTGGGGTCGGGAAGGCTAGTACTTCTAAGTGCTCGTTTTTCCTGGCCCCATGGCCTTCGCGCATCGGACGCGGGGGGCGTCTGTTGCGCAGATGTAATTGGAGGCCGTGGAGGAAGGCGTGCCATGTGTTCTGGTGCGCCTTACTTGGAAAGGAGAACGGGGGAGGAATATTCCTCTCCCGATGAGGTGCTGCCATGGGGCGGCAGTCGCTGGTGGGGCCGCGGATGTGTGCGAAAGTGTTCCCGTAGCCCTGCCAATATGCGACGAAGGTGGAACACCATGGGGTTTTAGTCGGTGCGAGTCCGACATAACCCGTCCTTGCCCCCCGCGAGGCGGGTATGCGTAGGCATTTCCCCATGTTAAAAAAAAAAAAAGACTAAAATCGCTACTAATTACTTAAACGAAACCCAATGCGTGGTTGACTTTGATAACCTTGATCAAAGTTATGCAAAATGTTAATTACCAACCTATCCTAGAATGTCAATATCCTAACTTATCGACTGATGTTCTTATATCGAATTTATCTTCGGCCATTAATAACAACTACAGCATGGTTAAAACTACTGAAAGAAATTTGATTTCTAAACCACGGATAACTAAAGGGCTACTTCGTTGTATGAAAAACCGGGACAATTTGTATAAAAACATAAACGAAATCCGGACGACGAGGATATTAAAACAACATATAGACGCTATCGAAACTTTTGCAACAATATTCTCAAGAAAGTGAAAAGAATCTACGAGAAGCAGGAGATTGAAAAATCAGCTATGGGATGTTATTAAAAAGATTAGCGGCTCCAATAAGACGGCCGACTATTCACTATCCCTTTTGTCGCCTAACAGCCCTGATTCGGACATTAATTTTGTTAACAAATTCTTCGCGAATGTCGGCGCAAACCTGGCTGAAGAGATTATTAAATCTAAACAAACTACACTTTCTCATGACAATGATCATGCCTCTGAAACACCTCTCAATTCACTTGTCATTCTCCTTACGGATGAGGAACAAATTTTAATAAAAAATAAAAATATAAATTTCTTCGCAACCTTCCGCCAAACAAATACAATGATGCGTCTTACCTGGATTGAAGAGCACCTCCCGCCCTCCCTCAATTGCATGCACTAATTCCGTCACCACGAATCCCAGCACCACTATTCCAGGCAAGACACACCACCGACGATAATACGACACGTGTATCGCCTCTACACGAGGCATCTTCAGGTAATGTAGACTCTACGGCGGCTGACCGCTAAGTGAGCGGCCAGCTTTTTTTTTTTTTGCGCCCGAAGCAAATATGGGCAACCCTCCGGAAAGCGGGGGAGGGAGGCGGTGAATGCTCATAGCATACCACGCAGCCGGCTGCGTGGTTATGTGGAGACTTTTACCCACTAAACACCGCCTTTTAGGAAATGGCTTAACGATCTGACTAGAGATCTCTAAGCCGTATACGAACGCGACCCTCCTTGGCAGAAAGGAGGGCGCAACCGAGCGGCCAGCCGAAACAGCTTCTATTTATACACGCCGACACAATCGCTCCCCACCAAAGTAGCGAGTGATCGCACCGTGCGATAACAAACCTGCTACTAATTATCATTATTGTTATGATTAATATTTTTAAATACTATTATTATTATTGTTTTATTGATATTATTATAGTTATTTATTATTATTAATCTTAAAATTATTATTAAGATGTTTAACAAAGGTGAATTAGAAACATTTGTTTGTTCATTCAGCAGTGCATAATTACCATTATTACTTTTTAAAATCTCCAACTGCTCCAGCACACACAGCCGCAGCCCCTTATTACAAGTATGTAGGACTTCAAAGGAATGGTCGCTAGCCAGGTTGTGTCCAGTGTCCACGAGATGTTTAGCAAAATGGGATTTATCAGGATTGCAATTTCTGTACGCGGCCAAATGCTCTTTATAGCGCGTCCCGAAATTGCGACCAGTCTGACCCACGTAAACGGCGTGGCATTCGTCACAAACAAGTTTATAAATACCCGATTTTTGACTAATATTTAACTTATCTTTATTATTACAAATATTCCTAAGTGAATTGTTTGTTTTGAATGCCACGTTAACGCCGTTTTTCTTAAGAATATTAGCTATTTTTTTCCGATATGGAGCCTAAGTAGGTCAAACTACCCACATATCGCCGGACACTTTGAGATCGAACCGCATACAAAGAATTGCGAACAACATGCTTTTGTTTCTTTTTAATAAGATTATTAATGAGACTTTTTGAAAACCCGTTAGAGACCGCAATTTGATAAATTATATTAAGTTCTTTTAAATAATTTTCTTTACTTAATGGAACAGTGAACAGACGGTTAATGTAACATTAAAAAAGCGGCTAATTTATGTTGCCATGGATGACACGATGACGCGGGGATGACCGTGTCGGTATGAGGTGGCTTTCGATAAATTTGAAAAACATGTAACGACTCTTTTCTTGTTATTGTTAAATCAAGGAAATTAAGAGAGCAATCTTGTTCCAATTCAAGCTTAAATTTAATTTTTTCGTGGACTCTATTTATTTTATTAGACAAAACATCCAGTTGTCTCCTTGTGCCTGTCCAGCAAATAATTATGTCGTCTACATATCGATAATAGTATAAGATATTTTGGTTAACAACTATATGTTGTTTTTCGAAATTATCCATGAAAATGTCCGCCATAAGTGGACTTAGAGGGGACCCCATAGCCAACCCTTCTTTTTGTAGATAGAAACGGTTATTAATAATTTTAAAATTAAAAAAAATAAATAATTCAAAATAATAATTCATTCATTCCGGAAACAATTTTGTTTCATACAGAGAGAGGTTAAATTAAGAAGAGCAATTTTAAAAAGTAATAATGGTAATCAAGCACTGCTGAATGAACAAACAAATGTTTCTAATTCACCTTTGTTAAACATCTTTAAGGCCAATCTTTAATAATAATTTTAAAATTAATAATAATAAATAACTATAATAATATCAATAAAACAATAATAATAATAGTATTTAAAAATATTAATCATAACAATAATGATAATTAGTAGCAGGTTTGTTATCGCACGGCGCGATCACTCGCTACTTTGGTGGGGAGCGATTGTGTCGGCGTGTATAAATAGCAGCTGTTTCGGCTGGCCCATAGATTACTGGTAGAGGTGGGCTTAAACGATAAAAAATAATAACACTGCTAAATGCTAATGCTAGAAATAATTAACAGTTAAAATTAGCAGTTATTTTTAGCAACTGTTAAATTTAGTCACAGACAGCTTTTTAACACATAATTAATTCTCATTTTCTTCATACTTTTCACAGGCTTAGGACTGTCAACTTTTTCTGTTGGCGTATTTATAATGAGAATCAATTTATTTACAACGATTTCTTTTTTCATATCTGCTTTTTTAGTATTCGTAATTTTTATATAATTATCTTTTTTTTCTTGTTTTTTTTCTTTTGTTTTTTTTTCTTATATCTACTTATCACTTAGTAACATAACATATCTTAAAATTTTATATATTTTTATTTCCATTTAAAAATGATAATTGTTAATGACAAATTACACGTACCAATTTTTTTTACGGTATCGCTATCCGTAAAAAAGTTCCATATTTCACCTTTTTTTTTGGCGTTGTATATCCATTTTAGTTGTTTTCTTCCAATTTGTAAGTATTCTGTTTCAAACGCAAACAACACTACACAAACAGTCAAACAATTGGAATTTTCACTCACAACACTAACTACCTACCTACTACCTAGATAACAAACTCGCGTAAACCTTCGTAACGAAAATCAGTCTTTATTTACCACTAGTTAAATATTATAATAAATTATTTCCAAATTCAGCAGTTAATTAAATGAACTCGCTCGACCTTAACATTCTAACTGTGACTGAACAGTAATACAAAATTAGTAGTTGCTAAATAAATCGCTATGTTGAAAACAATTCAATAGAGACGGAAACGGAACACGTGCGTCGTACGTTAGTACCTACTCTTATTAGTTTGTGTTTTCTTTGTTGTTGCCGTCGCGTCTGCCTGCGGTCTGCAGTAGTGGGATAAAGCGAGACAAATATATATCCGGCGTCCGTGTTTGGTGCGGATGGGAGCACTGTCCATGTCCAGCCAGCAAGACCATTATTGTTTTGTTGTGAGTTGTGACTGCTAAATTTAACAGCAATCTCAGAACTTATTTAACAGGTGTTGACACTAAAAAAATTTAGCAGTGTTAATTTAGCAGCTTATTAATTTTAGACCCATCTGTAATTACTGGGCTGGCCGCTCACTTAGCGGTCAGCCGCCGTAGAGTCTACATTACCTGAAGATGCCTCGTGTAGAGCGAAACACGTTTCGTATTATCGTCGATGGTGTGTGTCTTGCCTGGAATAGTGGTGTTGGGATTAGTGGTGACGGAGTTAGTGCATGCAATTGAGGGAGGGCGGGAGGTGCTCTTCAATCCAGGTAAGACACATCATTGTATTTGTTTGGCGGAAGGTTGCGAAGAAATTTATATTTTTATTTTTTATTATAATGAATTTCCGCAAAGTAACGCCTGATTCTATCAACGAACAAATTTTAACCCTTATTAGAGGATTAAGGGACAATAGTGCTGTGGGAATAGATCAGATCAGCTGTAAAATAATCAAAAGATGCAACCTTACCTCATCAATCACGCATGTATGTAACCTTACAATATCGGAAGGCATTTTTCCAAGGGCATTCAAAACAGCACTTATTAAACCCATCTACACGGCTGGTGAAAAAGACTGTGTAAATAACTAACGACCTATCTCCATTCTGCCAGCTCTATCCAAGGTCCTCAAACTTCTTATAAATCATTGCTTAGTAAAATTCCTAGATAAAAATAAACTTATTTCTCCTACACAATATGGCTTTCGATCTGGTCGATTCACCAACAATGCAGTACACGAGCTGTTACACTCTATTGTTGTCAATTTGGACGGCAGGAAGAAATGTTTAACGGTGTGCCTGGACCTTGCGAAAGCGTTCGACACAGTCTCGATTCCACACCTACTAAATAAATTAGAAAGACTTGGTATAAGAGGTATTTCACTTAAATTAATGGAAGACTATCTTATTGGTAGAAAACAACGGGTCAGAATAGAAAACAAACTAAGTGATGAGGTAGCTGTCAAATTTGGTATGCCACAATGCACATAATCGGTACTACGCTCTTCTTGGTGTACATCAATGACCTTTGCCAACTTCCCCTTCATAAAGGCAAAAATTTTTCATTTGCTGACGATACCGCCTTGTTCTTTGGTGGAGATAGCTGGGAAGAGGTATTTCATGTCGCACAAGCTGGTCTCACTGTTAGGCAAACTTTTATTTCACATGCTTAAAACACACTCCCAGCGGTTGTATGACGAGAAGCTACTTAATGATAAGCGCCGAAAAGATAAGGTATGTCACAACACACCTTCAACTTAAAACATCTTTCTCACATAAGTTTTTTGCTTTCTTGGACAAAATCTGTACAACAAATTAACTACTAAAACCAATTTCAACCGTAAAATAACATTAAAAACTATGTAAAAAAACTAGATTACAAAAAAAAACAGAGAACCTATTGACTGTACTTAAATAAACCTACATAAAAGATATATCTACTTATAGGCGCTATTTCCATACACACTCGCAACACACATACACATATTTACAATTTTACACATAGGAGCTTACGATGACTTGCCAGGATGTTCAGGTAATCATACGATCTTTTGTCAGAGCCGTTCGGAACTATGTTAATATTTATATCACCACAGAGGATGATATTTTTAAAGCTTTTTAAACAAGTGAGAAGTGAATCTCGGGAGTCAATAAATTTTGATAAATATATAAGTACGACTTTGTGGGCGATATATTTCTAGGACACAAGTTTCTTGATCTAATTTTAATACCAGGCAATTAGCGTCTGTAATTTCAGGTTCTTCGCATACTGAATTGAAGTGCTTATTATAACCACTCCTTCATTTTGGGTTTCGTGAGAGGTTGTCACTATATGGTTGTACTTGTCGAGAGTTGGTGTAAGCTTTCCTGATGATAGCCAGCATTCTGTAAGGACTAATATGTCCCATTATATATCAGACCTTTGTAGGAGAGTGACGAAGTTTGGCATATTACAATTGAGGCTACGAATATTTTGAGATAAGATATTGACAGTACCGTAATTTTTGAATACAAAGTTCTTTGCATGTTCTATAGCGCACGTTATCGTTTTAGCTACTTGAATTGAGTCCAGATCTAAATTTTAAAGTTTCAATATTTAGCATAACCCAGCTTTTTTTCTTAATAGAATAATAAAAATTTGAAAAAAAGTTTTAAAACAAGTTATCTGGAACAAAGCAGCGTTAATAACTGGTAAGCGACATAATGCAAACAATAGAGGTCTAGGTTTGGCACTACTGTTAAAGGTTTTAACTCGCTCTTGAGTAAACTGAGTGTAGGTTTGTAATTGCGAGAGGTGAGTGTTATGTGTGCCTGTAGTATTTGAGTGTATTATTCTGCAATTCCAATGAAAACTATATCATCATCATCATCATCATCACAGCCCTTCACAAGTCCACTGCTGAACATAGGCCTCCCCCAAGTAATGCCACAAAGCACGGTCCTGAGCCACCTGCATCCATCGACTTCCTGCATATCTTACCAGGTCGTCACTCCATCTAATGGGGGGTCGCCCTACACTACGCCTACCGGTACGAGGCTGCCACTCGAGAACCTTTCTTCCCCATCGGTTATCGGTTCTTCGAGCTATATGGCCGGCCCATTGCCACTTCAGCTTACTAATCCGTTGGGCTATGTCGGTCAATCTGGTTTTACTGCGGATATCCTCATTTCTGAGTCTATCACGCAGAGAAACTCCGAGCATAGCCCTCTCCATAGCTCGCTGAGCGACCTTGAGCGTCCTCATACGGCCAGCAGTGAAGGACCACGTCTCTGATCCGTAAGTCATCACTGGCAACACGCACTGGTTGTACACTTTAGTTTTCAGAGATTGAGGTATACCTGACGAGAAGATATGTCGTAATTTCCCGAACGCTGCCCAGCCGAGTTGAATCCGTCGATTGACCTCTCGGTCGAAGTTGGACTTACCTAGTCGGAATATTTGTCCCAGGTAAACGTACTCGTCAACAACTTCGAGCATAGTGCTTCCAACAACTACCGGCATAGGTGTGACATGGACATTAAACATAATCTTTGTTTTGTCCATGTTCATCTTAAGACCTATCCGTTGGGAGGCACTATTGAGGTCATTGAGCATAGTGCTTAAGTCCTCCAGCGATTCTGCCATAAGGACTATATCGTCGGCAAATCGAAGGTGAGTGATGTACTCGCCATTGATGTTAATACCGTATCCTTTCCAGTCCAGTAGCTTGAAAACGTCTTCCAAAGCAGCGGTGAAGAGTTTCGGGGATATAACGTCACCCTGTCTTACACCTCTCTGCAGTTGGATAGGTTTCGAGCTCTGGTTCTGTACTCGGATAGCCATCGTAGCCCTACTGTACAAACACTTCAGCACTTCGATATACCGACAGTCAACTTGGCACCGCTGAAGGGACTGCAGCACCGCCCAAATTTCGACGGAATCAAAGGCTTTCTCATAGTCCACATACGCCAGGCAAAGTGGCAAATTGTACTCTTCAGTCTTCTGTACAATCTGCCGCAGGGTATGTATGTGGTCTATGGTACTGAAGCCTTTTCGGAAACCGGCTTGTTCGGGAGGCTGGAAGTCGTCGAGTCTGCGTGCGAGACGATTCGTAATGACTCTCAAAAACAGCACGTAGACGCGGCTCAGAAGGGAAATCGGTCTGTAGTTCTTCAAGAGAGCGTTGTCGCCTTTCTTAAAGAACAAGACCACCGCACTTCTGCTCCACGCCTCCGGAGTAGTGCCACCATGGAGGACGGAATTGAAGAGCTTCTGAAGGACTTCAAGTACCGGTGTTCCACCCGCTTTCAGAAGCTCCGCTGTAATTCCATCCTCGCCTGGGGCCCTGCCGTTTTTAATGTGCTGGAGAGCCATTCTAATCTCGCTTAGACTGACGTCCGGGATATCATCGGAATAGTGTCGGATAAGACTTGCTCTTGGATCGTTACTCACACTTGCGTCTGGCTCCAACGATGATGTGTACAGCTGCCCATAGAACCTCTCAATCTCACTCAAAATCTCAGGTGTCCCGGAAACGATGCTGCCACACTCAGTCTTCAGCCTTGACAGTTGGCTCTTTCTGGCAGACAGATCTCTGGCAAAGACTTTGGAGCCCTGGTTCCGCTCGATCGCTTCTTTAATACGAGCAGTATTAAAGTTGCGTAAGTCTCGCCGTATGCATTTGGAGATCTGTCTGTTCAGTTGCCTGTATGCTGTCAAATCTGTTGACGATTGCAGCCTCATCTCCCGTCTAACAGCCATGAGATTAAGAGTGTGATCGGAGAGTTTTTGTGTTCTTCTGCGGCGGGTCTTGCAGAACTTAGCTCCGACCGCATGGACAGTTTCCACGAGCTTGTCATTCATATCGTCCACTGCATTGCAATCTTGTAGGCACTGAAAGCGGTTGTGTAACTCGAGCTGAAAGTTTTCGGGATTTTGGATCAGAGCACGAGGGGGACGGAGCGTTGACTTCATTAGACGAGACCTCTCCAACTTAACGTTTAGGTTCAGTGTGCCTCTAACCATTCGGTGATCGCTGCCAGTTTTCACCCTTGCGATCACTGAGACATCACTGAACAGTTGGCGTCTGGTCGTCATAATGAAGTCAATCTCATTTTTTGTCGAACCGTCGGGGCTCGACCAGGTCCACTTCCTGTGGGGGCCGCTTCTGGAAGAAAGAGTTCATCATAAAGAGTCCCTCTTTCTCCATAAAGTCGGCCAGCTGCTGGCCCCTTCGGTTCCGTTGCCCTACTCCAAATTTCCCTAACTTCAGCTCACCGTTTTCTCTTGTGCCTAGTTTTGCGTTGAAGTCTCCCATCAACACCGTGTAGTGGGTTTTGGAGGAATGTATGGCTTTGGAAATATCCTCATACATTTCCTCCACCTCCTCATCGGAATGTGCCGACGTTGGTGCGTAAACCTGTATGACCTTCAGCGAATACCGTATGCCGTGTAGTGGCGGTTAAGAATATCCACTACCCCATATCTTCCCGTGGGTGTCGTAAGAGGCGACAGAGGGAGACAGACGGGAGATGGGCAGCAGCATCTTCCTGATAACAGCAACTGTACGACAAAAAAAAAACTGCGGTTGCCAACCCGCTCGCCAAGCGTGGCAACTATGGCAATATACCCCCCATGAACAATTACACAAATAGACGGCCCCCAGTCCCCGGCGGCCCCGCTATTCCTGGCTACGGTGGCGACCATGGTAACGGCGGGGCAGGGGGGTGCTAAGAATCTCCGGTGGAGGTTCGGTTGCCACCTACGACGACTCGACCTGGCAACATTTAACGCACGCACACTGAGGACTGACGAGAAGATCCTGGAGCTGGAAGAAGAGATAGACAAGTTGCGCTGGAGTATTATAGGATTATCCGAGGTCCGAAGAGAGGGGGAGGACACGGTGATTCTCGAATCCGGCAACTTGTTCTATCACCGGGAGGGCGACCATCTGTCCCAAGGAGGTGTCGGATTTATCGTCCACAAGTCTCTCGTCAACAACGTTGTACAGATTGAGAGTGTGTCGACGAGGGTCGCGTACCTGATACTCAGAAAACTATATAATCTAACATAAAATAGAAACATAAAATAATTAATATTTAATGAAAGTAAACTAATCGAATAAAAATATGCTAATGTAGATAAAAAGAACGAACAATATTGTACTAAGACTCGTCACTTGATAATTTTATAGACGTCTGATTCTTCCTCAACACGGACTGGAGTCGAACCTTCCTCTTTCTTTATATACACTTTTCCATATGATGTCCACGCTGCAATAAGCTTCTTATTTTTGACGTTTTCCCGCGCTACATAAAAAAAGTTGTCTAGTTTTAGTCGATAGATACTCAGAGATGTATAGTGTACACGGCGCGCCCGGTAGCTTAAAGTGCTCTGTGTTTAACAGCGGTTCTTTGTTAGCACGTCTACTTTTTTTGTATGATTTGTATTAAGGTGTATCCCTTGCGAAAGTGCGTTTTTCAGACTCTATTATCTCATTAGTTATGAAAAATAAACTACATCTAAAAGCACATTATTAATGTTCGATATCCTATCATCACATTCCACGCTCTACATTTAAAATCAACTTTTAAAAAATGACTAAAATTGTTGATTACATGCATCTCTTGCTAAATGCAACGCTCTAATCATTTAAGGATTACACTAATGGATAGATAATTAAAGTTAAGTTCTCTTTTCTTTTTTAATTGAAATAATTCAAAAAATTGTGTGAATTCTATGATAAAGGGGCGTACGCAGAGTGCGGGCGGCATTACGCTGTATGCGTTCGTACGAGGTAGAGCTGTGTCGCTCTCGTCGTCATCCGATAGCGCTTATTTCACCTCGTCCAGAAGAGCCCATATTGCCGCTGCCAGGATGCAACGCCTCCTGGACCTGTTGCCACCATGGCTAGATGAGTGGAGAATGGTCGTCAACGTTGGTAAGACGACCGCTCTGCTCACTCGCCGCCTCAGGAACCTACCACCTCAATTAACCCTCAATGGCCAGCAGATCGCGTACGAGAAGACCGTGACCTACCTTGGGTGCCGGATCGACCGGGCGCTGCGCATGACTGCGCACGTCGACCTCGTCGTCCGCAGAGCACGATGTGCGCGGGCGATGCTACGTCCGGTCCTGGCATCCAAGTTACCACTTAACACCAAAGTGCGTGTCTACAAGACTTACATCAGATCAATTATCACCTATGCTGCTCCGGCCTGGTACGCGCTTCTGAGCGAGCCTCTGAGGCGGCGACTGCAGGCCCAGCAAAATATGGCGTTAAGAACCATTGTCGCTACGTTCGGAATGACGTTATAGCGGCCAACCTGAAAATTGCTACCATCCAGGAGTTTGTGGCCCGGCTGGCGCGCGGGCTGTTCGAACGTGCAGACAACGGGCCACACATACATCTAAACAACTTTGCGCCTCTACACTCTCGCCCTCCGGACGGGCGACCCTATCCAAGAGAACTCCTCTCTATATCGATTAGAGAGTCGAGTAACAACCCTCAATGCCGCTGAAAGGCCAACTCTGACTTTACTGGATAACCTTCTTTTTTCGTAGTCTTAACCGGTTACGAAAAAATTTTACCGATTACGGACAAATCCGAATTTTTTATACCGAAAACGCCAATAGAAGGCTCCCAGGACCGGTCCATAGTGGTGGACCGCGAGGACAGCACGGGTGCCCGAAACCTCCATGTGCCCTAAGACACATGAAGAAGACAATCAACGTTCTCGTCGTCATCGTCGACGTTCCGTGTTTCGCCGCAAACATAATATTATTTGAGTACAATTGCCGACATAAGTTGCGAGCACACTTTTTATTGGTCGATACGACGTTGACCACGCTGACGTTCAACGTGATTGGTTCATCAGTCGATTCTCGTCGTCTATTGGTTTCGAACGTATCATTCGGCTTCCGTACACTTCAGAGCAATAATTTAAGTGATAACTTTTTTAATTAGTTAATTTTCGTTAATTGTTTTTGTTACCTCGTTGTTAATTGTTGTTTGTGTATTCCTTGTTATTAATTCTTTTTGTTATTTCTTGTTTTCAATTATTTTGATTGTGTTCAGATTTTGTTCTAAATATACAGAGAAGGAAGGATTCGGTGTTAAATAGACAATCCCGACAAATGGTCTATTCAGTGTTTAGTTAGATGGAAAAATTAGGTACTGCGAAAAACATCATAGACGTATATAAACAGACTGCTGAGTCTGTCTGTCTGTCTGTCCCTAACGCCTTTATATAGGACCTTTTCCACTGAAACATCCCGAATTTTCGAGCATATACCGGTCCCAACCGACTAAGCGTAGAAAGTTCTGTCCCAGTTCTGCCACTCGATACTAGATTGGGCTGGAGGTGGAAAGTTCTAGCATAGCATTTTCTAGAAAGCTCTCTTAATGTTCTACTCGATACTAGATGCCGCTAGTGGCTAGTGGTTTACCGGCATCAACTATGGCACGCAACAATATTAAGAAAATAATACCATACAGGCTTTGGCAATAATTACGAACGCTTCGTAAAATCAATCATCAATAAAAAAAAAACAAAAAAAACTAATTGCACTACACAATACTAAAAATCGAATAAAAATTTTACTATTATGTCAACTGTCAAAATGACGATAAAGCAGCGCCCTTTTGACCTTTTACTATTTGATGGACGATGAAAGAGCTTACGTATAACTCTGCCATATATGCAAACAAGCTTGTATGTAGTTTTTGCGTAATAAAAAAGTGACCATATTAATCGAATGACCATACTACCCTCACGTACTATACTTATAATAAGGGAGTTTTTGATCCAAGAGACCGTACTTCAGAGCGAGCTCCTGGTGTAGAATCCTGGCTACTAGTTTGTGCCTGTGCGAGTACCCAGAGTTAGAAAGCGCCGAAAAACCGGAGATGACATACATGCCTCCCCGGGATGGCGACAAGCTCGACAGACGAGTTCGCCGTTTGCGTGCATTTTAAACAATGGTTTACAGCTATCAATTGGCCCCACCCTTCAAATACATAGCACGAATGCTTATAAATCAGCTTGCTACAGATTTATTAATCTGTGTTTCTATATTTTATTCACTTAGTGTCTTGCCTCGTATTGTCTTTAATTCACTATGCACTTACTGCTGCCAATTGAATTAAATACTTTTTTTTATAGAATAAGGGTGTCAAACAAGCACACGGTCCACCCTGGTCTTGGTCTTGGTATTGCGCTCCTATTCTTGGTCTTGGTCTTGCAGCAGGAGTCTCGCTATTACCTATTAGCCTATTGCTATTTATTAAACATTAGATCTTAGAACAACTTAACAGAGTAGGCACATTTTGAGCTTGAATTAACAGAGCCATAGTAAAGACCAATGAAATTAATAAATGTGTAATATTGAAATAATACTAGTTTTTACGGAATTTATCGCGTATATTTAACTATTTACTACCCGACGTTTCGAGAGCTTTACAGCACCCATGGTCACGGGAATGACTGAGATGTTCAACGTCCAGATGTCATAGTTAACCGCGGTTACCATAGATTAAAATTTAACTTTTGTTCCGATCTACACAGTATGAACTTATGGTGTCATGAAGACTTGCAGTTGTATTCTTGGGTTGGGATTTAATTTTATTTATTATAGGATCCCAAGCAGATGGTAGCACCCAGCCATCTTCTCTATTGAAATTAGGATGTTTTTTGATTTCAATAGCCTCGCGAATCATCCTTGGAAGGAATCGGTGTTCTTTAGCGAGGATTTGTGGTCTATCAAATCTGATGTAGTGACGGGGGCGATCCTGTACATGTTCACAGACTGCAGACTTCCCGGAGCGTCGATTCTTCACATCAGCTATATGTTCTTTGACGCGGGTTTTAATTGATATTTTAGTTTGTCCTATGTAGGAGAGACCACATTCACAATCAAGCTTGTACACTCCTGCATCTTGCAGAGGGACGTTACACTTGACTGATGGTAAAAACTGACCAATCTTCTTCGGCGGCTTTAGGTATGTTTTGATGGAAGCGCGCTTTAAGATGTAGCCAATCTTGTCAGTGATCTAACATATGGCAGTACAGCAGGTACACGCTCGACTGTGGCCGGCTTCACCCGTTCTCTGTGACGTAGGCGCGGGACCCGAAGCTTGTTGTCATGCAAAACTTGCTTGACGTGTTGGAGCTCGGCAGCTAGGTGTTTACTGTCAGAGATCCCTCGTGCTCTCTGAAACAAAGATTTACCCACGGTAGCTAACTGTGAAGGATGGTGGTGAGAATCACCGTTTAAATATCAGAGGCTTTTTCACACATATAAGCAGTTTAGAACAAAGGGGCGGCCCGTGTAAAAATAGCATTCATCTCACGATCTGGAGGGAGTATATGGGCATCCTCTTTTGCCTATTCTATAAAAAACACAGTATGGCTCAAGGTGTGACCATGGGTACTGTAAAGCTCTCGAAACGTCGGGTATTAAATAGTTAAATATACGCGATAAATTCCGTAAAAACTAGTATTATTTCAATGTGTAGTGTTCGCGTAAATATAAGAAATCATTAAATATGTAATAATTTAATGAGTAATTCGAAAAATCAACTGACCGGGTGGGGTTTGAACCCACGATCTAAGCGATCCGTGCCGATGATCTAACCTACTGAGCTATCTACCATGTCCCACGACCACGGAAGTCAGTCTGTTTCTTCATAAACGTTTGACATTTAATATGCTTATACATGTTTAGCACATTAAAACACATAAACACAATTTATAGAATTTGCCGAACGAATTGTATACTTTGCGTAACCGGAAAGCAGGTAATGTGATTTTTATTTCTACTATTAAAATTGTGCAAATCACTATTCTTTACATGTACTAAGTGAATGTTTTGTCGTATATTTGATATTCGCAAAAATATATTGTTATGCAACAATGAAGATATCAACTTCTTTAAACAATTCTCTGAGAGATATCAGGGCTCCTAAGCAGTACATAGTAGATCTTATTGCACGCTTTTTATTTTATATGCAAGCTTTTTATATTCGATTAGTATTGTAGAAAATTTTTACGCGTTTCAAGTGTGTTAAAAGTGTCTACAATTGATAAATATATCAAATGGGTGACGGCGTATTCGAGCACTTTGTGTTTTAAAAACACACACTCCCGAAAATCGAGATTTGCAGTAAACTTAATTGCACACGTTTATCAATTAGGTAATAATAATAATAAGTCCGTTTACGAGGTGTTTTATGAAGCTTGACCAAAGTGCTCTGAACAGCCTTTTGTCCGGTGTGAATAAGACACACGCATATAACGGTTGGGTCATGCCTGTACTCATGTATACCTTTGGCACACTCAGGTGGACTCAGACTGAACTTAACGCCCTGGACAGAAAAGTCCGTACTACCATGACGTCCCATAGGATGTATCATCGGAGATTGTCTGTAATGAGGCTGTACTTGCCACGAAAGCATGGTGGGCGTGGCTTTCTGAGCGCGCTGACTACGCATAATCGCGAAGTGTGCAGCCTACGTCATTACTTCCTGGCGAGATCGGATGACTCATTTTATAATGACGTCTTTTCTTGTAATAAAGGGCTTACCCCTCTATCCTTAATTAATGAGCAATGGCAGGACCCAGCAGTACATAGCATTTCCGACCGGGAGTCCATATGGAAGGAGAAGGAGCTCCACGGGAGGTACTACAGGGCTCTACATGAGCCTGTCGTAGATACAATCGTCTCCCTCAAATGGCTACGTTTCGGTGACCTCTTCGGGGAACCGAGGGTTTTGTCTGTGCAATACAGGATCAGGTTGTTAAGATCAACAACTGTCGGAGATACATCCTAAAGGATAGCACCGTCGACGTCGACTTCAGTCTGAGCGAGATTAGAATGGCTCTTCATCACCTTAAAAACGGCAAGGCCCCAGGTGAACATGGAATTACAACGGAGCTTCTGAGAGCGGATGGAAAATCAGTCCTTGAGAATCTCTAATTCCGTCTTCCATGGTGGCACTATTCCGGAGGCGTGGAGCAGAAGTGGCAACAACACTCTCTAAAGGAACCGATTCGAAGTTATCGATTTCCCTTCTGAGCCTCGTCTAAGTACTATTTTCGAGTCGTAACAAATCGTCTCGCACACAAACTCGATGACTTCCAGTTTCCCAAACATGCCGGTTTCCGAAAAATCTATAGTACCATAGACCACATACATTACCCTTCGGCAAATTGTACAGAAGACGGAAGAGTACAATCTGCCACTTTGTCTTGCTATGCGGACTATGAGAAATCCTTTGATTCCGTCTAAATTTGCGCGGTGCTGCAGTTCCTTTAGTTGACTGTCGGTATATCGAAGTGTTGAAGTGTTTGTACACACCGTTACACATGTCACACCTATGCCGGTAGTTGTTGAGAGCACTAAGCTCGAAATTGTTGACGAGTATATTTATCTGGGACAAATAGTCCAACTTCAACCGAGATGTCAATCGATGGATTCAACTCGGCTGGGTAGTCTTCGGGAGATTACGAGACATCTTCTTGTCAGCTTTACCTCAAAATAAAATTTTACAATCAATATTTGTTGTCAGTGATGACCTATGGACCTGAGACGTGTTTCTTCACTGCCTGCTGGTCGTATGACACTCAACATCGCTCAGCGAGTTATGGAGATGTTTCTCAGCATGGCTTAAAAACGAAGATATCCGCAGAAGAACCAGAGTAACTGACATAGCTCAACGGATTAGTAAGCTGACTTGGCCGGCCATATAGCTCGAAGAACCGACATCCGATGGGGAAGAAAGGTTCTCGAGTGGCGGCCTCGTGACGGCAGGCGAAGTGTAGGGTGTCCCCCAACTAGATGGAGTGACGACCTGGTAAGACACGCAGGAAGTCGATGGATGCAGGTGGCTAGGCGCAGTGCTTTGTGGCATTCCTTGGCAATCTATGTTCAGCAATGGACTTGTGAAGGACTGTAATTACTATGATGATGATGACGATGGTTTTGTTTGATTGAACAACTGAGTGCTCGTTGTCGCTTGTTGTATCGTTCGTGTTCGAGAAAACTCGGTACCACCGAGTACAGCCGGTCAGCCGGGTGCCGGGCGGTTGACGTTAGCACTTCGGCAGCATTCGACTTCATCTCGCCTCCCCTCTTTCGTACCCCTGCGGTTTCGCCAACATTTCGGGCGCAATTTGGTGTAATTTTTTTAAATTTCCAATTGAAATAGTCGTGACGCTTGCCGCCGCCCCCTTTCGTATGCTGCCCGGGCCCATCCCCCCCCCCCACACACGTTACACCACTGAGTACAGTTTGGTTTTGTTATGAAATATCCTTATTATATATGAAAAATCCTTATTGATTTGAACATAAAGTAAGTAATGTAATGTAAGTTATGCGAACTTGACAAATTATATAAAAACAATTAGGTGAATTATATTCTTCGCAATCAAGTACAGATTAACGTAATTAAACTAAACTTACTTCTTACTACGCACTTTAATACTCGCGTGAGATTTGAGACTTATCTCACGCTAAGGGTAATCACACATCTCACCAGGGAGGGTAGAAAAATTGCCAAATTCGCCTTTAATGGACGCCTCTTTACATCACCCCACAGGACTATATGGGATAGTGGATATTCTTACACCGCCTCTATACGGACAGTATCTTTCTTTCCAATAACAACTAAAAACTAAAAAACTGCGGTTCCCGAACAACCTGTCAAGGGTGGCAACTATAGCAAATATCCCCCTATGAGGCAATCTAAGGATGGACCTATGTTCAGCAGTTGACCTCTGATAGGATGTAATCGTAATGGTAATATATATAATAATAGGCAAGTAATAATATTTATTCATTGACAAAAGTAGCATTGTAGTAGAAAAGTATCTCTGCTCTTAAATAATAAACAAAAGATGCGTTAGTTTATTTTTATCATATTGGCATCAACATAACAACAGATGTGATTGAAGAATTGTACTATTCCCTGATTAAAAGTAGGCCTGAAGAATACAGAGCTCATTTACGTTATCGTTATATCATCATTATCATTCCAGCCCATTAAAATTTCACTGTTGAATGTAGGCCTCCACCAGCTTCAATTGACTTCTTGCATATCTTATGAGGTTGTCACGCATGTGTATGGTTGTAGGGGAGTGACAACCTCCCTCAACCCAGGTGAGTGGAAATGTTTGCAGGTAGCACAATACAGCTAGTCCTCAATGATCATCATTAACTCATGCAAGACAATTGTAAGTAGATTTTGTTGCTCCTCTCTCACCGAACACGATGACTATACTCTTGACAACAATATTGCCTACAAAAATAAACCTTGTAAGAAATAGAAATGGAGTATTAAAGCATGTTAATGTGTTAAAAGTAAAGTAATTACCGACATAATGTTCCACAGCTATGCAGAGGCCATTTTTTATTTTGAAGAGGGTTCAAGGGCAAGGAAAGTACCAAGACATGGAGCTTATTAGCACATAACATGGTAGAATAGCAACACTAACATAATGCAGTGTAATTCAATAAATATAAAACATACTGTGTGGCAATAGTTAGCAGCGCAATGGTGAGAAATATCTATTGCATAATCCTCCTGCCCACAGAATACAATTACTCTCTACCAAAAGTAAAGTAAATTTTAGCCTATATACGTCCCACTGCTGAGCACAGGCCTCCCCTCATCTCTGAGAGGGTTTTAGGGCAAGGAAGTGTCCAATGCGCTGCCCCCAATGCATGTTGGCAAACGTCACATATCTTCGAAATATTTTTTTTCTACTCTCTACCAATAGCTCCTGTTAAATGTCACAATTATAGCAAATTCCTCCTTTTATTGGAGAAAATCATTTAAAGTAACAATCTAAAGACAGAAACAATGAAAAACTTCATAATGATTGTGACGGCTAGTATTAACTTCATTTGTTACAAACACATTAAAATGTGCCTTATGGCATCTGTGGTTGTGAGAATTCATCAGTCTATTTTATCCCATGGTTGTTGGAAAGGCACTGTGATAAAGCATTAATATGGTGGTATACCATTTCGCTTAGGCTAGATGGCAGATGGAATTGGACAGCTGTTTTTAAGGTTTGGTACACATAATATTGCAATTTTAAATCTACTTCCAAAGCAAGGAGAAATAGAATTAAGGAAAATATAGTATTTAATTATATACAAATAGAAGGGGTCATAATCCAGTAGTAAACTATTTATGGAAAAATTTCAGAATACATCTCAAAATGGGTATATTTATTATTTTTTTTTGGGTATATTTATTATTTATTTGCATATAATATAATGTATATATTTTATCTATATATGTACATGAAATATTAGAGGAGGTATGAGATCTATATATTTTTTTTACTTTTATTTTATTAATTTATTTTTTTTTATAAAAAAGAATATTAACAATGCTATAAACATTACTAATATTCCCCTTAACCACTCGTGGTAAGCTTAAATTGCTTGTGTTACGAGTGGTTCACACCAGTAGTCGAATGGCGGATTCGAACCCACGACTATTTTGAGTTCACGGACCGCACCCTGCCATTAGGCTACTGTTGCCTATGTATTGGATAGTAGGTCAAGGTTGATTGCCATGA
Source organism: Parnassius apollo (assembly GCA_907164705.1). Lineage (NCBI taxonomy): Eukaryota > Metazoa > Arthropoda > Insecta > Lepidoptera > Papilionidae > Parnassius > Parnassius apollo. Next base: position 4,664,598 of record CAJQZP010001584.1, read on the forward strand.
TAGTCTAGTGGTTGTAAATGCAACTGCTGATCATGAGGTCTCGGCTTTGAATCCCGGGACTGACAGAAAAATCAATTATTGAATTTTCTTTTAAGAAATTCTCAGCAGCAGCCAGAAGTCAGAAAGTTGGTTGTGTTTCACCTCGTGCCTTGGAAAGCACATAAAGCCTTTAGTCCTGCGCCCGATCTCTCATAGGTTGTATTGTTGGTCCATTGGACTATAAGAGCGAATATAGAGTGAACCTGTGTCTGTGTGTATTCTTGTGCACTATAACCCTGCACTACACAGGATGGCTAGTCTCCGATGGCTCATCTAGAGGACATTAATGTTATTAGTAGGTAAAAGTAACATTGGTAATAATTGACTTATAGTTAATTTTTTATTGCTATATTAATTTAGTTACTGTTATCTAAGTGTTTGACTAAAACTTAAAAATGAAATTTAGTATAGTTACTGACTTTGCAATGTAAACAATCACTAAGAATGGATTTTACGATAGTCTCATTAAAAAAAATTGATGTTCCGCAGTAAAATATTATCATGTGCCCAAAGAAGTGATTGGGTATCAACTAGTTATTTATATTATAATGAAACCGTATGTTAAAAATAAATAGGTGAATATACTTGACACAATATCCTTACAAAATTCTATTAAGTACCTTTCATACCTTAATTATAATCTGCTTAACAAGAAACAATGTAGCTGAATTGAGACACAAGTCTCGTTTTATTGTATTGTAAATTGTTGTTGTAGTAAGCTTGTTTTTTTTTTATAAACTTACATGTTACTTATTTCTTCTGTACAAAAAGGAATGGTGAGTCTTATAAAATATAGTATAATTTAGTAATTTAATTATTGTAATGTTAGATTAACAAATTCTAATAATGATAAGTTACCTCTAGATTTTAGTATAATAGTCTTTCATGATCACACCATATTATCATGTCATATCTTTTGTTTCTTTGGTAAAGAACCAAATGCCGAAATGACTGTGCCTTTAGTACCAGTAACATTGCTTGTCAAAGGCTGTTGTACCAATCCTGGTTGCTTGATGGCAGGCTTAGCAGCTACATTTGGAGCAGCCTGGTCCCACTTTGACTTTCGTTTCTTCTCTTCATCACTCTCAGTTGGTTTCTTTGCTACCCCTGAAATAAAATCTATCTTAGCCAATTTCTCTTTCTTCTCTTTCTCTCGTCTGTCCATTTCCACTTTTTGTACACGAGCCAATTCATCATAGTATGACTCTTTACCCCACTTCAATGGATCATATATTTCTGGTGGGTAATTTGTATCTAACTCATTTATATCACAAAATTGAATAAGCTTTTCATAAATACTAGGGTTCCTGAAATTTTTTTTATCCTGGATAATCTTGTTCATGTCTAAACCTTCATTTACCATTCGACTATAGAATTTTGCTATTGTCTCTTGAAGTTCCTTCGGACATTTACTGGTTGGTTCAGGAGGTATAGCAACACCATCTTCAGAATCATCAGGATCTGATCTAGGAACTGCTTCATCAGTATCAGTTTCCATGGACAATCTCCGCATATCGTCTTGGTTTTCAGCGCTAGGAGATGATGGATCTTCATCAGACACAACAGTGTCATCATTATACGAAACTAACCTTCTTTTAGGAGAGACAGGTGCTGATGCTGCTTTAACTGAATCTTCTGCATAATGAGGACTAGTTGGAGCTGACTGAGAACCTTTAACTTCTTCCTTTTCAGGTGTTTGTTGCCCATCTTCCATGTCCTCTTCACCTTCTGAATCTGTATAAGTAGCAGTGAGGGATGCAAGGGCTTGGGACGTCATTCTGTTCTTTTATATTGATAGTAATATGTAAAAAATATTAAATTAATAATTTTATTTTAATGGCACTTTATGAACTCGTTGTTTTCTAATTTGATTAGATACGTTTGAATTTTTATTTGCGATATTTAGAGGTTGTGTATTGTGTTATTATTGAAAACTGTGGTCCACAGGACACTTCTCTAATCTATGTCTGTCTAGGGCTAGGGGGCTAGGGCCATTTTCTGTATATATTACTCTACTCTATGGCTAGGGCAGTAGTATCAAGTAGTATCTAGTATTAGTATACTAGTATTAGTATACTAGTATTAGTATATATTCATTCACGATTGACGTTGACAATTGATTTTTTTATTTAACTGGTTTTATAGCTCTGGGTTCTAGCCCTTCTGAGCCTATCATTTCTTTCAAATTCTTCATTTTTATATATTTTTTCTTCACAATATGCTGATGCGTGACATTGCGAAGGTTTTGGGCTGTTTTTGATGACCGCTCAACCAAACGGACAGTTGATGACGACAGCAACTCAAGTTCATAAGGCCAGGCCTCTGTCACTCTTGCTACCTGCGTGAAATAATTACCTAAAATCGCGACGCGCCCGGGCGAAATAACGCAGTCAGGGCTAGCACGTTGTAGGCGATTCAATGTTAAAAAATTTTAACGTTGTGTCACTCGGTGAATCCCGGTAAAGCTACTTGGCATAGATTTTTTATCAACTTATGCAAATATTATAAAATTATTAATTTATTTTATTTATGTAGTTAAGTCTTTGATAAATTAAATAGCAAGTCGTCCTACACTTTTGCGTGGATGTATACCGATAAATGAAAAACAATTATATTTCTCTTATTACCGAGAATTTAGAAATGAGAAGTTAATATTGTTTAAAATATTTTTAATAAGTCTTACAATACATGTAGGTTATTCAGGAATTTTTATCATTGAGTTAGCAGCTAGTGTACACGCATACGTCTAGTCGCACGCACACAAACACCGTGCCGAAGTCTACCGAACTGAAACGACGTTAGACGATGCACGGCTTTCAACGCCGAACCTCCATGCCCGTCGGAGTGGGGAGCGTGAGTTTTTTTTTGTTACGGAATTTCTGGATTCGGTCCCCGCGCTCAAGGCCCGCGATAGAAGCTCTATGCAATAGCTTAAAAATATATCGCCTGGAGTTACTGTGACCGACGCTAGGTGGTTAAGGGTTAAGGATACTTAGATTACATAAATAATAATTCTTCCATTTTATGATAGTTTTTTAAGTTTGAACTGTTTTTGTGTATATAAGGTAATGTAACATAAAATATTATATAGATGCGTAGATATTAGGTAAGAACTGTAATTTTTTTAAAGAAATTAGTTCACGTTTAATGTTTGACATTATGTAGAACTACTTAAACTTATTAAGTATAACAATGTCTGGTCCGCTTACAAGCATAATATGGTAATATTTTGAGAAGTTAATTGTAATAAATTAAAACTGTATTCTTTGGAGTAAACAAGTAAAATAATAATTTGTTATATCGCGTCTACTGCATTTTATACGTAAAATGATTCTATCGAAAAAACATTGATTAACTCTCAAGGTAGTACGCATAAAATATGCTAGACGGCATAAACAGGAAACGATCTAGTTTAATGTTCTATTTCATTTTCTCGCAGGCTAAATTCTATTGATATATACTTATATATCACTTCTTATATTATGAGATTTTGAGGATACTTAGATTACATAAACAATTATTTTTTCGTTTTATGATAGGTTTTTAAGTTTGAACTGTTTTTGTGTATAAAAAGTAATGTAACAAAAAATATTATATAGATGCGTAGATATTAGGTAGATACTGTACATTTTTTAAAGAGATTAATTCAAGTTTAGTGTTTGACCTTGTGTAGAACTAATTAAACCTATTAAGTATAACAATGTCTCGTCCGATTACAAGCATAATATGGGACTATTTTGCGAAGTTAAGTGTATATATAGTTTTATATGTGGTAGAGCCATGCTCCAGTTATATTAGTAGTATAGTCGTAGCGCTAATGGGCAGGCTCGACCGAGAAAGGACCACGCTCTCATAAAATACCAGCGTGAAATAGTACAGAATGGACATTGTGTAGAACTAATTAAACCTATTAAGTATAACAATGTCTCGTACGCTTACAAGCATAATATAAGACTATTTTGAGAAGTTAAGTGTAATAAATTAAAACTGTATTCTTTAGAGTAAACAGTAAAATAATAATTCATTATATCGCCATCTACTGCATTTTATACGTAAAATGATTTTATCGAACAGACATTGATTAACTTTCAAGGTGGTATGCAAAAAATACGCTAGATGGCGCAAACACGACACGATTTCATTTTCTCGCAGGCTAAATCCTATTGATATATACTTGTATGTAACTTGTTATGTTATCGGATTTTAAGGATGGCATAATACACATTTATGGATATAGGCATTTATATCCTATTGATATAGACTTATATGTCACTTCTTATATTATGAGATTTTATGGATACTTAGTTTACATAAATATAATTTTATTAGTTTTATGATAGTTTTTTAAGTTTGAACTGTTTTTGTGTATAAAAAGTAATGTAACATAAAATATTACTTCGATGCTTAGATATTAGGTAGGTACTGTACATTTTTTAAAGAAATTAGTTCAAATTTAGTGTTGGACATTGTGTAGAACTAATTATACCTATTAAGTATAACAATGTCTTGTCCGCTTACAAGCATAATATGGGAGTATTTTGAGAATTTAAGTGTAATAAATTAAAACTGTATTCTTTGGAGTACACAAGTAAAATAATAATTTGTTATATCGCCATCTACTGCATTTTATACGTAAAATGATTTTATCGAACAAACATCGATTAACTTTCAAGGTGGTATGCTAAAAATACGCTAGATGGCGTAAACACGACATGATTTCATTTTCTAGCTGGCTAAATCCAATTGATATATAATTATATATAACTTGTTGTACATTTTTTTAAAGAAATTAGTTCACGTTTAATGTTTGACATTATGTAGAACTAATTAAACTTATTAAGTATAACAATGTCTTGTCCACTTACAAGCAAAATATGAGACTATTTTGAGTAGTTAAGTGTATATAGTTTATACATGGTAGATCCATGCTGCAGTTATATTAGTAGTATAGTTGTAGCACTAATGGGCAGGCTCGACCGAGGAAGGAACACGCTCTCACAGAATACCAGTGTGAAATAGTGTCTTAATGCTGCTGTGTTTCGTATGGTGAGTGTAGAGAACCGAAGACCCTTTTTACTGGAAATGAGGCATTCCATCTTAGTCCTCACGGGTAACAACGCATCTGCATTTTGATTTGTAATCGATGATAGATGTAGATGTCTATGGGCTGCAGCAACCACTTACCATCAGGTGGACTGTGTGCTCGTTTGCCAATCTATCCAATAAAAAAAAATTAAAACTGTATTCTTTGGAGTAAACAGGATACTTAGATTACATAAATAATTATTGAATAAATGAAAAGTTAATATTGTTTAAAATATTTTTAATATTTTACAATACATGTAGGTTATTCAGGAATTTTTATCATTGAGTTAGCAGCTAGTGTACACGCATACGTCTAGTCGCACGCACACAAACACCGTGCCGAAGTCTGCCGAGTGCCGAAGTCTGCCGAACTGAAACGACATTAGTCGATGCACGGCCTTCAAGCTACACCTCCGTGCCCGTTGGAGTGGGGAGCGTGAGGTTTTTTCGTTACGGAATGAATTTCTGGATTCCGTCCCCCGCTGAAGGCCCGCGGTAGAAGCTATGCAATAGCTTAAAAATTTTAACGTTGTTTACGTAAATAGTTTTATGTAAATACTTGTTGAAATAGTTTTTGTTTAGTGTTTAGTATATTTAACTGTAGGTAAAAATAGTTGTAAAAGTTTTAATTTATTTTAAAAATTATATATTATGTATATTACCTATTTGATAAATTATAATAGCAAAACGTCGTTCCTACTATAACTGTTGCGTGGATGTATACTAAATGAAATGACCAACAAAAGATTTCATATCATTCTTTAAGTTACCGAAGAATTTTAGAAGGAAATTATGAAAGGTTAATTTTTTTTTGTTAGATAAGTACTTACAACAAAAAAGAATTAAGTAATAATTTGGTCTACACAAGAAATACCTTTTATTACAAAAATTAGTTAAAATTTACTTCACTATCCATCCATTTACTTACATATACATACCTATACTTGTATTTTGTAATTAAAATATTTTAAGTTATAATAACACAAAATACTGACATTAAAACGTTGTATACTAAGAAGATTTTTAAGTAAGTAGAATAGATCACATTTCTGTTAGGAATCGTATTTATTTGTTGTTCACACTATCTACCTATTTCTCCCGAACCAAGCGTTGCGATTCCCGACGAATGACCTTGCAATTTGCATGCGTTAGGCATCGCAATACTCACATCAAAGATGTTTTATAGGAACTATTAATGTTTTATAGGAATTATTGACTCACATAGGGACGAAAGTATAGTCAGTCGATCATAGTCAGAATAGGTACTTCACCTAAGTAACATAATTAACATTTCGTAAAGTATTTTTTTACGTTCTATTGACATCCCTTGATAACCACGGAAAGTCCACCGTGAATTAGGAAGCGGAAATGATGCAAAGTAGTATGGAAACTAACGCGCAGCGATAAAGTTTTATTTAGCTTGCGTGCGCGATTTATCTGATTAATAATAATTATGTAGGCTATTAAACGTCGGCAAGCAGTTGACATCAAAGGAGTGCAACTTCTGTACGTAGTACTATTATTTATTCTGTGATAAGACACCCAAGCGATCAAAACAACTTGAGGTTTATATCAACATCAAAGCCATGAAGTATAGAGTTAAGGAAGACAATCTCCCAAAGGAGAATTTTGAATTTTGAACATTGAAAATGTGTCCATCTGTAAGCAGTAAATAACAGTTCATAAACTCTCCACAACAGCGCTCGATTAGCTACAGGGTATGATAAATCGCCGTAAAATACGTTGAGTGATTTTGAAAATAAAAATTTTGAAAGAAATTAAATAATTTTTGTAAAAAGAATTATGGTGCTAATCTGAGCAATAAAAAATTTATAATAGTTCTTTAAAATTTAGACTGTAGCTACAGTAGCGTCCCCTTATTTAGCACTTTCCTACGGACACTTTTTAATACAGAGCCTGTACTCCTTGGGCCCGTCCATTAATCACGTGATCTTTTTTTTTTGGAATTTTTTTAACCCCCCCCTCCCCCTTGGTGATACGTGGTGAGGTTTAAGACTATCCCCCCCTCCCACCCCCAACATCACGTATATTTTTAGTACCTACAAGGAATCTTAAAATTTTTAGAATATTATCTTTAAATACAAGCATAAAGTATAATCTTATTTCATTCTGAAATTAAGGACCATGATAAAAATGTCTAGACACAAAGGTTGTAGGTTATTTTTAATTGGCATAAAAATAATAATAAACGAGTGGCGTAATCATGCGGAAAACATATAGTGAACATATTTAGTGTATATTAATCCTCGGATCACGGATAAGCAAGACAATCTTCAACACTAACAATTGGATAAGCATCTTGCAGGTTAGTTATTGGAACTGTGCTTTGTTGAAGATCAACGTTGGTTTCATCAAGCCACTCGGTGTCATCATTTTCGCGCACAATGCAGAGAATCTCTCTCGATTTACCGATCGATCGTCGCGTGAGGACGCGTGAAGGACACACATTTTGCATCTCTAGACTATTATTGCTGGGATTAAGTTGCTCGTGACATGAATTTACATGTTCCTTAACTTTCTTCTTTGTGCAGAAATACAATCCACACCGCTGGCACGTCCTTTCCAAGAGTTGCTGACGATCCTTCTGCAGACTAGGACAATACAAGTCATAAGGCAATTTTTAAAGCCCTCATGCGTTGGGGTGATTCCAAGAGACCGACGCAGAAGAAATGTAGCAAAGGTCTTGCCATCATGCTCTTGCGGCTTTGGAATACATAGGCCACTAGATGGCTGTAAAATTGGGTAAGGAGGTATAACGAAGCGCTCCGAAAGAATAGATCGAAGAGAACTCCGCAAATGTCCACAGCAAGCGCGGTCATCACACTTCACCACCTGGTAATGATATTAAGATATTTTAATTGTATTGTCGTATTAGATAAGAAGAATAAATAATAAAATAATAATAAGCGAGATTTTACTAATGTACCTAAAGCAAATACTGGCTCTCTCGCACATGCTCGCTATACCACTGCGGAGAAGGCAGGTCTGGAATAAAGCTTTCAGAACTGTCATCGGGCTCGACACACTCTGCTACGACGTCATGGCCGTCGATAACCATATTATCCCATACTTCTGCGAGAACTTTTCCAGCTTTCTGAAAGTTCATTTTTTCAAGATCATAATCTTTTGTTCTCCCTTGTTCAACCAAATGACTTCCATAAGAATCATGCGGAAGTATGAGTCCAGATAATTCCCGGCTTAGAGGCGCCATTCTTCTCTCAATACGGTTGAACGCGCTTCTGCCAGGTGCATTCGTAAAGATGAATATTGCATCTAGATCATGCTTGACAAAGTGGTGTATGGCATGAGAAATAACTTTTGGATATCTCGGGTTTTCGTCGGGTCCTCCATCAGATGAAATCAAAACAACTGGTCAATCAAAACAAAAAGGAAATTATGCGGGATGAAGAAGGATGCAGCATCCCTCTTCATCCCGCATAATTTCCTTGAAATTGTTGAGAGTAGCAAGCTGATTGAAGTCCACAGCATGAGTAGAAGCTGTCGAAGAGGAATGTTTGCCACTTCTAATCGCCACATATGTTGGCCCTGAGTACGTAATTGCTTCAGCACGGCCCATATCATTTCCTTTTATGATGCACCCAGCATATACACTAGGGATTAATTTATGCCTTGCAGCAATCATCCAATTATGATCAGGCAATGAAACACGATATTCGACATGCATCAGGAGCGGAGCTTGTTTATTTGCCGCTGTCAAACCTATAGGTACCCGGGCTTTATCATCTTGCGACAGAAAAAGCACTTGTTTTGGCCCGAGAATAGATTCCAGCGTTTCCATGGATCTTATTATAGCGACACAAAAATGTTGATCGACGTGAGCCTTATGGTGATCTGCCTCAGGGCGACTCAATTTGACAGGCACAGTGACTACATGCCTTTTGCCCTCCAAGGTGGTATAATTTCTTGGGAGCAACCGAAGGTACGTGCCACTCTTCGAAATTTGAAATCCGTGCTCCTTTAGCTTCTCATGGAGATCAGTAAGTGTTCGGCAACTGCGAACAATTTCTGAGCGACGCCGTTCCTCCGCAGAAGCACCAAACATAGCCAAATCGACGATAGTTTTTAGCAATTGCGGTTGTTGCTCTTCCAGGCGTGGGCGACCTGCGGCAGAACGCGCCTTAAGAAGATTAGTTACATTCGGACTCTGATTGCAAGCAAGTTCAATCTTTGATTTTATTGATAATCTATGTGACTGGGAGTGACGCATATGTTGCTTCTTCTTCCGTAGTTCTTTTGTGCATTTATCAATTTCTCGGCGCAGTTTCGTTACATCACGCGTCTCATTTTCACTGACGCACAGAGAATCCCTACGACGAACAGCTAAGTCAAGTTCCATTTGAAGAAGGGAATCTGATTCTTCAACTTATCCTGTGCAGGAGTAGCACGTACAGGCTGCGGTATAGAGCTGCTTGCACTTGGTGTATCCGGTGAATTCTCGTCGCTACACTCCAAATCTTGACAATTACGTTTCCGAGCCCCTGGAATGATTAAATATCTATTTATAAATTAATGCTGATATTAAATTTCTCTTTATCATGAATTCGTAATATATTTAGGATGTTTACTACCTGTTGAGGTACTTTTATGTACTGTATCATTGCCTTCGTCAGTAATTTCTGCACAGATCGGTGAGACGCATATCGTAGGCGTAAGTTTTACAGGTAGACTTGGCTCATTGGATGTCATTGACGAAATAGGAATGTTTTCGCTGGCATTCTAAAAAATTTAAGATCTTAATTATTATCTTGCAAGACAATATCGTGCAAGTAAATTAACCTTCTCCAGTAATTTTATTTTTTCTGATATTAAAATAAGAATTCAAAGCGGCACACAAACCATACACAATATTTTCACTAGAATAATGGGTATGTAATTAGTATTTATATGCAAGATAATGCTGCCATCGTTCATTAGTGAATCTCTCCGTTCAATATGAACTATGAATAGTAATAAAAATATTGTAGGTTTTCACAAGGTGACAAGATATTAATATATAAAAAAAAAACGCCAAATGTGTTAGAATAGTAAGTACGAGTAATATAATCTTCACTTTACAACCACCACGACTTATGTTTTACTTTGTTTTTTACGTTTAATATCATTCGTCGTCGTTCATTTGATCTAAAAGCACGTTAAGTTAGTTCCTCAAGCTAAGTATTAATCTACCCTCAACATGACAAAATGTGATAAATGTGGAAAAAATACAACCAAAAGTAATCCTGGAATAGAATGTAACCAGTGCAAGAAAATAGTTCACTTAAATGGGAACTGCTCTGGTCTTACTAACAAGCAAAAGAATGCACTAAAGGCCGCTGAGAATCTAGGATGGACATGCCAAGATTGTCTTGAACATTCCCCGAGACGTAGCTCTATATACGTTCCCGGTGATGAAGACGAAGAGGAAGAAGAAGATAATGCTCAAGATACAGGAAAATATTCCAAAAACGTACAAATTGATATCAAGCGGTTATTGAAAGATATATCAAAAGAGATGGAAAAAGCTCTTCAAAGAGAACTACGAGACATAGTCAAATCTCTACAACATCAAAGCGATAAAATGGAGGAGATGACAGTATCTATAGATGCCTTAAAATTAACAATGAAAGAACTACAGAAGAAAAATGTAGAACTCTCAAACAAAAATAGTTATTTAGAAACGCGCGTTGGTGCACTAGAGCAAGTTTTGTCGTTTGAAGGATATTGAACAGTCACAGCTAAACAAACAAATTGAAATATTAAATATCCCTCATAATAACATGGAAATAGTAAGCGACATTGTCAAAAAAATTGCAGATAAATTATCAATCTCTGTTGATGATATTGACACTACTAAACGTGTACCAGGAAAAAAAGAAAAGCCGGGAAATATTGAAATTACATTTAAAAATGAAACAACATCAACAAAATGGATCACAGCAGCGAAAAACTCAAAGCTATATGCTCATGATATCATGGATAACTTGTCAGAGGCGACAGGGAAACAACTTATTTACATACGTGAAGCTCTATCTTACTATTATAACAGGAAATTACTATGGGAGGCGAAACAAAAGTTAAAACCATCCTACAAATACGTATGGTGTAAACGAGGTATCATCCGAGCACGAAAAGAAGAAAAAGGTGACATCATCATAATCCGTCGCGAAGAAGATATCGTCAGACTAGTTAGAGCCTAAGTAGGTAATTCGCTAAAAGTATTGACTGTATATTTATATATCAACGCATATTCTCTTTTTTCTAAATTTTTTTAAGCTCAAAAACATTTCCGCATATTCAGAATAATAATAATGAATTTACCTAATAACGTAACTGAATTGAAAAACTGTACAAACCTAACTGACTTTATTCATAATATTCCCCACAAAACTAATCTAACGTTTATCCATTTAACATAAGGTCAATAATTTCATACTTTTCTAGTTTAGAACACATTATAGTCACTTGTCCAATTAGTATTGATTTAATTATTCTATCAGAAGTGAATGTCCCAGAACATTTAATCGATCTTTTCCAACTAAAGAACTATAACACTCACGTAAACCTAAGAAAAGACAGAAAGGGAGGCGGAGTTATTATTTACGTACATAAAAAACATAAATTGTCGACTACGATAACAAAAACTTTATATTTTGAGGGATTACTAACAAAAATAATCACACCTACGAATTACACTTGCAATCTACTCGCTATATACCGTCCGCCTAACTTAAGCAAACACCTATTTATAAACGAATTGCAGCAATCATGCGACAAAATTAATAAACGCGAAGACTTTTTTATAATAGGCGATTTAAACATCGACGTCGCTGTGGAAACACCTATAAAACATAAATACACAACAATGTTCTCGACGTACGGACTTGTGAGTGGGATCTCGGAATATACTAGAATTGAATTAAAAAATAACATAATTAGTAAATCGTGTATTGACCATATATTAGCACGGTCCCATTCACAAGACGTATACACTGCGACACTTAGAACCGTACTAGCGGACCACTGTGCGACGATATTCGCTTGTGTTGGATCTCAGCACTATATAGAGGCGGCTCCTAAATTTAAAACATATATTGACCACAAAAAAAGTTTCTACCTTATTAAATAAAATAGATTGGGAATCAACTAAAGGTATTAGTTGCCCCATTGAAATATACAAATTCATTAAAGACAATTTCAATAGATGCTACAATGATGCCTTAACAACAATTCGGAAAAAAATAGAACATTAACGAGGACAGAAAATAAATGGATTAATGAAAGAACTAAAAGGGCATGTGAGAATAGGGACTATTGGTATTCTTTGTGGTTAAAAAATACAGACAATATGATTACTAAACAAATATATAATAAAATACGAAATTCGACTAACAAGCTGAAAAATTGGTACATCAAAATGGATATACATAATAATAAATATAACCAGATGAGACTTTGGCAAATACTAAATAAGATCACGGGACGGACAAGTCCTTCCATCGATAATATAATTTTAAATTCATTTCAAAATGAAAAAGTGACGCCACTTGATATCGCTAATAATTTCGCTCAGGCCTTTCAGAAAAATGTTTCAAGCATTGTACCGTCCTGCAATCGACCCCTTTTACAAATAAACTTGTACAGATTGCCTGTAAACGTAACATTTCGATATCAAAAGGCTACTCCAAGCTCAGTAGCTAAAATAATAAAAAACATTCAAACGAACAAAGCACCAGGTATAGACAACATACGAGCAATAGACTTAATATCCATTGCGGACAAAATATCGGTAACTATAGCCGACCTAATAAATGCGTGTATAGAAAAAGGCAAGTACCCTACTGAATTAAAAACTGGAATTGTAAGACCCGTACATAAAAAAAGGTAGCAAAACGGATTACGACAATTATCGCCCAATAACAATATTACCTACACTAGACAAAATAATTGAAAAATATATAAGTAAACAAATAAATAATTTCTATAGTCAACACTCGATTTTAAATAAAAGTCAGTATGGTTTTCAGCAGCATAAAAGTACCACTCAACTTTTATCTTCTTTTACTGACGACGTAAACCACTATCTTGATAATAAAAAACATGTTCTAGTTCTTTTCATTGACTATAGTAAAGCCTTCGACACCCTTAGACATGACTTACTGATTGAAAGGCTTGATGAATGTGGACTGCGAGGACCCCTTTTAAATTGGTGCAAAGACTATGTTAAAGAGAGAGCATATAGAGTTAAAGTAGGAAATGCTACAAGTACAAAGAAAACAGTCACTCATGGTACTGCACAGGGATCTGTGCTTGGGCCTTTGCATTACTTGACCTATGTTAATAATGTTGCCAATGTAATTAAAAACTGCAAGATATATCAGTTTGCAGACGATACCTGCATACTAGCGGCGAAAAACGACATATATGTGGCATTACAGAAATTGCAAGAAGATTTCACTAACCTTATGAAATGGTCTCACGATGCGGGGCTTGTACTGAATGCCACTAAAACAAAAATGATGTACATTTCATCCAGTCATAATAGAGTATCTGTTCCTTTAAAACTCGTTGCCCACAGCCACCTATGTCTCCATAATAACATGTCTAACCAGACTTGTAATTGTACTCATATTGAATTAGTAGAACAACAACCTTACCTTGGACTCATAATAGACAGTCGATTTAAATGGACGCACCATATTAATAAAGTGTGTGATAAGTTAAGGGCCATACTTGCCAAATTTTCTATCGTTAGGTATAAAGTTCCCTTTCCTACACTATTGTCCCTTTATAAGGCTCTGGCCGAATCAATAATACAATACGGATTAAGTAGCTATGGTAGAACCTGGAAATCGCATCTCTGTAGAATCCATGAATTACAACTTAGAATCATCAAAACAATTGTCCCCCCTAAAATCAAACAACAATATAAGGACAATTACAACCAATTATTTAAATACTGTGGTATCTTGCCAATAGAAAAAAAATTAAAACTTATTTTACTCGTAGAACAGTTCTTTAATACAAAATTACAAGTCATACCTACGTACAAACATCAGCTTAGTAGTATATATAACCCTAAATTAATTATAGCTAAAACTCATAATATGTATGGCGATCATCAAAATAAGATTACTATTCCTAAATTAATTAATAAACTACCTAAAACCTTGAAGGAAAATATCAATCCCAAAAATATTAAATACAAATTAAAAACATACTTTTTGAATCAACTAACATGATATAACTAAAAACTAACATACTTACTATATGTAATATAATTACCATATGTATATTCCAAAAATATAAAATAATATCTTCTCCAAACATCCTGTATACTACTCTAACTAAATAGCCACTACAACTCATCCTCATGTTATTTGTATAGAAATGAGCGAACTACCTTCTTACTCTAAATAATATTAAAATGTTTGCGCTTGAAAGACGGCGAACTGCAGTGTGCAGAAAAATCTTATATAGGTTTATGTTGCACTGTATTTATGAACTTTGTTTAGAATGTATTTTAGTTGTTGTAAATAAAAAAAAATAAACCCATACCTCGTAAACGAGGTTCAGCTCAATACGCCTATACGCGTGATATGTAGGCATATGGGACCACGTGATGCTTATACTTAAGAGATTATTTGAATAACATTTTTATTAGAAAAATAAAATAATATATTTTGGAATTAAGTTAGTAACACTTAAAGTAGATACGCTATGCATATTTTATCTATATGTATTTATTTTCTCTAAGTATCAAAAATGTTGTAAGATTTAACAATAACAGTTATACTGCAAATAAACTATAGGTGAAGTCTTATTTATTAGGACAATGCCCTTAAATAGATACCTATTAGTTTTAACTTACCATTTTAGAATTAGAACAATAATAGAGAATATTGGAAGACTTCTTTGCTTGGTGCTTTCGGCGGTAATCTAGTAAAAGATCATTCGCCCACTTCATAAATTCTTCTTTTGTAGTATATTTTTGTTTCGCATCAGCCTACAACTCATTAAATTCTTTCTGAGCTATACCAGGTTTTTTTCCTTTCTTATACTCCGCAAAAAGGTCTTTATACAGATCACCTACTTTAAACATTGTTTTAATGCAAAACGTACAAGGGTAACGGTTTACGCGTGTATTCGGAGCCAAAACAACAGAATACCTGGCGACTGGCGTGCCGAGCCGGGCGGTTGTCGGCGGGAGTACTTCGTTCTTTACCTGGCAAGTCAAGGTCACACCACCCGCTGCTTTTCGGTTTAGAAATCGCGCGTTTGACAAAAAATAAATACACGTGATATTTTACTACACCCCCCATCCCCCTTTATGATATTTCGTGATTTTAGTCAAACCCCCTCCCTCCCTTTCAAGCCTCACGTGATTAATGGATGGCCCGGTACGACTTTCCATTGACGTCCGTCGAATTGGAGGTTGGAGGGGGGTGGTGGGAGGGCGGGGGGAGGTGTACTACTCCCCCCTTAAAAGGAAAAGTTGCGGAGCCCCCCCTTTTTGAGTTTTTTGAATTTTAATTCTGAGGAAATTTTATTTTTTATGCATAAATATTAAGTGTAAAAAACCATGGGGACCTCTTGGGGGGGGGGGGGGGGGGAAGGGGGAACCCCTTCACCAAAAATAAATAGAGGGACTCATTCAGAGGGATTTCTGTATCTATTTTGAGACTGCAACGTCTCCGGCGCTGCGGGAAGAGCAGCCTCTACGCCTTTGCGTAACAAATCGCAGGTATCCAGCCTCGCCTCCGCAGCTTCGGCTTCTCCGCTCCGGCTCGTCCGATGCCTACGATTTGTTACAGCAGGCGGAGGCTGCTCTCCCTACGCGCCTCCGGCTCTATAAAACCACTCTAGGGGTAGGACAGACTCGTACCACATGGAGTCGGGGTCTATTAATTCAGTTCCTTGACATAAGTTGAACCTAACCTATTTTATTTATTATGTCATAATAGGTGGGCACTGTTTTATACACATGTTTTATACAATTTTATACACATATTGCTTTAATTAATTCTTAGAAATCATCAGTTTTATGTTACGTCCCACAAGCCAGCAAAAAACGGTAAACACTACACATTTTAATTTTAATAGCTCATAATGATAATAATTTTGTAATTTAAATATAAGCTGTTAAATATATGTGTATGCATGAAAACTATTTAAATGAAGACAAAATATAATTATTTACGTAAAAAAATACAATAAAATGATACCGAACGTATGACAACTTAACTGTACGGAAAACGAACATTCAATGGCGAGAATTCGATATAATCTGTGGTAAGGATTGACGTAAATATTATAAAAATATAAAACGTAAACTTACGTAACGAAACGTAAACGTAACTTACGTAAACGTAAAAAACGTAAAGATTTTCAATAATTTTTTTCTCAAAAAGTACGCGTTTCCGCATGTTGAAATTTTGCGTGTGTGTTTACAATAGTGTAACCTTTCTGTAAAAAAAATATCATATAATCTGAGATAGGGATTGACATAAATATTGCAAAAATTATTGATTTTCAATAATTTTTTTCTCAAAAAGTACGCTTTTCCGCATGTTGAAACTTTACGTGTGTGCTTATATTAATGTAACCTTTCTGTAAAAAAAATATCAACCCCCAACTCGACGGACGTCAATGGAAAGCTTAGCCGATGGCCCCTTACCTGCATAATCAAAATATTTGTTTCGTCGTTTTCTCTAATAGTTCACACGCGAAGAAGCTTAATTCACAAAATCGCATCACTTTTACGAATCAAAATCCAAAAGCGATAAAAGAGGAGCAACAATCCATCGACGGCCAAGTTCCCGCCGTAACTCCGTTGACATTTGACATGGTTGAAGACCACAGATCACTATATATTTTTCTATTTAAGTGGTTTTACGGCTCTGGGTTCTAGCCCTTCTGAGCCTATCATTTCTTTCGTAATCTTTTATATATATTTTTCTTCACAATATGCTGATGCGCCACATTGCAAAATTTTTGGGAGATTTTGACGATAGCTCAACCCAGCGGACTATTGATGATGACAACCACTCAAGTTCTTAAGGCGCCCAAGCGTTCGAAATAACTTGAGGTTTATATCAACATCGAAGCACTTGTTTCGTCGTTTCTCTAATAGTTCACACGCGCAGACACTTAGTTCACAAAATCTCACCACTTTTACGAATCAAAATCAACTTCAAACCATTATTCAAGCAACAAAATAGGAGCGACAATCCGTCAGATCCCTATATACTATGTTGAAGATCTTCGAGCTAATATTTTCTATGCGTGAAGGTTGAAGACCATTGTAGACATTATATCAGGTTGACATAAGTAAAAGGTCATAGACATAGATAAATAAATATATAGAGCAAACTACATAAGCATGGAGTGTAGGAGGTCTACCTGATGGTAAGGGTGCTGTGGCCCATAGATATCTACATATATCGTCGATTAAGAATTCAAATGTAAATGCATTGTCGCCCCTGAGGATTAAGATGGAATGCCTCGTTTCCAGTAAAACGGGTCACTGGTTCTCTACACTCACTACGCTATACGCTATTTTACGTTGGTATTCTGTGAGAGCGTGGTACAACCTGGGTCGAGCCGACCCATTCGTGCTACAACTATTATAGCTGCAGCATGGCTCTACCACGTTAAGTAGTATAGTAATAAAAAAGTGGCACAAATGCGGTCTACCTTCTCTTTTCTCGTTAGATCATAACTTCGAATAAATCGATTACGAACGTATTACCCGTTTTTTTTTTCTCTGCTCTCTCAAGATTATACTTCAATCATTCAGTAATACAGCCAATCGAAAGTCCACTGCAGAACGTAGGGGGAATATTTGCCATAATTTACTCTCTTAGCAAGTGGTTTGGTTTTCGCAATTTTTTATTTTGAGTTGTTGTCAGGAAGATGCTGTTGACTATCTGATGGTATGGCGTCTTAGAGCTTCTAAGTAATAATATATATTATTTAGTAGGAGGTAGTACATTGTATTTCACCGTTGCTACACAGCATTATAAAGATAATGACTTAACTTCATGATTTAAAAATATTTTCATCTAATCATATAAAGCTTTGCTTAATATAGTCGATGGTTTCATTTACCGCTAAACAAGTGGTAAATCTATATAAATAAACATCAATTGCTGCATGTATGAAAGATCATCCCATAAGAGAGGCTGTACAAATTATGATGAACACTCACACTCACAATGGGACCCAGTAAGTGGTGATTTTTTCGAGATCTAGAAAACAGTCATGCGAAGTCGGGTGGATCGTTAGTCAGCATATAAAATTGGGATTACAAATGGGATCCAAATCGCTGTATGTCTGTCGAGAGTCGAGACTTAGTATTGATAATACTTATTTTTAAAGTTTTCGAAACTAATATTTGAAATGGATTTAAATAATAGTCATCACATGAATCAGAAAACAATTAACTTGATCGTTGAAATAATAAGAAGTCTAGTCCCATTTTTTTCAAATAATTTTAGGTATATAATTGCGAACGAAATCACTTTAGATTAAAGAGGCAAAGTAATGTAATTAAAAAAATACGTGTGGCACTCGGTGACTGCCGCGGTAAAGCTATTGCATAGCATTTTTTATCAACTTATGCAATTATAATTATTTATTTATTTTATTTATGCAGTTAAGTCTTTGATATTAAATCAAGTTACACTTTTTGAGCGTGGTGACCGATATGAAAACAATTTTTTTCCCTTATTGAATAAATGAGAAGTTAATATTGTTTAAAATATTTTTAATATCTTACAATACATGTAGGTTATTCAGGAATTTTTATCATTGAGTTAGCAGCTAGTGTACACGCATACGTCTAGTCGCACGCACACAAACACCGTGCCGAAGTCTGCCGAACTGAAACGACGTTAGACGATGCACGGCTTTCAACGCCGAACCTCCGTGCCCGTCGGAGTGGGGAGCGTGAGGTTTTTTTTCGTTACGGAATTTCTGTATTCGGTCCCCGCGCTCAAGGCCCGCGATAGAAGCTCTATGCAATAGCTTAAAAATATATCGCCTGGAGTTACTGTGACCGACGCTAGGTAGTTAAGGGTTAAGGATACTTAGATTACATAAATAATAATTCTTCCATTTTATGATAGTTTTTTAAGTTTGAACTGTTTTTGTGTATATAAGGTAATGTAACATAAAATATTATATAGATGCGTAGATATTAGGTAAGAACTGTAATTTTTTTAAAGAAATTAGTTCACGTTTAATGTTTGACATTATGTAGAACTACTTAAACTTATTAAGTATAACAATGTCTGGTCCGCTTACAAGCATAATATGGTAATATTTTGAGAAGTTAATTGTAATAAATTAAAACTGTATTCTTTAGAGTAAACAAGTAAAATAATAATTTGTTATAGCGCCATCTACTGCATTTTATACGTAAAATGATTCTATCGAAAAAACATTGATTAACTCTCAAGGTAGTACGTATAAAATATGCTAGACGGCATAAACAGGAAACGATCTAGTTTAATGTTCTATTTCATTTTCTCGCAGGCTAAATTCTATTGATATATACTTATATATCACTTCTTATATTATGAGATTTTGAGGATACTTAGATTACATAAACAATTATTTTTTCGTTTTATGATAGGTTTTTAAGTTTGAACTGTTTTTGTGTATAAAAAGTAATGTAACAAAAAATATTATATAGATGCGTAGATATTAGGTAGATACTGTACATTTTTTAAAGAAATTAATTCAAGTTTAGTGTTTGACCTTGTGTAGAACTAATTAAACCTATTAAGTATAACAATGTCTCGTCCGATTACAAGCATAATATGGGACTATTTTGCGAAGTTAAGTGTATATATAGTTTTATATGTGGTAGAGCCATGCTCCAGTTATATTAGTAGTATAGTCGTAGCGCTAATGGGCAGGCTCGACCGAGAAAGGACCACGCTCTCATAAAATACCAGCGTGAAATAGTACAGAATGGACATTGTGTAGAACTAATTAAACCTATTAAGTATAACAATGTCTCGTACGCTTACAAGCATAATATAAGACTATTTTGAGAAGTTAAGTGTAATAAATTAAAACTGTATTCTTTAGAGTAAACAGTAAAATAATAATTCATTATATCGCCATCTACTGCATTTTATATGTAAAATGATTTTATCGAACAAACATTGATTAACTTTCAAGGTGGTATGCAAAAAATACGCTAGATGGCGTAAACACGACATGATTTCATTCTCTCGGTGGCTAAATTCAATTGATATATAATTATATATAACTTGTTGTACATTTTTTAAAGAAATTAGTTCACGTTTAATGTTTGACATTATGTAGAACTACTTAAACTTATTCTGTCTTATTAATAAAAATTGCTTATTCCAAGCTTAATTCGAAGTTACACTTGGACTAGCTAATCTCAGAGTAACTGACTATTTACTTCGTTATTACAAAGTTATTAATAAACATGGAGTAACCTCGAACTAACTATACATTCCTTACGCCGGGATTAACTCTTGCGCTATGGCAACCCACTTATTTTAAAAGTAAAAAGAGTGAGTCAGTGAATGATTTGTGAATGAACTCAATGCTTGATGATGACATTAATGACAGTGACAGGCAATATTTTGAGTTTGACAAGAGATAAGTGTTACGTGTTGTTCTCGTGTTGTTTTCGGACTCGGTGGAAAAACTAAGTTCTAAATATAATCATTTGTTTGACCTTATTTGTAACGAAATTTTAGAATTAAGAGGATACCTTGAAAATGAATCGAAGTTTTGTGGGCGTGGCTTATTCTTTTGTCGGTGAAGCTAACGGACGTCTGAGGGAGTGTCAAAACGAAAGTGATGCAATGACTTCATAGTACGCAAATTATGAGATAGCCATATCGGGCAAGCGCTCGGAAAAAAACTACGTAAGCGACAAACAACATTTTTATTTATTTTAACAAAACTTCGTTATGGATTAAAAATCTGGTTTATGAAAACTTAGATATGATTATTTACTATGCCTTAAAAATAATTCCATGAACTTATTCGTAAGAATATTGTGGTGTCATCGAGAAATGTAAATAATTAGAGCCTACTTTGCAATTTTTTTCTATCGAGAAAATTACATGATATCGTGTTTTCCTTTTATGCATTCCAGGGTCATATAGTCAAAAAACCAAAATGTTTGTAATCTATAAAATTTAAAAAAATATGTTAAATAGAAAAACTACCAAATTTTCGAGGTATCACCTTAAGAAAAGAGCGTGAAGGGCAAAATTAATTAAATAACCATTTTTGTTTTGCTTTTTGAGGATAAATAAAATCTTTTGTACATGTAATTTTTGTATATTTATTTCTTTTTAAAAATCGTTAATAAATGCTGCCCGAACAGAATTTCCTCTAACAGAGTTATTTACTAATTGTGTGACTGGTACATTTTCATCATCTTCTTATACTACATTTTCAAGCAGATCTTGCTTTTGCATTTCAATGTACATAGTTTTGTATACTCTTATTTAGTATTTAGTCGTTGCAGTAAACACCGAAAACTTTGCTTCCCTCCAAAGCATTGTTCTACAGTATTACGGGCCCAGATGTGCGACCGGTTGTATTATACATATATTCCTATTGTTTATTAGGACGCAAGATAGGAGTGAATAAATAAGGAGTACAAGCATAACCAGAATTTCCGAGAAGTCTGCCTTTAAATTCTGACTGCTCAAATGTTTGTTTTAATGCGACTTTCATTAAATATTCTTGAGTCAGGTAAGCTGCCTTCCAATGTGCCACTATATTCATGAACTCTAAATTTGCATTTGACACAACCTGGAACAAAGCACTCATAACTTCTTTAATATGAAATAATAGAATGAGGTGATTGTATTGAATCTAAGAAAATAACTAAGTATATGGCAAAGATGGGCTAGCTGGGTGCTATAAAACTTACTTGTACATTTATTGAACTATATCCTTTCCTGTTTATGTAATATTTTCCGATGTTTCCAGCGACTTTCGGGATTAGAATATGTGGCAATCACAAAAATAGCCCCAATCACTTGTCTAAATCCACATAATGATAAAAAACCTGCAATCACTATGTTCTGCTCCACATCACTTCCAGGCATTTTAATCCATTATGCTGTTTTTGTTACTAGTGCTTACAACTTATGAATTTAACAACGTAAAGTTTTACAAAATGTCAAAATAGGCGACCAGTCTATGCTTACTCAGTCGTTAAACTAGGTACCGCCAAGGATTAACTTTTATTCCGAGAGTAGATTCGGATTAGTTTACTTCCTCCTTACTCTATGTTTATTAATACTGAAATTAAATATTTTAAGCTTTAAACTAGGAGTAAAGTTAATCTCGATCAAATCTGTGTTTATTAATAGGGCTGATTAAGTACAACAAAGTCTGGTCCGCTTACAAGCATAATATGGTAATATTTTGAGAAGTTAAGTGTAATAAATTAAAACTGTATTCTTTGGAGTAAACAAGTATAATAATAATTTGTTATAGCGCCATCTACTGCATTTTATACGTAAAACGATTTTATCGAACAAACATTGATTAACTTTCAAGGTGGTACGCACAAAATACGCTAGATGGCGCAAACACGACACGATTTCATTTTCTCGCAGGCTGAATCCTATTGATATATACTTGTATGTAACTTGTTATGTTATCGGATTTTAAGGATGGCATAATACACATTTATGGATACAGGCATTTATATCCTATTGATATAGACTTATATGTCACTTCTTATATTATGAGATTTTATGGATACTTAGTTTACATAAATATAATTTTATTAGTTTTATGATAGTTTTTTTAAGTTTGAACTGTTTTTGTGTATAAAAAGTAATGTAACATAAAATATTACTTAGATGCTTAGATATTAGGTAGGTACTGTACATTTTTTAAAGAAATTAGTTCAAATTTAGTGTTGGACATTGTGTAGAACTAATTATACCTATTAAGTATAACAATGTCTTGTCCGCTTACAAGCATAATATGGGAGTATTTTGAGAATTTAAGTGTAATAAATTAAAACTGTATTCTTTGGAGTACACAAGTAAAATAATAATTTGTTATATCGCCATCTACTGCATTTTATACGTAAAATGATTTTATCGAACAAACATTGATTAACTTTCAAGGTGGTATGCTAAAAATACGCTAGATGGCGTAAACACGACATGATTTCATTTTCTCGCAGGCTAAATCCTATTGATATATACTTGTATGTAACTTGTTATGTTATCGGATTTTAAGGATGGCATAATACACATTTATGGATATAGGCATTTATATCCTATTGATATAGACTTATATGTCACTTCTTATATTATGAGATTTTATGGATACTTAGTTTACATAAATATAATTTTATTAGTTTTATGATAGTTTTTTAAGTTTGAACTGTTTTTGTGTATAAAAAGTAATGTAACATAAAATATTACTTCGATGCTTAGATATTAGGTAGGTACTGTACATTTTTTAAAGAAATTAGTTCAAATTTAGTGTTGGACATTGTGTAGAACTAATTATACCTATTAAGTATAACAATGTCTTGTCCGCTTACAAGCATAATATGGGAGTATTTTGAGAATTTAAGTGTAATAAATTAAAACTGTATTCTTTGGAGTACACAAGTAAAATAATAATTTGTTATATCGCCATCTACTGCATTTTATACGTAAAATGATTTTATCGAACAAACATCGATTAACTTTCAAGGTGGTATGCTAAAAATACGCTAGATGGCGTAAACACGACATGATTTCATTTTCTCGCTGGCTAAATCCAATTGATATATAATTATATATAACTTGTTGTACATTTTTTAAAGAAATTAGTTCACGTTTAATGTTTGACATTATGTAGAACTAATTAAACTTATTAAGTATAACAATGTCTCGTCCACTTACAAGCAAAATTTTAGACTATTTTGAGTAGTTAAGTGTATATAGTTTATACATGGTAGATCCATGCTGCAGTTATATTAGCAGTATAGTTGTAGCACTAATGGGCAGGCTCGACCGAGGAAGGAACACGCTCACACAGA
This sequence comes from Parnassius apollo, assembly GCA_907164705.1. Lineage (NCBI taxonomy): Eukaryota > Metazoa > Arthropoda > Insecta > Lepidoptera > Papilionidae > Parnassius > Parnassius apollo. The sequence goes on from CAJQZP010001584.1 coordinate 4,688,803, forward strand.
ATACCAGTGTGAAATAGTGTCTTAATGCTGCTGTGTTTCGTATGGTGAGTGTAGAGAACCGAAGACCCTTTTTACTGGAAATGAGGCATTCCATCTTAGTCCTCACGGGTGACAACGCATCTGCATTTTGATTTGTAATCGAGGATAGATGTAGATGTCTATGGGCTGCAGCAACCACTTACCATCAGGTGGACTGTGTGCTCGTTTGCCAATCTATCCAATAAAAAAAATTAAAACTGTATTCTTTGGAGTAAATAGGATACTTAGATTACATAAATAATTATTGAATAAATGAAAAGTTAATATTGTTTAAAATATTTTTAATATTTTACAATACATGTAGGTTATTCAGGAATTTTTATCATTGAGTTAGCAGCTAGTGTACACGCATACGTCTAGTCGCACGCACAAAAACACCGTGCCGAAGTCTGCCGAACTGAAACGACGTTAGACGATGCACGGCCTTCAAGCCACACCTCCGTGCCCGTCGGAGTGGGGAGCGTGAGGTTTTTCGTTACGGCGGAATAAATTTCTGGATTCGGTCCCCACGCTCAAGGCCCGCGATAGAAGCTATGCAATAGCTTATGTAACAGAGTGTGGTTGTCGATTTTCAAATAAAACTTTAATATCGTTTTAATCTAATATATAATTGACAGAGTTTCTGCTTAATGCAACTATGTAAATTACAATGAATCTAGTCGGCGTCATGCTTTTGTTTTTATACCCGCGTTATGCGGTTTACAATTATTCATAAACGGAAGTCGTTTAAAATCACCTACATTATTTATCACATCCGGAATCTAATTCTATACTGTAATTACAAACTTTTTATCGTACTTAAATATTTTAATATACTATAAATCGAATAATAATGCATTTATTTAATCAAGTAATTTTGATTAAGTTAAATTTATTAAATCAAGTGATGTTCAATGATAAGAGGTTTAAGAGTAAGTAAATTTATAATTATGGCTGAGGGCGGGAAACATTTGCTAACATTCGGCCATCCTGCAACGGCCGTGTCCCACGGCGATCAGACAGCATCTTGGTCTCGGTTCCATGTAATGCCTGAAAAATTCAAAAGAAAGTGAACAATAAAAGTTTGATAAGAGAAGTTAAGCAGATGTCTTATAAATTCTAAAGGAATTTTTTATAAAAACAAAAAAAAATTGCTTTGTTCACGTAATTGAAGTCTGTTACGGAAGAAACTTTAGTGCTTGGTCACAAAGACTGGTCACACAGATTGATCACACGGACTGGTCACATAGACTGGTCACATAGACTGGTCACATAGACTGGTCACATAGACTGGTCACATAGACTGGTCACATAGACTGGTCACATAGACTGGTCACATAGACTGGTCACATAGACTGGTCACATAGACTGGTCACATAGACTGGTCACACAGACTGGTCACATAGACTGGTCACACAGACAGAAGTCGGTCACACAGACAGAAGTCGGTCACACAGACAGAAGTCGGTCACACAGCCAGAAGTCGGTCACACAGACTGAAGTCGGTCACACAGACAGAAGTCGGTCACACAGGCAGGTGTTGGTCACACAGACAGGTGTTGGTCACACAGACGGATCGGTCACACAAAATTTTAAGTAGACCCGGGTGTCCTGTTAGGTAACTGAGTATTAATAACATCTTAAATGTTCTCTAGTTACATAAAGGATATTAATTAATTATAATTATTCCTTTAATGTCCATCTTACCTAATATACTTTCTCCTACTTGTAATTGGTATTGTAATTGACAATATACTAATATAGATAGAGCAATGTATCTTCACAGGGTTAATAGTCCCATTGCTTATATTTCAGATGGATGTGGCTATTCCAAAATGGAGATTTCAACATATTGATGTTGAAGTATATGTATAATGATATTACAAGACATATTTTAATTGATCCAACCCTCTTAATAAGCCTAAGGATTCATTGTAATAATTTACTAATTTAGATTTATAAGTTTGTAATAATATTAAAAAAAAATATTTATACAGTAAATTTGAGTTGGTAACTATCCAATTACTCATTATTAAAATGTTCTAACTCCTTATTAATACGGAACTCCTTATATTAGTAAAGGATCCATTTAATAAATGACTAATCTATATTTATCATAATATATTCGATTTTAACTTAATTCTATAACGTTAAATACAATACTCTTGAGCTTAATTTATTGATTCCTACGTAATAGAGATGAGCAGAACTTCAGACTATTTAATAAAATAACGAAAATAAGGAGTAATAATTCCAAAACTTGTAATATACATTTGTAACTATAAGTATAATATTTTTGTTTTATTCAACTCTCTAGCAGGTCAATAAGATCATCCCTATCCACTTCCCTATCAGTAGATGAACTATCTGCATCAGATATAATAGATTTGTATGGTCTCAATACTTCCCCTCGCACAACCGCACTAAATTTTCTATAACCTTTCATTCCCTTTACACTACATATTGTATAACGGTCTATTGTCTGCTCTGCCTTACATACTCTGTAAGGTCCTGTATAAAGGCTTTTTAACTTTTGGCAAACTTTCGCAGATGTATCGATACTGGTGCCCCCTTTCCACAAAACTAATTGTCCTACTGAATATTTATTACATGTTTTACGGGATTTGTCAAATCTCTTTTTCATGAGGGTCATATTTTTGTCTATATTTAATTTCGCACTTTTCCTCCTATCCTGTAGTGCTTGCTGTTGCATAGCGAAATCTTTTGAGTCTCCCTTAGGGTAAGCTGGTAAACGGGAATTTTCGTGCCCGAATAAGAGTTTGAATGGAGGGAAAGAAGTGGTAGAATTGGGTGTATTATTTATGCCCCATAGAACATCCGATAGGTTTTCATCCCATGTATTTTCACTTTGCGACATAGTATTTAGGCCATCTATGATTGTACGATTTACACGCTCCACTTGTCCATTGGACCTCGGGCTCGCTATAGCGTTTAAGACGTGTTTGAATTGGGTTTCCTCTGCAAATTGTTTAAAATAACGACTAGTGAAAGCCTTACCTCTATCTGTAATAATTCTGTTGGGATAGCCAAACATTGTAATTATTTCTTTTAAGTGTTTAATCGTCTCTACCGAACTACAGTTTCGGAGAGCTTTTTGCGAATACGAATTTCGTAAAAGAATCTATAACGACTAATACATACGTATTACCATTTCTTGTTTTCACGAAGGGTCCTAAGTGGTCGGCGTGGAGAGTATGCATAGGCACTGGAACTTTCTCGATTGGATATAGTTCCCCTTGTTTCTTACCATATTCGGACTTGCCATATGCGCACTGTAAACACGACTTAATATATTTTCTTATAAATCGAGTCATCCCGATGAACCAAAACTGAGCTTTTATGGTTTTTTCGCATCTCTCAAAACCAGGGTGCCCTATTTGGTCATGATATTTCTGCAGTAGGCCATATTTTGCTAGTTTTGGTATAACAAAACGTTCTCCATGCAATGTTTTTCTGAATAGGGCGTTATCTTTTATAACATAATTATTATTTATGTCTGGGTTTGTGGTCTGTTCTCGTAACTGAGTAATTATATGCTGAATATTGTCGTCCTGCAATTGTAGCGTTACTAACCAATCAGATTCGTCAATTTGGAAAATATGTTCCGTCAGGGGGTTCCTACTCAAGGCATCCACATGCTTCATTCGTTCTCCCGGTCTGTATACTATTTCCAAGTCATAATCCTGAATGGTGAGCCACCATCGAGCTATTCGAGGAATGAGATCTTTTTTAACCAATGTAGTGCGTAAAGCGGCACAATCTGTAATTACTTTCACAGGTATCCCTACTAAATAAATGCGAAACCGTTTCAGCGACTCTACTACTGCGAGGGTCTCAAGTTCATAACTGTGATAAAATTGTTCTTCTTTAGATGTTACTCTACTGAAATATGCTATTGGTTTTATTTCACCATCGGGCTGCTGCTGCATGAGTATGCCACCTAATCCTAACTTGCTCGCGTCAGTGTGTAGTTCCGTAACTGCTTTGCTATCATAAATGCCGAGAACTGGCCTCTCAATTAATCGAAGTTTCAGACACTGAAACGCATTTTCCTGTTCTGGACCCCAATGCCAATCCATGCTCTTCTTCGTCAGTTTTGTTAAGGGAAGAGCAATCTCGGCAAATCCACGAATGAATTTTCTAAAGTAGGAGGTAAGTCCAATAAACTGTCTGATCTCATGAACGTTTTTGGGTCGTCGATATTCAGAGACACATTTGATTTTGGCTTGACCAGGTCGGATTGTTCCTGCAGATATCTCATGGCCCAAGTAATTGACACTTTCTTTCAGAAAAGAGCATTTTTTTAGATTTAATTTTAGACCAGCTTTTTGTAAAAGACCTAGAACACCATCCAATAATTGTATACCGGCTTCTACAGTTACAGTAGGTAGCATTATGTCATCAAGATATATGGCGACCTCGTTTCTAACGTCTTTTAAGGCAAGGCTTATTAGTCGAGAAAACACAGCAGGAGCATTGGCCAATCCAAAGGGTACCTTTAGGAATTCGTAATGTCCGGAGGTTGTTACAAAGGCAGTTTTATGTGTCGAATCATCGGCAAGCTTCACTTGATAATAGCCTTGAGCTAAGTCAAGCGTTGTGAAGTAAAACTTACCTGCCAATTTTGAGATTTGATCGTCAATATGTGGCAAGGGAAACCGATCTTTTATAGTGTGAGAGTTTAAAGCCCTATAATCGACGCATAGCCTATAGTCACCGCCTTTCTTTTTCACCAATATAACTGGACTTGCATATTCGGATGTTGATTCGCGTACTATACCGGCTTCAATCAAATCTTGCACCTTACTATTAACGATTTCGTTTTCTTTCTGTGATAGTCTATATGGCTTAAAGTAAACGGGTTTGTCAGTAGTTGTCCGTATATGCATTTCCATAAGATCTGTGCACCCCAAATCTCTCGTATCCCTAGCAAAGATATGACTGTATTTAGTTAATAGTTTTATGAGCTCATCCTGGTCTCTCTTTTCTAGGTCTCCTACGTCAATTTCACCCTTATTTAGAAGGTTACCGGAACCATCAGGAAGACATAAATCGATATTCAGTACGTCCTGCACATTAGTAGGGGGGTAGGGTCACTAGTTCAGCCCGCGCTATTAATTTACGAGCAGGGAAGGAAACTGGTATATTACTCATATTTATAAATTTTAAACACCCTTCGATGCAGATAATTCCTCCAGGTATAGCATAACATAATTTTCCTAATTGCATATAAACAGAATTTGTCAGGAAGTACAAATTGTCATTAGATTCTATATTCACCGTCACATCAATTAGGCTGACGCTTTGTGCTGGTAAAGTGACATCATATTTTAGGTACACATCAAATTTACAATTGAAGTCTAGATTTTCCAATTTAACGTACTTTAGGCAATCATCACCTACTAAAGTTTTTACAAACTTCGCAGAGTTAGAGGTAGTTACCAGACTTACCCCCGGTTGATTTATCATCGGTTGCCCAATAATTAAATCAATATCGGATAGTTCGTAATTAGTTATTTCCACGTAGCCACTTAGACATATTTTGTCTATATGCACAGTTATTTGCGACCTCCCCAACGATTTTATGCAAGTTCCCCCAAATCCTCTCATTACCGTGGTCGATGCCGCTATTGGTAATTTCAACAATTTTGCTTTATTTTGTGTTAAAATATTTAATTTACTACCCGTATCTATGTAGGCAACCAGTTTTTCTGCGCCGATGTACGCGTAACGCTTATATACATTGCATAACACATCACTAGTGGTAAACAAGATGTGACTCACCAGGGATGACGAACGTTGCTGCGTTGAACCAGGAGTCGCCACAAACCAACAGGTAGCCGAAGTGTGACCGTTGCGTTGACAGTTTTCACAACGTTGTTTTGAACGGCAGTCCTGAGCTACATGTCCTAACCGCCGGCAGATATAGCACCGTCTCACCCCAGTCTGTTGGTCAGTTGTAGAGCTTCCATCGGTTGTACCCCTTTTCCATATTGACTTCCGCATAGGTGTAGGTTCTATTCTCTTATAATTTTCAAATGATGATAAATACCCGTAGTATAATAACTGTGGCGTTCGACATTTGTACGCTTTTGCGTTTGCTTGCAGCTCCACGGGAAGACCTCGGATGATACAAGAGATTGCATTTTCTCCTACGATATTGCATTTCTTAATAAGTGATAATTTATCGTGGAAATAATTAGTCATGGTTTCGGAATCTTTTTTTGTTCTTGCCAACATCTCTTCGAGCCTGCTGACGAAATCAATGGATCGTGGAAAGGCCATTTCCAAAGCATGTTTCCATCCTTCCCAGTCGAGGTTATAGTCATCTAAGTCATCATACCAACGTCGAGCTGAACCACGCAGACGAAGTTGCATTAAAAATTGTTTTTCGGTTCCATCCCATCCATATATTTCACCAAGCTGATCGATCTTGTGCAACCAACTGCTGACATTACTAGTATTATCTTCAGGTCGAAATTTAGGGATGATCTCAGCGTCGACATGACTCACTCGGCGTTTTTTTTTCGTAGCGGGCGCGTGGTCTTCTGAAGAAAAAAAATTTTGAGTTTCTTCGTTTTCTTCATTCTTCCGGGAACGTTTTCGGCAATATTTCCGTTTATTTTCACCAAGGCCGTGTATGTAGGGGCCCGACATCTTATATCCCAGAACAATTTTATTTTCGGTTTTTCACGAATTATCCCACTTCTGAAATGTAACAGAGTGTGGTTGTCGATTTTCAAATAAAACTTTAATATCGTTTTAATCTAATATATAATTGACAGAGTTTCTGCTTAATGCAACTATGTAAATTACAATGAATCTAGTCGGCGTCATGCTTTTGTTTTTATACCCGCGTTATGCGGTTTACAATTATTCATAAACGGAAGTCGTTTAAAATCACCTACATTATTTATCACATCCGGAATCTAATTCTATACTGTAATTACAAACTTTTTATCGTACTTAAATATTTTAATATACTATAAATCGAATAATAATGCATTTATTTAATCAAGTAATTTTGATTAAGTTAAATTTATTAAATCAAGTGATGTTCAATGATAAGAGGTTTAAGAGTAAGTAAATTTATAATTATGGCTGAGGGCGGGAAACATTTGCTAACACTTAATAATCATCATCACTTGATTCAGAAAACGATTAACTTGATCGTTCATATAATGTTTTAGTTTAGTTTACGACGGGCTGTTTTCCGCAACTCCACGTCTAAGCGCGTATTTTGCGCGTGGGCAGGAATAATATGCTTATTCGAGCTATGATATCTCCCCGAAGAAGTTCAGCAGTCCCTACAACTTCGGGGGTGATCCAGAGATGTTTAGCCCTGTATGAAGCGACTTTTGGACATGTCAGCAACACGTGAGCCGCCGTTTCTTCCTCTTCCATGCATGCCCTGCACAGGGGGCTATCAGTAACACCTATGGTGAACAAATCTTTGTTAAAAGAGCCATGTCCTCTGATAGCACTTGTTACTATCCTGATCTGTGGCTTGTTCAGTCTCATTAGAACTTTGGTTAGACGGCTGTTTATTTCAGGTAGGGCCTCCCTAGCTTGTCTACAGTCTACTAAAATTTTCCGAAGCTTAAATTATTGAAGTCCGAGCGTGTAAATTATTAAAGTGTCTACGTACCAGTGAACGAACGTAGCCAAAGGGGATTGGTATTATTGGTTCCGGCCCTATAGTTGCTAGGGCCGAACCCCTTCTGGCCAGTTCATCTGCTGCATCGTTGCCTCTAGATCCACTGTGTCCCTTGATCCATTGCAGAGTCACATTGTTGTGCTTACATACCTCATTCAATCGTTGATGGCACTCGTATATCAGTCCCGAGTTCATCACATTGCAACTCAGAGCTTGTAGTACCGCCATACTGTCGGTCAGTATTCTGATGGAGAAGTCTTTCACCTTCCTAGCATCTATTGCTATGGCCCCTTGGATGATACCCATGCATTCAGCCTGGAAGACTGTGTTGTGGGTACCCAGCGGTGTGCATATGTGGTAAGTATATAATGTTTAGTCTAGTCCTATTTTTTTTATAAATATTTTAGCCATATAAAGTAAAAAAAAAACGAGTATATCGATGTCGATAATTGCTTACATTGCGATCGATCGAAATTACTATAGATTAAAGACATCATGTCTTGTAAAGTAATGTGACCACTGACCTCTATATATATAAGCGTACTTTTATATATAGAGGTCAGTGAACGTGACACATAATACTATACAATAGGGATGCCATTTTTCTAGTAAATCAGAACAAACGAGTATACTTACTCTCATATTTTGCATAGTATAAAGAGACGAAAGTTGACCAGTTGACATTTCTATTTCCACGCTTGCGCTTGTACATTTCAATAGATTTGTCTCTTTTTGCCTTATTTGAAAATTAAATTAGAAAGAGCGAGACAAGTATATTGATTCAATTTATGTAGAATTGTAGGTTCTCTCTATGCATATGTATGTATGTAATTACTTCAACGTATAAGGTTCACTGAACCTAGCCCCACTTGGATTGTTTTAATGTATGAGTACTTTTTATTTTTAATTAATTGTTCGTGGTTTGATCATTGTTGTTCGACCATAAAAATTGTTTGTTCGAGTTTTAATTATTTATACATTAACAAAACAACTCTAATACTTAATACCAAAGCAAATAGATAATTAAAAACTAATTAACAATGAAGTTGTATGTACAATAGATCTATCATCAATAGCGATCGAATAAACGATATTTAGTAAAAATGAATTAACTTAAAGGATAAAACTTAAAATTTACAATAAGGGGGCAAACCTAAGGATGACAAAAAAAAAAAAAAAAAACATACAAAAATGTTGAATTAAATGAATAAATTAATTTAAAATCTATTGACATTCAAATCGATATCCACCCTACTTTACGAACAGCTATAAAACAAAAAATAGTAGGCATCCTTGACCTTGTCACTTTGCAGGGTCACAGGCTAGGGTGTGTATGATTTAAATTTCGATAGATTTGAATTTATTTATTTATTTAATTCTAAGGTTTATTTATCTGCTGGCATCGTGTTATACTATTGTCAAAATACTCCCAAAAAATTAGCAATGTGTTATAAAATTTTGTGAATAAAATACCCGTCAGAATAGACTGTATATGCGTATATCATTTTGCCTGTAAAAACATAATCTTTGGTCTGTGAAGTTTGATTTGACAACTTTCAAACATCATTGAAATTGACGGATGGTGATGGTGATGGGGTGGTGGAAATAAAATAAGACTTAATAAAATAACTGCATTGTATCTTCCATGCTATGAAGTACCTAGTGATATTCCTTTGATCTTTATCACGGTGGCTGTCAAATATTCTTGACGACAATGGCGACACAGCCGAGTGACAACACTGAGTTTCCGCCCGAGATAATACTTAAGCCCTTGGCTCTCATAGGACTTTCTGGGTTGGATATCGTAAACAATGCGGTGCATAAAACTATATGGGATGCGTTTTCCAATAATCGACGTTCAGACCGGGCATCGGTACGTTTCAAGATACTTAATAACACCTTTGAATTTCCTGTGGTCAAACCTAAAAGAAATTCGTACGAATGGTACATACCAAAAGGAATTCTCAAAAAGAACTGGATTCAAAAACGCGTGAATTTAATTCCGGCTGTTGTCGTAATTTTTTATGATATGGAGTGGAATGACCCTCAATGGAATGAAAAGATAATTGAATGTGCTTCTAGAGTGCAATCTATACGCGCCGCCGTTGAAGGACACACCACAAGAGTGGCCGTTGTTGTCGTGCAAAGTGGACTACCTCCTCCCCCATCTGAGTACATGCTTGGGGCTGAGAGAGCCCAGGCACTTTGTGCTGCTTGTGAAATACAGTCAAAGTCATTGTTTGTTCTTCCACATAGTGATCATCTTATGGGCTATATAATACGCCTTGAAAATGCATTTTATGATATTGCACAAAATTACTATCATCATGAGACTAAAAACGTTAAGCAGCATAGAGATCATCTCAACAAAACTACTCACCAATACTTATTTGTCCGACATCAATTCAAGTTGGGTTATTTAAATGAGTTAAAACAAGATCTCAGCACAGCACACAAGCATTATATGCATGCATACAATAATTTGCTTGAAACAAGGACTGTTGATACAAACATTCATGAAATTAGAACTGTAGCTGGTTACATCAATTATAAACTATGTAAACTTCTATTTGCATTGAATCTTCCTAGGGATGCTATTGCACAACTTAAATCACATATTGAACGTTATAAAAACAGAGTTGGTCCAACAGAACTGCTCTTTGAACATTATGCTTGGATTGCAAGGCAGTATAGTGCTTTTGGGGAGCTATTTGATGAAGCCATCCGTGCTGGATTACCAGCTATTCAATCTCAACATCCAGGCTTTTACTATCAGCAAGCTGCACAATTTACAGTAAAGAGAAGACAAGCCATGCGGTCAGTTTGTTGTGATGCATTGCAGTATCCACCACCCCCAGATCCATTGGAAGGTATTGTGGAGTTTTATGGACAACGGCCCTGGAGACCTGGTAGGCTCAGTGCTGATCCCCATGACCCACAGAAAGAACAAGCAGCTGTATTAGCTTTACAGTATAATGAGAGAATGTTTAACCATTCAGCAATGATCATCAGCTTCTTAGGTAATGCTATTTCACAATTTAAAACATTCCATTCCCCCCGCATGAGGAAGCAGCTTGTTGTAGAGATGGCTAATGAATATTATTACTGTGCTGATTATGGAAAAGCTTTAACCCTATTAACACACATGTTGTGGGATTACAGAAGAGAGAAGTGGTGGTTTTTGGCATCTCATGTCTTAAACAGAGCATTGCAGTGTGCATATTTATCAGCAAAAATTCAGGATTACATCCAGCTCTCATTGGAAGCACTATCTAAACATATTCAAGTGCCAAATAATGATAAAGACAGGATATTCAGAAACATCATGTCAGTTCTCAATCTTAACATTCCATCTCCTGAGCCTGACTTACCAGCTTCATCACAAAGTAAGGCCTTGGAATTATGGCAAATGACTGTAGAAAGAGAACCATTTGCAATTACAATTGATATGGCTAACATATCTAGTTTCTTAGAAGTAAAAACTAAATTTAAACAACAAAGATACAGGACGGATGAAATAGTTGAGGTTGAATTATATGTTCGTTTAAATTATGTAACATCCCTTGAAGTAAGGAAGTTGTCTGTGACAATATCTAGTAGCACAGAATCAATTGAAATACCTATAAGTGACAATGGAAACTCTGTTATATCCTTAGTAGGAGGTAAAGTAAGAAAATTCTTATGTCAATTTAAGACTAACCCTCAAGATAGCGGATCTGATTTACACATAAAAAATGTGTCATTTATTCTTGATTCAGACAGGAAAAGAAAAATTGTGATGAATTTCAAAGTAGAAGAAAGTAAAGCTTTAGAATCAGCAGTTCACCCCGAATTGTTACATTTCATATTGAGTCCAAAATCTGACTATGAGTTTGATTGTATTGTACCTTCAACTGTAGCATCAATAACTGCAAGGGAATGTAGGCTTTCATTAGATATAACAAATGCATGTCCTGCACTTCAAGGCGAATGGTTTCCTACTACATTTACAATAACAAATAATGAAAACACTGAAGTTAATGATGTTACAATTTCTCTATCTCTTTTGAGCTCTCCTGATAATCCAAACCCAGATTCAGTATCTGAATTGAGTTGGAAACAGGAACAGTCCCGTGGTCAACCTTTGAAAGTTTCAACTGCTACAGTCAACAAATCTGCTAGTTACTCCAACATATTCTATTTGAAATCCAATAGAACAACCAGCATGACCGTTCAAATAAAAGTCACATACCTTATTGATTTACCGGAAATTCCAAAACTGGAATGTGTTAAGGACTTCACAACAAAAATAACTGTAATTAAACCTTTTGAAGTAACAACTCATTTTGTTGCCATGAATTTTAAACCAATCACAAAATGCTTTGTAGATGATCCCTTTATTGTAATGCCACAAATAAAAATCTTGAGTCCATGGGATCTACTAATTGTAGATACTGAGTTAGAAGTTGCAAATTGTTACAATTATGGTGATAGCAGCAAGCCCTCATCTTGTATTAGTAATTTAGAAGTAGCAGAGAAGAATGTAGCATCAGATGCCATTTGTGTCAAAGCTAAGTACAAACCAAAAGACCTGCCTACTAGGGTAGGGCTTTACAATATTACATGGAGGCGGAGTGATAATGTTGAAGGGCTTTGTGTAAGAAGCACTACTGCCTTATCAGGGATACCAGTCGATGATTGTCCTATAGCAATAGAAGTCAATTACCCTGAAGTTGTAGAGCTTCAAACCTCTATACCGTTGAAATGCACTTTGTTTGGCAAGTCCGACACTCCTGTCAGACTTAGTCTCACTGTGGAAGGAACCGACGCTTACATGTTCTCTGGGTATAAAAAATTAACAGTTACTGTGCCACCGCATGATAAAATTGAATTAATTTATAACATTCATCCCCTTGTTGCTGGCAACACTACACCACCAAGGTTAAAAGCGACTGTTCTTGGTGAAAATGCAAAACAGGAAGTAGTTACAGAGATGTTTGAGAAAATATTTCCCCAGAATATATTTGTTATGCCTAAGTACAATAAGTAAACTGTATTAAAATGTTAATTCTTCATTTTTATTGAAATTTGTAAATATGAACAAATGTGATTATATTGTAGTTATCTTGTAATTATTTTAACAATAAATTCAGTTATTTGTTAATATGTTTTTAATTTTTAATAAAATAAACCAATATGGTGTTACATAGCATTAACAGTCCTGAAATAATAGTAGAAAAAATAAGTACAAAGAAAATTTTATAAAATTTATTGATACACATTTCAATTTAATCTTTTCGTAATTCAAACTTCTCTTCTTGAATTCCACTGGCTGTTATAACTAAAATGTAAATACAATCACCAGTGTAAATGTCACGTTCGGCTGCACTAATGAAAACATCTTTGAGTAGTGCAAGTGCCTTGTCTTTAGGTACAGGAGCTTCAGTTACATTCTGCATGTTTTTAAGACCAATTTGATTATCAAGAAGAGGCTGCAGCTGGGCGCCTGCTGATCCACCAGCGCGGTAGTTTGAACGTTCACAATGTCCAATAGGGTCATAGCTGTATACACAACCCTTACCATCTGCATCTAATCCAGCAAGAATGTTCGAAATATAGTAAGGGAAAAATCGTTTATAATATAACATTGTAGACAGCATCTGCGCAACAGCAGGAGTCGACATGGCTTTATTGTGTTCATGTTCATACATTTGCATACGCGCTTGCAATAAACGCGTTAGTGTGAGCGTGTCACACCAGCATCCAGTGGCACCAAGAACAGTACGATCAGAGAGTTTGAATAGTTTCTTTTGTTCTCTTGTATAAATCGAAAAGCCAGTGCTAAGTCGGGTATCCGCACCAATAACGGCATAATCTTCGCCGGCGATAGCCACAACGCTGCCTCCGTTGTCTGCGTAAGGTTCAAAACGAAGCTGCTTGGCGCCAGGCACCGCGTATTCTGGAAAGTTGCTGTTAACACTTAACATGTTGCTTAAATAAACACAATTTAATTCAAAATTCTTTTTAGAGGTACTAGTACTAGTTGCTAGTTATCGAATGACATGCACAAAATCGCAAATTGAGAATGACAATGACAACGATGACAATGACATTTTTTATTTTTTTAGTCAGATACTCACGCTATTAGTGCTTTTGCCAATGGCAAGTAAGGCCCGCCACATACTACATACGGAATTCCGAAACGGAACGAACGAGTCGGCCAAACATAAGGAATCCCGTTTTGCCCGCAAAAAATCGAACAGAAAACTACAGTAGGTGTGTGACGGGTCCTTGATTTTCTCGAAACGGAGTCCCGTATTTAAGAGGCTGGCCTAATATAGGAAAGTGTATAGAGTTATAACTAATACCCCTATTACACTACACTGTATTAGGACCTTGAATTAAGAATGGGCGTAGCCCCTAATTAAGGACGTCAGTTTTCGCGCCGTTACCACTGACCTCTATATGGACTATACACCGTCACATAATGAGGTAATTAGATTGCTAAATTTTGGCATTGATGACAGCAGAACTGAACTGAACTGAACTGAACGTATACTGAACTAATAATAGAGATAAGACAGTGTGATAAAATACATCGATAAAAATTCTATACCCTACCTATACCTAAATAAATAGAATGGACCTTACGGGTAGGCTTCTACCAGTAACGTCCATTCTATTTACGTACTATATTAATATAATAGGGAGGAAGGACGCAACCGTGAGACGATAAATATCGACTCCGTTAAAAATAAAAAAACATAGTATAAAAAGCGACGTATGACCAATATTACATAAATGTGTACAGAGACATAGTGCTTAGTGAACTGGTGAAGATAAAGTACAGTAAAAAATTAGTATTAAATTTGTAAAGATTTGAACCAAACGTAGTGCAAAACAACTACTTAATTTTGAACTGCAAGGTCTTTTGGGAGCACTTTGCATCTTTTTTTAAGACCCAATAACAACAACAACAACCAAAATGATGGAAGAAGTTTTAAATGTGCTAAAATCAATAAAAAAGAGCGAGACGAACAAAGAAATGAAATCAGAGAATCCGGAAAAAATGTTACGGGTCACCCAAAATATTAGCAGTTTATTTGAGGAGAAATTTTTGGCCTGGGAAGGAAAACTTGGAGAAGTTAAAGAAATAGTGGAGTGGAAAATCAAGAAAAAAGAATATATTATCCAAAAAACAAGCAAGAGTAAGAAATTTGGTATATTTCGGTATCGAGGAAAACGAAACATCATATAAGAGTTTTGAAAAGAATATAATTTAAATGGCTAGAACAGTATTTTTCTACTAAACTGACGTACAGTGATATTCACGAGGTAAAAAGACTGGGAAAGAAGGGAGAGAAACCACGTCCTTCTGTAGTAACTTTCACAACTTTATGAATAAAAATAAAAATATTTAAACAAAAAGTACGCTGAAAGATACGCAATATTACATAAAAGAAGACTACCCTTAATATGTAATTGAAAAAAGGAAGGAGCTACAGGAGCAACTTAAACTAGAGAGAGAAAAAGGAAATATAGCCATACTCAAATATGACAAACTCATGGTATCAAAATACCACAGCAAAAGAAAATACCCGTCATCACCAGACAACATCACACTAACTAAACCGGACATGCACACTCAAACTAGTAAAAAAATAATATACAACAGTCTGGCAAAACAGCCACTAGGTCAAACAGCATTTCAGAAGGAGTTATAAAACCTAGCATGCTCAACTTCGCCGGATTATACCGGATTATAGCGCACGCAAGGTAACACTGCGCACGACTGATGGTGTACATAATGTTGCCATCTTAACTAATATTATTTCCTTCATTTAATATTGTTACTAGAATTATATAATTATATCAATTTACATAAATTACCAAACTGATTAACAAAGCTCAGTTAAAAACTGTAGTGTTAAGCTTTATTGCTTTGATCCGATCCGCTTAATAAAATATATTTCTTGAATGTAACTTTCTTAAGTTAAGTATATATTTATATTATTCTATGGTAAGAGTTACGTCAATATAAATTATTAGATAATAACCATTTGAAAACTTTTAATTTATGCCAGGGAGTTCAAGTTTTGTTTTCGGTATTCTTCTCAACAAACCCTTTCATTTCTATATCCATATCATGGAAATTTATAAAAAATAACTTAGATTTAAAATGACGTCATTGTTTTACATAATTACAGGTGAAGATATAATATATAGAATACGTTAGTATTAGAAATTACTTTTACTTAGATTAATGGACATTGATATTTTGTCTATAATGAATTTCGTAAAAGGGTAATTGGAAACAGAACTGAAATAGCATTATAATATTTGTTATAAAGAACGAAATTAAAAGTCCATTGAAACTTTTTAAGTATTTTATTAGCCTAAGTCTCAGAATGTATGTATTTTGCTGTACAATATCACTGCGGTCTATCAATATATATGAAACTTTATATAGAATAAAACAATAGTATTCTTTATAATATTTATTAAATTGAGTAATAATACTAAAAGTATAGCATATATAACAAACATAACATTTTGTATTATAACAAATTTTTGTTAATTTAAGTATCGACACCCAGCAGTTATAAACTAACATTCCGAATATGTTCATGGAAGACAACTTTCGTGCAGTCGATCGCTGAAAAAGGTAACCGCTCTGATCCGCCCAACTACAGGGATATTATTAACTGCCAGTGCATGCGGTACCTTAAAGAGCACCAGCTGATTGAATGACCGCCAGTACGGTTTCTTTCGGGGTCGCTCAGCTGGTGGTCTTCTTTTTTACCTAACACACCGATGGAAGCAGGTGCTCGAGTCCAAAGGGGAGGCCTTGGGGGTTAGCTTGGACATAGCGAAGGCCTTCGATCGGGTTTAGCAAGAAGCGCTTCTTTCGAAGCTTCCTCCATAAGGGCTTTCCGAGAAATTGTGCAATTGGATCACCAGTTTTTTTGGCAGATCGGAGCATCAAGGTTGTAGTAGACAATGCGTACTCCTATTACAAGCCTATCAATGCTAGCAACGCTGTTTCTTCTGCATATCAATGATATATTTGCAAAGCGGTAACATTCATTGCTATGCGAACGACATCACTGATGATGCTTAATGCACCGGCCGTGTCAATATTTCTCGGGAAAAGGTCGCCGAGTACCAGAACAAACGTGTTAGTGGGGGACGACTAGTTTGCGATTTTACCGCTAAAAAGAACCTCTTTGTCGTATCTCCTCAGTTTCAGGACACTTCCCTTGTTTCCTTAGCCAGTGTCGGAATCCTCGGCGTTCACATATCGAATTGCGTACAGTTTCTTGGTAACTTAGAAGAGAAGACCAAATTGGCCTCTAAAAAGCTTGGCGTGTTCAGCAGAGCGGGATAATCACAAACTAATAAGAGTACTAACGTAGGGACAATATTTCATGCCATCACACCATCTGCAACTATACACGTCGCAAGTTCGGCCTCACATGGAATACTGTTCCCATCGCTGAGTCGGGGTTTTCCAATGCCAGCTCCTTGCCAGGTTGTGGTTTGTAGTATTCTATCGCGTCTACCTCGGGGAGTGCAAAGAGGAATTGTTTGAACTGATTCCAGCCGCTCAATTTCACTACCGCACATCGAAACAAAACTCGAGATACCATACATACCATCTAGATGATTGGCAGTCCACTAATGTG
Organism: Parnassius apollo; assembly: GCA_907164705.1. NCBI lineage: Eukaryota > Metazoa > Arthropoda > Insecta > Lepidoptera > Papilionidae > Parnassius > Parnassius apollo. Next base: position 4,706,164 of record CAJQZP010001584.1, read on the forward strand.
ATTTACAAAAAGTTTTCTTCCTTGCACAACTTCCTTGTGGAATCGACTACCACCAGCGATTTTACCGGACCGATAAGACTAAGGGACCTTTAAGAAAAGAGCCTACTCATTTTAAAAGGCCGGCAACGCATCTGCAATTCTTCTGTTGTTGCAGTTGTTCATAGGCGGCGGTATTCACTTAACATCAGGTGAGCCACATGCTCGATAGCCCCCGCTCATATATATTAAAATAAATAATGCAAAAGTGCTATTTAGTAAAATATATTTTTTTTTGAAATCGTGTCAATGTCAGCTCAGATGAGTTACACCAGCGTCAACACTGTTAATATTTTTAATTTTATTTCAAAATTTAATTAATCCTATATTTATACAACAAAAATGATTAGGGAAAACCCATAATCCAATAAATAATTTAATATTGAATTTAATAGGAGTTCGATATCGCCATCTCGCTCTTTCATTGCCTCGCTCGGGGGTGTGTACACAGCAGTATTATATAAATACAAAGTGCACAACACGGTCCGACGCTCACTCTAGACACAGGGCTCACTTTCAAGCCCCACGTCAAAAGAGTAACCCGTCACGCACGATTTTATCTGAGTAGGCTCAACAGTATGTTGGGCCGACACAGTAAAATGTCCCTTCGAAACATGCGTACCCTTTACAAGGTCTGTATACGACCAGTCATGTCCTACGCGGGCCCCGTCTTTGCCCACGCAAACCCAAATATTTTAAATGAACTCCAAATAGTTCAGAACCTCTTCTGTCGTCGAACTGCGAACGCACCTTGGTACGTCCGTAATGCCGACCTTCATCGGGACTTAGAGCTCCCAACAATTCAACAATTTTTTAAAAAACTCTCTGAGAACTTCTTCAAAGCCTCAGAGTCGCACCCAAACCATTTAATTCGTGAGACAGCTTCTTATGCAGCCCCACCCCACTCTCGCTATCGTGTCCGCAGGCCGAGAAACTCTCTCTCGGACCCGCCTAATAAACTTTCAAACGACCTGAACTGTCCCCTGGCAGCTCAGGCCAACTCTAATTAAATAAAATTATTGTAATAACTAACATTGATTTGCCTTCGTAGGCACTCCCTCAGCGGCACTTAGCCGCCTGCGCCCTCTTTTCCCAAAAGAGGGTCGCTCATGATAAGGCACAATAGAGCTTAATCAGCCGGTTGCCTGTCCCCAAAGGCGGTTTTTAGAGGGTATCACTTAGGGTCCCCGGTAGGACAGTGAGCCCCTCATAACCACGATAGACCGGCTATCGTGGTATGCGTAATGCATTTTCCGCCTCCCTACGTATAGGGTAGCCCTTTAATTGCTTCGGGCGCAAAAAAAAAAAAACGGTCCGACGGAGTTCCGTTTGCGCATCGCCCCCGAGCGGCAGCGCATACAGTTCATTCACGCTCCGAACCCTCGATTGACGCCGTTGGTGAGTTCATTTGTTTCTCGCATCGTTTTTTGCCCCTCGCTCCGGCGGGGAGGTTTGAGCGCGCTTTGCTTTGTTTTGTTTTATTTTTAATTTTTCTGTTATTGCTTTATTGTTATATTGTTACTTTGTGTTGTTACTGTTCTTAGAAGATCGTCTCTTGCTCTTCTCAGAGCGAGCCCTTGTTCTTTTCAGAACATAGGAACCCCAGCTTCTCGGAATAGAGCGTCAGTCCTCCCTATCTGCTACCCAAGGCCCTGTTCTTCTCAGAACAGGGATCTCTAGATTCTTAGAATAAATCGTCACCCCCCCCCCCCGTCCAGATCAACATGTCTTCCACAGAAATGAGCAATCTCATGAGCCAACTTTCGGCAACGATCATCCAAATCGTCCAAGCCACAGGACTACCCATTCACACCCAAATTGACGAGACCCCCCACTGCCCCCAAGGCATGTGTACCCCCGCCCGCCGTCGCGGCTTTCCTTGCGACTCAAGCGGCTGCCCCGCAGACCGACTCGCCTGCATCCCCCGACCCCGATATGGAACACTCGGACACCACGTCCGTTACCTCCTCCTCCCGAAAGAGGACCGCCCTCAGCTCCACCGGCTCCTCTGATTCATCCGACTCCGAAGGAACGATAACCGACTCAGCCCAATTCACGCTAGTGAAATCTAAGCGCGGCCCGAAACGCGCCGCGACTTCCCGTACTCCCACCGCCCCGACGGCCACCACCGCCGCCCGCACACCCTCTGCCGCTACCTCTACCTCCGCAGCTCCCATTGTCCCCCTCCCGCAGCCCCAAACGCTGCCGCCTCTCAGTCGAAAGACACTACCGCCAAGCCAGTAACCCGCTGCGCTCCCAAACTGGCTAAAAACCAAGTCCCGCCCCCTGTCTTTCTCAGAGACAAGGCTAAATTCACTCAGCTATCCAAAACACTCTACGATAAGGGTTTCAAATATGACCAAGCCACCAATGTCGGCGAGGCCATCAAAATCATGCCGGCGTCTATAGAAGACTTCCGGAACATAACCCGTCTATTCACGGCCGAGCGTGTGTCCTATCACACATACGCCCTCGCCGAAGAAAGGAAGGTTAAGGCAGTCCTCCGCGGAGTTCCTTATGAACTCGCAAACAAGGACATTCTGGAAGACCTTAAGTCCCAAGGATTCCCCATAGAAGCTGTGCACAAAATGCACAGCAGCAGAGCCCTCCTCGTTCTCACCAATGTGACGGAGGCGAAGGCCATCTTCCGCGAGGTACGCACTGTGTGCGGCCTGTCGCGCGTAAAGGTCGAAGCCCCACACCGGCGCGGTTACCCAGCGCAGTGCCACCGCCGCCAACTCTATGGACACGCGGCAGCCAACTGCTCAGCTCCACCCAGGTGCGTTAAGTGCCTAGAACCCCATCACTCGAAAGAGTGCCCTCGGCCCATAAACGCCGGATCCCCACCCTCATGTGTCCTTTGCGGACAAACAGGCCACCCGGCCAATTTTAGAGGTTGCCCTCGCGCTCCTCGCCCACCTCCGAGCCACAAAGCTCCACCCCAGGTCAATGACCGAACCTTCCCGGCTCTTGTAAGCCGCAAGCCCCGCCAGGGCCAGCCCCTACCTCAGCCCCCTCAGGGCTCAACTCAGCCCACACAGGGCATCTATCGGCCTCCTCAGGGCCTCTATTGGCCACCTCAGGGCCCTCCTCGGCCCCTTATGAGCCTTCCGCTCTCCCAGCCTGCGCCGCTTCCAATAAACCCTTGGTTCCCAAAGGCGTCAAATATCCCGCGGCCCTCCGCCGACCCACAAAAATAGGCAGACCCTGTAGTAGAAGATTTAAGCTTAGTGTATAACATTTTGAATAAGATCAATTTAGAGGAAATCTTTATCCTTGCGCGTAAACTGCGCACCGCTCAGTCCCCTCAGGACCGTCTCTTTGCTCTTACTGAGCACATCAACCTACTAAGGTCTTTGTAATAACATTATGCCGGAGCCCTCTGCTCCCGCAATATCGCACGGTCGTATCAAACCAAAGTAACCGCTTGTTTCATTCAATATCCGTGGTTTGCGAAATAACCTCCCAGAGCTTAGGCTATTTCTTCGAGATCGCGAAGCCGACCTCCTCCTCCTTCAGGAGACCCACCTCAGCCCCAAGGTCTCTAAAGGCCTTTCTATTAAAAATTATTCACTTCTGCGAAATGACAGACCCGACCGCAAAGGCGGCGGTACTGCCATTTATTACAAAAAGTCCCTTCACTGCTCCCACATATCCACTCCGACGCTTACCAGTATGGAAGCCACTATCACTAGATTAGCCATGACTGGACACCAGTCAATCATTAAATCATTATAGCCTCTTGCTATATCCCTAGCGGAACCCTCCCCGTTAAGAGTGATTTCGAAGCCATCCTTGCATTACTCAAAACTAATGCTATAACTAATTAACTCCAAGCATACTGAATGGACCTGCCGCACTACTACCAGTAGTGGCAGGGTGCTGCTCAATATCACTCAGTCTCTCGACCTTACTGTCTACAGCCCCCTCGCTGTCACCCACTATCCCGACAATGTTAACTACGCTCCTGACGTGCTAGACTTTCCTCTAGTTAAAGGAGTCTCCCTTAACCTCAGAGCAATCGAGTCTCTCGATGATCTAGGATCCGACCATCGTCCTGTATCCCTCATTCTTGGCCATCAGCCATCTCCAACTCCCACTTGCAAAACCTACACCAACTGGAAGGGCTTCAAGAAGTCTCTAGCCTTGGCTACAGACTCTCCGGACCCTCCTATAACCCTTTCTTCCGACGTCCTCGACAGTACGGGGAAAATAGACATCGCGGTCGAAAATCTCACCTCACTTATAACATCCTCTCTTAAAGAGAATGAAAAGGTTGTCCCGGTTGCTAAAACTAGTCTTCCCCTAGATATTAGCAACCTGCTAAAAGCCAAAAAAGCTGCCCTCCGTAGAGCTGCACGCTATCCCACTCCCGAATATAGACTCGCGGCCCACCGCCTTCAACGCAAACTCCGTTACCGCCTCCAAGATTACAGAGACCTCGAAAGGGGCAATCTCATGGAGAAAATCTCTCCCTCCCACACAGCGTACTACCAGATGGCGAGAGCCCTCCGGATAGACGCTATAACGCATACTCCCCCTCTGTCTCGCCCCGACGGCTCTATTGCCTTCGAGGACGAAGAAAAGACTGAGTGCTTCGCCGACAGCGTCGCCGCTCAATGCTCCTCCAGCTCACAACCCATTGACCCCATACACATACAACTAGTGGAGGACGAGGTCCGTCGCCGGAACTCACCCCCTACCGCCTCTGACCCTATCACTGTGTCCAAAGATGAGATTTCATCTACCATCAAAGGACTTAAGCCCAAAAAAAGCACCTGGTGCGGATGGCATCACAAACCAAGCCCTCAAATACTTTCCGGAGCAAGTGATCGCCTTATTGGCCATAATCTTCAACGCCTGCTTCGAATTCAGCTATTTTCCCACTTCTTGGAAAGAGGCAACTGTCATTGGCATTCCGAAGCCAGGCGAACCTCACCACCTCCCCTCCAATCACCGTCCCATCAGCCTCTTCAAGGCCATGGGCAAACTTTTCGAACGAGTCTTTCTCGTGCGCATGAGGCGCCATTTGTTTCCCACGGACGGCGACCCTCTTGTCATCCCACAACAATTCGGGTTTCGAGCCAAACACTCGTGCACCCAGCAAGTTCACCGCATAGTGGAATATATCCTCAGCGGTTTTTATCCTCGTCGTCAAAAATCCATCGCGGTCTTCTTCGACATTGACAAGGCATTCGACAGAGTCTGGCACGAGGGCCTTATCTACAAATTGTATGGCTTAGGCCTCCCAGACCGTCTCGTTAGCCTTGTAGCCTCCTATCTGAAGGATCGTACCTTTCGCTTTAGACACGAAGGCACGCTATCCTCTACTCGTCAAATCAAAGCCGGTGTTCGGCCCCTCCTATACATACTATTCACCAACGACATCCCTATCCCGTCGAATGGTGTTAAACTATCCCTCTTTGCAGATGACACAACCCTTTACTCTAAAGGCAACTCACTGCCACAGACAATCCAAAAGTTAGTAAGCGACTTAGGAGCTTGGTTCCAAAAATGGCGTATCGAAGTAAACCCGGAGAAAAGCTCCGCCGTTTGCTTCGAATATAAACGACGTCGTCTCACCACCACGCCGCCAATCAGGATGGAAGGAACCCCTGTCCCATGGCAAACTAAAGCCAAATACTTAGGCGTCACCCTTGATGCAAGGCTCACTTTCGAGCCCCATATCAAGAAGGTTACTCGCACCGCACGATTTTACATGGGTAGGCTCAACAGCATGTTGGGCAGGCACAGTAAAATATCCCTCCGCAACAAGCGAACCCTATATAAGGTCTGCATAAGACCTGTCATGACCTACGCGGCCCCCATTTTCGCACATGCTAAGCCCAAAGCTATAAATGAACTTCAAATAGTCCAAAATCTATTCTGTCGTAGGGCCACTAACTCGCCCTATTATGTCCGTAATGCCGACTTACACCGAGACTTAGAGCTCTCAACAATCAAGCAGTTCCTTAAATCACTCTCTGAGAGATTTTTTAAAGCCTCAGAGTCCCACCCAAATCATCTCATTCATGAGACAGCTGCCTATGAAGCCCCTATCCACACTCGCTATAGTGTGCGCAGACCGAGAAACTCTCTCTCGGACCCCCCCAACAAGCTTTCGGCTGACCTGAACTGCCTCCTGGCGGCTCAGGCCAAGCATACATAACACATCCCTTAATCTGCCTTAGTTAGGCAGTCGTCTAAGCGGCTTTTCGCCGCTTGCGCCCTCCTTTCTGCCAAGGAGGGTCGCGTTCGTATACGTTACGTTACGGCTTAGAGATCTCTAGTTAGACCGTTAAGTCAGTCCCTAAAAGGCGGTGTTTAGTCGGTAAAAGTCTCCACATAACCACGCACCGGCTGCGTGGTATGCTATGAGCATTCACCGCCTCCCTCCCCCCGCTTTCCGGAGGGTTGCCCATATTTGCTTCGGGCGCAAAAAAAAAACACGGTCCGACCTTTTTGCCAGCGGCAAAGGGACAGTCACAGAGTTCAATTTGAGACAGTAATGACGTCGTGTGCAGAGAGCATAGATAGAACAGAATAATTTTTATTCAGTAAAGATCTTATGTAATTATTGAAAGTAATTTTATACGTTAACACTAGTTTGGAAAACTCTTCATCTCAAGAAGAACCAACAAGAAACCCAGTGGTACTTTTTATATATCTTATTGTTTTATGCCTACATAATTTTTAGATAAAATCGTCGTACGCATTTTATCACTCATGAAGTGAAAATTAAGACTCGAATATTCTAACCGTAGAAATAAAAAGATTTTATACAGGCTTATTTTGCAATTACCAGCCAAATTTGCAGAGAAGGTCCAGAATAAGTAATATAGGTTAATGGTGATGAAAAATTTATTAAAAAAGTTTCAGACTTTCCGTCATTTTTATTTTTTAATTCAAAATGCGTGGTAATTCATTATTTTAACTGATTTTACTCGCACCGCACCGCTGCAACGTACCTACATATGTCTGCTCGCTGCTCACCCTCGCCCGACCGACAGCGGACGATGTTCACTGTGACCCACGTTAGTACTCTTATTAGTTTGTGACCGGGACCTCATTACGTAGCGAAAATATTTAAACCGCGGATACTATGAAACCGTGAAATGGTGACATTACATGTGAATATTACATTTTAAGCAATAGAAGTTTACGTGGTACAAACATACAAAGATAATAAAGTGAGTCTTTACCGCGGTGACGAATTAGCGTTTGTGTCGTAATTAACCTACCAATCGAATCAAACTATTCAAGGGCAGTGAGCGATAACTTAAATAGTCAATCTGCAAACTCATCATAACTTTCAACGTTAGTCTTTTACCTATCAAAATAAAGTAATGTACATAAAGTCATGTTTACGTCAAAGAGGTCCAAAGTTATGACGACTGCTACAGTAAAATTATTGCTGCGTTCACTAAAATTAAACAAAGATCATACAATATAGTTCTTACAGTTCTAACGCCCCATCACTTACAGTCAAATATAATGACTTAAAAATTGATATAGTTGACAGTTACAAATTCTTAGGAATAACCATTGACAAAAATTTAAATTGGAAGGCACATATTGATGCAATAAATTCGAACGTTTAAAAATAAAAAAATCTTTCTTTAACGTGTATCTATATAAAGCAAGTTTGCTATTTTGTAAAACGGCGCCCAGAATATTTTCAAGAGCACATAGATATTAATACTAGACAGCAAAGAACTCAATATGTGAGCCTATTACACCAAACTCCTTGGCATACTTATATTTATAGAAAAATATATAAAATATGTGTATAATATTATTTTATAAATTACCAGACGTTATAAAAAATTTAAAAGGAAATAAGTCTAAAACTTTATTAACCGAATGTCTACAAAACAAATTTTTTTATAATTTTAAAGAATATTTAAATTAATATATATATATATACATTTTTATAGTATATTTCTAGCACCATCTCATGCTTCTTATGCTATATATGCTATGCATCTTATGCTTAAAAGTGCTCAAGAAGTAAGTGAAAAAATATTTTAATGAAACGTGCTCGTCTGCGCATAACGAATATGACCCGTTGCCCCGAGGTTACAATTTTCGTTAGCCTCTGGCGCAGAAGCAACCAGTTCAGTTTTTCTAGACTCCGTCAATTGAACACAAAGAAGCGCGCGTAAGAGTTGTTGTTAACCATAAATCACGTTCAATTTGGGATAATTTCGAACAAAATTAGGAACCTTATTTACTCATATTTTCAAAAAATGTAATATAGGTATATAATAATAATAATTTATTTATTTGATCTTCAATGTAAAATTTGGCTTAACTTTGAAAAATAACCATGTATAATAATAAAGCTATAAATTTCTGCGTAGGTAAGTGATAAATAAAATAAATCTTATTTGTAAAAGGTTCTTCTATGCATGCCCTTGTAACGAGGTCCGACTCGTTCTATGTTGCCTGCGGCAAGTCGTGCGACTAAAGTGCGTAGTGGAATTGGACTAATGCTATTCAGTTCCGACGTCTGATCGGAAAAAGCCCAGCGGATGTTACGCTCCATGCGGATGTGATCTGTGAAGAAAAAAACTAGTTAATGGTGATAGCTACGATAACTATTATGCTGGCTTTACACAATCGTCCAAGCGCCCTACCGTCCAAGTACAAAGTTTCCCCTGAACAAAAAGGAACTAGTTGAATCATAAACCCGTCTCTATAGAAGAAGTTTTTTTACTACAAGAAAGGAATAAAAAAAAACTTCATTAGACATCACAAAGAAAAAGAAATAAAAAAATTATCAAAGAATTTGTGTGAAGTCCAAATGGGTCTCTATTTACTAAATGAGAGCAGTGCTGATTTTCAAATAGAACCTAATACAATCCCACCTAGTGGTAAGCGGTGATGAAATCTTAGATGGTAAATCGGAATGTTTTAGTGTAACGCAAGCCTATTCACTCTTTCCTTGAAGGCGACCAGATTGTAGTCGGACGGATAGACAGAAGCAGATTATTCCACTCCTTTACGTTTCCGTACGCATTACGAAAGACGCAGCAAACCGTTTGGTCCTATTGCGAGTCCTATCGACAAAAGGGTGAAGTGCCGCCGACCACCTGACTGTCCGATGGCAGTGAGTCGTCCATATTTACAATAAAAATATCAAGTTTGCGTCAGCGTCTTTACATCCGAATATTATCTGGGCGTCTTAAGAGCGGCCAACCCGTCTTACTTTTCATAAAACACTCGTACGTGATTATGGCGTTGTAATAGTTATTTCTTTGAAACTTTTGAACTAATAGGTATCTTGCGCACTATATCTAGGTTTCTATTAAAACAAAAAATCTAAATTTGGAGAAAGCAATTCAGTATAAACCTCGTAAAATCTCCTTTTTTCACAAATTTTACCAGAATTCCGGCCGTTCAAAATGTACTCATAAATTGTAAAACTAAAGAAAATATTTTCATAGAAACTTGGCAAATCTAATGGAGTTTCTAAATGATAAACATTTATTACACAAACTTGTAAGCCTTACTGAAAAACACGTATTTCCTGGAACAAGTTTTATGAAATTTCTGCACACAATTGTTCGTTCAATGTTATCGCGTTCTCACTTGTTTGTTAGTCAAGTGGCGGTGAGGTTGCGGGGGATGAGTCGTGCGGGGTTGGGGTGGGGTGAGACAGGGGAGTTGAATGACGATCGCAGCCGCCGCCGCGCCGCTGGCGCACCCGCTCGGCTCTCGGGATTCTCGGAATTGTTAGTAGGTATAGAATTTGTTTCAATATTTTTGTCATGAATGGCTCACACTAATGGGTCGGCTCGACCGGGGAAGGACCACGCTCTCACAGAATACCAGCGTGAAATAGTAGCTTAATGCTGCTGTATTTCGTATGGTGAGTGTAGAGAACCGGAGACCCTTTTTACTGGAAATGAGGCATTCCATCTCAGTCCTCACGGGTGACAACGCATCTGCATTTTGATTTGTAATGGAAGATAGATGTAGATGTCTATGGGCCGCAGCAACCACTTACCATCAGGTGGACTGTGTGCTCGTTTGTCACCCTATCCTATAAAAAAAAAACACTAGCTGTCGACCGCCCGCGAGTGAGCGGCGAAAGTTGCCGAATGCCAACCTAGCGCTCAAGCGATATCTCTCTCCTTTGGCTTTGCCTCTTTTTCTAACATTGCGCTGGATGAAACAACAAGCTTTTCAACCATTCTCGCGTTGACGATCCCGTCAGGGTAAATGTATTCTGTGATGATGATAGACGGGCCGGGAAGGGCTCTCTTAAAGGCAAAAGTGAATAGGCTTTTGTTACGCTAAGACACTGGCTAGTAAAGCACTGGTTTATAATAAGTAAAAAAAAGAGTCGCCACGGCTTCACCTAAGCAGGATCTATTAATGTGACATTATTTACATTTTACTAATCCGTTGGGCTATGTCGGCCACTCTGGTTCTACTGCGGATATGCACATTTCTGAGTTTATCACGCAGAGAAACTCTGAGCATAGCCCTCTCCATAGATCGCTGAGCGACCTTGAGCGTCCTCATACGGTCAGCAGTGAAGGACCACGTCTCAGATCCGTAAGTCATCACAGGCAACACGCAGCTGAAGTGGCGATGGGCCGGCCATATAGCTCGAATTACCGATAACCGATGTATAACTTGGGGGAGGCCTATATTCAGCAGTGGACTTGTGAAGGGCTGTAATGATGATGATGATGATGATTTACATTTTAGATAATTATCAAAGATCACTTGTGTATCACGTTTTTATAGGTTACTCCAGATATTGCTCTCGTTTGTGAAGTATTATTACAATACGTTCAGCCATTTAAAAGGGAGCCCGCACAAATTTAAAAAAAATGGTAGTTTATCTCTTAAAAGCATACAAATAAACTCTGAGCTTAATAGAAGTCAGATATTTTAATATTACAGTTAGACGATTCCGTTTATATATATGTATAGATATAGGCTCATTATATTTACTAACCTATAGCGGGATCGACAATCGCGAAAGCTCGTTTCAGGTTGTCAACACTGATGCACTTATTTGACGCACGCCTTCCGCCCAATTCCGCAACTATTTCCCGAATATACTTGTCCTGGGCCAGTTGCCTTTGCCGGAACAGTTCTCTGGCGATGTCTAGACGATCGAATCCTTCTTCATTCTGCAATAGTAAGGTTTGTTCCAGCTTACAGCGCGTTTTCTAAACTAGGCAGAAGAGGCTATCGTACTGACAGATTTAGAATAAAAGCTTTGGAGCTATATATTGCTGAAAAACGTTATCTGCTGCACTGTGATAAAAGAAAAATTTTATTATACAAATTGTCTATCGTAATTCTAATATAAATAATAAAAACAAGTTAGGCATCAAATAACGCTTCGTTTTAAAATGCCGAATTCTCCTGCGGGTGTACGCCACACGCTGCGACCTTTTATGTCACGGCGGCATCTTTGACAACACAAACACGCCAATGCGGTGCGAAACAAAGACGACCGTATCCAAGCGAACATACTATATTACTTATATTAATAAAGATTTTAGCACCAAAAATTAACATTTAATAAAAAGTAAAAGCCGACTTCAAAGGACTAAAATAATAAAATAAGTTCACATTCTGAAATCTAAACCATAGTGTGAGGGGAATCGAATTCGTGACTGTTTTAGTTCTTTGAAGTCAACTTTTACTCTTTATTAAAACTAATTTTTTACTCTTTAGTGTAGACTAATACAACCTCATATTGTCTAAAATTCAATTTTTGTGCGAGGAGGTTTTGTGTAGGTCTAGAGTGAGAAACCAGTATCACTGCATCCTAAAAGATCTGTTGTGATCGCGGCTATAGCTATAGTTCACTGGTAAGTCCTATATCTTCAATGAATAAAAGGAGTTGCTTAGTTGGCAGCAATTTCACTTCCTCTGGGTGAAGTACATAGTTTCCCAGATGAGTGTTACGATGCGCATTAAGGATCTACAATCAGTTAGGATGTGCAGAGGCATGTCTTCCGTTGGGGAATAAAACCAGCACATCCTTTTGTTGCTTAAATCCAGAACAGACATATACTTTTAAGGCAATAGTGTCCAGAGCAATTTATTTTTACCTAATCCCAGGAATTCTGAAGCGAATTTACGATCAAAAGCCCGAATTAAGGCTTAAGAATGTTTTAAGCCACCCGGCTTAAAACATTCACCAGTACCAGACTACACTTTAGGCGAATTATTGTGATAAAGAGTTTCAATCGGGCTAGGCTTTTTGAGATTCCAAAAAATGGCTTGGGTCCAAATTGTGTTCATTGCCTACAATTCCCGCGTGACTCGGAAACCATCTTAACATGATTACATGGCCCTGATGTTACTTCCCAGGGCGTTTAGACGGTTCACACAGTCTCTAACTAGCTTTGAGTTCACAAGTTTCATCTCAGCGCTAGCAGTGCTGCTTGATTATCAGAATTTAATATAGTTTATATGGTTGACATAGTGTTTTTGCAGATTGATTTCCGCAAACGGCGAAAATTTCCGGCTGGAATATAGAGGTAAATCTACCCAAATTCATACTAAGTTTGAATTTGGGGTGTCGTAGGTCGGGGCCTATTTTTGACCCATCGGTATACCATATAAGGCTACCGACCTCACTGATAACTTGTCCATTCAACCAGTCTTCTCTGGAGGGTAGTTCCACTATGTACTTTTTGTTCAAAGTGTATAGTGGACGCACGATACCTGAGATCATGCATAAAACCGGTGTTTCCTTAATTGAGTCGAGCATGGATCTCAATCTATAGGAAAGCAAGCTCAGACCGCCTGGGCGTTAATCCTATACAAACTAGCCCTCGCCTCCTTGTCTAAATAAAGAGCAAAGGGCATTAGGCATAGAAGTGCATAAAGAGCCGCTCCAGGCGAGGATCGCATCGCTCCAGTTGCCATTAAGCAGGCAGTCCTTTGTAGACTATTTAGTCTGTCCGCAGTCGTCTTTTGGTCGTCGTAGGTAATAATCGGCCTCACTATGCTGGTGTACAGCCATAGGATCACACTGAACGCAAGCCCCAGTTGTTCCCAACCATGCGACTGCACGTACCTAAAGAAATTTTAGTCTTATGATACACGTTGCTAAGGTGAGAGTTCCACGTTAGTTTTTGGTCGATTGTTACGCCCAAATACTTAACTTTAGTGGAGAATAGTACCTTCTTACCATTAAGTTTTGGTGTGACTAATTTATTCAACCGTCTCTTTTTGGTAAAGGGTATTTATTATAACAGTTTTGTCAGTATTAACTGATAAACTGGTATCCCTACACCAGTTATTTATGGTGTTTAGAGCTCTTTGTACGATTAACGATAAAGTCGTTTGGCAAAAACCCTTCACAAAGACCACAACGCAAAGAATGTCAATGCGAAGGTCTGCCATCTTATACAATAATTGGTCAACCGCAAGAGTCCAAAGAAGGGGTGACCTTAAAATATAACTTATCGGTTCACGATTGATGAAGGTATCGCATAACATAATAAAACATGTAGTCGAATTGTAAACTGTTTTTAAAGTCGACTAAAAAGAAGAAAGACCTATCAAGTACACACTTGGTGTAACATCACAAAAAATTTAATAAAAAACTTTATCGGCGTAACAACAAAATATAATAAACATAAAAGATTTTAAACATTTGTCAATGTTAAAAATCTTTTATGTGTCAATAAATAGATTGACTTGGCCATCGCATGAATGTATTTCAATGTATCTCACAAGTAATATATATTATATTAAATTAGATTGCTTAGTGCGATTGCCAAGTCAATCTATATATTCAAAACATAAAATATTTTTAACATTGATATGGTCACTATAAAATGTTGTTCGGTTAGCTAATTACGTAATAACTTAAAACAGAAGGACCCTTAAGTAGGGACTGAATAAATTAACCAACTTGGTATTACATGGATCTCACAACTTTTTACGGTAGAAGAACTAAGTTGCGAGACTTGTTTTTTTTTTTAAAGTTATGTTTTTGATGGCATCTCATTTCTTTTTGTAGACAAGATAGTCCTACTTTTTTTCCTTTCCGGTACCTTCTATTTCTATCTATTATACATATACAAGTCCACTGATTCATTCACCGCAAATGTAACTTTGTAATTATATATATTTATATGGAATTACAAAGTTATTTATGCAGTTTTTGTATCTAGAAAACTGGACCGAAATTAAAAAATATTTTAGATTTTCTTTAAAGCTAGAAGTGCCTTAGAGTTTTGATGAAACTTTGACTAGTTAAAATTCTTAAACTACTGGTTCAAATTGAATGAAATTTGAAATATACCATGTTTCTAAAATGCCTACTAGGTTACTGAATACTGAATTCAGGCTTCTATTTTTATCCACTACAAAGTTATAGGGGGTCGAAAATGGCCTGAATTGCATCGAGAAAAGTATGGTACTGCCGTGCCACTTTTTTGCTCGACGGGCCCCCCCAGTATTTTAAATATATTAAAAATTAATTGGCCAAGATCAGCGTAATAAAATAAAATGATGTGTAATTTACGTGCACTATCCTCGTTACCACTACTCCCAACAACACTACACTAGGAAAGATACACCATCATAGATATTACGACGTGTTTTGCTTCTAAACGAGGTATACTCGGGTGAAGTAGACTCTGCGCCTGACTATATTAATTATCCTATCAGTATTGTTACATCCCTAGTTTGTGACACGGTTTCGTGAAATAAATTTAGGACCTTCCTTTTACTTGCAACTTTTATGTCGCGTCTGTCAACTACTTGTAAATACAGTAACTACACTGATGATTTTTTTGACTATAATTATGACGCGTGCTAAAAATAACAAACGCAACACGTTGTGTCAGTAGCTAACAATAAACGAAAATTGTAGCATGTAGACTTAATATAGGTAAATTAATTTTAGTTATTATAAATGTATATCTAGAAGCAGGAGCAGATGCAGGAGAGGATTTTAAGAAAATTGCAAATAACATAACAATCGTCAAAACAGAAAGGGTCTTACTGGCTGGCGACTTCAACGCCAGAAGTCCCTGGTGGGGTTGTGATGCGGATGATGGACGGGGAACAGTTATAACTGACTCTCTAGCTCAATTAAATATGCACGTTATAAACTCAGGCAACACTCCAACTTTCAGTGTGATTAGGGGACAGAGGGAATACAAAAGTATAATAGACGTAACCACATGTACAACTAACATTCTTTACAAAGTCAAAAATTAGAGAGTAAATCCAGACTTAGTAACACTGTCTGATCATAGGGCCATAATTTACGAAATTAATGTGAATAAAGTTACAAGAGAAGAAAGTGTAGGAACTCAACAAGAGTTTATAACACATCAAAAGTAAACTGGAAAGACTTCACTAATATATGAAAGTGTAAGATAGAAAATTCCTCAATCCTCAGCAAAGTTTCCGAAGCAACGTCTTCCACAGATATAGAAAATCTTATAGAATACACGCAAAGTATTTTGGAAACCTACGAAGAAACAATACCAAAGTTATCTAAGAAAATACCCATAAAGACATCATGGTGGACAAAAGAACTAGCAGTGAAAAAGAAGAAGATCATCAGAAAACGACGCAGAATAAATTTTGCAAACGGGTATCGAAAGGAGATTGTAGTAGAAGACTACAAAAATGCGAAAGAGGAATATAAGAATTTAATTATAGATAGTATGAACAAAAGCTGAAACGAGTTTTGTACCAAGCAGAATAAAGAAAACTTATGGCAGAGCATATATATGCTCTGCCATAAGTTTTCTATAGAGTGATAAAGAAAAATAGTGGAATTACCGCGGATTTTCTTCTCAAAGACAGTATAACAGATAAAATTTTACCACCGGAGCAATCAGCAAGACTTCTTGCGAACATTTTTTCCAATGGATAATACCAAAACCGACGAAGAAGAGAATTCACAGATAAGAAAGAAAGCAGAAGAAATTAAGGAAAAGATGCAAAGCATGAGAGAGATAGGAAATGTAATTCACAGAAATTTCCATTTCTGTGAATTCTATTTCCATAGAATCAGTTTTCCAAAATATGAGTCCGAAAAAATCACTGGGGCATGACGGTCTAACAGTGGACATTTGTTACAATGCATACAAAGCGTATCCCGAGACCCTCAAAATGATTTACAATAAATGCCTTTTGATAAGCCACTTTCCAAAACTATGAAAAAATGCTGTTATCCGAGTACCGCTCAGGCCCAATAAAGATAACTACATGAACCCTAAATCATTTCGCCCAATTGGTCTACTGACTATATTGGGAAAAGTGTTGGAAAAACTCTTTATAAACAGAATAATGTGGAAACTAGGACATGAGAGCAAATTGAGCTTAAGGCAGTATGGCTTTGTTACTCAGAGAGGCATCGAAGATGCCCTTTATGATGCACTTGAGATCGTAAAACAGGCATTAAAGCAGAAAGAGATCGTCGTTATAATATCAGCTGACATCGAAAGTGCTTTTGACAATGCCTGGTGGCCGGCAATCATCAAAGAACTAGACAAAAAGGAATCAGAGATCGGACAGAACAATTAGTCTAAAAAACTGCAAATACGGAAGTTCTGAAGCAAACAAATAAGGGATGCATACAGGGATCTATATGTGGACCGCTATTAAGGAATGTGTTTTTGGTTTCATTGTTACAAAATACTAACAATGTTAAAGTGCATATACATACGACGCCTATGCAGACGACATAAATTTTATAGCAAGCGGACAGACGGCATCAATTATTGAAGATAAAGTAAATCTAGCTTTAAATACCAAGAAAAATGGGGACACTCGAGAAAAATGAAATTCGCGGCACATAAGACACAAGCAATGTAATAATTTAATGTTTTCATGTGTAATAACAAAGAAGAAAATACGAACAACCAAAATTATTTCTAAATAGTACACAAATCAATTACACGGATAGGTTAACCATTTTAGGACTAACAATAGACCGAAATATCAACTTTGTCAAACATATAGAAAATGTTATGAAAAAAAGCCATAATTTTTTATAAGAAAATATCCCTAACAGCCAGACTACAGGGGGTCTTAACTCAGAAATATTAAGGACCATCTACATATCAGTCATAGAACCTACTGTGCTCTATGCTTCTAGCACGTGGGGATTTACTGCAACAAAAGTGCAAATTAGGAAGAAGCTGGACAAAATGTACGAATGTAGGGTGCATAAAACAACATCATTAATATCATGTGCAACACTAGCAAGAATTATACCACTTGATTTAAAAGTTCTCGAACAAAAAGAGTTATACGAGATAAAGAGAGGGAAACCCATAAGTCACTTACCTGAAAGAACACTAGTAAAACGAACTTATAACAACACAAGATGGCGTCGATAAAATAGATAATAACTGGCCAAAAATCTGCACCGATGGCAGTAAAATATCAGGAAAAGTTGGCGCAGCAGTAACGGGTTGGATAGACGACAAAGAAGTTCACAAGTCAAGAATAAGACTGAAGAGTTATTGCAGTGTGTATCAGGCTGAGCTCTCAGCAATATTTAAAGGTACAAAAATTATGAAATGGAATAAAAAATTTAAACAGGCAAAAATATATTAAACGATTCCAGATCAGCTTTAGATTGTCTTTCAAATCCTAATAAGCTTAATCCCATAGTAGCAGAAATACGAGAAAGCATAAAAGAAATAAGGGAAAAGGGAGGAGAAGTAATAATTTAATGGATTACTGGAGAAAGCACACGAGGGCATAGCCGGAAATGAGAGGACCGACGAACTGACAAATTCGGCAGCAGAAACGCTTAAACAAAGCCCTAGTTATGACTGTTTTCCTCTGTGATTTGCAAAGCTCTTCATCAGTGACAAAACCGTAACGATCTGGCAGAAACGATACAACGCATCGGACACTGGAACTGTCACAAGAAAATTCTTCCCTAGAGTAGAAGGAGCATATAGAGCAATGGAGAAAATAAAAACAAATAATGTAAGGGTGCAAATATTGACAGGCCACGGGGGTTTCATGACTTATTTAAATAGATTTGAGTTAGCACGAAACCCATACGCAATTGTGATGACGAAACTCCGCAAACTGTAGAACACATCCTTATAGATTGACTAAGATTTCAATCAAAACGGTCAATCTGTGAGAGCCTTAGTGAGGGTTTTGTGCTACAAGAAAGTACATTAAGCAAAGCGATTAACGACAATGATGGCCGAACCTACTTTCTTCCATTCGCTGAGCACTGCGTGCTTAGAGTGCTGAAGGAAAATGGCTCCACAATATATAGAAATTGAAAAGTAAGCAAGAGAATTAGTATGAAAGTTAATGTAAGCAAGATAGTATGAAAGCAAAAAGAAAAATAAATTGGAATGAACAGTGAGTGAATACGAATACGAAACATGTAAATTGAGGCAGTTTTAGAAATAATATTAATAATACAGAGCTTAGTATTAAATAAGGGAGTGTAAATTGGCGCGCGACTAATATAGAATAGGAACTAAGTCTTTAATGTGTGTTAAGACTTAGTAATAGCATTTTAAAAAAATACTCAGAGATAAAGGATGCTGTAAAATAAATAACAGCAGATGAACTTAGATATTTAAAAAAATGCCTTAGTTTTGATTGCAACATTTAATAAGTGGTAGAGCCACTCTACATCTATATTATGGTTGTATCACGAATGGGTTGGCACGACCGGGAAAGGATAACACTTTCACAGAATACCAGCGTGAAATAGCAGCTTTATGCTGCAGTATTTCGTATAGTGAGTGTAGAGAACCAATGACCTTTTTTTACTGGAAACGAGGCTTTTCATCTTAGTCTTCAAGAGTGATAACGCATCTGCATTTTTATTCTTAGTCGAAGATCTATATAGATATATATGGGACACTCCAATTACCATAAGGTGGACTGTATGCTCGTTTGTCACCATGGATTTTAGAAACTACCTTCGAAGCTACGAACATTGCGAAGTTATAAATCAAAATTGTAATTCCAAAAGGCAAGTACCTCTAGAAACAGATTGTCCAAGTTAACAACGTTGTGATTGATCTTCATTTTGAGCTGCTTACGCACCACATCACTTAGGTTTTTTATGTCCACTTCACTTTTCAAGGGGAAGGTAGATTTTGCTACTTTCTCAAACTCTTCCAATGTTATGGTCTGTGATAAAACAGTTCTACATTAAACACTTTATACACTTAACACATTTGGGCCACCAGGTTCGCCCTGCGGCAGGGCGGCACGGGCGCAAGACCTTCCTTGCTCCCTAAATAATATCTACCGCTGCCATTAAGAGTTTAAAATTTGGAAATGGGTGACAGAAGTGTATTAAGAGCGGCCTCTTTACCCACTATTTACTTTTTGTCTTTTTTTGTGGTAGCACTGCAGAAAGAACTTCATTTTTACGCGGTAACGCTTTTTAACGTGGTAACTTTTCTTAACGTGGCAACGTTTTTATACGTGATAACGTACTTTAGAAGTGGTAGAGCCACGCTGGAGTTTTATGCACTATATTATAGTAGTTATTATTGCTTAACTAGTTGTTATATAGTTAAATATAGACGTCTATAGGCCAATGTATTCACTTACCATCAGGTGGACTGTGTGCTCGTTTGTTATCCTTATTCTATACTAGTAGATACGTGTGTATAGTGTGCTAGTACGCTAAAAAAAGAAATACATTGTGTTTATTAAAATAGTCACCCAGGCTATAAATTATGGCCTTCCAGTTGCGGCAATGTTCCTGGACATGAGCAAGGCGTTTGATTTCGTGGAAATTGTTCTTATACAAATTAGAAAAATATGGGATAAGAGATAAAGCTAACGACTGGTTGAGAAACTATTTATGTGAGAGACAACAATGTGTGGAAATATCTAAAGTCAATAAAGACAAAAAAGTGTTATACAGAAGCGACAATCCGATAAATGACTTTGGCGTGCCACAAGGCAGTGTATTGGGACCATTCTTATTCCTCGTGTATATTAATGATCTTCCTAATATCACTCGCAATAACACAATCTTGTTTGCTGTTGACACAACCCTTATCGTGAAATGCGAAAATGCAGATACATAAGAAATAGAGCTAAATAAAGCAATCAAAAACATAATACACATAACAATTTACAAATTAATATGGAAAAAACTAAAATGATCCAATTTCAGACATATCAGAGAAAACTATTGAATATTAATGTTAAATATAATGATAAGATCATCGGACAAGTAGCAAGCACTAAATTTCTGGGTATAATGTTGGATCAAAATTGCGACTGGAAAACACATGTCGATTACGTTTGTGACAAACTCGACAGATTTGTCTACGCAATAAAAAGATTACGAATCACGGTATCAACTGATGCTGCTCTATGTGCATATCACGGATATGTTTCGTCGGTACTATCATATGGTCTTTTATTGTGGGGCAATTCAGTAGATGTAATAAAAGTATTTAGAGTACAAAAAAAATGTGTGCGTGATTGCACGCACTCATTTTTTTATGGAGCAGGGTATACGGATAGCTGTAAGCCCTTGTTTAAAAAGTATAAGATCTTGACATTAACATGCTTGTACATAAAAGAAATATGCATATTTGTAAAACAACATCCTGAACACTTTGAAAGGCATATAGATGTAACTGAACGAAATGTAGCTCCTAGAAATAAACATAAATTATACTTACCTCAATGCAGGCTCAAATTGTATGAAAGGAACTCTTACGTAAATGCTATAAAGGTGTATAACAAAATACCCAACGACTTTAAAGAGTTAACTTTAACCATTTTTAAAAAAAAGTTGATACAATGGTTAAAAGAAAAATGTTTTTACGACCTAATTGAATTTATGTCTTTTTGTGGAAAATAAATTCGAAGTCAGTAATATTGATATATATCTAATAATTAATTAATTACAAAAAAAAACTGAAAGTATGGACATTAACAATTAAGAACAA
Organism: Parnassius apollo; assembly: GCA_907164705.1. NCBI lineage: Eukaryota > Metazoa > Arthropoda > Insecta > Lepidoptera > Papilionidae > Parnassius > Parnassius apollo. The sequence continues at coordinate 4,727,127 of CAJQZP010001584.1, forward strand.
TCATTACACAATGTGACATTTTAATTGAATTGAAACAATATTATAAAATCACCAAAACTGTATACTTCAATGTAATTTTTACCGTGTATTTGGTTATAAACATATCTATTTTAATTATTTTATCAAAGTACATTAATGTTAAATATCCAAAAAAAGTTTAGCTCGTTTTATTCAGTCAATTATTTTATATAATTATTTTAAAAATAAAATCACCACGCGCAGACGACGTCCGAACGTCCGATTCAGTACGCTCCGGGTAATCCCAACGATAGGATGTATTACTTTTTCTCACCGAAACCGCACGATCGCGTTGATACACCGATAGGGCTATACTACACTATACTATAACTAGCTACCTATAGCATCATCGAGCATTTTAAACGATTGAGACTTTTATAAGCGATATTTTTGGTAGTAAGTAATTTTGAAATATGTTTATGGTAGTGGTAATATTTAAATATTAAATGATGAAATGGTGGCAAATTTACATTTCATACATATTTTTTTAGAAATGGCTAATAAACGTAAGCAATTCGGATCTAGTAAAAATACAAAATCGTTGGCTTTCACCCTTGGTTCCGTGGCGGAGTGACTTGGTAACGAGTTGTAGCGCTGAGCGCCGCGGGTTCGAATCCCACACGGAACAAAAATTTGTATCTACAAATAATTGTTCCGGGTCTGGATGTTTGTTCTTGTGAAATTAATGTATTTAAACTAGGTATGGGCCGAATATTCGTTTCATATTCGGTATTCGGCATATTCGGCATTTTTACCGAATATTCGTATTCGGTCGAATATTCGGCTAAATCACCGAACATTCGTTAAAGTGCTACTCAAGGTGTCCACTGTATTGAAATGTACGAATTGAGTAATGCCATGTCTTTCATAATTTTACTTTTGAAAGTATATTTTATTTATGGGTTAAATCTACTTGTATAGCGTTATGTTTTTAGGCACTATAGATTTATTTCCAATTATAGCAAATATAACGCTTGATAAAATGTTTAAGAATCAAACAAAGAAATATTACATTACATTAGCACATTTCACTTTATTTTGGTCATCAGTCTCTCTAAAATATGTCCAAATAGTAGATCTCCTGCCACTCATTATTATCATAAAATTATCAATTTCTCTAAGAACAACACAACGAAATAGTTATTTCTTGCAAAAATAGTCAAAACATAAGCACGTGCCGACTATTTGCACAGTACTAGTTGATGCAATAACATGTCAGGTGTGGCCGGGAAGCGAGGGACAGGGTCCGACGCTAATCCCGCGCGCTATGTGGTAACAAGTTTCGACATAAATTGGTTAGGTACTGAGATGATCCTGCCGAATAATGTTCGGCCGAATATTCGGTTCGGTAAATTTTTTTACCGAACGTTCGGCCGAATAAAATAAGAATTCGAGTAAAATCCATATTTGGCCCATCTCTAATTTAAACTTCCCCCACGATGTGCTTAGGAAAAATTCCTAGTGTGGAGATAACGTTATGATTAAACAGACATAAAAAAGCTACGAGCCGTGCTTGAGTTGAGCTCAAGCTCTTGTCAGTCGGCTCTTGATACAAGAGCGAAGTGCTCGCCGTAAACGCGAGCAATCCGGGTTCGATCCCCGCCAACACTAATGAAATTGTTAGTTTGATGAATTATGTTTACATTATAAAACAGAGTAAAAGTTTATCAAATGATATATATTTTATATAATACATATTTTTCAATTAGAACATATATACTCAATAGGGTGAAAATGTAAAGCCGACTTAAATTTAATAATTGAAACCAAAAGCATATTTTATAATTTTTTTAGTTCCAACAGTATCAAAATGATTCGTGCAACTATAGGTACATAGATTACTGTATATATGCTAGAGATAAAGACAACTAACCTCGCGCTCGCCCTAACACGCACACAGAGATAACATTGTAGTATGCGTCAATATTACGCCGTTCCAAAGCGATCGCGTAGATTTCGACTTGGACATATTTGAATATACTGCTGTGTTTCGTATGGTGAGTGTAAAGATTCGGGGACCCTTTTTACTGAAAACGAGGAATTCCATCTTATTCCTCAGAGGTGACAACGCATCTACGTTTTAATTTTAATCGAGAGTAAATGTAGAGTTCTATGGGCCACAGCATCCCCTTACCATCAGGTGGACTGTGTGCTCGATTGACACCCTTATTCTATACAAAAAACAGAAAAAATTTAAATTGTAATTCTGAGAAAAGGTAACTTTAAAAATCTAAAAAGTATGGAATAAATTTCACATAATAGCTTCTGAAGCTAGTGCTAGTATTTTTTTTATAGAATAAAGGTGATGAACGAGTACACAGTCCACTTGGTGCCACCATCAAGGCACATCTACATTTATCCTCGATTACGAATCAAAATGCAGATACGTTGTCACCCCTGAGGACTAAGATGGAATGCCACGTTTTCAGTAAAAAAGTGTCTGGATCTCTACACTTACTATACGAAACACAGCAGTATCAAGCTTCTATTATACGCTGGTATTCTGCGAGAGCGTGGTCCTTCCCCAGTCGAGCCAACCTATTCGTGCTACAACCATAAATATATATATATATATATACAATATATATATATATATATATATATGCAGCGTCTCTCTACCACGTATAACTGTCTTTTGCTGACTACGAGTACACTAACCTGTCCGTGCGAGCCTGTGGAGGTCCGCCTTGAGTGCGTCGTAGTGCCTCTGTGCGCCCAGTGCACGTTCTCGATGAGCGCGGCATGCAGCGTGCCGCAGATCAGCCGCAGCTGCGGCTCGTCTTACTAACTATATTTCTACGTACCTCACCATCCCGTGCGTGCCTGTACAGGTCCGCTTTGAGTGCGTGGTACGCCTCCCTGTGCGCCCAGTACACGTCCTCGCTGAGCGCGGCCAGCAGCGTGCCGCAGAACAACCGCAGCTGCGGCTCGTCGAGAGCGCGCCGCGCACCCGCACACACGTTGTACGCCCACTCCGCGCGCACGCCCGCTGCCGCGTACCTGCCCACCGCTGGCCTCACTCATTCACTCACATCGATCGGAAGGTACACAGAAGACTGCGAATCACCACTGGCCTTACACACCTCACCCATTCACACCGACTGAAAATTGCGAGGCACTACATCTACATGCTTATGTGCGCTGGGTTGGTTTTGTATCGTGCGGTACGAGTTCGATTGCGATTTTGGCCTCAATCCACGTATAATGAAGTCTTAACAGGGTTTTACGTGGAAATACCTTTTTAGTTTTCAAATAAATGATTTATTTAAAGTTTTGAGGCATGTCGACCAGAGATCGTAAGTAATCGATTTTTCGAACACACATAGAATCGATTTAATAACTCGTTGAGTTGGAATTGCCAACCATATCCATGTATCCAAGGCAATCTCTAATTACTCTTAATACTCTATGAGAATCTCTATGAGAGGCCTACGTTCAGCGTTGGACTTTTGATTGGCTGTAATGAATTAATGGATGAACGTATTTGACGACGTCGTGGCGCATTGGCTTAGTCTTGTGTTTTTTTATAGAATATGAGTGACAAACGAGCACACAGTCCACCTGATGGTAAGTAGATGCTTTGGCCCATAGACATCTACATTTATCCTCAATTAAAAATCAAAATGCAGATGCATTGTCACCCCTGAGGATTGAGATGGAATGCCTCTTTTACAGTAAAAAGGTTCTCCGGTTCTCCACACTCACTACACGAAACACAGCAGCGTTAAGCTGCTATTTTACGCTGGTATTACCCCGGTCAACCAGCCGCCACCAGCCAGCCGACTCATTCGTGCTACAAATATAGCTGCAGCGTAGCTCCACCACGCATAGGTGATGGCATCCTTTTATGACCTACAAATAATTGTTTCGGGTCTGAAGTTTGTCCTTGTGCATTTTATATATGTAAACTGCCTCCATGAAACAGGCAAAAATCCTGGTGTGGGGGTAACATTTTTTAAAATACAGAGAGAAATTATGTAATTATCAAAAAATATTTTTTCAAGTTTTGAGACATCTCGATCGAAGACCGTAAGTAAACGGTTTTTCGAAACATGTGACCGATTCATTGAATTGATCTAAGAACTCGTAGTATTGGAATTGCCCACCATATCCCTACTATGAGGCAACGAAAACGAAATTTGAAACGCCTACAACGAAATTTGAAAAACAAAAATAAAAAACTTTTTTTAAACCTACAGCAGAAGACTTTTGATAGTATATAATTATTAATGAATGGCTGAATGAATTTTGTCTAATATAATTTCATTGTGATACAAGTATCTCTTGTTCTATCTATTTATATACGAGTAGCTCTTGTACCGTGATTTTAGCTAACTTCCGATATTATCGCTTTTTGTATACACTATGAGTGATAAATAAGCACAAAGTCCACTTGAAGGTAAGTTGATGCCGTGTCCCATAGAAATCTTCATCTACCCTTGTTTAAGAATCAAAATGCAAATGCGTTGTTACCCCTGTCGATTAAGATGGAATGCCACGTTTCCAGTAAAAACTGTGTTCGGATTTCTCACTCACCATACGAAACAAATTCTTCTTTCATCTGATTGATTCACGCTGGTATTATGTGAGAACGTGGTCCTATCAAGCTAACCCATTCGTGCTGCAATAGCTCAACCACGTAATGATGCTTAAACGTTCTAACATACACAGTTTGGTGAAACAAGTAAGTAAAAAAACGTAAGGTATACCAGCAGTATTGCTTAGACGATAAAATTCTAACATAACCTCCTTGCCTTCCCCAGAGTTGCTCATCCATCCACAAGAAAACATCCTGCTTTCTTTATCAAAGAAATTAAAATAATAATTCTAATATATTAATTTATATTTGGCAGCAACCCGTCGCAATACGTCACCTCTCTTCAAAGTACTGCGTGACGTAGTCCTGCATGGGCCCGATCGACGTCGATATCGGAGGCCGTGGAGGCACTAGGAACGTTCGATTTATCTGCACAGTCTGAAATCGCTACGATAAATCGTTACGTATGTAGCAGGCATAACATGTCAATTCACACGTATAAAGTCAACACGAGATGTGTTTTGACGTTACAATCGTTTCCAAATTTCGCATGCAAATTATTTAGAAAATGCCAAATTGCACCCTATTTACAAATAAATATGTATTAAAATTTAATGATGATCTTGAACATTAATCAAAAGTCTAAAGGCGGAAACATATTTACGTGTCGTGATACTTACTGTCGTGACGGTGAGTGTGCACACTAACGTGTCGTGTCGTGGCGTGCTCTGGCGTTATTTTTGAACAGTACTTAACGAACCTTTACGGCGTTCAAACATACATAATGTTTTCTTCTGATTCGGATAGTGATTTTGATGAAGACCTTCAATTTCTCTTAGCAACGAAACTTTATGAGCGCAAAAAAAAGAAAAGAAGATACTGGGTTCACCCTATAAACAGAAGGAGACTAGACAAAGGTGAATTTCATCGTCTTGTTAAAGAATTAGAGAGTGACGAAGAGAAATTTCATCAGTACTTTAGAATGAACAAAACACAATTATGAGGAAGTCCGTTCGTTGATTGAAGGAGACATAAAAAAGTACATACTAAATTTCGCGAACCCATAGGTACTAAAGAAAGACTTGCGTTATGTTTAAGGTAAGTTGTATTGCTTTAAAAGAATAAAATTTACCATGCTGTTGTATGAACTAGGTTTAACAATCATTTATCATGAAACTAGCATTATTATGAAATCAACATTTAAGTAATCACACTCTGCTGTCTTATTTATTACTTTAACAATCATTGTTTTATCATTAAATCATTAGTTCAACCATCATTTTCAAGTACACCATCATCCAAATTTATATTGTCATAGTATGCCCAAGTCATCTGATGATGACTGGATATATGTGGGTGACTGAGCGTGTGTAGTTGACTGGTTGTATGTTGGTGATTGAACGTCTGCAGTAGTTTGGATGTATGTTGAGGACTGATGTTGCGGACTTGATTGGATGTATGTTGAGGACTGATGTTGCGGACTTGATTGGATGTATGTTGAGGACTGATGTTGCGGACTTGATTGGATGTATGTTGAGGACTGATGTTATAGAGTTGATTGAATGAATCTTTGAGTTGTTATTTTTATAGGCGTTCTTAAAATCTTGTTTCTGTGTTCCAATTGCCGTATTACTGCTTGGGAAATAGCGGTGTGCAAGACTAACTTTATTTTTGTTTGTTCTAGTTTTGACAGCGCTTTTACTTCTTTGCTCATACTAAGGAAGAATAAATCAGTTTCGTCCATGTCTTGTCTAACATTTTGTTTCTGACGTCTTAAATCTTGGGACGATTTCATTAAATCGTACAACTCTTGTAGTTCGGATTCGCGATTAGTTTTTCAACGTGACGAACTGGATTGAGATTGACTTCGAGCAGTACTTGGACTTGCTGAAAAACTTTCGTCGAGAGAGTCCTCTGTAGGTGGTGATTCCGGTGTAGGCATCACATTTGTTTTTGTGTTCCTACATTCCATATAAGGAAGAAGAAAACCCATGCTTTCTTCATGTTTCCATGGCACTAACGCTGCAGCAGCCTGTCTACTCTTCTTGTTTGTCTTGTCTTCAAAGCGCTAGCGAAAGCATTCCTTAGTTTCGCCCAGTCATCCTTGCATTTATTTACTGTAACAAAAAATAATAATTGTTTATTTCTTTTCAGATTTTTAGCTACTAGACACACTTTTCGATCGTTGGCGTTCAACTATCGCATGGGACTTTCGACTGTGAGAGTTATAGTAGAAGAAGTGTGCCAAAGTGTGAAGTATGTGAAGCCATTTGGAAAAAAATGGCACCTATTGTAATGCCTACACTTTCAGAACAAATGTGGAAGGAGATTGCAAATAACTTTAAACAATTTTGGCATTTTCCAAATTGTATTGGAGCATTGGATGGGAAACACGTTAACATAATTTGTCCAATAAACGCAGGTTCTACTTTCTATAACTATAAAGGAGAACATTCCATAGTTTTACTTGCATTAGTTGACGCTCAATACAAATTCATCATGATTGACGTAGGTGCGTATGGCCGAAACAGTGACGGTGGCATATACGACAAATCTTTGATGGGAAGATTATTTGAGCAGAAAGCATTAAATGTGCCACAGGATGAACCACTGAGTCAAAACTCGCAACCTATGCCATACACTATTGTTGCTGATGCAGCATTCACGTTGAAACCATATTTGTTAAAACCTTATCACAAAGACAAGCTAGCTAACAATGATGCAAATAAAATATTTAATTATCGCATATCACGTGCGCGCCGGTGTGTAGAAAACGCGTTTGGTATTTTACGGGCTCGATTTCGAGTATTTCATGGACCTATGCAAGTCCAGCCGGACATGGTAGACAAGATTGTGCTAGCTGCTTGTTGCCTTCATAATTTTTTAAGAACACAAACATCGCTAAGCACAGATAAACCTGAAATTTTTTTTATGGATTCTATTGACCATAACAGCAACATCGATTGTCTGCTTAATATTGAATCTTTACCAAGAAACCCATCACAAAACGCTGTTTATGTCAGAGAGAAACATAAAGAATATTTTATTAGTCAAGAAGGGAGAGTACCATGGCAAATAGAAATGATTCGCCGGGGTAGACAAAATTCTTAATAGTAGATTGTTGCATCGAGCGTAAAGTGAGTTTCAGTGGGAGGGGGTCGAAAATTATGTTAGATTTTAGCTACGACGCAGCGTTTTCGAGATATTCTCCTTTTTATTCATTCTTGAAAATTCTGGCTCCATACAAAATCAGTTGAAATTTTGTTAAGCCCTGCACACCCTTTGCTACACTCCCACAAAAAACAGTGCATTAATGAAAAACTAAGTAAAAAAAAAAAGCAAAAAAAAATACGTACTTTGTGATCGGTTTTGTAGTGAATAATGATAACATTACTACGTAGTTGATAGAAAACAGTTTGATAGAAAAATTGTTTTTTTGTATAATTATTAATTTATCCCTTTTCAAATAAATAATAAAGTGAAATACTATTTTATTGTCTTACCTGGTTCTTTCAAAATTTCAGCAATTTCTTCCCAATCAGCATTTCCCATCAATTGATCCTTGTACTCTTTACACTTTTCGTTGACGTACAAGTTCAAAAGTCATTTTGCTGCAAATATAATTATTAAAAAGTGTCCGCTAGATGTTCGCACCACGAGCCCCGCACCGGTATAGAAACACACTTGCCTGTTGTTCACGTCGCGTCATAACCCCCACCACCGCTCTGGCGCAATCGGTGGTGAGCAGTCGGCGCCACGACAGAACGTGTTGTGACGCGACACGACATGCAAATATGTCCCTAACCATATTAAATGTGTGAAACCGATATGCTTCTGGCGCGCCACGACACGTAAATATGTTGCCGCCTTAAAATGTGTAAATTTACTCAGTCTGTCAACACAGCGAATCGGGTTTGGCGACGCAAATCCTCGTATAAAATAAAGTTGACAGCCATTCTTATGTGTATTATAGTATTCTATGGTTCAGCTTATTCGCGTTAAAAAATAATGTTGTCCATTCCGCTCGCATTACTCAGTTGCGCCCGACAACGCTACTATGCTTGCCTTGATGCGGTGACTAGTTGTACAGATTATTTACCATAATAAGAGTTAATAATCTTGTTTAACAACTTTTAATTAAACTGTTGTTCTGCATATAGACATAAAAAAGATAAAAGAACTACCAACAATAATGAAAAGCATAGATGGCCAGCTTTCTGGCTTTTGCGCTTGCAATTTTTTTTTATAAATTCGGAATGATTTAACTTCTGGGCAATAGAATTTATATGGAAAAGATTCCAAGTTATGACAGTCTTTCCTGACACATAGTAGAAACGTAGGTAAAATTTTAAATGTACTAAAACTGTAAAACGCTTGTAAGCAACAAAATACTCGTGCTTTGACTTCCTAATTAGCGTCAACAAAACGGAATGTTAGTGTTAAGAGTAAGTTGAATGTCGTCTACAATGTCCTGTGGGACAATGCAGGTATCGGGCCTCGGGGAGACCCCCATTGCCCGGGTGTCCTCATATCCCATTACTATGGGACAGTCCTTTAGCCTATTTTAGGCTCGATAGCATAACACGGGTTTTTTCCGTGGTGACAGTAAATTGTTTTTCCGTAGTTATCCAACTACGGAAAAAGGTGGTTATTTGGTAAGTCTGAGTTGGCCTTTCTGCGGCATTGTGGGTTGTTACTCAACTCTCTAATCACATATAGAGAGGAGTTCTCTTGAAAGAGGTCGCCCGTCCGGTGGCCGGGTGTGTAACGGCGCAAAGCCGTTAAGGTGTTCGTGTGGCCGTTATCGGCACGGTCGAACATGCCGCGCGCTAACCGGGCCACGAAGTCGGTGATGTTCTCGATCTTCAAGTCGGCCGCTATCACGTCGTTCCGGACGTAGCGACCTGCTCCGACGATCGTCCTTAATGTCAGATTCTGCTGGGCCTGCAGTCGCCGCCTCAGAGGGTCGCTCAGAAGTGCGTACCAGGCCGGTGCAGCGTAGGTGATGATGGTCCGGATATACATCTTGTATATCCGGAGCTTGGTTCGTATGGGCAGCTTGGATGCCAGGACCGGCAAGAGCGTCGCCCGCGCACATCGGGCCCGGCGGACGACGAAGTCGACGTGCGCGGTCATGCGCAGCGTCCTGTCGATCCTGCACCCAAGGTAGGTTACAGCCTTCTGATACGCAATCTTCTGGCCGTTGAGGGTCAGCGGAGGTGGAAACTTCCTGAGACGGCGAGTGAGCAGAGCGGTCGTCTTACCAACATTGACGACCATCCTCCACTCATCCAGCCATGGTGGCAGCAGGTCCAGCAGACGCTGCATCTTGGCAGTGGCTATGTGGGCTCTTCTGGACGAGGTGAAATAGGCGCTATCGTCCGCGAATAGCGCCAGCTCAACGTCGTCCTCCCACTCTTGAAGCCTGCCTGCCAGTGTAGGTATATCATTGGTGTAAGCCGCGTACAGGACTGGCGACAAACAGCTGCCCTGTGGGACGCCGGCTTTAATGGTTCTCGTTGCGGTTTCGGCGTCTTCTACGCAGACGTAGAACTTCCTGTCTTCCAGGAAAGACGCTATTAACCGCAATATAGCAAGAGGGACACTGGTCTGTTCTTTCAGTTTATATAATAATCCTGCGTGCCACACCCGGTCGAACGCCTTCTCGATATCGAGAAAGACGCCCAACGATATGCGGCCACGATTGTACTCTGCCGCAAGCAGGTGCAGCACTCTAGTCAGCTGTGTGACTATGGAGTGACCCCTCCTGAATCCGTGCTGCTCCGCCCGAAGTTGGATGCACGGACGGAGACGTCTTAGCAGCAATTTTTCAAACAGTTTAGCTATATGTGGTAATAGCGTGATCGGCCTGTAGTTGGCAGCTCTACGCCTGTCCTTCCCGGGTTTCGGTAAGACGATGACTTTGCCTTTTTTCCAGTCCTCCGGGAAGTGGGATGTCCGCAGTATCCCATTGTAGAGTCGACCAAGCTCTACTATGACTCTATTGGGCAGCTGTCGGAGTGCAGCGTTGGTAATCCCGTCGTGCCCCGGCGCCTTCCTCGGTTGCAGGCAGGTTTACTGTCCTCCGCAATTCTGCGGGGGAGATGAACCAGTCTCCTGCAAGAGGCGGCGCGGGCGACGACAGGAACTCCTGTACGCGACTTTCCTTCCGGGCATGAAGCTCCATAAACTCCGCACTTGCTGTATTCGGCATAAATTGCTCCTCGAAGTGCTCGACTAGGATATCCGCTCTGCCCTTGGCATCGTAGCATCGTTTGCCCGTATTATCAGTCAGCGGGCAAACGGGAGGTTTGGATTTGGTCAACTGCCGGTTCAGTTTGTAGAGCGACGCATCATGCTCTTCCGCCTTCTGGATGCGCCGATCCCAGGCCTCTCCTCTGAAGGCCTGAACTGCAACCGACAGTTCCTCCGATAAGGTGTTCAGCTGTGTCTTAATTCTGGGACAGCGAGTACGCGCCCAGAGCTTTCTCAGCGCCCTTTTGCGCTTGATCTGCACGCATATCTCACGCGGCAGATCGTCTCGCCTTGCTGTAATCGGGACGACCGTAGAAGCCGCGTGGAGGGCTTCCTTGATGTTGTTGGTAATTCTGGTGGCAGCGGCCTCTACGTCGTCCGCTGTGCTTATAGGATGGTGTGCTGGAGGTCTCTGCTGAAGGTGTTGACAGTAGAGCCTCCAGTCGACACGGGTTTTAAAAGCTCTAGGCGGCGTAGTCACTGCCTTTAGGCCAAGGGTTATCAGTAACGGGAGGTGCTGTGAAGGAAGGTCGTACAGCACTTCTACCACTATCGGATAGTTGACGTTCCTAGTGAGCACGATGTCTAATACATCCGGATGCCTCCGTGGGTCAGTAGGAACGTGAGTTGGTTCCTCGGGACCTAGAACGTCGTACTGGTTCTTTTCTGCGTCTTCGTATAGCTCAAAACCCGGCGGGGTGATCACTCTGGACCCCCACGCCGGGTGTTTGGCGTTCAGGTCCCCGGCGATGATTGTAGGTGTATCGCCTTCCATCACCGTCCGGATGTCTAAGGAGCAGAATGGAGTCCCTGGCGGGCGGTATGCTGCATATATCCTTAGTTCCTCGCCCGCCGCCTCCATTCTTATGCCGATTGAGCGCATTGTCTGGTAGGATGGTAGTTCCAGCTCTTGGTGGACGATGTCCCTCCTCACTAGAACCGCCGTCCCTCTGTAGGCGGCCCCTTGAGAAGTGACCTCGTCCCTTCTGTAGATATGGAAGTTTGGCAGCTTTATTTGCGTCTTTGGATTCAATATTGTTTCGCCCAGCAGTATGATATGTATGTCCTGTTGCTGGGCGACAGTGCGGAGTTCATGTAGCTTCTGCCGTATACCGTCGGGTTCCAGTACATTAGGCGCAGGTTATTCTCCTCCATAGTGCCTGGCCAGGAGGTTTGCCAGCGCCTTCATGATCGCTGTTACGGGGTCAGTCCCGGCTCTTATATCGGCCAGGACTTGCGTGCCGACCTCGATGGCAATGCCAACTAAGCGCTGGATTGCATCAGCTGTTTCGAGGCCGGCAGTCGGTGGTCTCCTATATGAAGGCGTTGGCACTGGTCTCGGGCGTTGATCATCTTTCTGCGTATGCTTCTTCTGGGTAGAGCGCGCTCTATGCACAGAGCGGGCTCTGTCTTCGGGTAGAGCCCTTTCTTGCACTCTACCCACGCCCTTTTTGATGGTCTCTTTCGTAACCTGCGCCTGTGAGGCTGCTGGTCCTGGTGTCGGGGTAGAGGTAACAGCCCGAGGAGGCTGCGATTTCCTCCTGCTACTCCCCCGCCTCCTCTTTTTAGAGGGTTGCCTCTCCGTGGCAGGGTTGGCGGGGGGTTGCAGAGTCGCCCCGGTGGTTGCCCTTACTTCAGCGGGTTCCACCGTTTCCTTGTCTGATGATGCTGGTGGGGGGGGGGCTGATTGTCTGCCCTTCCCCGTAATGGTTGCCCACCCGTCTTTCTGAACGGTAACTGCTTTAGGGCGACTCTGGGGGATCCTTTTCGGGTCCTCCGGGAGTAGCCCCGGTAAGGTAATCCCCTGTCTTCGAGCAGTCCTCCTCAGGACTGGACAGCGACGGTCGTTGGCTGTATGGTTCTTGCCACAATTGGCACATGTGGGTTCCTCTTCCCTACCCCGAGGGCAAAGGCTCGCTATATGCTCCCCGGCGCAGCGCACGCACGTCACCGGCCTGAAGCAGTTAGCTGAGGCGTGTCCGAAGGCCTGGCAGCGGTGGCATTGAGCCGGTCCTGCTTTCCTTTGCCAGGCCTCTATAACTACTCCCCTCATGAAGAGTAGTTCGTCTATGTTATATAGTTCTTTAAGCTGCTCCAGGCTTAGGTGGTCAAACTGGGCGAAGTAGACGCATCCAGGTCTGCCTCTTCGCGGTGGAATAGCCTTCACATATTTGACCGGGAAGCCCTTTGCCTTAATGGCCTCCTCTATGGTACTGGTATCGGTCCCCATTGGTAGGCCCCGGATGCCCACTTTGGTGGGCTTGTCTTCATCCGGGGTATAGCAGTACCACGACATGTTAGGTGTTGCCTTGGAAAGTTCAACCATATAACGTTGAACAGTCCTAAATTCAGTGGCGCTCTGTGGTGTAAATCGAACTCCCTTCCCGAACGGACGGGCATTCAATGGGTGGCCCAACATTCTATTGAGCTCCTTGAAATGCCTCGTCCAATCCGGGAGGCATTCAGCCACTATGGGCGGATATCTCGTTTTCTCCTCCTGGTCGGCAGGCTTGTCAGAAGTCGCTGCCGCCGGTTTTGGTCGGGTCGTGGTACTGCTGGCGCAGCTACCATATGGGCGTAGCTAGTAGATGGCCGTTGGCCATCATCCAGCGGACGCCCGGACGGATTTTCGGTTGTCTTCCTAGGCGACATGGACGGCGAGTGTCCAGCCGATGTATTCGGGGCTAAGGTCGCATATGTTGTGGCACTCCAACCGTACGACCCTTCTCCTCCCTGCTCTAGATCCACAGCTTCCATGCTGGAGTGATGTTCCTCTGATCTAGGGGGGAGTGGGTTTAGTCGGCGATGGCGACTTCGGTTGTGATCTCCTTATTGGTCGTTGGTCTTGTTCCTCCTCGGATTAGTCGTAATCCGAGGAGTTGGAGGATCCTAGGCATTGTCTCTTCTCCTGCAATGATGCTGCAGTCTCAGGCGGAGTGTGCCTTCTCCACGACTTCTTAGTCCGCTGTTGTTGGGGAACCGGTTCCAGCCCAGTCGTACCTTTAGGTACGATGGGCGAGAGCGCGGTCCTCTGTGCGGGTCCTTTTCCTGGAGATAGGGGGTTTCCTAGTCGGGATCTGCGAGTAGGAAGACACTACTCGAGTCCTTTCCGGATAGAAGATGTCCCGGTATGCTATCGGTCGATCCAGAATGCTTGTTCGGTCCGGTGGTTTTCTGGTTCTCGGTGGTGGCTCCCCCTTATCATTGTCCTTATCGGACATGGTGAACCTACCTAAGAGTCAGTAGTCTAACTAACGGCCCTGTCTATATCCAGCCGATCGGCTGTAATGCGCGACGCGGATGGAGGTTGCAACTAGATTGGCGTAGTCACTTGGGGCACTGCCTACCCCTTTTGTCAACAAAAGGGTTGGGGGAAGTGCGACGGCGGCACTTTATTACGCGACTAGGCACAGGATGCACGAAGCGCATAAAGTGCCAAGAATCACCTAGGGGCCGGTGACCTCGACGCCTCACGGAATCACGGGACTCAACGATCGGCGGAGTTTGTCGAACCGGCGGTTATTTGCAGCCACTGCTAAGTACGAAATAATGCACACCTAGGAGATCCTTAAGAGTAAGTGAATTGGTGTTGGTGACCGGTGCCCGGTTGTAGCGTTTTGGTTGATTTAGGCGACCCCCCCCCCGCGCCCGGTGCGTTCGCACCGCTTGCACCGCTCACACCGCCCTAGGGCCGCCACTGTATGAGTGCTTTACAGCACCCATGGTCACGGGCATAGATTACTGTATAATATATACTTGGTCACGAGAGGGACTGAGATGATTAACGTCCCAATGTTATAGCCTGGTTACCTTCAGTTTTTGAATATTAATTTTTGGTCCTATATAAGCAACAAAAATATAAAAAATAATATTCAAAAATTGAAGGAAAATTTAAGAAATCACTTTGCTACGCCGGAAAATAAGAAACTGTTAATGCAATTTTGAGTGCTTACGTTCTCAGTGGTAAAGGAAAATATCGAAAGGAAACTTGACTGAGAAATTAAAACAAATATTTAAGTATAAGACATGTGAAATTCATTTTAGTCACGCATTGATTCAGCGCGGCTGAAACTTCCTTGCCTTAAAACCCTCTTAGAAATGAGGAGAGGCCCGTGCCCAGTAGTGGGATGTATATAGACTGTAACTTTTCTTTATTTTTACCTATCTCGACCTCCAGCAATGAAGTCAGCGCAGATTTCCCATTGCGGCCGCGGAGTGCCAGCCCTCTCCAACTCTCTGCATCTCTCCTTAATCTCGGACAATTCTTCTTGTAAACTTTTCTTTTGTGCTGCAATTATTACTGTTAATTGCAAAATGTCCACAATGTTAACGGGTTTAAAACAAATATCTTGCTTTCTTATCTGGGAATGAAAGGTTCTCGATAGGAAGTAAGAGAAGAAGTTAATGGATACAGATGACTCAGGGCTTTGCTTTGTGACATCGCTTGAGGGACTTGAGGGCTTTCGTTCAGTAGTAGCCTCATAATGATGATGATTTTGTTATAAAGATATTAATAGTTACTTTGCAACCATCCGTTAAATTAAATTAAATGATGTGTCTTCCCTAGTTTGAAGAGCACCTCCCGCCCTCCCTCAATTGCGTGCACTAATCTCGTCACCACCAATCCCAGCACCACTTCAAACTAGGGTAAGTTCTTCAATCTAGGGACTTCAAACACATCATTTTATTTAATTTAGCGGATGGTTGCAAAGTAACTATTAATATTGAATAAAACTATTATTTACGGATTTTATCGCGTTTAATTACAACTGTAATAACTCTAATAAATCACGGGGGGGACGACGAAAACGACGAAACGTCGGGATAGTAAAAAAAAATTAAAGTTGTAATTAAACGCGATAAAATCCGTAAATAATAGTTTTATTCAATGTGTAGTGTTCGCGTAAATTTAAGAAATCATTAACTATTAATATCTTCATTATAATGGATTTCCGCAAAGTAACGGCTGATTCTATCGATCATTTTGTTTTTCTTCTTCATCAAACAAAAAAACCACAGCTGGACATGGGCCTCTCTTATATTAGAAAATCGACCACGCTTGAGATTTATGATACACAGTATAACACGCCTCGCACCTTTGACACCGATCCTTGTCGCCGATCTGGCTATTTTAAGTTTGACGTTAACTAGATAGTTTTACTGCAACCTATCCGATGCCTGAGCATACGAAAGATCTAATATCTATTATAATTCTCTAATATCTTAGCGGTCAGCCGCCGTAGAGTCTACATTACCTGAAGATGCCTCGTGTAGAGGCGAAACACGTGTCGTATTATCGTTGATGGTGTGTCTTGCCTGCACTAGTGGTGTTGGGAGTAGTGGTGCTGGGAGTAGTGGTGACGGAGTTAGTGCATGCAATTGAGGGAGAGCGGGAGGTGCTCTTCAATCCAGGTAAGACACATCATTGTAGGTATTTGTTTAGCGGAAGGTTGCGAAAAAATTTATATTTTTATTTTTTATTATAATGGATTTCCGCAAAGTAACGCCTGATTCTATCAATTATCTGATATCTCTCCAATATATAATGCTCTAGTCGCTTATTACAACACCCACGGGACGAAATCTAGTTATAGGTTTACTTTTGGTGCCATTACACTGCAAGACTTCTGACGAAATCTAGTTATAGGTTTACTTTCGACACCATTACACTGCAAGACTTCTGATGAAATCCAGTTATAGGTTTACTTTCGACGCTGCAAAGATTTCTATGTATACTACAAGAAAGGCAATTCAAAACAAAAATCGCGCCACAGCAGTGTAACGCACGGGTGGGTAGCTGACACGGTAAATATGCCACGCAGTTGTATTTTCATTTACAGTTCCTGTTTTAGGCCAATACGAAATAAAGTTATATACTTATCTGAAATAAACTTCAAATCACGTTGTCGAAGTGCGCATATAAACAATGACAGCGTTTTCTTAGTCATATTAAACAAAATCAGCGTTAGATTGTCGTAAACAATACTCGCAGTTTACAAAACAAAGACCTATGGTCTTCTCACCCGCTCGTAGTTGACTAAAGAAGTTGCGAAGAATTGACCTTTAAAGTGCATGTATTATTACCGTAGTGCTCGTCTCGTAGTATACATAGAATTCTTTGTTACACGTCATACATGACGGATATATAACCAACCTACAACACGCCTGTAACAATTCTCTAGTGCCTCGTACTCTGTTTTAAGGGTGTCAAGCTTCTTGTTGAGCTCGTTGTGCTTGTTCTCCAAGACATCGTACTCCCGTCGCGGGACAGTGTCAGAATAATCATCGATCATTTTCTTCAGCTTGCTCTGTGTTGCTGACAGTTGTTCTCTGGACATTGTGAGAAGTAAGGTGATATAACAACTGTGATATGACGATATGATTTTATGTTTTTATGGTATGTGGCGATACATTTATAAAAGGAAAGAAACGGAAGTGTTTATTATAGAGCGAAAATATGTAAATAACACGGAAAGTATGTGAGTTTTGGCCGCCTTGCTTATTATTTCTCTTGAAGTGTTTTTTTATTAGATAGGTGTGACAAACGAGCACACAGTTCACCAGACGGTAAGTAGTTGCTGTGGCCCATAGACATCCACATCTATTCTCGATTGCGAATCAAAATGCAGATGCATTGTCACCCGTGAGGACATGCCTCGTGTCCAGTAAAAAGGGGTCCCGGTTCTTTACACTCACCATATGAAACACAGCAGCGTTAAGCTGCTATTTTACGCCGGTATTCTGAGAGTGCGTGGTTCTACCCTGGTCGAGCCGAACCATTCGTGCTACAACTATACCAATTATATAGCTACAGCATGGCTCTACCAAGTAAAATCTATGCATATAAATAAAATTGAAGTGTATATATGTAATATTGAAATAACTGGCTTCTTTTTATAGCTCAGGGGATTACTTGCATGTAATATGAAAACTTTGAAGATTTTTTGATACTCGTTGTATCCATTCTTTATTCGAACGGATTGTATATACTTTTTTTTTCATAGAATTAGCGTGACAAACGAGCACACAGTCCACCTGATAGTAAGTTGATGCTGTGGCCCATATACATTTATCCTCAATAAAGAATCAAAATGCAGATGCGTTATAATCCCTCAGGACTAAAATGAAATGCCTCTTTTCCCGTTAAAATCTCGGTTCTCTATATTCACCACACGAAAGACATCAGTATTCAGCTGCCATTTTACTCTATTCTGTAAAAGCGTGGTCCTACCCCGTTCGAAGCGACCCATTCGTGCTACAATATTTTTACTGGAAACGAGGCATTTCATTGTAGTCCTTAGAAGTGCATAGCACCGGCGTGGTTCTACCACGTAATCTATCATAATGTAAATGTTACGACTAAATACCTAACTGCAAATACACGTAGATTTAGCCGGCTTAAACTAGGTGCAGCAGATTGTGGTATACTTAGGTATTGATACTTTTAATTTTGTTAAAGACATACGTATTCATGTATCAAGAAATATCAGCGACGGTAGATTAAGGTGCGGATATTTATCTAATTAATAAATTATATGGGATATACCTATAGATATTTAACCACCGCAATTCGCTGCACCAAATTATAGCTGGCTAAGTCTAGGTGGAGAATCGTGGTAGGTCAGAGGTAAGCGTTCCCTGTAAATTTCACAAAACGCGGAACTTCACAAAATGGGTTTAAAACACGGACAATCAAGGGTTCGATCCCTGCCGGCAACAATGAAATAGTTAATTGCAATTTTACCGCGTGCTCGGCGGTGAAGGTGAACAACGTGAGAAAAACTGCTTAAAAAATATATTTCAAAGGTATGTGAAGTGCGCTAACCCGCTTTGAAGCAGTGCGTTAGATATTGCCTTGATTTAAAACCCTCTCAGATAAGATAGGAGATCGGTGTGCTTGTGTACCTAACTTTACTACTTTCAACCTAGGTGTATTCACACTTCGGCTTTTAGTCGTAACATATACAATACTTGACCATGTGACTACCTTGCTGTTCTTGCTCGGATCAAATCATATACTGGGTTTTATGAATTCTCAGTATCAGCCTGGAGTCAGAAAGCTGGCGATATTTTACGCTTGTTTCTCGGAAAGAACGTAAAGTCGTTGGTTATGCGCCGGATTTTTTGCCCTTTCATCAAGCTATAATTGAAGTAGTTACGAGTAAACCGGTGCTTGCGCATATACTCTTGCACAATAATCCTGTCCTGCACAGATTATATACACATAGTACATACTCTGTGCAGGACAGGATTATTATTTATTACATAGTATCCGTTAAGACAGGCCGCTGTAACCTTAATTTGGTCTGGAGGACATTATTATAACATGACCCTGTAAATAACGTACCTACAACGATCAAGAGCAATTCGTAATATCACAGGATCTCCCTGTTCTTCATTGTATTGGTGACATTGGGATGAGTTGACCAATTCCTTGCATTTCAGTTCAAGGGCTAAATTTTCGTGGTACAAGGTGTATCGGGCGTCTCTCTCTCTCATTAACATAAGGTAGTCGGAGAACTTATCGTCTCTTAACTGAAAAAGTATTATTTGCTTTTAAAATGGATGTGAATTACTATAAGTACTGTAATGTATTATAGTATTCTATGTGAATTAGATATGATTTACTACTAGCTCGGCGGTAAAGGAAAATATCTTGAGGAAACGTGGCTTCTGCGAAATTAAAAAAGATCTAATTAAAGACATGTGAAGCCTGCCAACACGCATTGGGGCAAACTCGTCGGAAAATTCCGGCATAACAAACTCTCAGAATCGAGAAGAGGCGTATTCCCAGTAGTGGGACCTATTCAGGTTGCAATTATTTTCTCTGCATAAAAGATAAGGTAAAACCTATTAAAAACTGAATAACCGAAAGTGAGTACCATGTTTTAGCCTACATTAGTCAAGCTGTCCTTATAGTAGTATGCATCCGTTATCGATGAGAGGTTCATAATCGTTAATTCACGATGACAGGTGTCATCTCTGGTGAGAGGAATGACTTCTTGGACAAATTATCATATTTAGACTTAGTTCCTCCATCTACGGTAAGAGTAGTAAGGTAGGATAGGTTAGTATTCCCTGGTTGACATCATAGATGATTAAGGTCACAGACATCATATTATGATGTTTAAGAGCCTATACCTTGGCCTTTGTTCAATTATATACTACTCTCCGCGTCGTGGTTCCTGTATGACTTTATTCATATGCCTACTACACTGTACTGGTGCGGTGGGGAGGATTTGATTTTTATTCGACACGCTTGACGCTTATTGATGACCAAGTACCAGACTTCCGGTTTATAATAAGTACTCTGTGTACCAGACGCCTCAGTTTTAACGTTGCTTCCTGTTTGTCTGGTCTAGGTATTTTACGTCTCACACGGGGTGATTATACCGCCATCTATTAGAGGCGATGAGATTTTTCTGAGATATCCTATTGTCGCTTTTACAACACCCACGTGACTAATTAAAGATAAAATTAATCAGCTACATAAAATTCGTGTGAAAAAATAAAATGATGTCTTACCTGTTTTGAAGAGCGCTAGCGAAACTAAACCCATCACCACTACCCCCAAAAACAGCACACTACGAAAAACACATTACCATCGATAAATAACTCGCCTCAAAACGAGACATCGTCAAGAGAAATAAGACTGATAATAAGCGATAACTTTAAGTGCCTTGCACATTAAAATTAATAATGACAAATAATTTTGTATTTTTTTGTCTACCAGTGTTACGAAATTTCACGATTCAGAATGTTAGGGCAGTAAGATCGTGGCGAATAGTGGATCCTGTGCAAATTATTTATTTTTGATAACTGAAATAATGACATTTTATATTTATAAATAAGGTTGGTTTAATCGGTCATACATTACTTACAACATCAAACAGAAGATTCAAGGTTTAAAAGGGGCAACTAAATGTTTTAAATTATTATTGCTAATCAAATAAAAATTAAATTTTAAACAATTAACGGAATGAGGCATTACTTGGAGGAGATCCATAATATTAAATAAAGTTAAAAATGCTGCAGTTATATTAGTAGTATAGTTGTAGCACGAATGGGTCGGCTCGACCGGGGAAGGACCACGCTCGGAAGTGGAAGGAGCTGGCACTGGAGAGCCCCAGCCCAGAGATGTATCAATATTGTGCTAAACGGAAGTCCATAATCTCTGCCTACCCCTCTGGGTGTCTTGCGTGGTTTTATTTTGTTTTATTTTAATGAATGAAAAAAAAAATTCAAAATTACATTAAACGAATTTAAGTAGGTACCACACAACGCAATAAGTTTGTTGCTACTACTGTAAATGTGCACTTTAAGCTATTATTTATTATGTGATTCAAGGAAGTCAGCTCTGTGTTAAACACTAGCACAACCTCTTATTAGTTTGTGCACTAGCATGGTGAGGAAGAGGATTCTGATAAGAGTTAATTTATTTAAAAAAAACTAAATGGGCCCCGCAGTTTCACCAGCGTATATCACGCGTCTGAGCCGCGCGATATGACACCTCGCTTATATAGGCGTACATTGCTGGTTTCTCTCGGTTCTCATCGGCAGGCTAGGCGTTTTTCGCGTGCCGAGCCAAGTGTGTTGAATAATTTTAATTTTTCACTATGTGCCCAAATAACATACTATAAATAGCAAAGTTTACCTTCGAAAAATTGTCTTGATGATTAAGTAACTTTCGTTCGTAAGGATTAATATGCCACGCCTAATAATAACGCACATAAACCACTTTAATTTTCAATATTTTATTATCACAAAATACGTTATTGTGGCTTATGCATAAGAGATAGGCATATGGTATCACGAACTCTTTTTAGATAGAGTAACGCTCAATATTTTTGTAGAACATTGTTTTTACGTGTCACTAACCATTACGCCAGCGTATTTTGACACAAAAGTTCGGAAGTGCTTTTTCTTCCAATTTGCTTAACAAAACTCTACATTTAAGGCTAGCTGAGAGATGTAGCCTAATGTTAGATAGTCTATAAAATTCTTCATGAATATGCCTATAATATACAAAAATAATTTTCCAAATCGGACTGGTAGTTCTATAGATTAGTGTGTGTGTTTAAACAAACAAAAAAACTTCCGCAGTATTATATTACAAGTATAAAAGTATACTTCTATATATATGACTGCCTCGTTGGTCTAGTGGTTGTAGTAGTGCGACTGCTGATCATGATGTCCTGGGTTCGAATCCCGGGTCGGGCCAAAAAATTAATTATTGAGTTTTTCCGTCAAGAAATTTTCAATTTCTCAGTAGTTGCCCGGCGTCAGGAAGTTGGCGGTGTCCCACCCCCGTGCCTCGAAAAGCACGTAAAGCCGTTGGTCCTGCGCCTGATCTCTCTCAGGTCGTGTCGGTTTACCGTCCCATCGGATTATGAGAGTGAGGGAATATAGAGTGCACCTGTGCTTGCACATACACTTGGGCACTATAATCCTGTCCTGCGCCGATGGCTAGCCTCCGTTGATGCAGGCCGCCGCGGCCAAAATTCGGTCTGGAGGACATTATAGAAGTATAAATATGGCTCACATAAATATCAAAGCACAAAACATCACTCTACCCACCTATGTGTGTATAAATATATCATATAAACGTCCTAAACGGCTGGACCGATATTGATTGTTGTTTTCGTGTATTTGACATATATACCTGCAACTTTACAAGGCGCAGGTTCGTCTGCACATGGAATACTGTTCCCATCTCTAGGCTGGGGCTCCCCAGTGCCAGCTCCTTCCACTTGACCGCATCCAGCCCAGAGCGGCTCGAATCGTCGACGACCGAGTGCTTTCCGATCGGCTCGATTCACTGGCGCTGCGAAGAGATGTTGCATCTCTTTGCATTTTCTTTCGCATATACCATGGGGAGTGCTCTGAGGAATTGTTCGGATTAATCCCAGCCGCCGAATTTCGTGAACGCACTACGCGGCAAACGTCCCGATACCATCCACACCATCTGGATGCTTGGCGGTCCACCACTGTACGTTTCAAAAGGAGTTTTCTTCCGCGTACGACCTCTGTGGAATAGTTTACCACCGGCGATTTTTCCGGACCGATACGACCTGGGGACCTTCAAGAAAAGAGCTTACTCCTTTCTAAAGGGCTGGCAACGCACCTGCAATTCCCCTGGTGTTGCGGTTGATCATGGGCGGCGGTATTCACTTAACATCAGGTGAGCCGCATGCTCGTTTGCCCCCTCTTCTATATAAAAAAAAATTTTGAATGGGTTCCTGGATGGATTAGATTTACAAATGGACCCGGTAAGTAGCGCTGTTGTCGAGATCTAGAAATCATCCATGCGAAGCCGGGCGGATAGCTAATACCGGTATAAATTACACCATAATGCTGCTATGTTTCGTATGGAGCGCGACACGTACTTTTTACTAAGAACATGATTATATTCTTAGTCCTCAGGTGTGACATAGCAACTTAATTAAGGATTGATCCAGGTACATATGGACCACAATATCTACTTACCATCACATAGATAGACTGTGTACTTGTTTGTCATCCTTTACTTACATAGACAGTAGATTACTTATTAAACAATATTTCAAATGAAAATTTAACTACATTCTCAATAATATACTAAGGGTCGATTGTTTAATCCTCAAAAAATATTCACAGGATAAAAAATAGAAATCGTATAAATAAAATAGTTAATTGTTTCCCTTTTATATTCAGTCGGGATATACCTAATTTATTTGACGGCTTTATCTGACCATTAAAAAATCAGCGCTAAATAATTTTTAAGACAACATAGATGCACATGTAATCAAGAAATCTAGAACTAATCACTCATACCCATATAATTTATCACCTGATTTTAAAATAACGAACCTCAAATCTATGAACCAATATGATTTAAATTATTTTTTACAATATGCATTAAATACTTAACTGCAACTATAAGTTCTCTCTACTAAATATAGAGTAATCTAGGGTATAAGTGATATAATATATCCGACTGGGAATAATCAATATGCATTGCAATTAATATTATGGTAGTACCTATATGGAATCACCGTTAATGAAACCCAGTTTAACATACAATAATATAATAACAATCAATATAAGTCAATAATGCATTAGACAGCAATACAAAATACAAGAAATATAGACAATGCAAATTTTTATAAATAATACTATGTGCTACAGTCAAGGAACTTTATTCTGAAGATAATGCAGGGATAGAAAAGGTTCCAAAAATACTGATTTGAAAGCAGTATTTACCAGTTCTGACAATAGAATTAAACCAAATCAAACCTGAAACCTTAATGAGAATTGATAAAACCCACTTTTAAGAATTTAATCGCGTTTAGTTTATTTACTTTTTAATTCCCGACATTTCGGGTTCGGCTTTCCAGTACCCATGGTCATAGGGGACTGAGGTGACTGACGTCCCGATATCAGTGTTAACCTGGAGTACCTTCAGGTTTTTAATTATTATTTATGATCTGATCTACGCAGAATGAACTTACTGTGTCTTGAAGCATACCACTGCAAGACTACAAGACACATCATTTTGCGTAGATCGGACCATGTATAATAATTAAAAAGCTAAAGTTACTCCAAGTAAACACTAACATCGGGATGACAGTCACCTCAGTTTCCCGTGACCAGGGACGCTGGAAAGCACCTGAAATGTTGGGTATTAAAAATAACATAAATAAATGTGATAAAATCCGTAAATGTAGTTTTAATCAATGTGTAGTGTTCGTGTAAATATAAGAAATCATTTATTTAAAGACTTATGAATAAATTGTTATAACATTTTTATTAAATTGTAATTTTGTTCCCTCTTAATAAAACTTTGTTGAAAATTTTCAATAAAGTTTTTAGATTCAATTTTCTGGTTTTGTATCAGTACTACATACTGTATGGTCACTTCATGCTCAATCACCCAATAAGGGTTGGGTAGACAGACCTATTTTATGTTAAAATTACAAAAATATATCAAATAATAATTATGTATTTCATACTTTTTCTCTTTTGCTCTTGCCTGGTGTTGGCTTACCAATACTGTACCATTCACTACTATTGGTACTTTTTTAGATAAGATATATTTTTATTTACATAAACCATTTTTCCAGTTTTCCTGGAGATCGGAACATAACAATATGGATACAAGCCACAAAAGGCTTAACTAATAATTTTTTCACACTGACTTCTTATCAATACATCACAAAAGATATTTGAAGGACAACGCAATTCCATGTAAGGAAATTGTATACATAACATTATCACATTACATTAAGTAAAACTTAAATAATTTCCTTTTTTTAAATGATGATCACAATGAAAAGTCTAAAATGTGCAAATTCACTGAGTCTGTCAACACAATTATTCCTTTTTGTTTAGAAAGAGACGGTCTGTAAGGATTCGTTGTGAATCCGTTGTTATATCCTTGGAAGAAAGTCTGATTTTATGTAAATATTAAAATGCTTTTGTAACATTTATGTTAGAAATTTGTATTATCAATGTGCGAATAGGGTTCTAGTTATAGTTTTCTATGGTCTGTACACTTATATCTTTTCAAATACGCAACAGATTTTGATGCAGATTTCATCAATAGACAGAATATATATATATAGTTCAAGTTAATTCAAGAATGGTTTAGATTCATAACTCAATCAGGTATGAGGAGCTGCTATTGAGATTCAGAAATCACCCATGCGAATCCGGGGCTGATCTAGAAGAGCTGAGTTTAGAATCTAAAGTATAATTTTTTTAACCCTAAATAAAGAACCATACTGAATTTTTTTTAATTAAAAACATGATTCAATTATGTTTTCAATCCCTGGGGTAAATTGATGTAAATAAAATTAAAGATAAACATAGAAAACAATATAGGTGAAAAAACAGATTTAAAAGGTTATAAGCTATAACATTTTTGACAAATGCACAACATTGTAAAATTTTGGTGTAATATACAAAAAAATATTAACAAAACAAAACATAAACAGGAAAGTTTTAATAAATCTATAGAACAAGTAAAATCAAATGAAATACACACCTTATCGATTTCTTTTTTCAGTTCTGTTTTATCTGAAGTTAAAATCAAATTTAATTTTTTTAATTCTTCATTCTCATTTATCAACTTTTTCATTTGATCATCTCTTTCTCTTTTTTTTTGTGATACTCCAAATACTTTCTAAAAATAATAATTACTTTTTTAAGTAAAATTTCTCTCATTATATTTTTATATACAGGTAATAATCAAGTCTTGTTGTTGCTGTTGGGTAAATGCTAACAACATTTACATGCTATTGAGTATATATAATATAAACTATAACAATCATAATCATTAAGTATATCAAACCAATTTAACCTTATATCAAAAAGAAATTTGTTAAAGGAAAATTAACTAAGCATTAAACAATAAAAAAGTATATTATCCGTAATTCTGAGTTTGCTTTATAGATTGCCAACTGTCAACTGAAGCTCGAATGCGAGAGATATCTGCCTGATAGGTTCTACAACATCCTCCAATATATTTCACACCGAGATCAAGCCACTCATGGACATACTTGTCAATAGAATCAACCTTATCTTTATCTGTCCAACCAATTTCAGGACAATATGCTTCACCTGAATTAGGATACGTCACAAGAGGAATTGGTTCTCTACCATCATTAATACCTCTCAACAGGTTAGAGACAACTTTAGGAGCACAACAATTTACCCCTAGTGCTAATAATTGTTTTGGATTAGCCTCCCAGCACTTTATAACAGTTGTTTGAAAGTCTTCACCATGAGCAAGACTTTTATCATCTTTGCAGCTAAATGAGAGCCACGCTTTAGCTGAAGGGTATTCTTTTAACAAATTGATAAGAACCTCCGCTTCTTTAAAACAAGGTATTGTTTCCATTGCAAGCAAATCTACCCCAGATTCCAATAAAGTTTTTATTCGAGGTTTGTGCCATTCTTTCATAGTTTCACTGGATATTTTATCAGCATAATTGCCAAGATATTCTGAACCATCGTGTAGATAAGCACCATAAGGACCAACTGAACCAGCTATTAAGGGCTTCAAGTTGCGGCGGGGTGTTCCATCGTTATCTTCTAAGTATGTGTCACGAGCTCTTTCAGCAAGGTCCACAGCTAGTCTAATTAGTCCTAATCCTTCCTCAGATGATACACCAAGATGCTTTACGAATCCTTCGACTGAAGCTTGGTAAGTATTGGTTGAAATAACATCAGCACCCGCACAAAGAAAATCCAAGTGAGTGTGAAAAACGTCCTCAGGGTTAGTTTGAAGGAACCGTGCACTCCATAGAGGATCGCCTTCTGCTGTAGTGCTAACATGGCACGATATTTGCGATGAGAAACCTCCATCGAGGACTAACACTTTACCATCCCCCATGTTTTCAATATTACAAAAAAATACATGTAATTTATTTTAATTAATCTTACACAGGCTGTTACGTCTGCTTTGCTAACACGCAGAAAAATAATAAATCTATAATAAAGTATAAATCAAAACATTATTTGCACAATAAAAGCAATAACATTCAACTTTCCATAAACTTCACAATGGGTATGTTCCGAAATACAACGCAGTGTACTGCTGTCCAATGCAAATGACGTCTGAATCGACGCTATACTGGTGGTTCGTTCCAAAACATTGGACAGTATATGACGTCATACTTTTGCGCCATTTGGAAAAGTGTTGGCGATTATTTTGTCATTTTGTGCTCCAAAAATCATTATATCCTCCTAATGGATATACCATCAATTATTCTATAATTTTTTGTATTTGAATAAATAGAAACAAATTCTGGCATGCTTCATTCGGCAAACACACAATTAAAAATTGTTTTATTATGGCCGGATATCCGACACAATATGGCAGCGGCACGCTAGTACAATAAAGTGTCAAATGATACGTCATTTACATTGGACAGTACACTGCGTTGTATTTCGGAACATACCCAATATTGGGTATAAGGCCCGAGATACACTACACAAGGTATTCCGTTTCAGAATTCCGAAACGGAACGAACGGGTCGGCGACACACAGACGGAATCCAGTTATGTCCGCAAAACTCCGTACGGAAAACCACCGTAGGTGTGTAACGGGTCATTAATTTTATATGGACTTGCTGCGTTCGGAATCCCGAATCGGAATTCCGTATGTATGTAGTCAGCCTACAAAAAAAACTCGGTCAAAGAACATAGAGAGTAGCTCTGCCATTCTCCTCTCTGGCGAGAGATGTTTATTGAAACCGGAAACCTATAGACTATGTAAAAAAACTAAACCAAAACAATGAAGTAGAGTAATTTTTGCAAGATTATAAAATAAATGAATAACACATACATGTATTAAAAATTCATGATTGGTAAGTTTATATTTACAAACATATATAAATTACTTCAATAAAATATCGCTACATTTTTGCTTAATTCAACCCAATGATTAGCGTGGCCTCGAGTAAGAAAGGATGATAACATAGTTTTAGGTTATACAATAATCTTTATGACTTAAATATATTTAGATAAAATTTTTAATTGTTCTAAGAACTGAACTGAACAAGATTCACCAATCTTAAGCTTACAAAACACTTTTTTTCTCACCTAAAGCAACTTGTAAACTCCTTAGATCGCTACGAACTGTCAAAGTTGTTTAGGAAAGTGTAGTTTGCTAAACAAAAAAACTGGCCCAGGAAAGGGACGAACAATCACACCGCTCTGTCTCATTTCTATGCAAGACGTATGCATAAATATTTTTCGTGTGCGAATGCGAAAGAAGGCGTCAATTTGCGTAGACAGAGAAACCTATAGACTAATGAACGGCGTGGCCTCGAGTGAGAAAGGACGGTAACGAATTTTTAGGTTATACAATAATCTTTATGACTTTTAAACACATTTAGATAAAAAATTTAATTGTTCTAAGAACTGAACTGAACAACATTCACCAATCTTAGGCTCACAAAACACTTTTTTCTCACTTAAACCAACTTGTAAACTCCTTAAATCGCTACGCTTTCAAAGTTGTTTAGCAAACTCTACAGTAAAAAAACCGGCACGGAGAAAGGGACAAACAATCACACCGCTCTATCTCATTTCTATGCAAGACGTATGCATAAATCTATCTTTTTCGTGTGCGAATACGAAAGAAGGCGTCAATTTGTCTATAGGTTTCTCTGTCTACGTCAATTTGTCTATTGGTTTCTCTGTCTACGATTGAAACTATGGAGTGTAGAGGTAAGGATTACAGACTCTGAATAAAAAAGTGTCCGTAGGAAAGCGCTAAATAAGGGTGGCACCACTGTAGTTACAGTCTAAATAAAAAAAAACCTTTTATAATTTTTTTATTCCACGGACTTTCACCATAATTTTTTATACAATAATTATTTTATTGCTTTCAAACTTTTTATTTTCAAAATCACTCAACGTATTTTGCGGCTATTTATCACTCCCTGTAGCTACTCGAGTGCTGTTGTGGAGAGTTTTTGAACTGTTATTTACTGCTAACGGATGGACACATTTTCAACTATTCTCCTATGGGAGATTGTCCTCCTTAACTCTATACTCCATGCTTGAAACGTAGATAGAATCCAGTTTATACAAAGGTATTCTGTTGACAGATATGTATGTATATAATTAGTAGACATCGGATTTTATGCATTTGCATATGTAAATTGCATATATCGTATTTTGGCACTTTGCTAGTGCATGTAGTATGTGTCTAGTATTTAGTAATTACTCTAAGACATAATCTGTCTACGATTGGTCATCATATAAAGAGAACTCTCAGATGTCACAACGGTGTCAAAATACGTGGAATAAACATGCCAAACGCTTCGATATAAGAAAGACGTTGACAGAAGAAAGATATATATTTTTCTTACATTTATGGCATGGAGTATAGAGGTAAGGTGGACAATCTCCCATAGGAGATTAGTTGAAAATGTGTTTGTGTCCATCTATAAGCAGAAAATAACTGTTCGAAAACTCTTTACAAAAGCGCTCGAGTAGCTAGAGGGTATGAAATGAACTTAGCAGTTGTAGACGGAGTGAAGTGTGCTGAGTTGAGAAATTTAATATTTGTGGTGACTAGAGTAGTTGATGAAACTTCAGTATTTAAAACCTCAACTACTACTACTAACCCGGAACGTTGATGCTTCACACATATAGCTGATGTGAAGCATCAACGTTCCGGGAAGTCTGCAGTTTGCGATCATATCCTAGACGGCCCCAACCATTACATCAGATTTGATAGACCACAAATCCTCGCGAAAGAACACCGATTCCTACCAAGGATGATACGTGAGGCTATTGAAATTAAAAAAACATCCTAATTTCAATAGAGAAGGAGGCTGGGTACTACCACCTGCTTGGGATCCTATAATCAATAAAATTGAAACTAAACCCAAGCATACCACTGCAAGACCTCAGGACATAGTCAGTTCATTTTGCATAGATCAGACCATAAACAATAATTAAAAAAGCTGAAGGTACTCATACATCAGGTAAAAATAAGAGTAATTAAAAGTAAAATAAACGCGATAAAATCCGTAAAAGTAGTTTTAATCAATGTGTAGTGTTCGCGTAAATGTAAGAAATCATTATGTAAATCGGGTAGTTATTCTTGTGTGAATGGCTTAAACGATCAAAACGCTGTTCCGTCATTCGAAAGAGTTTTATTGCTATTACATTTCATGTCAATTTTAACCAATTCGGTTTGTTAAATTTTGATAAATCACAAAAACTAAATATTCAAAAAAAAATTTTTTTATAGAAAAGGGGGCAAACGAGCATGCGGCTCACCTGATGTTAAGTGACTACCGCCGCCCATGATCAACCGCAACACCAGAGGAATTGCAGATGCGTTGCCGGCCCTTTAGAAAGGAGTAAGCTCTTTTCTTGATGGTCCCCAGGTCGTATCGGTCCGGAAAAATCGCCGGTGGTAAACTATTCCACAGAGAGGTTGTACGCGGAACAAAACTCCTTTTGAAACGTACAGTGGTGGACCGCCAAGCATCCAGATGGTGTGGATGGTATCGGGACGTGTGCCGCGTAGTGCGTTCACGAAATTTGGCGGCTGGGATTAATCCGAACAATTCCTCAGAGCACTCTCCATGGTATATGCGAAAGAAAATGCAAAGAGATGCAATATCTCTTCGCAGTGCCAGTGAATCGAGCTGATCGGAAAGCACTCGGTCGTCGACGATTCTGCGCTGGATGCGGTCAAGTGGAAGGAGCTGGTACTGGGGAGCCCCAGCCCAGAGATGGGAACAGTATTCCATGTGCGGCCGAACCTGCGCCTTGTAATGTTGCAGGCGGTGTGCCGGCATGAAATACTGTCGCTCTGCTGAGCACGCCTTTAGCTGAGCAAGCTTTTTAGAGGCCAATTTGGCCTTCTCATCTAAGTGACCACGAAACTATACGTCACTCGATATGTCGACGCCGAGGATTCCGATACTGGCTGAGGCAACAAGGGGACGCCTTGAAACTGAGGAGATACGACAAAGGGGTTCTTTTTAGCGATTAACGCGCAAACTTGTGTCTTCTGGGGGTGAAACTGGACTAGATTTAGTCGCCCCCAATCCGAGACTCTGTTCAGCAAAGACTCGACTTTAGACATAAGTTTGTTCCGGTACTCGGAGACGTTTTCCCGAGAAATATTGGCACGGCCGGTGTAAAGAGCATCACCAGTGCTGTTATCTGCATAGCAATGAATGTTACGGAATTGCAACATATCATTGATATGCAGAAGAAACAGCGTTGGCGATAGCGCGCAGCCTTGTGAAACACCAGCATTAATAGGCTTGAGATCGGTGCTTGTACCGTCTGCAACGACCTTAATGCTCCGATCTGCAAGAAAGCTGGAGATCCAATCGCACAATTTCTCGGGAAGCCCATAGGAAGGGAGCTTTGAAAGAAGCGCTTTGTGCCAAACCCGATTGAAGGCCTTGGACTCTACTGCCTCCGCCTATCTGTGAGTTAGGTAGACCTGAAGATCACCAGCTGACCGACCACGGTGAAAACCGTATTTGCGATCACTAATCAGATGATGATCTTCAAGTTACCTCATGATTTGGCAGTTAACAATAGACTCCATTGTTTTGGAGAACAAGGAGGTGATGGCGAAAGAAAGAGCATAGCAGATCGGCTTTCTCCTTTGCGGTATGGGCCAGTGAGTCGTCCTCCCTGTGCAGAGATGGAAGAGATGGCTGACAGAAATTCCCCTGGACAGCCTTGGCGAGAGACCAGAATGCACGGGTCCAGAAGGAAGGCGAACTAGTTTCTCGCCAATTCTGCCTATGTGCTCGGACTTTGCCTTGGCAATGACTCTTTTGAAGGACCTAGAGGTGGAATTATACTTCTTTTTTCTTTTTGAGATCAGACTTTCATTTGGTATGATCCTGACACACCTCTCTCACATCCTCCACATCCATATAGCTACGCACACATGCTCAATAAACTTTAGCCTAAGACGTCCCTTTCCGAATCTGCCATTCACTTCTGCAACATCTCTTTCCTGATACATTGTTTCTACATGACCAAATCACCGAAGCATTCATTTCTTAATCATGGTCACAAAATGATTTTTCAAACCACACTCTTCTCTTATCACACAATAGGGTATTACACCTATTTTCAAAAAGTGTTTTTAAAGAATCCTAGAGTGATAATGAACCATTATAATTTTTATATTTTTTTTAAAACGAATAATGCCATAAAAATTACTTTTAATCCATCATTTTAAATTTTCGCGTGAATACGCTAGCCGCCATGCTGCTCATCTCCTGATGTCACTGTCCTCGAACTTTACCGATTTTGCAAAGGAATAAGATACTTTATAATGTTCGATAATGAGTTCTCATCTATATCATTGTTGTGTTGTGCCTGAATGCAAAAACACGAGCATAAGAATGCCGGGAAAGTTATGGATTCAAGTGCTAATGATTTAAATATAAGAAATACTTGGTTAAAACTGCCAAGAAGATACCCGAATACATTGTCTACAAAAACTGAACTATTATTCTTATTCTATTATTATATGAAGATCATTTTATCGTTATACAAAACGAAATATCATGAGGTGAAGAGTATTGGAAGTCAAATTTTGTAATAAATTACGTAAGCTTAGATATTATAACTAATGATTGTAATTATAGATAAACTAAACTGTGATAGCTACTAAACTATATTTATCGAAATACACTCTGACCTAATATTGCGTTTTTGTATAAACAAAATTTGGTAATAGATACTTACATTGATGTTTTAACAATCCTCAACTCAGCAGAACAAAAATTGGGATTGCGTGCAAAAAATTTTGCCACCATCAATTTATTTATCCTTGATAGATTAGTATTTTCTGCTTTTACGAATTCGTCCTCCATGATGCCTTTTCAATAAAATTCGTAATAAAACTCAATAATCGTAATGATAACTTGAAAAATTTCGAAATAACACAGCACGTTAGCTAGTTCTCTTAATTAGTGACACAATACACTAATACTTGAATCCATAACTTTCCCGGCATTCTTATACTCGTATTTTTGCATTCAGGCACAACACAACAATGATATAGATGAGAACTCATTATCGAACATTATAAAGTATCTTATTCCTTTGCAAAATCGGTAAAGTTAGGGGACAGTGACATCAGGAGATGAGCAGCATGGCGGCTAGCGTTTTCACGCGAAAATTTAAAATGATGGATTAAAAGTAATTTTTATGGCATTATTCGTTTTAAAAAAAATATAAAAATTAGAATGGTTCATTATCACTCCAGGATTCGTTAAAAACACTTTTTGAAAATAGGTGTAAACCCTATTGTGCGATAAGATGTATGTAGTGTTTTTTTATATGGACTTTTTTGTAAAAGCGTATACATTGCCCCATGAAGGAAATACTGAGTCTTTGGAGTCGAGTAACTGATATAACTTACTTGCGCTTGTTCCTAGTATGTACACAATGCACATCACTATTTTCAATAAAACTTTTTTCGTTTTTGTGTACGTACATAAAACTTTCGTAAATATATTGAGAAACCAAAGTTCATATATTTATTTCTTTATATTTTTCTCTAAGGAATTACTTCGGACCTAGGTTATAAATTGCTCATATGGCTCTCTTTTACAAAACAAAGATAGTTTCAATGTCAGTCGCATTACCCCATAGCAAGATTTAATATGACATTATGTTATGGAAATAACTAAAATAAACTAATATAGCTGTTTCAACACATGTCAAGGCCCCTAATCTTTTTACAGCATATGCTGCATAAATAATAATTAATATTTACGAGAGCCCCATTGAAGCTTCGCGTCAATTGAAATTCCGAAAAAATTGTCGATTCAATAAGGCTAAGCTCTGCTGAACCTTGCTCTGCTCAACTTGCTGAACATTAGATGTGGTGAATTTAATACATTTATTTTTATTACCATTTAAAAGCAAATTATTGACGTTAAGCCAGTATACAACTTTGGATATACCATTATTCACTTTGTCATATTTTAATAATTGCATTTAAGTCGGAAGATCAACGAAATATCATTAGCAAATAAAATATATTGTGGTTATTTCCTACCAAATAAGATAATTCATTAAAATAAACTGAGAACAGGAAGGGGCTAAGAATCGAGCTCAGAGGAACACCCCGAAATATTTTACAATTTATCCTATAAGAAATGCAAATTCTTTTACACAGACATTTACGTTTTGTTTTAGTAATGATTCGGCAATAGTAGGGAGAGGGATTCAGTGACACCGTAGTTAAGATCGGAATGTCGTTTAAATATGAAGCCACTATTGTTCGCTATTGATTATACTCCAAATCGTTTTAATTTTATTACACGCATTCTTAATTTTGTTTCATAAATATAAAGACTTGGCTGTGGAGCACACCACGTACAGAAATTGCAATCCTATAAATCCCATTTTGCTAAACATCTCTTGGACACTGGATACAACTTAGCCAGTGACCATTCCTTTGAAGTATTACATACTTGTAATAAGGGACTGCGACTGTGTGTGCTGGAGCAGTTGGAGATTTAAAAAAATAATAATGGTAACAATGCACTGCTGAATGAACAAACAAATGTTTCTAACTCACGTTTGTTAAACATCTTTAAGGCTAATCTTTAATAATAATAAATAACTATAATAATACCAATAAAAATTATATTATTAAATAATAATATTAAAAAATTAATAATAATAATGATAATTAGTCGTAGGTTTGTTATCGCACGGCGCGGTAATCGCTACTTTGGTGGGGAGTGGTTGTGTCGGCGTGTATAAATAGCAGCTGTTTTGGCTCGCCGCCCAGTTCCGTTTGCGCGCCGCCCCCGAGCGGTCGTGCACACAGTTCTTTCGCGCCTCCGACCCTTCGGTAGCGCAACCGCTTGCCCGCGCGCCCCGCTCTCCCCGGCTAACACCGGCCGAGCAGACGCCGTTGGTGAGTCACTTTGTTTTTGCATCGTTCTTGCCCCCTTGCTCCGGCGGGGAGGCTCGAGCGCGCTTCGCTTGTTTTGTTGATTATTTTTAATTTTTCTGTTATTGTAGTTTTTGTTATACTGTTACTTGTAGTGTATATACTGTTCTTAGAGAAGATCGTCTCTTGCTCTTCTCAGAGCGAGCCCTTGTTCTTTTCAGAGCATAGGGACCCCAGCTTCTGGGAATAGAACGTCAGTCCTCCCCATCTGCCCCCAAGGCCCTGTTCTTCTCAGAACAGGGACCTCCAGTTTCCTAAGAATCAAAACGTCTCCCCCCCCCGTCAACATGTCTTCCATGGACATAAGCTACTCATAAGCCAAGTTTCGGCTCTTTTCCACCAATTCTTAAAAACCCAAGCCGTAGGAACCTTGATAGCTTCTCGATCAATCTTACCCCCCGTACCCCTAAGGCATGCGTCCCCCCACCCGCCGTCGCTGCATTCCTCGCGACCCAAGCGGCTGCCCCGCAGTCCGACTCGCCCGCGTCCCCCGACTCCGATATGGAGCACTCGGACGCCACGTCCGTTACCTCCTCCTCCCAGAAGAGGAGCGCCCTCAGCTCCACCGGCTCCTCGGATTCTTCCGACTCCGAAGGAACCATAACCGACTCCCAAGCCGAATTCACGTTAGTGAAATCAAAACGCGGCCCGAAACGCGCTGCCACTTCCCGCACTCCCCCGCCGCCGCCGCAGCGGCCGCCGCCGCCGCACACCCCCCGCCGCTGCCTCTACCTCCGCAGCTCCCATCGTTGCCCCTACTTCCGCAGCCCCAAACGCTGCCGCCTCACAGTCGAAAGACAATACCGCCAAGCCAGCAACCCGCTGCGCTCCCGAACTGGCCAAAAACCAAGTCCCGCCCCCTGTCTTTCTCAGAGACAAGGCGAAATTCACTCAATTGTCCAAAACCCTCTACGATAAGGGTTTCAAATATGACCAAGCCACTAATGTCGGCGAGGCCATCAAAATTATGCCGGCGTCTATAGAAGACTTCCGTAATATAACCCGCCTATTCACGGCCGAGCGTGTGTCCTACCACACATACGCCCTCGCCGAAGAAAGGAAAGTCAAGACAGTCCTCCGCGGAGTTCCCTATGAACTCGCAAACGAAGACATTCTGGAAGACCTCAAATCCCAAGGCTTCCCCATTGAAGGTGTGCATAAAATGCACAGCAGCAGGGGCGAAAGGTTTAACCTCGCCCTCCTCGTTCTCACCAATGTGCCGGAGGCGAAGGCCATTTTCCGCGAGGTACGCACTGTGTGCGGCCTGTCGCGTGTTAAGGTCGAAGCCCCTCACCGGCGCGGTTACCCAGCGCAGTGCCACCGCTGCCAACTCTATGGACACGCGGCTGCCAACTGCTCAGCTCCACCCAGGTGCATTAAGTGCCTAGAACCCCATCACTCGAAAGAGTGCCCACGGCCCAAAAACGCCGAATCCCCACCCTCATGTGTCCTCTGCGGACAAACAGGCCATCCGGCCAATTTTAGAGGTTGCCCTCGCGCCCCTCGCCCACCTCCGAGCCGCAAAGCTCCACCACAGGTCAATGACCGAACCTTCCCGGCTCTTGTAAGCCGCAAGCCCAGCCAGGGCCAGCCCCTACCTCAGCCCCCTCAGGGCTCATCTCAGCCCACACAGGGCATCTACCGGCCCCCCACAGGGCCCCTATCGGCCACCTCATGGCCCTCTTCGGCCCCTTATGAGCCTTCCGCTCTCTCAGCCAGCGCCGCTTCCAATAAACCCCTGGTTCCAAAAGGAATCAAATATCCCGCGGCCCTCCGCCGACCCAAAAAAACAGACAGACCCTGTAGTAGAGTCTCTCAACCTAGTGTATAACACTCTCAATAGGATCAACTTAGATGAAATCCTTATCCTTGCGGGTAAACCGAGCACAGCTCAGTCCCCTCAGGACCGTCTCCTTGCTCTTACTGAGCACATCAACCTTCTAAGGTCCTTGTAATTAAAACTATGCCGGAGCCCTCTGCTCCCGCAATATCTCACGGTCGTATCAAACCAAAGGGTTTGTCGCTTGTTTCATTCAATATCCGCGGTCTGCGAAATAACCTCCCAGAGCTTAGGCTTTTTCTACGAGATCGCGAAGCCGATCTCTTACTCCTACAGGAGACCCATCTCAGCCCCAAGGTCTCTAAAGGCCTTACTATTAAAAATTATTCACTTCTACGTAACGATAGACCCGACCGCAAAGGCGGCGGTACTGCCATCTATCACAAAAAGTCCCTTCATTGCTCCCACATATCTACTCCGTCGCTTACCAGTATGGAAGCCACTATCACTAGACTAGCTATGACTGGACACCAGTCAATCATTATAGCCTCTTGCTATATCCCTAGCGGAACCCTCCCCGTCAAGAGTGATTTCGAAGCCATCCTTGCATTAGGCAACTCAGTCATTATGTTTGGAGACTTTAACTCCAAGCATACTGAATGGGCCTGCCGCACTACTACCAGTAGTGGCAGGGTGCTGCTCAATATCACTCAGTCTCTCGACCTGACTGTCTACAGCCCCCCTCGCTGCCACCCACTATCCCGACATTGTTACCTACGCTCCCGATGTGCTAGATTTTGCTCTAGTTAAAGGAATTTCCCTTAACCTTAGAGCAATCGAGCCTCTCGACGA
This sequence comes from Parnassius apollo, assembly GCA_907164705.1. Lineage (NCBI taxonomy): Eukaryota > Metazoa > Arthropoda > Insecta > Lepidoptera > Papilionidae > Parnassius > Parnassius apollo. The sequence goes on from CAJQZP010001584.1 coordinate 4,765,032, forward strand.
TCTAGGATCCGACCACCGTCCTGTATCCCTCCTTCTTGGCCATCAGCCATCTCCAACTCCCACTTCCAAAACCTACACCAACTGGAAGGGCTTCAAGAAGTCTCTAGCCTCGGCTATAGACTCTCCGGACCCTCCCATAACCCTTTCTTCCGACGCCCTCGACAGTGCGGGGAAAATAGACACCGCGGTCGAAAATCTCACCTCACTTATAACATCCTCTCTTAAAGAGAATGAAAAAGTTGTCCCGGTTGCTAAAACTAGTCTTCCCCTAGATATTGGCAACCTGTTAAAAGCCAAAAAAAGCTGCCCTCCGTAGAGCTGCACGCTATCCCACTCCCGAATATAGACTCGCGGCCCACCGCCTTCAACGCAAACTGCGTTACCGCCTCCAAGACTACAGAGACCACGAAAAGGGCAATCTCGTGGAGAAAATCTCTCCCTCTCACACAGCGTACTACCGGATGGCGAGAGCCCTCCGGATAGACGCTATAACCCACACTCCCCCTCTGTCTCGTCCCGACTGCTCCATTGCCTTCGAAGACGAAGAAAAGGCTGAGAGACAGCGGTTGCCGCTCAATGCTCTCCTAGCTCACAACCCACTGACCCCTTACACATCCAACTAGTGAGGACGAGGTCCGACGCAGGAACTCGCCCCCTACCGCCTCTGACCCTATCACTGTGTCCAAAGATGAGATTTCATCTACCATCAAAGGACTTAGGCCCAAAAAAGCACCAGGTGCGGATGGTATCTCCAACCAAGCCCTCAAACACTTCCCGGAGCAGGTAATCGCCTTACTGGCTGGTTATCTTTAACGCCTGCTTCGAATTCAGTTACTTTCCCACCTCTTGGAAAGAGGCAACGGTCATTGGCATTCCCAAGCCAGGCAAACCTTTCCACCTCCCCTCCAATCACCGTCCCATCAGCCTCCTCAAGGCCATGGGCAAACTTTTCGAACGATTAATTTAGTGCGCTTGAGGCGCCATTTGTTTCCCACAGACGGCGACCCTCTTGTCATCCCACAACAATTCGGGTTTCGAGCCAAACACTCGTGCCCCCAACAAGTTCACCGCATAGTGGAATACATCCTCAGCGGTTTTTACCCTCGCCGTCAAAAAACCATCGCGGTCTTCTTTGACATTGCCAAGGCATTCGACAGAGTCTGGCACGAGGGCCTTATCTACAAACTGTACGACTTAGGCCTCCCAGACCGTCTCGTTCGCCTTGTAGCCTCCTATCTGAAGGATCGTACCTTTCGTTTTAGACACGAAGGCACGCTATCCTCTACCCGTCAAATAAAAGCCGGTGTCCCTCAAGGCTCTGTGCTTGCTCCCCTCCTATACATACTATTCACCAACGACATCCCTATCCCGTCGAATGGTGTCAAACTAGCCCTCTTTGCAGATGACACAGCCCTTTACTCCAAAGGCAACTCACTACCACAGATTCGGAACAAGATTCAAAAGTCAGTAAGCGACTTAGGAGCTTGGTTCCAAAAATGGCGTATCGACGTAAACCCGGAGAAAAGCTCCGCCGTTTGCTTCGAATATAAACGACGTCGTCTCACCACCACTCCGCCAATCAGGATGTTAGGAACCCCTGTCCCATGGCAAACTAAAGCCAAATACCTAGGCGTCACCCTTGATGCAAGGCTCACTTTCGAGCCCCATATCAAGAAGGTTACTCGCACCGCACGTTTTTACATGGGTAGGCTCAACAGCATGTTGGGCAGACACAGTAAAATGTCTCTCCGCAACAAGCGAACCCTATATAAGGTCTGCATACGACCTGTCATGACCTACGCGGCCCCCATTTTTGCACATGCTAAACCCAAAGCTATAAATGAACTTCAAATAGTTCAAAATCTATTCTGTCGTAGGGCCACTAACTCGCCCTATTATGTCCGTAATGCCGACCTACATCGAAACTTAGAGCTCCCAACAATCCAGCAATTCCTTAAATCACTCTCTGAGAGATTTTTCAAAGCCTCAGAGTCCCACCCAAATCATCTCATTCGTGAGACAGCTGCCTATGCAGCCCCTGTCCACACTCGCTATAGTGTGCGCAGACCGAGAAACTCTCTCTCGGACCCCACCCAACAAGCTTTCGGCTGACCTGAACTGCCTCCTGGCGGCTCAGGCCGAGCCTACATAACACATCCATTAATCTGCCTTAGTTAGGCACTCTTCTAAGCGGCTTTTCGCCGCTTGCGCCCTCCTTTCTGCCAAGGAGGGTCGCGTTCGTATACGGCTTAGAGATCTCTAGTCAGATCGTTAAGCCATTTTCTAAAGGGCGGTGTTTAGTGGGTAAAAGTCTCCACATAACCACGCAGCCGGCTGCGTGGTATGCTATGAACATTCACCGCCTCCCTCCCCCGCTTTCCGAAGGGTTGCCCATATTTGCTTCGGGCACAAAAAAAAAAACAAAAAAAAGTTCGCCTCTCACTTAGCGGTCATCCGCTGTAGAGTCTACATCACCCGAGGATGCCTCGTGTAGAGGCGAAACACGTGTCGTATTATCGTCGATGGTGTGTCTTTCCTGGAATATTGGTGTTGGGAGTGATTGTGGCGGGAGGTGCTCTTCAATCCACGTAAGACACATCATTGTATGTAGTTAGCGGAAGGTTGCAACTAATAACTTTATTAATTATTTAATTAAATAATTACAGATTTATTTTTTTACATATTCGGTTAGTAATTGTCCAGGAAAGCCTCGTTTGTTAAAAAATATTTGCTGTAATATATTGTCTGAACACTACTACGATATTTTAACATTTACTTTATGAATGGCCACCACTTCTTTTAAACACTGTTGTAAAAATATAGTTCAGGTATATTGAACTCTTATTGCCCAGTCTTCGTTATAGGCTTTCAACAAAAACTTTAAATTAAATGTTACTAGAATTTTCGGGATATTGTCTTTTACAACTTGGTTTAAAAAAGGTAAAAAGATATCCCCCCCCCCCTTCTGCCGTTTACACCGAATCCTGGGAATCCATTCTTCTAGCACGAGGGACTTGGGCCTTTGCTGGCCGGGGGGTATCATCCCCGGCCTCAGTATTTAATAGAGTAATTATTTACAAAACTACTTAGTAAACTGTATTTACAAGATGTAAACTGAAAAATAAGATAAAAATCGCTCCCTCTAAGTTCAAATTACCGACCGGTCTCCCAAGCTTCCAAAAAAAGAATCCGGAGTCCGGACAGCACATAGCATAATATACTTTGTTATTAAGATTTTTGGCTTGGATGCTTCTGATTTAAGAAGAATGAGTAAAAACGAGTAAAATAATTTATTACAAAATGTGATTCCTTGAATAAAAAAATTACAAGTGGACAAAGTCATATGGGATCTTTGTTTTTATAGATTTTCCTTCACAATATGCTGATACGTCACATTGCGAAGTATTTGAAAAATTTTAACAACTCACCCAGCGGACGGCGTGGAAGGCACCCCAGTGAACAAAATAATTTGACATTTGTATTAGAGCTATGTCACAAAAACTAAAAATGCTTAAACTATTTGTGAAAGAAATGTGTAAAATGTGGGCAAATAAATGTTGTTTACTACTTATAAAGGTGACATCGAAGAACTTATTTCGTCGTTCCCCTTATTCCTAATAGTTCACATGCACAGACATTTAATACACAAAATCTCATCTCCTTTACGTATCAAAATCCACTAAAACCAATATTTATACGATATAGCAGGCGCTACAATCCGTGGATGGTCAAAATTCCAGCATGTACGTAACATTATAGATTTACAATAAACCGTAGACCGTCGATTTGAAAAAGCCGAGAAAGGTGTGTTAGTATCGTGCCATATTGAAGTCCGTAGTCTCTGCCTATCCCAATGCGTTACAAGCGTGAAACCTTATGTATGTATATATGTATGTATGTACTCACGTCTTGTGTGATAAATAATGAAATGCGTTCATCTCTAGCATGCAAAGCGTTTCTATAAGCTTTATTTATTTCATTTAAAAGTTTGGAAAAAGTTACTGAATATTCAATCAACCTTGTAAATGCCTCTTGGTAAATCTAAAAAAAAAACTAAAATTATCAAAACTTGTTACGTAATCAAATAAATGTAAAATTATAGAACAAATACACAAACCTTTAAAACTTCATCATAGTAATGTTGCTTTGATTCTAAAAGTTCACTGGGTTCTTTTACTAAATTTATTTTTGTTGCAATTGTTTTTTCGATTTCCTTCAGATACTTTACAGCGTAATTTGTATTCATTGTATCTCATTTCCATTAATCTGTTAATTCCATATTTTATCGCAGTTGTTGTATAGTTTCTGTAGTGATTATCTATAATGGTTTAGTAGGTATTTTGTTGTTGAAAATTAATATTTTCTTTATTTTTATCTTATTAAAAACTACTAAATTATAATTTATTTTTACCAATTTTTAGCAAATTACTTTTACCAATTTCTACTCCACTTTAGGGGTTTTAATTTTTAAGTTTAAACTGTTTTTATCAATGGTATTCTCTATGATACTGTAAGTAATGAAGTAATGGGTGCGTTTGGCAGAAAAAAGCGCCAGCAAGCGCTTGTAAGCAAAATGGCGAAACTAAACAGTTTTCGGCCAGGACACGTTTGCTAACTTCAGTAGCGCTGACACAATCCGCCATTTTGCTTATTTAATTTTTTTTTAAGTAGAGTTTATAAGTTGTTTTGTGCAATATTAGTTTTAAATAATATAATGACATGAATAAATGTAATTAATGTAAAGAAAGAAATATTGTAAAAAATAAATGTTATTAAAAATTCATGATTGGTAAGTTTTTAATATGAATACTTTACAAACATATATTTAAATTAGGTTAGGTTCCCCGGTTAAAACTAATAAAAATAGCTACTTACGATTTGACAGCGCTTACCGCTTACGATTGCCGTTTTGCTTACAAGCGCTTGCTAGCGCTTTTTTCTGCCAAACGCACCCAATGCCATCTGTACACATTTTAAGAAAACCAATGGATGTGACGTCAATGACAGAGATGATTAATGAATTACAGAAATTAGAAATGGCTGCGATAAGTTGTGGACGGGGAACGATGGATTCCCAAAATCAAGTGCAAAGTGATACAGTAGATCGTTTAAAGTTGCTTTATCCAAATGTGAATGAAGATGAGACACCCTTGCCTAGATCTTGGAGCACAAAAGACAAATTCAGCTACATCGGGCTATCGCAAAATAATCTCAGAGTGCACTATAAAGGTAGGAACTTTCAAGGTTTGTTTATGGGAGTTATTTGCAAAACGCTACCATCCTCTGTTTTAAAATAATGATTGTGTCGCAAAAGATAATTCTAAATATTGTTTAAAATAAAATGTTTAACGTGTCAACATTTTGTCGCTAAGTTAGCCAAAAATCTGTGGCATTCGTCAAACAAAGAAATCAGCTGATCGTATATTTTGTAACAACACGAAAATGAATGACAAGGCGTTATTACTAAATACGTTATTTAAATAGATATTGCAGTAAATATACGCATATAGTATTTAGTTAATATTAATATATATAATAACAATCGAGCGATATTGTGCAAGGTCTCTCCTCTATTGAAATGGCAGACAAAAATTACTGATTATTAACTTAGAAATTTAGATATGATTGTATTCATGTTAATGATAATTGCGTATTTAACTATAGGTCACTGAAGTGAAAACTATATATACAAAATTTGAGTTTTACTTTATCTTTAAACACAATGAAACTTGATAAATGACTAGTTTTTATTACTAATGACCTAAAATGTCTTTGTGTCTTTAGTATGATATGTAATTACTCATTTTCTTCTAGAACTAATACTTATTATTGAATATCAGTGTTAATAAGTTTAATCATCTGTTTTTAAACAATATGCATTCTTTAGTGAATTAAATATATATCATATTGATTTTGTAATTGGCAGCTTTGCAGTTACTAATGGTGTAAGATCATTTATTTTACCACATGCTCGTCTGTGAAGGAATACAATGTGAGGAAACCCGCATATCTATAAAATAAGAAAAACAAATATTTCCAAAACATGTGAAGTTCTCCAACATGTATTGGGGCAGCAAGGCAGGCACTCCCTTGCCCTAAAATCCTCTCAGAATAAGGGTGGTCTGTGCCCAGCTGTGGGACATACCTAGGCTCTAACTTTAATTTAGTAAGATAACCATTAATTAGTATGTTTCTTTTATCATCCTATGGTAGGTAATTGCTTTATCTAAGCCGCATCTATAAATAATATGATGATGACTTATTTATTCCTCATAGTTTTTTTTCATCAAGAACCATTTACCATAGTAAGGAAGAATGACCTGTACTTTTATTAAGCTCTTAGACTATGGACCATAAAGTTAATTGAAATATTAATACCACCATATAAAGGAAAATAATATTTGCTGAATAAACCTTTTCTGTTATCAAATCAGAAACTGCATTTTTAAAAATGTAACATAAATTATTTATTTTAATTCAATAATTAAATAAACTAAATATAATTAATTAGTATGAAGTAAATAGTGATTATACATGCACTAAATTATTAATTATATTGCTTTAATTAAATAATTTTTTTATAGGATAGGGTAACAAATACAGCAAAATACAAACATAACAAATGAGCACACAGTCCACCTGATGGTAAGTGGTTGCTGTGGCCCATAGACATCTACATCTATCCTCGATTAAATTGAATCAAAATGCAGATGCGTTGTCACCCGTGAGGACTAAGATGGAATGCCTTGTTTCCAGTAAAAAGGGTCTCCGATTCTCTACACTCACCATACAAAACACAGCAGCATTAAGCTACTATTTTATGCTGGTATTCTGTGAGTGTGGTCCCTCCCCGGTCGAGCTGACCCATTCATGCTACAACTATACTACTAATATATCTGCAGCATGTAGAAAATATGTTGCTTTTAGTGCATGTGTAATCACAATCACACTTGGGAGGGAGTGCATGTTTTAAAATGGCGACGGCTCCTTGGCGCAGTGGCATGTAACAAGTATTTTTATGACCCATATATAACTGTTCCAAGTCTGGATGTTTGTCCTTATGTAATTTATGTTTTAAACTGCCTCTACAATACAGGGAAAAATCCTAGTGTGAGGGGTTAAGTTGATAAAACCAAAGAAAAGGTGAACTTTCTGTGCTTTTCGCTAACCAAGGGAACATTATGTTATAGCACAAACACTTGTAATTCTATTAAACTTCAAATCCACACAATTGTCTTTTTATATACATCTTTGTTTCAAAACCCTTAAAAATATAAACTATGTAGTTCAAATAAAATCAATAAATTAGTTTCATTGAAAGTAGTTGTTAGTGCTGTCAGAACTGGTGATAGTAATAGGTAGTCCCTTTATCTATCTTTATTTTAGGCAATTCTAGACCTGTTTGTGCAGTATACTGTGGTTCAGTGTGATGAGCTTGTAGAGCCAGTACAATTACAGGCTATAAGCCATTACACCTTAAGCCTTGTTTGCTATTATTTTAATAATAATAGTACTTGAAGTGGTGGCATTGGTCTCACGACTTATATTACTGGTAACAGTAGTTGTCATTGTAGAATCTGAGGCGACACTGCTGTCAAGAACTACGTGTTTAATTCTTTTGATTTGTGATGCGTTATTAGGACAATCGCCTCCTGCATCTGTAGATGTGCGTTTTATTAGCCACTTATCCATTGTTAACTGCAATAATAAATACGTATTAATAAATAAAAAATGTATTCCAAATGACTAATATTAGATTTTTCGTCATATGCTCGCGTGGTAACAGGATTTACTTCAAATTTATTTTCAACGAAGCACAAATAGATAATTAATATATTGAGAACCATATAGGAAAACTTGGGTTTTGTCTGTGCAATACAGGATCAGGTTATTAAGATCAACAACTATCGGAGATACATCCTAAAAGATTGCACTGTCGACATCTGTCGAGCTTGTCGCCATTGCAGTAAGTCACTTAGGCGTGTTATCTCCAGTTGATCGGCACTTTCTAACTCGAGTACTTGCACAGGCACAACCTAGTAGCCAGAAGCTCGCTCAGCTCGCTCTGAAATACCGGACCTGAATAATATGGACCGAAAATAGACCGGTCTCCCCTGCTGAGGGCTTCCATCTGGTTGGGCTTTTATTTATTAATGTATTTTTATGTATTTATTTTATTTTATTGATATTTATGTATATTTACCATTCCAATTCACAATTATATATTTATGGAACCCCACCAGATGCGAAAACCATATAGATACCCCCATAACAATACAGTGAGCCCTGTCAAGAGGTGTGAGCGCCGTACCTAGGCAAAATTGATGGTTTGTGCATATGGCTGAAACACGAAACGGTGCCGGGCCTGGGCGTTTCCCGTTAATTGGCGCCCATAAAATAGATGATGGCACGAAAAGGAACACGCATAGAGCTGCTGCCTGGAAGTAGCCAGTGCGCGGCTGGAGCTGGTGCTGGACGCGACAGCATGCGGGCCGCCAACCGAGCGCGAGGGGCTGCACGACCACCTCGTATCCATCATCCCCACCAGATGGATTGGTGTCGGCAGGGTTCTCCCGGACTCAGCAAATAGCACCCTCCTCTGGTGGAGTACTCCGCATACGAAGAAAATGAACTCAAACGCATTGCGGGCGTATTTTAGGACGAAAGGGGGAGGGCTGGAGGTTTTGCGTACCGGGCTAGGATGCATCGCTTATTTACTGAGCTGGAGCTATCTGTTACCGTCACCAAGCAAAACTTGGCAGACCGAGTTCGGTACATCATGCGCTCAAAAATATTTGATGACGCCGAACTCGAACGGCTACCACATGAGGCTGTTCGCTCGTCGAATGAAAATACCACGACAAGAGATGCGGCTCTACGAGTTGCAGAGCAACCCGCATATGTAGATGGCCGTCGTAGATATCCTTGTGGTTGACTCAAACGACGTAAAAGTAAAAGGACGTCGTTATACTGACTTCCCAGTTCTTTCAGAAAGCTTTTAAATCTTCTGTGGTTCAATTCTCTTGCTCGTATATAATTGGCAATATTAACAACTGTCTTCATTACAGCTTTTTTTCTGGATTTACAACACTCACCGCCAAGTTTTCTTGGTGAATAATACAATGAAATGTTATTAAATTAGTTAAATTATATTTTCCTTTAATCTAGTCAAAGAAGGACAACTATCACATTCTGCTCTAAAAAATTGCAAATAGTATTAAGGTAATCTGTGCCTCGGGTTTGACCTTTCATTGGCAGGAATTTAAAAAAAATCCTGTATTAAATTGTTTTCTGTACATTGACTAACAAACGCCGAGCATTGCGATGTTGCTCGAATGTCGCTGCTGGAATAGAATGACAAGCTAAAATATTTGTACTTTCTTAGGTTAACTAATATCTCATTGTAAATAGGTTTAGAAATGTCTTTGTTACGCCTTATACACGTTAAATCCGAGAGCTGTAGTTTTTTTTTATATCAGATAGTAATTGCTTTTTGTTACTCAATTTATCAAAAAGTATATTGGCAGCACTAACAAAGCATTCCTTTACAATTTCTGCATCGGTAAATGGTTTCATATGCTTACCAAGAATGTAACGAATTTCATATGATGCCTTAGTTACTGCGGAGTCTTGTGATAATGCCACAGACATAACATTTTGTTATTGCTGTAATGATCTCTGGTTGTGCCACAGATTCCCGGGTTCGATTCCGGGACTAATGACCCCAAAATTATTGGGTGCGCTAATGATAAAAGGTATTGCGGATTGAACCAAATTGTGGACTGTATCAGCGTGGGTCGTTATGAACCAAAACAAAATAGCGGATGTGGTACGTGGCGGGTTTTGGACTATATACTTGCTATAATCTAATTTAATGCGTTAGCCGGCACGACAGGAGCATGAATTGCTGTGGGAAAAGGAACAATAAAATAAAAACGGCTCAAGATTTAAAGGAACAGGCACCGGGCAAATGCACTGGGGTTGACTGATGAACGCCACGACGAATTATATTGCACTAGTGCAGGACGAAATTGCACTGTGCCGACGTTACACACACGCGGGCCTGGGCTACTGACGCATCAACGTCTCGGGATGTAAACACCAGCGCTCTTAAAAAGAAGTATAATTCCGCCTCCAGGTCCTTCAAAAGAGTCATTGCCAAGGCAAGATCTGCGCACATCGGCAGAATTCATGAGTAGCTAGATCGCTTCCTTCGGGAACCCGTGCATTCTGGTCTCTCGCCAAGACTGTCCAAGGGAACTTCTGTCAGTCATCTCTTCTATATCTGCACAGAGAGCACGACTCACTGGCCCATGTCGCCAAAGAGAAAGCTGATCTGTTAAGCTCTCTTTTTTGCGTCTAACTCGATTCTCGATGACGAGATTAACACTCTTCGACCATCCTGCTGTGTGAGTGCTCCAGCCGGTTGTGCTGATATGGATGTGGTTTACACAGCGCTCGGTTCGCAAAGCACTCTTCTTCCTGGACGTCGCTCGCTAAGTGGGCCTGATGCGAGTCCCTTCCATAATGCAGAAGACATGTGCTCCGGAGTTGGCACCAGTTTTTACACGTCTTTTCCAGTACTCTTACTCCCAAGGCGTAGTCCCAAATTCTTGGATGACAGCTTCGGTCCACCCGATCCCTAAAAAAGGCGACTGCTCAGACCCGTCGAACTACAGGCCTCTCGCCATCACCTCCTTGTTCTTCAAAATAATGGAGTCTATTGTAAACTACCAGCTCATAAGGTACCTTGAGGATCATCAGCTCATCAGTGACCGCCAATACGGTTTCCGTCAGTAGTTACGTTGTACCAGTTCTGGCTCACTGAGTCAGAAGTGGTACAAGTACGACGTTCGTCGACTCACAATCCTAAAAGAAAAGGTTTTGGCATGCTCTGATCACGAATCTGCGGTCCATTTTTGCGTAGGATGCGCGGTTCCGGAGATGTGCAGATCAATTAACTCTTATCTAATTGATATTCGGTGAAGGCCTCCGCCGTCATTAGCGCTCCATTGTTATCTATTTATCTATTGTTCATTGAATACTGTCATTATCTATTCTTCCTCAGCGTGATGCTATTGTATTATACTCCTTTGTTCCTATCTACACTAATCTGACTCATCAATAAAACACATTACCTAATTTTGTTAAAAATTTTATTTACAAAATACAAAATCTTATTACTTATTATCTATAAAATAGGAGCGAAACATCTAATCCACTAAAATATCGTTGTACAATGTGTTCCCTGTAAATATACTCGTAAAACTATGCATTGAACATCCCTGAAACTTATATAGCAAATACATTAAGCAATATTCGCCACAAATTGAAGTCCACTCATTCTGAATCCTATCAACATTCCAGTTCCATCTTTTACAATTTCTTTTTAAAAATCTAGATGATATCGTACAGGTGCTCGTCCGAATGAATCAAAATATTGACCGACGTCATTCGTATCGATATATAAAGCTACCCAATGTGACCCTGGTTTATCATCTGTATCCAAATTGCATATTATATACGTTGGTACGTGGGTGTACATGGGCAGTTTATTGGCAGCATAAACATTATTTTCTAGAGTGGGGTGAATCTTTTTCAGATGTTGTTGTACATCTAGGGTATCCATGATATTACTGCTATTAGTACATAGATTATTACAGTACAATCTACTCAATGACTAACATAGGAATGATCAATTATAGTGATTTCTAAATATTAAATTGCATTATTTTGTGTTATACAAAACGTATTTGAGTCATCAATACACTGAACAAGACGCGACACGAAGTAATGTTGAGATAAGCAACAAAATGTGAGATAAGCTTGTTGACGCATAAAGTTACTATCAATCCTAATGCAGAAATTCTTTAGATTAGAATTATTACTTGCTGGTACTATATAAGACCAAGCAAGTGCAGTCATGGAGTTAGTGTATGGTCGTTTGACCGCAGTGGGTCTATCAATACTACATTTGTGTTACTTCATCGCATCAAAGGCCATGGATGTAAGTGTTTATTCTATTGACAAACTTACTTTTCTTTCTGTTATTTTCTTATGTGTGTATGATTTAGTGTTAACAAATTATATTTAAATATTGTGTGTGTGTATATGATTAAGCCGTAGTAGCTCAGATGGTTAGCGCAAGCTGTAAATTTCACAGTACCCGGGTTCGATCCCCGCCGGCACCAATTAAATTGTTAATTGCAATTTTAAGTGTTTATTCTATTGACAAAATTACTTTTCTTTCTGTTATTTTCTTATATGTGTATGATTTAGTGTTAACAAATTATATTTAAATATTGTGTGTGTATTATATTAAGCCGTGGTAGCTCAGATGGTTAGCTCAAGCTGTAAATTTCACAGTACCCGGGTTCGATCCCCGCCGGCACCAATTAAATTGTTATTTGCAATTTAACAAATTATATTTAAATATTGTGTATGTACCGCATCTACGAATACTAGAGTAGTTAAAAATACTTTTTTAACAATGACAGTCATTAGTTGATCATTAGTGAATGTGATTCTGTTTACTTAAATTACAGTAAGACAAGAGCAGAAGGAAGAAATGGGATGACGGGAAGTAATGAAGCATTGTTATGTGAAGTTTGTTGGAACAAACATATTTTTAGTCACGTGTAAATACTTTTAACATTTTGGTTCAAAATGACACAAAATCTAAAAAATATTAGATACATCATCGACATGGACGGATTTTACATTACATATCCTCATAAGCATTTTCAATGTAGAGAAATGGCTATTCTAGACGTAAAACTATCTAATAAAAATGATGCGTTTATCGATCATTATTTGTTTCGTCCAAGTTATCCTTTCAATTATTTGTCACCAAAAGACAAAAAAACTGTTCGTTATTGTGAAACACACGTGCACGGCATTCCATATTTTGATGTGACCGAATAAAATGTGCCTACAAACAATTAAATTGGTATATTAAAAATTTGTGCAAAGACGAAGTGATCGCATACAAAGGTGGTTCAACAGAAAAACAATTTTTAAAAATGTTGACGACGAATGATAAAATTTTTAATATTGAAGAATACAAATGTCCAAAATACAATGATTTGGTAAATGTCATAAATTTAAACAAACGTTATGTGTGTAATAATCATATATTTGCAAAAAATAATCACAAAATTTTACATTGTTCTTGTGACGAAGTGTGAGTTCTTTACAAGTGGTTATTGCTTGAAAATAAAATTTTCGATTAATCATAAATTTTGTTTTATTTCCCAAAAACATTAGTTATAGTACACAATATATATTGATTGTTTACACCAACACTTTCATTTTTTATTTCACCCCTTAGAAACTTGTATTTTCACTTTATACATCCGTTTACTGCTATTGTGGCAGGACCAAGTGGATGTGGGAAGTCACATTTTGTAACAAATTTCATAAAATCAGTTACAGAAATATGTAATTGTGATTTTAATCAGATCACATGGTGCTTTGATGAAATGCAACCTTTATATAATTTACCAAATGTTAACTATCATCAAGGAATTCCAAATCTTAATATATTTGATGGTGAAAATCCACATCTCGTTATTATTGATGATCTAATGAGAGAGTCCGATGGAAGAATTGTGGATATATTTACAAAAGGTAGTCATTACAGGAATCTCAGTGTATTATATTTAACACAAAATTTATTTCATCAGGGTAAAGGGCAAAGAGACATATTTTTAAACTTAAGTTATATAATATATTTTAAAAACCCTCGAGATAAAACTCAAATAAGATATTTAGCACGACAAGTATCACCACAGATGCCTACAGGGATGCAACTCTAGAGGCACATGGATATTTAATGGTAGATTTAAAACAGAATACCAATGATTTTTGTCGTATCAAGACAAATGTCTTACCATTTAATGGTTTCTGTACAGCTTACGTCCCCACAAAAGAGTTTAAATACACCAAGAATCAAACAATTCATATCATTGCTAAATTATGCATCGTCGACTCACAACGCATAAACTTTTGCTAAACGCTTTGCATACGCTTAAACCAAAATATCAAAGAGCATTACTTAAAAAGTGTAATGCAGAAGAAATTAACTGTATTTGTGAGTGTATTCATAACGTTTTACAAGGAAAAGTACCTCTTAAAGATCAAGATAAACAAAAATTGAATAAACACAAAAATATACTCCGTAAACTAGTGCGTAAGTGTAAACATAAACTAAGAAAAAATATAATTATACAAAAAGGAGGGGCTTTCTTCCAATAATATTAGGTGCAATATTGAGTGGATTAGTGAGTGGACTAGCCAGTTAACATGGAAAATGCAAAGAAAATGATACTTATCGAACCTGGATTGATTGAAAAATTAAAACAAGAAAATAAGGTTAATAGTAATTTATCTCGATTAGATATTGAAATGTAAAATATTATGAATAGTAAGACGGAAGACCGAAAGAAATGGATGTTATATTTACAAACTCATTTTATCGAAGAGGATCGTCAACCACTCAGATTACCAATTTATTCTGATACACCTAATGAAGATTCAAATAAGTCTAAAATTGGTTTTAAAAATAAAGATAGAGATCTAAAAACTTCAGTTGATGCTGAATCTTTGTTGGAGGAGAATCGATCCATTAAAAGTAAAGAAAATGATGAAAATCCACTTTACACACCAGCTCAAATACTCAGTTTAATACCAAAAACTTATAATAAAAAGGGACAGTTATTATTAAACTTAGTTGAAACAAGTAAAAGTAAAATACATTGGGATAATGAAGGTACTCATAATCATAATTGATAATGAAAAAATTCCTGGAAGTAATATTGTTGATTTAATAAATGATTCACTAAGACCCTTAAAAAGAAGTGATCCAGTAGGGTGGGATAGATTTGCTGAAGCATTAAAAGGTATTAAAGTACCACTTACTTATATTGGAAATCCAAAGAGATGTGAGTTTATTAACCAACTTCAAGCAAAAGATCTGAACAAACCCTCTGAGATTGAAGTTCAAGAGTTTTTTACACCGAGTAGAGGAGATACAAAATCTATAACTAAAATAGAGTTTTCTACACCGAGCAGTAGAGATAAAAAGTCTACAACTAAAATACGTAAAAGCTTGAGTGGGAAAAATGGACCCCGTACTAGAAGAAATTAACAGGATTTATTATGATCCATCTAATCCCGCTGGTTTTGCTAGTATTGATAAATTATCAAAAGCTATGAAGGGTAAAATGAATAAAAAGCAAGTAAAGGAATGGTTAAAATCACAAGAAACATACACATTACATAAACCCATTCGAAAAAAATTCTCGCGTAATAGGTACATTCTATCAAATATTAATGGACTGTGGCAACCTGATTTAAGTGATATGCGGACTTATTCTCAATATAATGATGGTTTCAAGTATATACTTTGTGTTATTGATGTATTTAGTAAATATGCTTTTGCAAGAGCAATGAAAAAGAAAAACTCAGAAACAACTAAAGAATGTTTTGAAAGTATATTTACTGAAAGTAATTTAACACCTACTCACATACCATCTGATAAAGGTACAGAATTTGTTTCAAAAGATGTACAAAAATACTTTAAATCCAAAAAGATTAATTACTGTTACGAGCTTGAGGTTCGTGACAATAAAAATTGCCGATAAAATTACCTAAATTAACACTTTAATTTACTTTACACAAATTAAAACTAAAAACACTAATAATTAAACACACTAATTCACTTAATTCCGTTCCGACGCTTCGCTTGTTTCGCCAAATCAACACTACTTCCATCGCATCTTGCAGCGCCTATATATTTAAATTAGCAAAGAAATATCCAGAATGTTCAAGTAAACACGCGCAAGGTACCGAGCGTTCGAGTTTCGACTAGGCGCTGTCGGTTGAGTGATTCGTGATGTCATTTTCTCAATGCTCCCCTCGCTCTCGTTCCTGACACTAGATGGCGCTAGTTGACTTATTCATGCAACACTGCCCCCTCCTAAGACATGCTCGTCCCGAGCATTATCGGTCCCATAATAACGCGCCAAGCGATCCCCATGGACGATCTTAGGAGTCCCTCTTGCGCCTTTCTGTATCCGGTAGGTCACATCGTTGATCGTGGTTACAATCCGGTACGGGTCGTCCCATTTAGCTTGAAGCATAGGAGATTTCCCTTTGCTGCGGACTGGATTGTGCAACCACACTAATGAACCTTCGTTGAACCCTTTATTGTTCATTTTGCGGTCGTACCGGGTTTTCATTTTCTCAGACATTTGCTGGCCCGATTGTCTGACGTGCTCATAAATGTCATTCATTTTGTTCCGCAAGTCATTTGCATAATCGGTTATACTGCGTGGGGCATCAGGTGGTATCCCGGTGATCAGGTCTGCAGGCAGCCGTAATTCTCTTCCAAAGTTTGCGAAAGCTGGTGTCACTGCTGTACTTTCGTGAACAGAACTTCGATATGACAACAAAAACGGTTGTATGTGCTTGTCCCAATCTCGTTGCCGATTGTCTACAACTTTTGCTAGGTACCTCTCCAATGTCTGATTAAATCGTTCTACCATTCCATCAGATTGCGGGTGATAAGAAGTCGTTCGTGTTTTATGAGTACCCATAACTCGGCAAGTTTCCTGGAATATTTGAGACTCGAAATTCCTTCCTTGATCGCTGTGAATCTCTAAATGTACACCAAAACGATAGAAGACTTCATGAACTAGCTTATCATCAACTGTTGAAGCTTCTTGATTTGGAATGGCGAAGACTTCCGGCCACTTAGTGAAGTAATCCATCACAACCATGAAATACTTGTTACCGCTTTCACTCTCCGGAAACGGTCCCGCCACGTCAATGGCTATTCTCTCCCATGGTGCACCAACATTGTACAACTTCAATGCACCTCTACTACGAGTCTGAGGTCCCTTTACAGTCGCACAACTTGTACATTTGCGACACCAGTCCTCGACATCGTTTCGGCAGTGGATCCAGTAAAACCGTTCTCTGATCTTCAGTAGAGTTCGTTTAACTCCCAGATGACCTCCTGAACAATCATTATGGTACAGCTGTAGAACATCCGGTACTTTAGCTTTATGGACAACTATTTGCAAATGACAGCTGTCTCCCCGAACATTTTCCCATTTACGACACAGAACTCCATCCTGAAGCAGCAAGCTATCCCACTGGGCCCAATAGCTTTTAGTGGTCGAACTCATCGCTGAGACGTCGCTCCACTTGGGCTTGGGAGCACTGGCCTTCATCCATTCCAGGATCGGCTTGATGTCCGGATCTTCCTGCTGTGCACGTTGTAAGCTGTCCTTCCACTCGTTGTTGAGGTGGTCTGCCCTGAGCATCCTCACGGATACCACTTCCTTACTCTCTTGCCTAGTACAATGTTTGCAATCTTCAGGACAAGGTCTTCTTGACAATGCATCTGCGTTGCCATGAGATTTCCCGTTGCAATGTTCGATCTCGAAGTCGTATTCCTGCAGTAGTTTAATCCACCTCGCAACTTGTCCTTCTGGATTTTTAAACTACAATAGCCATTTTAGTGCAGCATGGTCAGTTCGTAAGTGAAATTTTCGCCCCAGAAGATATTTGCTAAAATGCTGCAACGACTTTACCACAGCTAGCAATTCGCGTCTTGTGACACAGTAGTTCCTTTCCGGTTTTGACAACGACTTGCTGAAGTACGCTATCACGACCTCTTGGTCACCATTCCGTTGAGACAACACACCGCCAAGTCCTATATCACTTGCGTCTGTGTCAACTATAAATTCTTTGCTTGCATCAGGGTATCCCAAAATAGGTGTTTTGCACAGACGGTCCTTGAGCTCCTGGAATGCGATATTGCAACTTTCATCCCAGCAGAAATGTCGCTTCTCCTCGGTTAGCTTGTGCAGAGGTTTGGCTATATCTGCAAAGTTCTTCACAAATCGCCGGTAATAGGAGCACAAACCCAAAAATGCTCTAACCTGCGTCTTGTCTTTTGGAACCGGCCAATCCTTGACAGCGGCGATTTTCTCTGGATCTGTGCGGATACCTTCTTCCGATACTACAAACCCCAAAAAGTTAACTTGCCGTTGGAATAGTGAACATTTCTTCGGGCTCAACTTGAGGTTGGCACTCTGAATCTTCATGAGCACGCGTTCCAGGTTTTTAAGGTGTTCCTCAAACGTACGGCCTATGATGATGATGTCATCCAAGTAGACCAGACAGGCATCGCCAATTAGCCCGGTAAGTACAAGTTCCATCAGCCTTTCAAACGTTGCTGGAGCATTGCACAACCCAAACGGCATTACTTTAAATTGCCACAGACCCTTTCCCGTCGAGAACGCAGTTTTCTCCTTGTCCTTAGGGTCAATTTCAACTTGCCAGTAGCCACTTTTTAGATCCAGCGTGCTAAACCACTTTACTCCTGTAAGCATGTCCAGCGTGTCATCAATTCTTGGCAAGGGATAGCTGTCCTTCTTCGTAACGTCGTTCAGACGGCGGTAGTCAACACAAAACCGCATGCTGCCATCCTTCTTCTTCACCAGCACCACTGGTGAACACCATGGACTAGATGAAGGTTCAATAACACCATCCTTCACCATTCCCTCAATCATGGTTTCCACTTCCTTTTCACGTGCTACCGGCAATCTTCTTGGCCGCTGACGGATAGGCAATTCTTCTCCTGTGTTTATTTTGTGTTGAACTAAGCCAGTCTTTCCTATGTCAGCATCGTTTGATGAGAATACATCGGCGTACTTGAGTAACAACTTCTTCGCCTTGACCAATTCGTTCGGGGAGAGAACACTGCGACAGTCTTCCAAAAGTATGGTCACTCTCGTTTCTGCATCCTTGCTGGGGGTCCCACTCGATATATATTGGCACCGATGTAACCAATCCACTTCCTCACAAGTACCAATCAGTGTGCCTTTTTCTATAATCTGTTC
The DNA here is from genome assembly GCA_907164705.1 of Parnassius apollo. Taxonomy (NCBI): domain Eukaryota; kingdom Metazoa; phylum Arthropoda; class Insecta; order Lepidoptera; family Papilionidae; genus Parnassius; species Parnassius apollo. The sequence goes on from CAJQZP010001584.1 coordinate 4,783,946, forward strand.
CCGGTCGCAAAGGTTCAGCACACGTACTCCTGAGATGTCAGTAGTCCTAACCAAGGTTCGAGCTACTTTCCATGGAAGGTCATCGTTTACCCTTTCCACAAGTACACAACGGTGAGCTTGCCCAGCGTTTCGAGGAAGACTAACCGGAACAATCGTTTCCGATCTCGGCGGAAGAACAATCTTCTTAATGCTGTACACGTTCCCTGGTAACACACCTTCCATAAAAAGTTCCTCCTGTCCACATTTCAAAACACCTTGCTTAACGTCGATCTCACAACAATTATTCCTCATAAAGTCTAGGCCTAGGATGCAGTCGTCCATTATATCAGCCACGATGACATTATGCAGGTAGATCACGTTGCCTAGCTTCAACTCCATCTCCTTCCCTCCACGGACGGGTATACGCTGACCGGTAGCTGTTACCAAATTAATGCGTTCTCGGTTGTATGCGGAGTCCCCAAGGAACTGACTTATAAGTTGGGAACTAACAACCGTACGAGAGGCTCCAGTGTCTATGGTCAGTTTACACGGCATTCCGTTGACCTCGCCCTTGATGATTAGACTGTTCCCATCATGTGTTTGTGAGATCGAGATCTTTGGGGCTCTTTTAACATCAGCCAGCACCCGCCCCGCAGTTCTGGCTCTTACTCGTTTCCCTGCTGCTGCTGGGCGGTGCTGTTGGCCGCACTACCCTCCTGGGATCGTTCACCTTCCCTTTCTAGGGTTCGCTTAGGGCAGCTGGATCGAAGATGGCCCTTTTCCCCACAGCCATAGCACCTTGGGCTGTATCCTTTGTTGCGGTCGCGAACTGTAGCTGCTGCGACCTCCCTGACGCGATGGGAACGATGATCCTGCCGCACGGCTTCCACTTCCAGTGCATGGGCCAAGGCGTCCTTAAGCGTCTCGTGGTGCCCGAGCCTCACAGCAGCTCTGACTTCCAGGTCGCGGATGCCGTCGATGAATGTCTGCACCAGGTTCCCTTCAATGAGCGCAGGTACAGACCGGTATGCTTTTCGCACCAGCTTCTCCACTTCTAGAGCCCACTGCTGCAGGTTTTCGTTGATGCGCTGCACACGATCTTTAAGCTGCGCACGAAAGTCGTGTTCCAGGTGAGCGTCGCCATATCTCGCCTCCAATGCCTCAAGGAGTTGCTCATAAGTCACTTCCTCACCGAGAGCTTCCAGAACTGTTAAGGCCTGGTAACGCAGGCCTAGTGTGAGAGCAGTCATAGCCTGATTTTTATTCCAACCGTTCGCCTTCATAACTGCTTCGAACTGGATTTTGTAGGCTGACCAGGAAGAAGTCCCGTCGAATGGTGGCACCTTGAACCCACGTAGCGAAGGTGTAGTAGCTACTACGGGAGCTGTAGTTCCCTCCCCAAGTTTGAGTTCGTCAAGTGATTTCCTCATGTCAGCCATTACGTTGTCAACCCGATTGTTTACTTGGTCAATTCGGGTTTCAGCTTCCGACAGGCGGTTTTCATGTTGAGCAACCTTATCCTTCACCTCCCTTATCTCTTTCCCGAAGGTAGCGTGAAGGTCCTTCATGAGAAGCATCTGTTCCTCCTGTCGGCGGGCCTGTTCTGCCTGTCCGCTCTGTAGCTGCTCTTTCAACTGACGGACCTGTTCCTCCTGTCGGCGAGCCTGTTCTTCCTGCTGCTCTTTCAACAGACGGGCCTGTTCCTCTCGTCCGCGCTGCAGCTGCTCTTGTAGCATCGCCATCAGAGCACCTAAATCAGGTGCTGCAGATGCAGGAGCTACTGACGAACCGGCCTCCGTTGCCGGCGGCTGGCCTTCCGACGTCTGCGGCGTTGCACCACCAAATCGTCTCTGGTCCGTCTCATGCTGGCGTTGACTGCGGGTACGAACACCCTCCGTTTCCTCCTTAGGTAAAATCGGCATGATTTTATCCCACTTCTGACACCAATTGTTACGAGCTTGAGGTTCGTGACAATAAAAATTGCCGATAAAATTACCTAAATTAACACTTTAATTTACTTTACACAAATTAAAACTAAAAACACTAATAATTAAACACACTAATTCACTTAATTCCGTTCCGACGCTTCGCTTGTTTCGCCAAATCAACACTACTTCCATCGCATCTTGCAGCGCCTATATATTTAAATTAGCAAAGAAATATCCAGAATGTTCAAGTAAACACGCGCAAGGTACCGAGCGTTCGAGTTTCGACTAGGCGCTGTCGGTTGAGTGATTCGTGATGTAATTTTCTCCATGCTCCCCTCGCTCTCGTTCCTGACACTAGATGGCGCTAGTTGACTTATTCATGCAACATTACTATACCACTAACAATCCTGACATTAAGGCCAGTATTGTTGAACGATTTCAAAGAACACCTAAAAATGAACATGTGGCGTTATTTCACTCATAATAATACATATAGATATATAGATGTTTTACAATATTTAATTATATTTAATTATACAATAACAGATTTACAAAATGAACTAATAGTTGGTACTTTTTATGAAAGAGAATTACAGAAAATCACTTACAACCCCACCTCACAATATAAAATAGATAAAATAATTGACACTCGGGTAACAGAAAAGAAGTATTAGTGAAGTGGAAAGGTTATCCAGATAAATTCAACAGTTGAATTTTAGCTTCTAGTTTAAAAGTAATATGAATAAAGAAAGTTTTTATTTAACTTTGCTCAGCAATAGTTCAATGGAATACTTTCCTGATTTTTCAACAAATTTTTCAACGAAATTACCGAAAGCTATTAAATTAGAAGGTGAATGGTCGGTTGGAGTTGTCGTGTTTCAATATCCATGTACCATGTTTACTGTTCAAGATCATGAAAATGTTATATACATTACAAAATCTATGTTAATACCTAATGAAGATAAACCATCCATAGTGTACTACAAAAAACATATTCCAGCTACCAACTATGATAACGTTGAGCATATTTTAAGAGTGTTAAATGGTATCGGAGAGAATTTGAAATTTCGCTATGATGAAATAACAAAATTTGTGTCTATTTCTGTTTTGGATAAAAATATAACATCCGTAACATTATCACCCAAATTAAGTTTACAACTAGGTTATGAACCAAATAAAAATCTCCTAGAGAGAAATTTTGGAAAGTGTCCTGCTAATTTACACTTAGGGTTACCATCTCAACTCTTTCTATATTGCGACATTATCGATCCTCAGATTGTGGGTGATGTTATGACTCCTTTACTAAGAGTCATTTCATTAGATTCTACAAAATACATTTATGGTGCAAATAAAATGCACGTTTTCTCTCAACCTCACTACTTACCTGTTATGCGAAGAGAGTTCGATACGCTGGAAATAGTTATAAGATCGAGCACAGGACAAAAAATACCATTCCAGTTTGGAACCGTGTGTATTAAACTACATTTCCGAAAATTATAATAACGAATTCTCTTCGCGATCATCATAAATGTCCATATGAAAATTATTATACACATCAAGCTGGGTCAGGAGTTGGAGTAATTTATAAGGGTTCACCATACCAACGCGGTCATGGTATTGGGAGCTTCTTAGGGGGGGTTATTTAGATCAGTTTTACCTTTACTTTCAAGTGGTGCTCGAGTGATTGGTAAGGAGGCATTAAGCGCTGGAGTAGGACTTTTATCGGATATGGTTCAAGCGCGTCCTATGGAAGCCTCAATAAAAGATCGTCTAAAGCAAGTTAGTACAAATTTAAAACGAAAGGCTGATGAGAAAATCATTACAGGATCTGGGTATGAAACTAAAAGAAAACGATTGACCTCGTTCATTCCTCCATTAACTGCTAGAGTGCAAGCTGCGAAAAAACTTGGTCACAAACCAAAAAATATCAAAGATATATTTTCAAATTAAATATGTCTTTCCTTCATAATCATTCTCGCGAGTGCGTTAAGTCAGAATTGGATTTGTTTGCACTACCGTCTACACAAACTAACATTGAAAATGGATTGTGGATTCATTATAAACCAATTTCATCTCTTGGTGATGATGGACCTATCGAGTTTCGAGTTCCTGGGACAGGCGATGACTACATAGATTTGTCTCGTACATTACTCCACATAAAGGCAAAAGTATTAAATCAAGATTCAACTAACTTGATATCTACTACAATAGTAGCACCTGTAAATAATTGGCTGCATTCACTTTTTAGTCAACTTGATGTTTATTTAAACCAAAACCTTGTATCACCACCTGATAATACCTATGTATATCGAGCATACATGGAAACCCTTTTAAACTATGCTCCTGCTGCTAAACAATCTCATCTTACTTGTAGTCTTTGGTATGATGATACAGCAGGAAAATGGATTCTACGGATGGTAAAAACATAGGATTTGTTAAAAGATAGGAATTGATTAGTGAAAGTAAGGAAATAGAAATGATTGGTCATCGTCACGGTGACATTTTCAACCAAGATAAATTTTTAATTAATGGTGTTGTGTTGAATTGTTTCGATCAAGAGAGAGTTTTAATTTAATTGCTGGGTCAAACGATGTAAAGTTTAAAGTTTGCTTACGGACGCAACTCTTATTGTTCGACGAGCATGAATTAATCTAAGTGTATTACTCGCACATCAAAAAGTTTTAGCTTCTACCACTGCTAAATATCCTATTACTCGAGCTGAAGTAAAAGTTTTAACAACTCCATCGGGTGTTCAAGGAAAAACTCTTGATAATATATTTTTAGGACAGGTACCCAAAATATGTATAATTGGATTTGTGAACAATTCTGCATTTAATGGTTCCCTTACTAAAAATCCATTTAACTTTGAAAACTATGGTATTAATTCTTTCAGCTTATATATTGATGGTCAACAAATACCTTCAAAAGCTTTGCAACCATCTTTTAATAATAGTATATTTACATCAGCATATCATACTACTATTCTCGGGAACTGGTATTCACTTTCTTAATGAAGGAAATGGAATCTCTTGTGAACAGTATGCCAAAGGTTACTGTCTATTAGCATTTGACTTAACTCCTGATTTATCAGCCAACTCATCAGCTCATTGGAATCTCATAAAGCATGGTAGTGTAAGATTAGAAGTACGATTTGAATCTTCACTAATACAAACAATTAACTGTATAGTTTATGCTGAGTATGATAATATTATTGAGATAGATAAAAACAGAAATGTTACTGTAGACTACAGTAGTTAAGGTTATAATATGTGTTGTGTGTTAGATTTTATGAGTTATGTGTAATGCATTTTGTGTATATGTAACTATGTGTAACGTTATAAAATTAAATAAAACAAATTGTATGCAATATATAATTTTTTATTTCTTTATAAATCTTCTATTTAATCTAATACAAAACACTGTTCGAGTTTAAAGTAACATAGGAACTCTCTCATTAGATCATCAATAATAACGAGATGTGGATTTTCACCATTAAACATATTAAGATTTGGAATTCCTTGATGATAGTTAACATTTGGTAAATTATATAAAGTTGCATTTCATCAAAGCACCATGTGATCTGATTAAAATCACAATTACATATTTCTGTAACTGATTTTATGAAATTTGTTACAAAATTTGACTTCCCACATCCACTTGGTCCTGCCACAATAGCAGTAAAAGGATGTATAAAGTGAAAGTTCTAAGGGGTGAAATAAAAAATGAAAGTGTTGGTGTAAACAATTAATATATATTGTGTACTATAACTAATATTTTTGGGAAATCAAACAAAATTTATGATTAATTGAAAATTTTATTTTCAAGCAATAACCACTTGTAAAAAACCCACACTTCGTCACAAGAACAATGTAAAATTTTGTGATTATTTTTTGCAAATATATGTTTATTACACACATAACGTTTGTTTAAATTTATGACATTTACCAAATCATTGTATTTTGGACATTTGTATTCTTCAATATTAAAAATTCTATCATTCGTCGTCAACATTTTTAAAAATTGTTTTTCTGTTGAACCACCTTTGTATGCGATCACTTCGTCTTTGCACAAATTTCTAATGTACCAATTTAATATGGGGATGATGTTCTCTTGTTTGTAGGCACATTTTACGTCACATCAAAATATGGAATGCCGTGCACGTGTGTTTCACAATAACGAACAGTTTTTTTTGTCTTTTGGTGACAAATAATTGAAAGGATAACTTGGCCGAAACAAATAATGATCGATAAACGCATCATTTTTATTAGATAGTTTTACGTCTAAAATAGCCATTTCTCTACATTGAAAATGTGTATGAGGATATGTAATGTAAAATCCGTCCATGTCGATGATGTATCTAATATTTTTTAGATTTTGTGTCATTTTGAACCAAAATGTTAAAAGTATTTACACGTGACTAAAAATATGTTTGTTCCAACAAACTTCACATAACAATGCTTCATTACTTCCCATCATCCCATTTCTTCCCTCTGCTCTTGTCTTCCAGTAATTTAAGTAAACAGAATCACATTCACTAATGATCAACTAATGACTGTAATTGTTAAAAAAGTATTTTTTAACTACTCTAGTATTCGTAGATGCGGTACACACACAATATTTAAATATAATTTGTTAAATTGCAAATAACAATTTAATTTGTGCCGGCGGGGATCGAACCCGGGTACTGTGAAATTTACAGCTTGAGCTAACCACCTGAGCTACCACGGCTTAATCATATACACACACACAATATTTAAATATAATTTGTTAACACTAAATCATACACACGTAAGAAAATAACAGAAAGAAAAGTAACTTTGTCAATAGAATAAACACTTACATCCATGGCCTTTGATGCGTTGAAGTAACACAAATGTAGTATTTATAGATCCACTACGGTCAAACGACCATACACTAACTCCATGACTGCACTTGCTTGGTCTTATATAGTACCAGTAAGTAATAATTCTAATCTAAAGAATTTCTGCAGTAGAATTGATAGTAACTTTATGCGTCAACAAGCTTATCTCACATTTTGTTGCTTATCTCAACATTACTTCGTGTCGCGTCTTGTTCAGTGTATTGATGACTCAAATACGTTTTGTATAACACAAAATAATGCAATTTAATATTTAGAAATCACTATAATTGATCATTCCTATGTTAGTCATTGAGTAGATTGTACTGTAATAATCTACTAATAGCAGTAATATCATGGATACCCTAGATGTACAACAACATCTGAAAAAGATTCATCCCACTCTAGAAAATAATGTTTATGCTGCCAATAAACTGCCCATGTACACCCACGTACCAACGTATATAATATGCAATTTGGATACAGATGATAAACCAGGGTCACATTGGGTAGCTTTATATATCGATACGAATGACGTCGGTCAATATTTTTAAAGATTTATATAATCGATACGAACAGCACCTGTACGATATCATCTAAGTTTTTAAAAAGAAATTGTAAAAGATGGAACTGGAATGTTGATAGGATTCAGAATGAGTGGACTTCAGTTTGTGGCGAATATTGCTTAATGTATTTGCTATATAAGTTTCAGGGATGTTCAATGCATAGTTTTACGAGTATATTTACAGGGAACACATTGTACAACGATATTTTAGTGGATGAGATGTTTCGCTCCTATTTTATAGATAATAAGTAATAAGATTTTGTATTTTGTAAATAAAATTTTTAACAAAATTAGGTAATGTGTTTTATTGATGAGTCAGATTAGTGTAGATAGGAACAAAGGAGTATAATACAATAGCACCACGCTGAGGAAGACTAGATAATGACAGTATTCAATGAATAATAGATAAATAGATAAGAACAATGGAGCGCTAATGACGGTGGAGGCCTTCAGCGGATATCAATTAGATAAGAGTTAATTGATCTGCACATCTCCGGAACCGTGCATCCTACGCAAAAATGGACCGCAGATTCGTGATCAGAGCATGGCAAAACCGTTTTTTTTAGGATCGTGAGTCGACGAACGTTGTACTTGTACCACTTCTGACTCAGTGAGCCAGAACTGGTACAACGTAACTACTTCCGTCGTGGTCGATCAGCTGGTGACCTAATTCATAGATGTGCGGAGGCAGTAGAGTCCAAGGGCTGGACACTGACCGTTAGTTTGGACATAGCGAAGGCCTTCGATCGGGTCTGGCACAAATCGCTTATTTCGAAGCTCCCTTCCTATGGGCTTCCCGAGAAATTGTGTGATTGGATCACTAGTTTTTTAGCTAATCGGAGCATCAGGGTCGTAGTAGACGGTGCATGCTCTGATTACAAGCCTATTAACGCGTTCCACAAGGCTGCGTGCTATCACCAACGCTGTTCCTTCTGCATATCAATAATATGTTGCAAACGGAAAACATTCACTGATTTGCAGATGACAGCACTGGTGATGCCTTATACATCGGCCATGCCAATATTTCTCGGGAAATCGTCGCCGAGTACCAGGACAAACTTGTGTCTGAAGTTGAATCTTTGCTTAACAAAGTCTCGGATTGGGAGCGACTAAATCTAGTCCAATTCAATCCCCAGAACCGCTAAATAGAACCTCTTTGTTGTATCTCCTCAGTTTGAAGGCACTCCCCTTGCTCCCTCGGCTAGCATCAGAATCCTCGGCGTTGACATATCGATTAGTGTGCAGTTTCGTGGTCACTTGGAAGGGAAGGCCAAATTGGCCTCTAAAAAGCTTGGCGTGCTCAGCAGAGCGGGACAGTATTTTATGCCGGCACATCGCTTGCAACTTTTACAAAGCGCATGTTCGGCTTCACATGGAAAACTGTTCTCATCTCTGGGCCAGGGCCCTCCGAGTGCCAGCTCCTTCCACTTGACCGCATCTAGCGCAGAGCGATTCGAATCGTCGACGACCGAGTTTTTTCTGATCGGCTCGATTCACTGGCGCTACGTTGAGGTGTTGCATCCTTTTGCGTTTTATATCGTATCTACCATGGGGAGTGTTCTGAGGAATTGTTCGGATTAGTTCCGGTCGCCAAATTTCACTAACGCACATCAACCGGGGAAGGACCACGCTCTCACAGAATACCAGCGTAAAATAGCAGCTTAATTCTGCTGTGTTTGGTATGGTGAGTGTAGAGATCCAGAGACCCTTTTTTAGTGGAAACGAGGGATTCCATCTTTGCCCTCAGGGGTGAAAACGCATCTGCGTTTTGATTTTTTATCGGGGATAAATGCAGATGTCTATGGGCCACAGCATCCACTTACCATCAGGTGGACTGTGTGCTCGTTTATCACCGTTATTCTATAAAACAGGAAGCAGCGTTTGACTATTACTCTGCCGGTTGGTAAGTGGTGATGTAGCCCCAGATGGTAAATCGCACTATATTAATAAAACTAATAACTCTTGTCTTGTAGACACCAGACACCCACATTGTTTTCGGAAGGAAAGACATGCTGGCAAATAATTCTGCTCCATTGCTGTATGCATTACGAAAGCTATCATTTATTCTGTGACGAAAGGCGAAGCAAAAGATTTGTTCGAAAACGTGGAATATCAACAACGCGTGTTTGCTCGCGTAGTGTCAAATTGAAGAAAAGCGATTACAATAGAATAGAATAACGTTTATTTAATAAAGATTTTTACAAATTATTCATAATGAAAGTAATTTTTTACTTTTGCCTAGTTCATACATTATTTAGAAACCCAGACTTTCTTCGAATTAACACAAAAGAAAATAGATTGTACAATTACTTATAAAAGTCTTTTTATAAAGATTGTAGTTAGTGATTTCTTTGGTTACGCGAGTAATATATTATATTTAAATGTCCCCCCATGACCATAGGTGCTGTAAAATAATTGAAACGTCGCGAATATAAAATAAGTTGATTAAAAACTAGTTTCATTTAAATAAGTTTGTATTAAAAAAAAACTTTGTAATAGGGAAACATTACATACATGAGAGACTTCGTATATTTTCTGGGACTGTACCAAAAGCGTATACATGTGAATGAATGTATTACTCCCTGCGAATGAATTACTGATTCTGTGAAGTCGTGTAAACGGTATCACTAGAATATGGATTATCCCCAACGCTAACATGTCATGTATTATTTGGTTTATTTTATCGCAACATATGTCTTGCGGGTTACACTAGACTAGTTGACTGGGATGTTATCTATACTGTACCCTGAAAGCCCGATAACGTGGCTTAATAGCCCGGCTACGTGATAGAGCAACGTTGCGTATCTTCGCTGCACGAATGGGTCGGCGCGATTGGGGAAAAGTCACGTACATATATTATATACTAATATTACCTTGAAATAACAGCATAATGCTCCTGTTTTGTATGTTTTATATGGTAGAGCCACGCTGCAGCTATTGATTGACAGCTGCAGCACGAATGAGTCTGCTCGGCCGGGGTAGGACCACGCTCCCACAGAGTACCATATATAACGTACGGTAGTGTATAGAACCGGAGACCCTTATTACTGGAAATGAGACATTTCATCTTAGTCCTCAAGTGTGACAACGCATCTGCATTTGGATTCTTAATTGAGGATAAATGTAGATGTCTATGAACCACAGCATCCACTTACCATCAGGTGGACTGCGTGCTCATTTACCGCTCTTATTCTGTACCTAAGATGGAATATCTCATTTCCAGTAATAAGGGTCACTCGTTCTCTACGCACACCATACATAGCAGCATTGGGTTGCTATTTTACGCTCCCCGGACGAGCCGACTAATTCGTGCTACAGCATACAGCTGCGGTATGGCTGTACCACGTAAAAATTAGTGTTATAATGTGAAGGTTTTCAGATTCTAGGCGTCTAACTTTCAATCAATACTTTTTTTACAGTTCTGTTTATGTACAAGCCTAGATAAAGACGAGATAAGTCGATATTATGCTTATTTTAGGACGTACATTATCAAAAGTTACAGCCTAAGTACGTCTCAATGCTGGGCACAGTCGTCTCGTTTCTGGGAGGATTTTTTAGGACAAGGAAATGTCTGTCGCACTGCACCAATGCGTATCGGCGAACTTCACATTGCTTCGAAATATTTTTTCTTATTTCTCAGTTATGCAGTTTTAGACTCTGAGCTGACTTATCAAACGGCGAAGTAATCACCCTCCTACGTTAGTATCGAAAATGATTGACTAGCGCAGCCTTAATATACTAAATGAAACTTATTTTTGTGACATTATATCCTTCAAAGTTCCCTGGGATACCCTGATATCGAGCGCAGATGTCCCGCCGGTTGTTGACCGGGGTGGGGTGCAGTCGACTGGGTTTTGACCGGGCGGGTCTAGACGTCATTGCATTTATTCCGATTCAAGACTACAGGACAAAGACCTGACTGAGTCTGCAATTTTGTTCAATAATCGCGTTAATCGGAGTCAATTATTATTTTGTTGTAGTACTTTTATGTATTTAGAACACAACGGTTTTTCGGTTTTTGAACGGTATGTGAATTAAAATGCACGTTAAAATTAGTTTTAAAACAGTAACATTGGAATGTAAGGTGTAATTTATTTCTATCCATCCATTACAGCCTATTAAAGCCCCCCTTGCTGAACATAGGTCTCCACCATAGATTCATTTTTTTTCTAGTCGTTATTATGAAGACGCTGTTGCCCATCTCCAGCTTTGTTTCCCTCTGTCGCCTCTTACGACACCCACCGAACGATACGGGGTAGTGGATATTCTTAAACCGCCACTTTTTTTTTTAAATTTACTCTTATTATACACCTTATATGAAGGGACATAAAAGGTGGACCCTACGTTATGCCGCGGGCACGTGCATCGAAATAATGCGAATATGCGCGTTATCGCGATGTATGTAGCCTCATATACGTGAATACTTCGTCACTTCGTGCGAAGGTCCAAGCACATCGCTTCGCTGTCGGAAAACTCTCATACATCAAAGGGTTCTATCGCGATGTACTTCGCTTGTGCGGCCGCAATTCAGTTTGCCCAGTGCCCATTTAACACATCGTGCGTAGCGGATGTGTTAAAGTAAATTGGGGTTTGTGACGTACTTTCGACAATGACAATTTTTTGAAGTAATGAGAAGATGAATAATTTTATGAGATATTTGGAATAAATAATGCAGGTATATAAAGCTGTCCCCTGTTGCCAAACACCTGGTAAAAAATAATTATTCACTGCCAATATGGCACCGAATAATTATTTTTATATCGCTATGTATTATATAATATAGAGCGAACGCGGCATCCATTTTGGGTATATCGCGATAAACTTTAAAACGTGTAGCGTGGTATGGTGGCCACACACATCGCGATAATTCCATTCTAGCCATTAGAAAAATGTACCAAATATGTTAAACTGTAGTTGGTAGTATTACACTCAATGTAAGTCTGACCTAATGTCGTTATCCAACTTACGTTAACCATTATTTTGATGACGAAGAAACATTATAAATTTCGAATCCTGCTCGGAAGAAGTGTTTATACGAGGGCGGCACTGAAAATTTCTGGAATCAAGGAAGTGACACAACATTACTATTTAAAAATGTATTTATTGCTTTTCGAAGTATTCTCCGCGAAATTTGACACATTTTTCCATACGATTGAACCAATCATTGAAGCAATCATTCCATTCGGGAGTTGGGGTCTCCAAAATGGCCATTTTGTAGGCGCCCACAGCTTCTTCAGGTGATGAAAATCTCTGTCCACGCAATTTATTCTTTATTTTAGGGAAAGTGTAGAAATCATTAGGGCTTAGGTCGGGGCTGTACGGCGGATGGTCTAATAATTCTATGTTTTCTTGCTCTAAAAACTCTTTTGTTCTGTGTGCGGTGTGAGAACTCGCATTGTCGTGATGGAGGATGATGCGGCGGTTGCAGTTCTCTTTACGGAGTTCAGATACGACCTTGTGGCAAACAAATGCTAGCATATCATTCTGCATTAACCGTTCTTTGTCCCTCAAGAGGAATAGTCGTAACATGGCCGGTTTTGGAGACAAACGTGGCCACTATTTTTTTTGCAACATCCGTAAACGAACAATTTTTGTTGGCTTTAACTCATTTTCGAACACCCAAACTCGTGACTCGTTTTTTGTTTCGGGTTCGTACGCGTTTATCCAGGATTCTTCACCTTGATACGATGTTGTATACAGCATTTGAGGATCCTGCGTGGAATCTTTCGAGAGTTCTGACGCCCCAAGTAACGCGAGCCGCTTTTTGCTCTTCACAGAGCGAATGCGGTATCCATCGGGAAAACAACTTTTTTACACCTAATTGTTCATGCAAGATTATTTGTATTTAACTCATGCCAATGTCTAAAGTTGCCTGAATTTCGCGGTATGTCACATGTCGATTTTCCTCAATCAGCTTAACGCACAGCATCAACGTTTTCTTGGGTGACTGCAGTTTTTGGACGACCTTGACGGGGATCATCACTGAGCTTGACACGTTCACGATGAAATTCAGCAAACCAGCGATAAATTCTGGTTTTGGATGGGGCTTCATCACCAAATGCAGAAATCATCCGGTCAACACACTGTTTTTGTGTTAAACCACTTCGAAAGTCGATTCCATTTTCTCAACGACTAAACAAGTTTGACAAAACCTTGTGACAAGACCGAGAATCTTTTTTTAAATAAATAAATGGTATTCGATTTTTAAAACCAAGGAGTTTTCAATTAAAAAGATTTTAATATGACAGGAACAGTGGAAACATTCCTTTCCCGATACTTTTAGTGCAGCCCTCGTATGGCCTACAAATGACTGTTCCGTGCAGTTTCGGATGTTTGTCCATGTGCTATTTATGTATGCAAAACGCCTCCATAATACAATAGAAAATCATGGTGTGGTGGTGGTAATTGAAGTAGATAATTATTTTAAAGTATAAGATAACTGCGTTTATTAACTCTCGCTATTTTGTAACAACCTTCTATAAGTAACACGTAATATATGGAGTAGACTTAGAGTTCGACTGTATAGTTTTTGTACGTACCTCATGCGATATCTTTGCCAATAATTATGAACCATTGTGATGATTTTTAATTAAGTATGTTACTTCGGGGGTGGTGTCATACATGATTATTTTGCAATAACCGGGCAAATTTGTAGAGATGGTTCAGAATAAGTAATATAGGCGAACGGTGAAGAAAAATCAATTACAAAAAATCTCAAACAATCTGTTTTTTTTATCTTTTAAATTCAAAATGCTTGGTAATGCATTATTTTAACTGATTTTACTGCACACGCACGTATTTGGGTCGATCGGTAGGCCAAAACGTTCGTTGCCCGTAAATCACATTCAATTTGGGATAATTTCAAATAAAAGTAGCAGCCTTATTTACTCGTATTTTCAATACTACAATACTGCAATAACGGTATATCATTATTTTATATCTTTGAACCTAAGTTTAAAATTTTGCTACTCAGAAAATAAAAGCCTGTACTTATAAATTTGAAAAAAAAAATGAAAATAGGTGGTAAAGTTTTTAATGTAACTATTTAGATGACATTGAGATATTGCTTAGTCCGCTCAAAAGTGTATATTGACTTTAAATTAAAAGTAAAAGCAGCTACAAAGAACTAAAAAGAATGAAATAATTTAACATTCTGAAGTTGTGGCTTCAATTATTCTAAACTGCTCTAGCTTCAGAATGTGAAATTATTTTACTCTTTTTAGTTCTTTAAAGTCGGCTTTTACTTAAGTTAATTATTTGTTTCGTCGTAAGCTGGAACGAAAACACGTGGATACTGTACAAGGATTATGCAAATGAGTCCGTCGTCGGCTTACGCAATAAATTATAAAATGGCAATGAATTAGCAACGCGCAAACTAGCGGCAGGTGATCGCTGATTGCGGAACAAAGGCGCCCACTGCGGAATTATAAATAGCCTATAGAATAAGGGTTACAATCGAGCACACAGTTCACATGATGGCAAGTGTATGCCGCAACCCATAGACATCAACAATTATCCTCGATTAAAAATCATAATGCAGATGTGTTGTCACCACTGACGACTAAGAGGAACGCCGCGTTGCCAGTAAAAGGGATCTCCGGTTCTCTACACTCACCATACGAAACACAACAGAACTAAGTTACTATTTTACGCTGACATTCTGTGAGAGTGGTCGAGCCGAGTTCGTGCTACAACCATAATATAGTTGCAGCATAGCTCCACCAAAACCAGTACCCAGGCGTCGCTAATTGATAAATAACGTTAGTACTTTATTGATTAATTATTTACACTTTGACTCCTTAAATGTATAGCGGAAATCAATTTGGAAGAATCTAACTGGCCCTGATTGCTCGCTTAAAGTCCTATCTTGTTAACCATGATCATTTTCTCTCCTTTATTTGATACTATGTAATAATTTTTGACATACAAGGCATTTACTTCGTAAGCACGACTGAAGAAGAACTTGATGAGGCGGCCGTGAACACTGTCAAAACCATAGAATACTATAATACAAAATAGAATGACTGTCAACCTTATTTTGTACGAGGAGAAGCGTTGCCGGGAGCACACATACAAGCAATTACGTCGTATTATCAGTTAATCACTACTATAAACCCGATTCGCTATGTTGACAGACGGATTTTAATACATATTTATTTTCTAAATAATTTGCATGCGAAATTTGAAAACAATTGTAACGTCAAAATACGTCTCGTGTTGACATTTATACGTGTGAATTAAAGTGTTAGTGGCATTTCAGTGGCTACACGGGCTCCGCCCACTCCCCCGTTCTATTATGTATTTATTATAGTATTCTATGTTCAAAACGTTGCGTCAAGCAAAAATTATAAAATTGTATTAAGCACGGGGCAAGCACGTCAACGCTTGACCCACGCATAAAGCAAACTTTGTAAATGATATAAAACGTGCTTGACTCGAGCAAAAAATGTATTTGCTTGCTTCAAACCGCTTGGCAGTTTCGGGTTATGTTAACATTGTTTTACAATCATTTTATGCTACAAATGGTGGAAAGCCCGCGCTAGTAAATAGTTTAGTTTAAAAAGCATTTGCTATATTTTTTCCACAATTAACCCTCAGTTTTGAAACCTACCGGATATGATGAAATGAAATAATTGAAAACTACGGGATCTGAATGATGAATTTCTAGTACTATTCTTAATGCTAATATTTTTGTATAGGAAGTGTTTATTTATACGATAGTATTATAGATAGTAGTTTTAAAAATTATTAAGACGTTTATCACATGATCGCTAGTAATTAATAAGATTAAATCCAAACCCAAGCATACCCTGCAAGACTAAGATACTGTAAACTCGTTCTACTTAGATCGGATCAAAAATGTATAATTGAAAGTTGGTAATAATAAAAAGTTCACCCTGTGACTTGACGACACGTCGGAAATTAAGAAATTTAAAATTAAACGCAATGAGGTACGTAAAATTAGTTTTATCTTTTCTATAATATTACGCCGAATTACTTATATTTCACTATATTTGTGTTGATTAAGCGTACAAATAGAAAATCACAAAATCTTGACTCGGTAGATGAAGCCATTGTCGAGCTATTAATAAATTTTATATTTACGTTAAAAAGTCCCGGGTGAATCCGGAGTGACTGATGTTGCGTAATGACAGTCGGGTCAGCAAGTTCTCTTCTAAATTAGTATTAGAATAGAAGAGAATGGAATAAAATATTTTTTATTAAATAAATATGGATTACAAGAATATTTATTGAGTCATTTTTTATAAGATAAGGTTGATTAAGGTTTGGTAGGTAGGACAAATGAGTACACAGTCCACCTGGTTGTAAGTTATTGCTGTGGCCCAGACATCTACATCTATCCTCGATTACGAATCAAAATGCAGATACGTTGTCACCCGTGAAGACTAAGACGGAACGCCTCGTTTCCAGTAAAAAGAGTCTCCGGTTCTCTACACTTACCATATGAAACACAGCGGCATTACGCTGTTATTGTACGCTGGTATTCTGTGAGAGCGTGATCCTTCCCCGGTCGAGCCGATCCATTCGTGCTACAACTATACCACTAATATAGATGCAGCAAAGCTCTATCATGATTTTACCACTAGTTTAGAAAAAAACCTCTGTTCTAGGAAGAACCAGCAAGAAACCCAGCGGGACTATATTTTTTAAGCAATGATTTACAATATAATATGTTGTACTATTATATTTGAAAACATTTAGAAATTGAATAATAGCGATCACCTCATTCCCAGGGGTTATTACAATCACTCATAATTTTTTTGATGGATAAGTTCTGCATATTTTCCGGTATTTTGTGCTAAAAGTGTATACACTGCTCCATGAAGGAGTTACTGACTCATTGGAGTCGAGTCGTATTAGTTAGTTTAGAAGCAATCTCGTTGATATAGTGTATCTACGCAAAAAATGTTCAAAGGCACCGAATCTTTTACGAGTCGGTGTTAAAGGGCCTCGCTTTCCAAACGGGATCAAAATGGTGCATCTGAAAACTGGGTCAAACTCGTTCGCGTCGCCCGCCACGTGCTCCCTCCTACCAAACTCTCTCGCACCCTACAATCCCATGTTAACCTAACTGTTACGTCACAAGGTATATTTTCCCACGAATCAAGTTCTCACTATCGGCCTCGTCAGAGCCTTAGTACGTAGATTAATTCCCTCGCTGTTAATTTGTACACTCTACGTCGTGCGATTAAAGCACATATTCGTTCAGCACGATTTTCACTTTTCCCCAGAACAATGGTCGTCGTCCGTAGTTTAGACCTCTCGAGTACATCGCGCTATTTGATACTTGCATTTTGGATGTAATCGCTCGGAAGTCATGGTTACTTTACCCTCCGCTTGTATAATCGTGTGACGCAGAAGGTACGTTTCCTGTTTTTATGTATAAGGGAGATCTTTGTTCTTTTAAATTTATTAGGCAGTTTATTATTTATTTCGGACTGTATTTGTGCTTTTTCTTATAATATCTAATCTATAGTAACGTAAATAATGTTTGTGGCTTAGTTTTTGTATTGATTTGTCTTTTATTTTCACACTCAAGAATTGAAGGATATAGAATGACAAGTGAACGCAGGATATAGAGAGTTAATGGGACTCTACACTCTATTGTAGAAAGTCAGAATGTGACAAAAAAGGCACGTACAATACACAATGCTGTGTTAATCCCTACTGTAACGTATGGTAGTGAGAGTTGGGTGTGGCAGAAGAAGCACGAGAGTAGAATAAACGCAGTAGAAATGCGGTTGTTAAGGAGTATGTTAGGGCTGAATCTGAGTGACAGGGTGAGAAATTGTGTGATAGGAGAAAATTGTGGTTTGCAAAATAAGTACGTAGTCTCTGCGTTACGCAAATTTCGGTATTTTACGCTCCGAGCGGGCGGTGACCTACGCGAGCGATACTTATTTCAATTTTTATATTAAACGATCTTGATTTTTTTTTATAGAAGAGGGAGCAAACGAGCATGCGGCTCGCCTGATGTTAAGTGACTACCGCCGCCCATGATCAACCGCAACACCAGGGGAATTGCAGGTGCGTTGCCGGCCAATATACAAGTTTTCTTAGGATGGAGTTCAGTGAATGATGAAAATTTTTTGGTGTGATCATTTTTAGGTTATCTAATTATTTTATTATAAACTATTTGATATATTTTTCATTATTTACGAACCTTAGTGTTGTATCTATTATCGGTAGCATGGTGGTATAAATAAATAAATAGTACGGTTGCAACCTGTTTTAGTAAATAAAATAACCAACTGTAATTAATATTTTTTTTAATCGGTGCTTACAGTCAATTATCATATTTTTTATTAAAAAATATTTGTCGCAACGGCATTGACCGAGCTTACTTCGAGTCAATAATTTTAGGCAGTACACACATTTTATAAAACCCTTGTAACTTGGGTAACATATTCAAAATCCAAAATTTGTCGTCTTTGTAGATTTTTAGTACTTTTACTGCATAATGGGCCTGGACCTGGCAAGCATGCAGACATTTTTATTCTCCATTATTTTTTTCTCCAAAGATAGGATTTTTTTTTACGTTTAGTGATACATTGTTAGTTGTATTTATTTTCCTCATTCCGACTGGTAAGACATCTTAGCTACAATCAAAATAACTATTATGAGTTAACTATCTGGTATAATAATAATGCGAACTTTATACTAATTGATATATACTGTACGAAAGTAAATACTTCAAACGATTAAAAATTGCGGGTGTAGTTGACGATGATCTAGCAGAAAATAGCAGCGCCACGGTCATCGACGCACACTATGATCGGTTGGAACGAGACGGAGGGCGCGAAATAAAATGGCACAGGTCCGACCTCGAGAGCCGCAGGCGGAGTAGTGAATTCATATGGCATGGGCGACGCACGACGCAGTAAAATATATGGTACTATTATTTAATTAATAAAAAAATAAAAGTAACGATTAAAAAAGTAAAAATCATAGTATGGTTTAAGCAAATATTGGTGATTATTTTGGTATACATTTTACGTCAAAATGATGTAGAACTTCGGAAATATTGGGCAGCTTACTTCTAGGAACCGGTCCATGTGTTTTGCCATGTATGTCGGGATTGGAAGTACTTTTTAGTTCATTTAGGAAAATGTTTTTCTGTAGAAGATTTTTGTAAATGTTGGTATTTGGCATCAAAGGCCGCCAGCCATCAAGAACTGATCAAATTAGGTTTATACTAGGTTGTAGGATTCTTTCTACCCAGAAGTCGTCTGGGATGGTTCCATCCACTTACCTATTTCTGATGCCAAGCAGCATTGCTTGTACTGCTGTTTTCTGGTCTGGTAGGGTATATGGAGTCGGTAAAATTACAGATTATAAAGTATTCCATCTTATTCTTCAGAGGGAACAACCTTAAAACTTCTCGGAAAATTAAAAGAGGCCTGTGCCCGGCTATGGGACAAATAAAGTCTATTACTTTACTTTGCACTTTACAGCCCACCTAAAACATATCGTGTGGGATTGAGAATGTCAGCAGTTGTAAACTATTTTTAACCGAGCTATAAAAAACAAGAAGGTTATGTATTCGACGCGTATGTTTTTTTATTAATGTTCACCGATTTCTAGGAATCGGATGAATCGATATTTAATTATTCTCTTTATTAATTTTCATCTCCAAGAGTGGAAAAATAGAGAATAAACATTTTAATGTACCTATTTAAACGACATTTTATATAGTACCTGTTAGTTCGTATTTAGGTTTTATTAAAAGTTTAATTATAATAATAAAACTGTATATTGTGTCCAATAAACGTTTTTTTACGTGGTAGAGCCAAGCTGCAGCTTTATTGTGGTTGTAGCACTAATTAGTCGGCTCGACCGGAATACGACCATGCTCTCACAGAATACCAGCGTCAAATAGCAACTTAACACTGCTAAGTTCCGTATGCTGAATGTAGAGAACTGGAGAATATTTTTACTGGAAACGAGATATTCCATCTTAGTCCTCTGGGGTGACAAAGAATCTGCTTTTTGATTCTTAATTGAGGATAAATGAAGCTATGTCTATGGGCCACAGTATCCGCTTACCATCAGGTGGACTGTGTGCTCGTTTGTCACCCTATACTATAAAAAAACAACATCTAATAAGGAAAAATAACTCAATCAACCCGTGCATCTAAATTTAGACTAAGCAAATAAATGTGATTACACAAATCGGCTACGTTGAACGGCTGTAGGGCGGTCGCCGCTGGGTCAAGTTCGTTATGCCAATACTGGTGCTTATTTCTTTTGTATCGATCGCTAGCTGTCTTTGTGCATGTAAAAAATATTCATCGATTTATTTTTGTCAATTTTTATCTCATAACCAGTTATTAAATTAAACTAATAGAATATAAACCGTGTAAGAATACCCATTATACTTCATATCGTCCCGTAGGTGTAAGAAGAGGTAACAGAGGGAAATAAACTTGGAGGTGGACGCCAGCGTCTTCTTAATAACTAGAAAAAGAAAAAGAAAAAGAATCGACGCTCCGGGAAGTCTGCAGTCTGTAAACACGTACAGGATCGCCCCCGTCACTACATCAGATTTGATAGACCGCAAATCCTCGCTAAAGAACACCGATTCCTTCCAAGGATGATTCGCGAGGCTATTGAAATCAAAAAACATCCTAATTTCAATAGAGAAGATGGCTGGGTGCTACCATCTGCTTGGGATCCTATAATAAATAAAATTAAATCCCAACCCAAGCATACAACTGCAAGACTTCAAGATACCATAAGTTCATACTGTATAGATCGGAACAAAAGTTAAATTTTAATCTATGGTAACCGCGGTTAACTATGACATATGGACGTTAAACATCTCAGTTCCGCCCGTGACCATGAGTGCTGTAAAGCGTTCGAAACGTCGGGTGTTTAAAAAGATAAATATACGCGATAAATTCCGTAAAAACTAGCATTATTTCAATGAATATTTTTTTTATAGGATAAGGGTGACAAACGAGCACACAGTCCACATAATGGTAAGTAGATGCTGTGGCCCATAGCCATCTACATTTAACCTCGATTAAGAATAAAATGCAGATGCGTTTTCACCCTGGAGGACTAAGATGGAATGGACAGTAAACACCGCGCCCCAAAGGGAAAAAACAGAGATCGCTTATGAAAGTCATCTACTACAAAACTTATCGTTTTTTCACTGACACATAGAATGAGTGCCCTACTCATAGTTCGAAAACTCTATGTTCTGAATCTCATTTTAACGTGCCACACATCTCTGCCTTATGTCGACCTGAGTCATAAAAGAAAGAAGGATGTCGTTGCACCCGTCACTCCTGCACGTACTGCTTTCGCCAGAAGACAATATAGTAGTCAGTCTACCTATATATACAATAAAGTATTTAAAATACTAAAAATATACCCCATGTTATATCTTACACTTGCAGGAAAATTTAATCAACACAATAACAATATTTATTTCAAGTAAACTAAATCAACCTTCTTGTCACTCCGGCGGCTCGTCCCTGAATGACTCTCGATCTCGACTGTGTTAACTTTTAATCCACAGACAATATTTGACGTCACTAGAATACAAATCGAGTTGAAACGTAATCGATTATTTTCTCGTGTATAACAAGACTTTACCATAGACTCTTTAGTGTTGATGGAGTAATGTAAATAACTAGGTACTCTAATGGACAACTCTCGTTACGTCGAGCTCTTGAAAATTGAGGATTTGGGGATTATCTCATCGATCAAATTATCAGTAGAGTCATGCTGCAGTTGTGTAATAGTTGTAGCACGAATGGGTCGGCTCGACCGGGGAAGGACCGCGCTTTCATAGAATAAGAATTTAAAATAGCGGCTTGTGAACTGTGTACTCGTTTGTCTCAACCTATTCTATAAAAATCGGATCTATAACTGAAAAAAATGACATATATAATTTACATAGGTACCCCTCAGGTATTGAGAACCAACTCAATTTTTTGTAGTCAGTTAATTGGCTATGTACAACTGACACAAAAGAGTGAAAAAATGTAGAAAACTTGGCTGTAACATTGTACATGGTAACACAACTCCTGCATTGAGGTCGTGAATTCCGATACCGGCATTGATGCTCGCCTTGAAGACTGCTCGCAGACAGCTGCATTGTGCTAATTTGTGTCGTTTGTACCCGCATTGCGTTGTCTAACATGCTTTAGTATCTATTTTTTTATTTGTTAAAAAGAGATAAAAACAGGCAGGTATATATGTATATCCTAATATAGAAAAAGCGCTTGGTACGTTTTCTATCGCACCTTAGATAATTTAAGGTATTAAAGAAAATGCGCTTACAGATGTAGGCTCATATTTATGTAGAAGAGCCTTTACAATTGTATTGTGGTTGTGGCGCAAATGGGTCGGCCCGACCGGGGAAGGCCCACGCTCTCACAGAACAATATAGAATTAAATAGTTGCTCAATACTGCTGTGCTTCGTATGGTGAGTGTAGAGAACCGGATCCCTTTTTTTTACTGAAAACGAGGCATTCCAACTTAGTTATCAGGGGTGAACACGCACCTGCATTTTGGTTCTTAATCGGAGGATAGTTGTAGATGTCTATGAGTCACAGCATCAACTTACCATCAGGTGGACTGTGTGCTCGTTTGTCACCAATATTCTATAAAAAAGCATTTGTATCCTCGCGATGGTCATATAACCACGTTATTATACGCTGACGGGCGCATTTCACGTTATCGTGTACGTTATACTAAATGTCCTAATGGCCCCAACAGAGACGAGCCATCTGAGCAGCAGAGGAGCACGCGCGTATGCGAATTAGGGCTCAGTATTCGAATATTTGTTTTATTTAAATATTCACCTCATATACTATTCGAATAATACGAGGGTGGATTGAAAAGTACTCGGCCTAACACAGATCCATTCATTCTAAAAATCAAATCTACCCACATTATTTAACTCAGTTCAGACTAGTTCATTGTGTGAAGTTCGAAATGTGTGCGATAATTAGTTGTGATTTTATAAATTTATTAACAAAGTAATCGGACATAATTTCCGCGAATGGAGCAAATCGAGCAGCGTGCCGTCATTAAGTACCTCCATAAGAAGGGGCTATCATCAAAAGCCATCCATGATGACATGGTCAGTACATTAGGCGATTGTGCTCTGTCATATTCATCCGTCAAAAAATGGATAGCAGAATTTAAGCGTGGTAGAGAGAGTGTGAAAGATGAACCCCGCTCTGGAAGGCCTTCGACGTCAACTACTGACGAAAATATTAAAAAAGTACTTGATTTAATAATGGGAGACCGCAGATCAAAAATTAGAGAGATAGCCGAGATTATAGGCATCTCTTATGAACGAACTCAAAACATCATTGTCAACGAGTTGGGTTTCCACAAGGTGTCTGCGAGGTGGGTTCCGCGACTGCTTTCAGTTGAACAAAAAAGGACGCGATTGACTTTTTCACGCGACTGTTTGGAGTTATTTGAAGCCGATGCAGATGATTTTTTGAATCGTTTTGTTACTATGGACGAAACATGGGTTCATTACTGTACACCGGAAACAAAACAACAATCAAAACAGTGGGGAGGACCTGGTTCACCACCCCCTAAAAAAGGCTAAGTCGATTTTGTCGGCAAATAAGGTGATGGCTTCAGTATTCTGGGACTCAAAAGGTGTGATTATGATTGATTATCTTGAAAGGGGTCAGACTATAAACTCTGATTACTACTGCACCTTACTACGTCGTTTACGAGAGGAAATAAAAGAAAAACGTCGAGGAATGCTCAGAAGAAAAGTCCTGTTTCATCAAGATAACGCCCGTGTACACACGTCAGTACAGTCAATGGCTGAAATTCACAACTGTGGCTTTGAACTGTTACCGCATCCGACGTATTCACCTGATCTGGCACCATCAGACTTCTTTCTGTTCCCTAACCTAAAAAAGCACTTAGGAGGTCAAAGATTTTCGACAAACGACGAGGTCAAAACAGCTGTAGACGCATATTTTGACTCTAAGGAAGAATCATTTTTTTTTCTACGGTCTAAATGCTTGGAAGGGGAGGTGGCAAAAGTGTATTGAACTTGATGGTGATTATGTAGAAAAATAAAAATATAACTGATTTAGTATGTGTTTATTTTCTTGGTTAGGCCGAGTACTTTTCAATCCACCCTCGTATGTACAGTAATATTCGAATATTTAAAAAATTTCGAATACTAAATATAAAGATAAATAGAATTTAATAATAAAAATATTTCAAAACATGACCGGAATTCAAAAAAGAAAGATATATTTAATCAACACTATTGGCAGCACTAGTAACTCTTCGCAACAGCTTTTAAATAATGTTAATTTAACGTGAAAGCGCTAGGGTAGCTCGCAAAATTCAAATTTTCTTACCTTTTTTTGCTATTTGCAGGTCAGTGTCAGGCTGTAGGTTGAAATAAAATTGATTCGCGACCGTAACGAGAATGTATTTACTGAATTATAATCATCACTACTACGTATAACTCCATTGTATGACTATTTTCAGAAAAATTTTCACCTTAATGTGGGCATATAATTTTTTGATAGCGTTTGCTCCAACAAGTGTAGAATCTGAAAGAGTGTTTTCGTCATGTAGAATGATATGCAGCTACCTTCATAGCGCCTTAAATGATGAGTGATGACACTCTAGAATGACTTTCATTTCTTAGGTCACATGATCAAAGCAAGAAGTATTAATAACTTTTTGATAAACTTTACTACTTTAATTCTTTTGAATCTCTAATTAAGTGTCAATATGCTATAAAACATCCACGAATTACGTGCTCTATATAAGTTAAAAGACATGCTGTCCCTTAGTAGAAAACATTCGAAAATTCGTAATATTCGAATAATTCGAATAGTACGTCGGGAACTATTCGAAATATTCGAAAAATTGTACGAATACTGCAAGCCCCAATGCGAACACAGGTGCACTCTATATTACCTCACGCTCATAGTCCGATTGGACGGCAAACCGACACGAACGGAGACAGATCAGGCGCAGGACCAACGGCTACATGCTTTCAGAAGCACGGGAGTGAAACCCCGCCAACTTCTGGACTGCGGGCTGCTACTGAGAATTTCTTGACACTATAATCCAATAACTCATTTTTAGCCCGACTCTGTATTCGAACCTGGGACGTAATTAATGATCATAAGTCGCATTTACGACCAATAGATTAGCGAGGTAGACTTCAAGATATACTTCACGGGATTAACGGGGTGCTTGACGGATTTTCGTATGTAAACAAAGAATGATTAAGAAAAGGCCTCGCTACAGATCATTAAAATGTTAGAGCTTTTCTGGCAAGATTGCAGTATTTTGTATTTTTTGAAAGAATTCTTCGTAACTTATAGCTGGGACGTTTCGGGAACTTTACAGCACCTCTACAGAACTGAGGTGTTTGTCTTTATGATGTCATAGTTAATGGAGGCTACCTTCAACTTTTAATTATTGATTTAGGTCCGATCTACGTAAAAAGTCTAAGACCATGCTTGTACAATCGCCCATACTACCCATAATTGATATTCAGATGTGTGTTACCCTGATCTGTCCCAGGATCTTCTGAATAAGCTGGAACGCCTTCTCAATTACTGTATAAGATTTATTTATGGGCTTCGTAAGTATGACCATATTTCGCAATATGGATCTAAGCTTAATTGGCTTGCAATCCGACAGAGGCGCAATTCCAGGATATTACTTGTTCTTTTTCCCATAGTAAATGACTCATTTTATTCTAAATTGCTACACCTACGTCAAATTCTCACCACTCCATGGGTTGAATGCATTGATTAAGTTTTCATTTAGATATGGATTCGTCATTATCATAATGAACACGGACCATGCTTCTTAGCAGCCCCAGCATCTGGCTGTCACATGTCTCAGATTCTTCATCCATTAAACAGTTTTATATATCATCTATCTATTCACCAACTACAGCCTACAAGTCCACTGATTGCTTTGAGGTATACCTCAAAACTTAAAAACGAGAATGTGCAACTAGTGCGTCGAGACGTGGTCCTTCACTATCTACTGGTCGTAATAGGAAGCTCAATGTCGCTCAGCAAGCTATGGAGGGATCTATGTTCGAGGTTTTTCTGCTTGATAAACTTAAAAATGAGGACATCCGCAGTAGTACCAGAGTGACCGACATAGCCCAACAGATTATTAAGCTGAAATGGTAATATGTCGGTCATGTAACTCGACAACCAATGGGGAAGAAAGGTTCTCGAGTAGCAGCCTCGTACCGGTAGGCAAAGTGTAGGGTGACCCCCTACTAGATGGACTGATGAACTGGTAAAACATGCAGGAAGACGATAGACGCAGGTGGCTCAGAAGTGTGCTTTGTGGCATTCCTTTGGGAGACCTATGTTCAGCAGTGGATCAGTTAAGGGATGTAATGATGATGATGATTCCATTAATAACCGCCGTTTTATTTAAATTTCTTGATTTTATTAGGAAGTCGTTGCCCATCTCCTGGTTTGTTTCCCTCTGTCCCATTTTCCGACAACCACGGGAGGATATGGTGTTGTAGATATTCCTACACGTAGCCCAATGTCAGTCTATCACTCAGTTCTGTGACCTCAGCATCGGTCACATCGTTTTACAACATTAACTTTAACAACGCTCAGTACTATTCAATGCAAATGCAACCGGTGCGGGCGACGTCGATCGATCGGGCACCGATAACTAGCTGCTACAGAGCAGAGGTCCGAAACCTTTTTCGAAATAGATTATTTTCAACTGTAGCGGCGTAAGTATATACACTACTCCATATCATCTCGTGGGTGTCGTGAGAGGCCACAGAGCGAAACTGAAACATGATGGGGAGCAGCATCTTCCCGTTAACAATTCAAAATAATAAAAGAATGCAGTTACCAAACCGCCTGCCAAACGTGACAATTCAATAAAACCCCCCCTACGAGTCAATCTATAACGGAAGCCTACATCTAGTAGTGGACTTTTATAAGCTGTAAAGGATGGAGGGTTGGTACGAGAAGATAAGGCAGTAGAACTATCCCTGCTTTGCTAGATTCCTGTCTTCAAGCATATCAGCACACCTGCTGCTGTGTTCCAGTCTTCATTGTTCACTTTAATGTTATTTATCTTAATATTAATATTATTATTCTATGACAATAATGTTTCTCTGACTGATAATCTATGTGATATCTGATAATTATGACAACGTTATTTACATTAATATCTGATCCAATCTTGTTATTTTAGATACTTACGTGGTTTACGTACGTACGTATTGCAATAGTATTATTTTGTTTTCGATCTATAATTTAATGAATTAAAGGCGGATTTTTCAATCATCACATAAAAGATATCCTTCAAAGAAATTATAACCTTAGGGAACATAGGAATGAAAAAATTAAACTACTTATTTACACAATAGTGAGTTTGAATTTGTTTATGTATTTTATTGTATGAATAAACTTTATCTGAGGATTAAAAAAATCGATCCTTAATAAATATATGTTTATTATATATGTATATCAATGCCTTATTTTATATTGCAAAAAGGCTACGCGCCCCTGTTCAACACGAATAATTGATCGGTTATTGGTTTTCCTTTTAGTAAAAAGCTATATGACAAAGTGGTTTTACTTGCGATATCATATTATACAATGTATAATTTATATTGAGACGGCTAAATGACCTTATGTTACGGATAATGCTTTATATTCAGTTATAAATAAAGTACTCCGTGGAGTTTATAATATTATTATGCTATCTGTACCGTTCTTTGTTTAGGACAAAAAGTTTCGGATATCATGGTTTTAATTTTTCGAATTGGCTAAAAGGAACCGGCAGAACATGGTTTTAATGTTAATTGAGGTCCTCATTAAACTTGAGTTCATCACAGCTCTTTACAATTTCCGTGCTGAACGTTTGTCTCCACAGTAGATTCCTACGCAGCTCATTCCTGAGGCACCTTCATATATGGACTGCATGTTTCACCAGCTACTCATTACATAAAGTGGGGGATCAGATCTGGAGTCAGTACTAGGCTTTCAAGCGAAAATCTCTCTTTCCCATGATAGTGTCAGTTCTTTGGACGATATGGTTCACCCTTTTTTAACATGGGGAAATCCATAACCGTCTTGCGGAGGCAAGGACGGGTTACGTTTGACCCACATCGACTAAAACCATAGGGTTTTAGTCAATGTGGTGCGGTGTTCCATAAGGTGTTCCACTTTCACCGCATATTCGTAGGGCCACGGGAACGCTATTGCACAAATCACCTCCCTACCACCGACCGCCCATAGTAGCCCCATAGTAGTTATTATCATTATTAAATGAATATAGTAGCAGAATTAACTTCTATGTTTAAAATTCAAATATAAACTGGCGAACTTCCAACGCCCATTAACAAGTTAATTCAGAGAAAATGTTATTCAAATTCACAATTCGCTCAAGATCTGTTTCGTTTATAACGGTGAGGTGCTTCCGTGTTTAGTGGCCTATATATTTTATCTTTGCTAGATGTACTGTTGCGGTTAAAAGGGAGGCAGCTTAGAAAATGTTATGTGCTTCGGCCTAATGGGTGACTATTTGCCGGCCGATCGCTAATTTGATGCATTCGTCCTGTAATGGAAATGGATGCAATTTTTTTTCTATAAAACTGACTTGACTAACAAAGGATTTCCCTAGTAATTTTTATACAACATTGCTCAGCGCCCATACATTGTTCGCCCTGGAACCAAAAACATCGGAAAATTGTGTGTTGTATTGTCAATCATTAGGGATATATGATATTATTTTTATAGCGGACCAGCTGCAGAAAAGATATATTTCAAAAAAATGTTCCAGATTTTGAGGTTACAATAGAACTACCGCTATTATGGTTTTTATCATTTGGTGTGATTTTTAAGAAACTCAAAAACAATATCGTGTTATATTTAACAATTTTAGTAACGTCTTTCAACAACATATAACCACTAGCAGAGCCGCAATTTACACAAAATACACTTTTCATTGCATATGCGTAACAAAGATAATATAAACTCCCTTAGTAAAAGTAAATGTATGAAAGGGCGCCAAACTATTCTATCAACATCAAGACATGAAATAAATTTTTAGAACAACAGTGCTGGCAACATAGGCGAATTATACTAGTTCTGTCTAAAAATCTGTATAAAATCCTGTCATCCTTGTATAATCCTGCCCATTATTGATTGTCTGGAAGAAATTGCTATCAGCAATATGGCCGCCCATCGCATACTTCTTTTGTTTATATAATCTGTAATTTTTGTATGGTGTGCAATAAAGCAAATACAATAAATAAATAAACATAGTAACAACTAAAGTCGTATTTTTTTTTCATTTTTATTACTTCAGCTCAAATGCATATTTTTGAATTTTGGAGTTAGAAATATATACCATGTTTGGTTGTCTGTTCACTTTTTGCGTCGCAAAAGGAGAAAACATGTACTCGTCGGCGTATACAGAGAGGTTGCATTATGTTTGAATACTTACTTATGTCGATATACCATAGGTCTGAGAGTCGAGACTATTCAGGGGCTTGTTTTAAAATATTAGAGTCCGAGTTCAATTCTCGCCGAGAGTAGTGATTCTAAAAATTTTTGTTATTGTTAAAATATATGTATTGTTAATTACAATTTTAAGTGCGGATTAAAATATATATTTAAGTATATATACTATTTATTTAAAATTTTGAATACCGAGGGACACTCCACGACTTTACTCGGTTACTGTTCTTTTGCAATAAATTGTGCAAGCGGTCAGAATAATTTAGTTCATACTGTCTGCCATTTAAACTTAACTCCAACTCGGATAGATCTTTTGTCTGTATATGAGTATGGAGTTTAGTAATAAGGTTGAGGAGAGACTTGCCTGCTTTCGCTGGAGTGTTGTCAAATTCGGGTAACTTTTTCCCCGATGCAATGCAAAACATGTATTTTATTTATCTTCACTTCTAGAGGCGAGGCGTAGAAGATCAAATGACTTTGCCTACATGATATTCGTTATGATCCTAAATTTATTAATGCAAATCAGTTTTGTTTTGAGAATAGCTTTTAATTTTAGTCACTTATTTTGGTATGTTACACTTAAATTAGTTAAAATTTAATAACATAGAATAAACTAACTTTTTATGTCATTTTGTAAATTGACAGTTATAATTAGGATGATTACAATATTTAAAATTATTAGATTATCCTTCATAAATATAAGTATTATAATATATCTTCAGCGTTTAAACCGTAGAAAGTAGTTATAGAAGTAAATCTAGAAAATAACTAGAATATAATTTCGGCTCCATAGCACCACTATGCTCTTAACGCTCGTGTGCATGACGAGTTGGCAAAACGTACAAACATTGCTACCGCTTTTTTCAAACAAGCACCCTTAACGTAGTGAGGGATGTACTCGCCCGCAAGGCTCCATCGCGCATGACCTTTGCCTTTCCGCGATTCGAGGAGATTACCGCCGAGCAGCCAGACGCGTAAGTGGTGTATGGGGTCGACAGTGGATTTTTTTAATGGACATGGATTTTTCTCTATTTGTTGTAAGGTGGGACGCAGGGCCCGGGCCGACGACCCCACCTGCCCTACCTCCACTTACGCCTCTGGATGTATCGTACGTCACACACACCACATTTGACTGCTCGAATATCTTCTACTTGACAAACAGGGCCCCGCAAATGAAATAAATCGCTTTTGATTATGATAATTGAAAATGTTTATATTTGTTTTCTATTTAAATTAAATCGATTTTGATTGTGTCAATTTAATTTTGTTTTTTTTTCTCTTTCAATTAATAGAATCAGGCATTATTTTTCGGAAATCCATTATATTAAAGATTTCAAGCAAATAAATCGCTTGTCATTATGATAATTCAAAATGTTTATATTTGTCTTCTATTTAAATTAAATCGTTTTTGATTGTGTCAATTTAATTTTTTTTCTCTTTCAGTTAATAGAATCAGGCATTATTTTTCGGAAATCTATTATATTAAAGATTTTAATCATTGAAAATTAATTAGTTAAGATCCGCGTAATAAAATAAAAGGATGTGTATGTATTACTTAATTCAAAGAAAATCCTTCCCTAGTGCGCTATCCCATCACCACCTGTGGTAGCAGTGGGGGTAGTGGTGTAGGGAATAGTGGTGACGGGGATGGTGCACGCAATTAAGGGTATATTACATTGCCCAATGACCTTGAGCCGTTGCGGGGGTGCTCGGCGCGGGGTGCTAGTGTAATTTTGGATATTACTTTATTATTCAAAAAATGGTAAATGAAATAAAAAGAAATAAACAATACTTATTGTTAAATGCGTCATTGCGGGTTTGTGGTATATTATAAAAAATGTCAACTATTAAGCCGTTATTGAAACAATTTACAATTTATCTTAAAAATGAGCCTATTTACTTTTTTTTGTGTCAAAATTTCCAAAATAACATTTTTATTAAAATTTTAATGAATACCATTTATTTGTGATGAGTTTAATATTTTTTATGAGGCACAGACACAAAGAGATTCTTATACAAACTTCTTTATACATAGGATGCTTTTGGGATTTGAGCAATGTAATCCCCTTAAGGGAGGGCGGAGTACTCTTAAAACTGGGTAAGACACATCATTTTATATTATCACGTGCATCTTAGGTGGTTATTTCTTTTAAATCTTTAATGTTTTCTATATTCTTAAACACTGTTGGTAATTGACAACATTACCTGTAATTGTACATGTATAGAACTTTTCCGTTATAGATCGAATCATGTCGTTTTGCGAAAATTTTAACAATTAGTAATTTTGCAGTGCTCTGTTTTGGAAAAATATTGTTGTTTGTAATTGTAATGTTGTTAAAAACGATTCTTAAGGGGCAGAATTATTGCATTGACAAACTTAGTTGCCTCAGAACAAAGTGAAGCTCATCCCACCGAGGCTTTTAATATTTGATATGTCTAGTTTCCGTTTATTAACATTATTAGTATCTTAGTAGTGTCTAATTGATTTTCTTTAACAGTTATTGCTTCACAGTAAGTATTAATAAAATAGAAATATAACTACGTTTGCTTTTTACGGAGTTGAGGGGGAGACAAGGTAAGGGGCAGGTTATTGCCCCAGACCCCTCACCTATGTACGTTCTGGCCTCTTGAGTATTGTTTTCTATTTACTTACCTATCCTTGGTGTTGCTTGTGTTACTGTGTTTCTGTATTTGATAATGATTATGGTAAAATCTTCGATCAACAATACCAACTAGATGTCGGGTCGGCGCAAGAAATCCATCTCAGTAAATAAGAGCGCACATGAGACGTGAGCTCTTGCACGTGAGAGTGTAGCTCGCAAGGCAATAACGGGAAAAAGAAATTTATTTGTTATAACTTAAGGTTGATTTCGCACTAAATGTTATTTAATTTATGTCTTTTCATAGTTTATATTCATGCGGACAGTATTTAGCTATGATTTTGTACGTGACCCGCTATCTAGTTGGTATTGTTGATCGAAGGGTAAAATACTTCCTTTAACATATTCTGTGTATATGTCGCAGCCAACTAGTATAATAAGCCTTTCAGTTAACAGTCCAGCTTAACAAATTGCCTGCGCCTAATTATGAGCTATGTGCCTATATTATATGTATAAATGTAGCCTTAAGGGCCACCCCAGGCGCACCTTTACCTACTGTCGTTGATATTACAAGATAAGTGCAATGTTGTATTAGACCAGAGATTCCCAAACTATTTTGGGCAAGAGACCCCTTTTCCAAAATGACCTGATACCTCAGACCCCCATACACAAATTATTTTCTAGTTTATTTTTCTATTGATACAAATTACTTACCAATTTATAAACTTTGCGGTTAGTTAAGTGAGTAAACTTAAAATATTAGTCACTCCTATAACAAGTTGGTACACGTAACACAACTTATACAGTTTCTGGAAAATTTCAAATAAGAACTTGTGTTAATTAATATCTTCCTATACTAAAATTAAAGATCTTCCTAAACAAACTAAAAAAAATTACACCAGTGGCTTCTTCAAAATACATTTTACTCGGTTAGTGAGTTTTTAAATGACTGATGACAACTTTTTTAGGACTATAGCTCTTAATTGATATTGGACTAACGGACATGGTATATAATAAACTAATAAATAATAATGTTTTGTTAAATGCAAATTTTCTTTATTATTATTATCATTTTAATTATGCTTTTGACATCTTTATGTAGTAGAAAGAATTGTTTGTTGTTATTGATTAAATGATTTGATATGATTAATTTTAATATGTTAATTTATGCAAAACCAAAATTTCCAAGAATTATCAAATTTGCGCGTCTCCATCAGGTAGTAATACATTGTATTTAATAGTATCTCATTTAGCTTACATACTAAAAAGCAAATAAATAAATACATAAATAGGGGTCGATGTTTACACCTCGTGAATACCCAAAATCAGTTTTCATATATGTCGACCCCAGGGAAACCGAATTTGACCCCAAGGGGTCGATATCGACCTCTTTGGGAATCCCTGTATTAGACGCATCGGCTGAATAACATTCAGGTCGCTAGTTGAACGGCACCATTTTGTAAAATGGCTAGACTGTTAACTGAGAGGCCATTAAGATAGTTAACTGCGAAATTACATTACTTATCGGCAACTAATTATTAATAGCTATTATATAGCGAGCGAACCACAAACGTAATTTTTATACTCCCTCAACACATTACTAGACGTTTTTATTAACTTGCTTTATCAATTACTAAATTCCACTCGAACAGTAGATTACCCACATTATACGTGGTGGAGCCACGCTGCAGCTATATTTGGTTGTAGCACGAATGGGTCGGCTCGACCGGGGTAGGAGGACCACGCTCTCAAAGAATACCAGCGTAAAATAGCAGCTAAGTGCTGTTCTGTTTCGTATGGTGAGTGTAGAGAACCGGAGAGCCATTTTACTGAAAACGAGACATTCTATCTTACTCTTCAGAGGTGGCAACGCATCTGCATTTTGATTCTTAATTAAAGATAAATGTATATGTCCATTGGCCACAACATCCAGTTACCATCAGGTGGACTGTGTGCTCGTTTGTCATCATTATTCTATAGAAATATGCATACAGTAAAATAGTTGAATAATTTACCAAAATCTGCTTTCCATCCTTTCAATATTGGTAAGAGGCAACAGTGGTAAAGTTAAGTGAGGGCGCTTTACTATCTTCGGAAGTAATTCGATTTAATGCTATTATTTTCAAAAGCCTTTCGAAAAAACATTTTTCGCCTTTTAGTCACTGGCGTACGTGACTAAATAAACCTAATTTAGTTACTGGTACTAACAATTATTCATATGTATGAACGGATAGTTCCAGCATGAATGCGAGCTCGGCCGGGGAAGGACCACGCTCTCACAAAATAACCGTGTACCCTTTTTACTGAAAATGAGGCATTCCATCCCAGTCCTCAGAGGTTCAACGTATCTGCATTATGATTTTTAATTGAGGATAGCTGGGAATTTCTATACGCCACAACATCCACTTACCATCTGATCATCATGTGTGCTCGTTTTTCGCCTTAATTTTACCCTTTAAACAAGTTATTGCCTATGTTTTAAGATTTCCAGTGGGATTATGTGAATTTATGTACATTTGTGAATAATGTATATTTTCTAATCTAACGCGGCATGACGTTATTTTGCAAATGCAGTTTCTCGACTTAAATGTCTTGCAGCGTAGTCCTAGGCTATTTACAATGACCCCGTTTGCGACAGATCATTGGCGGATTCCCGTAACTATAACTGTGTGCTTTCAAACATAGATGCGTTCATTTTATGTATGTTTGTGTGTTATTAATCTATACATATAAATAAAATTGATGTGTGATTGAGCTGAGGCTTCTTTTCATGCCATGATATGAATAACAATATTATTTCTGGAGACCCAGTTTTACTAGAAACGAGGCATTCCGTCTTAGTCCTCAGGGGTGGCAGCGCATCTGCGTTTTGATTCTTGATCGAGGATAAATGTAGATGTCTATGGGCCACAGCATCCACTTACCATCAAGGGGACTGTGTACTTGCTTGTCACCCTTAATCTATAAAAAATATTCTTGTCTGTCTGTATGTCTAGATGTGGTAGCTCAGGGGCTGAGCGCTTGCTGTAAATTGCATAGTATGCGAACAACCCGGGTTCGATCTCCACCGGCACCAATGAAATTGTTATTTACAATTTCAAGTGCTGATTACCACGTGCCCGGCGGTGAAGGAAAACATCGTGAGGAAACCGGCATGTTTGAGAAATAAGAAAACATGTGAAGTTTTCACAATACACATTGTGGTAGCACGGCGGACATTTTCTTGCCTTAAATAACTTTCTCAGTAATGAGACGAGGCCTGTGTCCAGCTGTGGGACGTATATAGGCTGTTACTTCAACTGTCTGTCTATCCGTCAGTTAGTATGTCCGGGCTAATCTTCGGACTGACTGAACCGTTTGTAGTGATACTTCATAAGAGCAATGCCGTGAGTGCTCTAAGCTATATTTTACTTGAAAAGCTTTGAGATATTTTTGATATAAGATATCGAAAAATTTAAAAAATAAAGGCGATGCCTGTCGGGTTATATCGGCCAAGTATATGCGCAAGCACAGGCTCTCTCTCTATTCTCTCACTCTCAGTCCGATGGGGGACGGTAATCCGACACGACCGGAGAGGGAGACCAAGCGCATGACTAACGACTTTACGTGCTTCACGAAGCACCGAGGTGTAATAGCGCAAAATTCCTGACTCCGGGCTATTACTGAGAATATCTTGACAGAAAAAACACGATAAAGGAATTCATATGAGACAAACAAGGAACATTGATTTTATATATAGAGATAGGATAGGATATTCGACCTCAAGAATTTATGATTTGGTAAAGTTATTACGTTCATCATCATCACAGTCTTTCATAAATCCACAGCTGAACAAAGGTTTTTCGGATTGTCTCGTATGGAGAATATTTTCCATAGTCGTATGCGGTCTAAAAAGTGATTTTGGCCCGACCCGAGATTTGAACCCGGGTCCTCATGACTTGCGTTTACATATACACCAACGACGCAGTCAGAGGTTGATGTGGTAAAGAATTATTAAACAGAGGTTTACAATTGGACTGAATGTTTTTTTGCAAGTCAACGACATGTTGTTATCTTGTACGCGATACTTCGTCCTTAATTTCGTTCCTATATAAAATTGGCATAATGGCCAAATTGGGGATGAAGTTTTTAATACTTTTTGAACCACATACGATTATGGCAAATATTGTCCAAATGAGACAATCCGAAAAACCTTTGTTCAGCTGTGGACTTATGAAAGACTGTGATGATGATGAACGCAATCATTTGACCTAATCATAAATTCTTGCGGTCGATTATCCTATCCTATCTCTAAAAATAAACTCAATGTTTCTTTGTTTGTGTGATATGCATTTCCATACCGTTTATTTATGCTGAAACTTTGGTGATTTGTTGCATTCCCCTGGTGCCCGCGAAAATTTCGGACAAGAAAAAAATAAATAAAACCTCTTATGATAAAACTTTGGAGAGTTGTCGTACGCGATCCCTTTAGTTTTACTTGTATTTTGAAAACTGTAGGTTATAAATATCTTCGCTGTTTTGTCCCTTTTCAAAGACTTATTTAATACGTCCAATATGCTTTTCAGTTTAATATAAATGCTCATAATTATTATCGTAATACTGAGGCAATTGTTCCTTACCTTAACGTAAGACGAAATAATAATACGTATATAGCGTTGTTTATTTAATCCGAATGAGTCAATGCAGTTGGCTTTCTGTTTCGAGAAACTCCGAGATCCAGATTGCAGATGATCGCAATGAACTCACGTTCACTTCAGTCAATTGTTTGACTGATATTGACTGTGGAGAACATCAGTTAGTAATTTTTTCGGACATTTCTCACTTTTAATTGACATGTGCATTTTTCTTCTTCTCTTCATATTTTCTTCAATAAACTCCGTAAATAAAGTTTAGAAAGTCGTGAAAAATTCGAGTAAATATAAGAAATAATAAAAAATATTAATGCGTATAAGAAATAATTTAATCGTTATGAAAGCAATTCGTTACAACAATAATACATAGTTCTTTAGTTATAAAAATTCCACAAAAAAAGGAAAGAATCATGGCACTAGGAGTTAATTCTCGTTTTATATTCAGAGCTAACCAGGGATTATTGAGAACACCTTGAACTCAAAATAAAGTCTTTTTATTCCTTCCTGAGTTTATACTCCCGCTGCATGGTTATCCTCTTATGTAGATAGCTGTATCCCGTAACGGGGCAAGCGTGCGTAAGTTGAGCATAACAGGTGCAGCTGGGCAACGCTCTTATTGCCGCTAATTTCGTCTGCATTGATCTCCGCCATCTTGAATTCGATTGCACATTGTTCTCAGTTAACGGATCACAAGAATACTCGTTTATTAGCAACTTGTTGACTCGCTTTTAGGGTCCCTTAAAGTTACCTAGCAACCCGATCTGTTAATGTATCTTCATATTATTAGTAGCAGATAGGCAGACAGACAAAACTATTTAAAATTGCTAGTAATATCTTAGTAGCATTCAAATAACCCCCTTAGCTCAATAAAAATCAGTTATTTCCATATTATTACAGACATACAATTCAATTTTATTTACATCTATAGGCTGTACCTACTTTGAAATATTCATTTTATTGTTATTTTAACCTTCCCGCTAAGAAAATGGAAAAACACGCACACGCGCTTGCGTGTGCGTGTGCGCGTGCGTGTGCGTGTGCGTGTGCGTGCGTGTATGTATATATGTATGTAAACCTCTTATAACTTTTGAACGGCTTGATCGATTGAAATAAAATGAACAGATTTCCAAAGTGTTTCATCAAACTTAGATTTCCTATGAATTTTAACTAATTCAGCCCGGTAGATTTTTAAGAAATCTCAAAAATATAAATTTTGAAAAACTGTTTTTTTAGAATTACTTTTAAAATGCTTTATCGATCTATTAATTGCAAAAATTAATCAGCTTTTAATCTTGAAAAACTACGTCGATCGCCGCCGGTCCGTTCAAAGTCGGTTAATTCGTTTGTGAGATATCGTTAACGAAAAATTTTTAAAATATGTTTTTTTTTTAAATTACTCTGACATTTCATATTCAACGTCATAACTTGGTGAAATAACTTGGTCAACCAATTTTTTTTGGGAGTATTATTTTAATAATCTACCTTTTTCAGGTGTACAATATTAAGTCTTGATATATTTATTAAAATGGTCTCGTATAACAAATATATAGATTGAATCAATAATTTAAAAATTGAACGAAATTAATAAGACTGCTCCGTGGCGCAGTAGCTTAGCAATGAGTTATAGCGCTGAGGGCCGCGGTTACGAATCCCGCACGGAACAAGTATTTTTGTACGACCTACAAGTAATTGTTCCGGGTCTGAATGTTTGTCCATGTGCAATTTATGCATGTAAACTGCCTCTACGATACAGGAGTAGTTCCTAGTGTGGTGGTGACGTTTAAAAAAACAACAAAACAAAAACAAAACCAAATATTATCATCATATTTTTAATCAATTATTATTACAGTATATTACGTATAAATCTTATTTCCTCATACACACTAAGAAGCTCCATTATTTTTTTTTCTTGATGGATTTAACGGTCACGGTCCAGTCACGCCCGTGATAATGGTGCCGTACCATTGGTTTCTTTTCTACGCACCGCATATAAATCGCCTATTTTTATAAAACTGTCAAATTATAAATAATATTACTCTATAACTTGTATGAACAAGTATGTATGAAAAAAAAAAAATAGCGCCCCGGGCGAACTTAAATTTCTGTTTGTTGTTCGCGATACTGCGTATTTGATGGCGATACGAATTCCATTCCAGTTTACCAAAATTCCACTGCTGAACACAGGCCTCCCCCATAGATTGCCTTGTCGGGTTCAGGTTGGCAACCGCAGTGTTTTTATTCTTTTATTGTTATTAGGATGTTATTTTTACGTGGTAGTCATGCTGTAGGTATATTAGTAGTATAGTTGTAGCACGATTGGGTCGGCTCGACCGGGGAAGGACCACGCTCTCATACTCACCATACGAAACACAGTAGCATCTAACTTGCATGCTATTTTACGCTGGTATTCTGTGAAAGCGTGGTCCCTCCCCGGTCGAGCCGACCCATTCGTTCTACAGTCATTATAGCTGTAGCGTGGCTCTACCACGTATAAAATAAATCACGTATAGAATAATATGATAATGAAGTTATCTATAATATTGGTAAATAATTCTATTTCTTTTTAATAATTTATCCAATGTTGTAATTCAGTTTTTCTTTTCTTATAATTCTTTTATTTACTAAATAATCGATGCATGTTGTGATTGGCTACAAAAAGAAATACAAAATTATAATGTGCAATTTGTTATGAAAATGATCTTTTTATTACTGTTGTAATTTCTGTTGGTAATCCTAATAAATAAATTGTGATCAATATTTATGAACAGATAAAGAGCAAGGCCAGGAGAGATGATATAAAATATTGTCTCAAATTCGCAAAACGAAAAATTATTAAAATAAATGTTTTTTAATATCTAAATCTAAATAAACAACACATAAATAGATTCTATTCAGGCGAAACCGGCGCGGGCTATTAGTTTATTGATACGTCACTTACGTGGATATACAGTTACATATAACGTTACATTTTGTTGTTGTAAGGCTGTCTTTGTTTGGTATTGGTGACTTTATTACCGGTATTTCAAGTCCTGGTTAACTTAACAGTTCCGACATAGATCTGAGCTGAGCTGATACGCAGCTAGAGGTCGATCACAATTTTATATTGGAATATATGGATTTATTTTTGGACACATTGAATCACTTCGATGTTTGTCTGTCGCAAAGCTTCTTCGGATATTATACCATGTTCATTTTTCAAACTAGTTATCAGTCCATTTTATAAATTATTTACTGCTAACCTATGGATACTTGCAACAAATTTCAAACAAAGAAAGCTAAGGGTACGTTGTCTTTCAAAGATCAATATAGTATTTTTTTAATAGAGTATGTGTGACAAACGAGCACACAGTCCACCTGATTGTAATTGGATGCTGTGGCCCATAGACATCTAAATTTATCCTCGATTAAGAATCAAAACGCAGACGCGTTGTTACCCCTAAATACTAAGACGGAATGCCTCGTTTCCAGTAAAATAGGGTCTCCGGATCTCTACACTCACCATACGAAACACAGCAGTATTAACCTGCTATTTCACGCTGGTATTCTGCGAGAGCGTGGTCCTGCCCCGGTCGAGCCGACCCATTCGTGGTACAACTGTAATATAGCTTCATTGATGTCAATTCAGGCTAGAGCGGGCTATTTAGTTCTACAGCCGTATCTATTAGCGAGAGAGTCGGTCGGTTCGTTAACCCGCGCAGAGTGCGTACTTTTGCGCGATCTGCTCTTGTCTCTGCATCCTCCGTCCCCCTCTCAGAGAGTTCATTATTTATGTAGTGTGCGTATACCTTGTGATTTCTTGAAGTGGCGTTGTGTTAGCGATACTTACTATCGAATTAAGGTCATTGATGCGTTGATATTCGTATGTTTTTGTCGAGAATAATATCGTAATATCTTCTCGTGCAAGTTTAGAGTCAACTTTGTAATACGAGCTACTCGAACATTTTTTATTGTTATTATGTGAAAATACGTAAGCGTTGTAATGCGTTGGTAAAACTGTAAACGCTTTCCTATTATAAAATAAGTTTCCACTTAACACGACACGGAATCGGTTCTTATCATTTTATTTATCCATGTCACCTTAAATTAAAATTATCATTTTATATAATAAATTAAATTAAAATACTATTTGTCTATACAAATCCTACGAGAATATTCTAGATACTATGGCCAGTACGAGATTTAAGGAAAATAGCGCACTAGACCCAGCTTGATAATGGGGTATTGTAAACTAACCTTGAATTTCAAGAGGAAGTATATTTTTAAATTTCGTCTTATATACACGAATTTCAATAGGTTTCACAATAGATAGACCCTTGCATCAAGGGCCTGTGTCTAAGCTAGCTGCTAATCCTGACCTATGATATATGGCAATATATGGTAATCCCTCGCATTAGGGACATGTTGAAACGATTGCACAGCTTTTGTCTTTCAGGAAGTGCTTTGTGAAAGCCAATACCTTGACTTAAGTCTCTTACGCGATAGAGCTACGTTGCAGCTATAATATGGTTGTAGCACGAGTGGGTCTACTCGACCGGGATAGGACCACGCTCTCACAGAATACCAGCGTAAAATAGCAGCGTGATGCTGCTGTGTTTCGTATGGTTAGTCTAGAGAACCGGAGACTCTATTTACTGGAAACAAGGCATTCCATCTTAGTCCTCACGGGTGACAACGCATCTGCATTTTGATTCGTAATCGATAATAGATGTAGATGTCTATGGGCCACAGCAACCACTTATAATCAGGTAGTTTGTGAGCTATTTTATCAACCTTATCCTATATTTAAAAATGCTCTTAAAGCTAGATTTAGACGCGCTAAATAAATGATGTTACATGTTTAATCAATGTATTTTTATACTGAGAGTTGCAGGCTTATTTTAGTCGTTATCTCGGGCAATAAATCAAATAAACCTCAGCACCTTTTGCTTAAACCTCTCGGAACTTTATCTCAGGTTCATGAGTAAAGCCAGGGCGGGGTTTGGACATACTCGTTGTGAGGCGTGTCGCAGCACGGCCTTCGTAATATGTAGAAATAGAAATAGAATCAATTTTATTCACAAAACTAATTAGAAATAGCTTGGTAGCGTCATTCCCAAGGGCTATTATCCATAAATCCTATGATATTATAAATCACTCTTTACACATATACCTAAAACCATATATAATAATTGCGGAGGTAAAATTTTGTATAGTTTATGGGATTTATTGTAAAAACGTATAAATCGCCGAAAGAATAAACTATTCGGTGGGGTTGAGTAACTGGTACTATTAGCTTGTGTCTGTTCCTAGTATTTACAGCATGAATTGTACTTAATTCTTTTAAAAGTACTTTTATTTTTCCTTCGATCAACAATACCGAAGTATTTTTCTGTACATACATTTCACTACATGTTGTGTTGCGACGTCAGAACACGCATTTCCACAGGACATGTTGCCCATGCGAAAAAAATTCTGTTGAGCGACCCTGCCGCCAGCGCAATGCACCGTTGCACCGTGTGGCTTCCATCTTAACGTTCATGCAAATGCTACGGATGGAAATATACTTATGCGAAGCCTTTTCACTATCGCCTGCTGACTTGAGTCACAGCGATCGCAAGTCTAAGAAATTCTAATCCTTTGGAATGCGCATAAGGAAAGAGGAAAGAAACCTTTCACATAAATAATATGTTGACAGTAAACATCATTAGAATGTATTGAATGTGCTAGTTCTACACGATACTAGGGTATTTCGTAGGATTTACATATGATATATAGAATAAGCTGTCCCGTTCTCGATTTTTACAAGACTTCAGAAATGGTGGAGGATTTTACGTGGCAGAGCCATGCTGTAGATGTAGATAGACTCTTTTTACTGGAAACAAGGCGTTCCATCTTAGATCTCAGAGGTGACAACGCATCTGCAGTTTAATTCTTAATCGAGGAAAGATGTGTCTATAGACAGCTTCCACTTACCATCAGGTGGACTGTGTGTTCGTTTGTCAGACCTATTCTATAATATATGTACATATAAAATATAATTGCTGTCCGTTAGTCTAGCTTAACCTCAAAAATGGCTCGACTGATTTTGATTAAATTTTTTGTGTGCTTAAGTGTGAATCTAAACTATCCAGGTACCACCTGGATGGTTTAGATTTATGATTGGACCCGGTAGGCGGCGCTGTTGTCGAGATCCAGAAATCACCCGTGCGAAGCCGGGGCGAATATCTAGTAAATGAATAAATTAATGAGTACTAATTTTATTCTGTTGGAAGAGATTCAAAATTTCTAATTGACTTCAGACTTCTAGTACAGTCAAAGACATTTAAATTTAAGTATGTAGTGGTAATAGACCGGACATCAGCAAAAAAAATTGTCGTCTGTAACTTTTGTCCTATAGCATATATCTCCGATTTTTGTCATTTAGTCAAAGTGACATCACCGAAAGGTCAAGACGCATTCGGACATTTAAGTATGTAGTAGTAATAGACCGGACATCAGCAAAAAAAATTGTCGTCTGTAACTTTTGTCCTATAGGATATATCTCCGATTTTTGTCATTTAGTCTAAGTGACATCACCGAAAGGTCAAGACGCATTCGTTTCTACATTTAAAAAGAAAATATGCCCGGTTGCGCATTAAGGTATAGTAAGTCAAGATATCGAGCAAAAAGTGAACATGATTTCAGTTTATTGTCCCAAGAATAATGTATAATAATGTATTTACCAAATAATCTTTAAATTTTATATTTTCTTTTAGATTGTTCTAGAAGAAAGAAAAAATATTGTAATAAGTGCCCTCTGTTATCCAGTATCGTCACTATTTATTTACAAATATGTTAGTAATTGACGACGTGCCTAAAACCGATTTCCATCGTAAATTTAGAAGCGTCACCTAATGAGAAATATCAAAAAAAAAAAAAAAAAATATATATATATACTTAAATCTCTTTGAGTACAGTCAATATTCTTCTATACAATATGTCTTAGCGCCGAATTGTCGACTTTGGGTACCATGCCGTTTTAATTATAATATAATAAAGTAAAAAAGGAAAGTTACAGCCTATGTACGTCCCGCTCCTGGGCACAGGCCTCCTCTCACTTCTGAGAGGGTTTTAGGCCAAGAAAGTGTCCGACGGACTTTACGTGTTTACGAAAAAATTTTTTCTCAGACATACGGATTTCCTTTGTAGATTTCGTTAACTTCTGAGCACGTGGTAAATCAGCACTTAATAATCGCAATTAACAATTTCATTAGTGCCGACGGGGAT
Source organism: Parnassius apollo (assembly GCA_907164705.1). Lineage (NCBI taxonomy): Eukaryota > Metazoa > Arthropoda > Insecta > Lepidoptera > Papilionidae > Parnassius > Parnassius apollo. The sequence goes on from CAJQZP010001584.1 coordinate 4,828,261, forward strand.
TGAACCCGATTTGTTGAACTGCCACGGCTCTCGGCTATAATAAAATAAAATATAATTGGTGTGATAGTGTGATTGTTTAACTCAATAGTCAGTTCTCATAGTAGTTCAGCTGGTCGTTTGTTATAGTATCTGTAGCGTGCCGTAGTAGAGTGGGTCGTTAACACCGCCCACTTGACCTTGTTCGTGTATTGCTACTGCGTATTTGGCCGGCGGCGCATGTTTACTGCAAACAGCTACTCTATTGCCACGGAGACGTGTTTCTTCTAATTATACCTCCGTAGACCGCGGAAAAGGCGTAGAAATAGTGGGACTTTACGCGACTCTTCCAGTTTACCTCTAGCTCAAACAGGAAAATATAGTATCTCGAATTATTTACCGTCTTGTAACTTATTTTCTTTTGAAACGTTCCAACACCCAAAACTAGGATTGTCTCCTATATCGCGGATGCTTTTTACTTACCAGATTCGCAAACATCCAGACCCAGAACGTTTATTTGTAGACTTCAATCAACAATACCAACGTGACTCGTTATCTACTTGGTATTGTTGATCGAAGTTTGTAGGCCACATAAACTCTTCTTCCTTGCGGAATTCAAATTTTGAAGCGCGAGTCGCAGGTGCTGCGCTACAGAAGTCGCAGGTGTTACGGTTACCAAATTTAATCATCGGACACACCAAAAATACTCAAAAATACTCTTTTTTTTAAATAAAATACGAAAAACAAACAAAACAATACAGTATATTTCAATTTTTTGAAAGGTGTTTCAAATTAATATTTTATTTTGACATCATATTAAGTAATCAGATCCTTACACAATATTACTATATATTGTGTAAATTTTTATACTAACTGAGATAGCGATAGTGAGTCTAATTTTAAGTACCTATTAACTTAGCAAATAAAAACATAAATAAATAATATGCACTTTATTACTAATTCCAAATTTTAAAGTAAAGGGAACAAATGCGTCAGGACGGCATTATGATGGACTCTTCCTCGCCCCAAGAAGTATGAGAATGCCTACAATGATATCCTTTTTATATATACATTTCTTTGAATAATAGATGCCTAATAGATAGCTGACGATATTTGATTTACCACACAATTTTCTTTCTCAAAAACAGTATAATGTAGCCTAGTCACTCCTGGCATTGTCTATCTTTCTCAGTTTCATTACAATTGGTTCAGCCATACCGAAGCTTAGCCTGGACAGGCTGACAGAAAAAGATAAATAAAACTTTTTAAAATGATCATTTATGTCTTAGTGTGCCAACCCACTTTCACACATCAATTTTATTTATACAGTGCATTGACTTATATGTACTACGTACTAGAGAAGTTATTCCGAACAAAAAATGTGCCCTACTCTGTATCCGCGTATGCGCGGGAAACTGTAGAGTCGCGCAGTTGATATAAACGCGCGAAAATTGTCATAATAAATAATTGTTTATTTAGATTGTATTGTTAATCGCGTACATTTTATTTTTATTTTCGTTTACTTTGCATATGTGCTAATTTAATACAAAATTATTATTATGATTATGAATATCGAAGCCACAATAACAGGTGTACGGTTTGCAGTGCAGTTCAGTTGAACATAGTGAGTGTTCGGAATGCCATATCTAGTGCGTAGGTACATTATTTATTACATATATATCGATGATACAGTGGGTTAATTTCCAAAAAGTAGCCAAATTTTAAACAAAGTTCAAATATATGAATAATGATATACCGTGGAGTGGCGGTGTAACAATATCCACTACCCCATGTCGTCCCGTGGGTGTCATGAGAGGCGACAGAGGGAAACTAATCAGGAGATGGGCTGCCGCGTCTTCCTAATAATGACTAAAAAATACGGTTGCCAACCCGCTTGCCAAGCGTGGCAACTATAGCAAATATCCCCCCTATGAGGCAATCTATGGGGGAGGCCTATGTTCAGCAGTAGACTTTTATAGGCTGTGATGATGATGACGATGATACCGTTATTAAAGTTTTTGAAAATACGAGTAAATAAAGCTTCCACTTTTATTTGAAATTATCCCAAATTAAATGTGATTTATAAGTAAGTGAGCAGTAAAATCAGTTAAAAAAGCGTTTTGAAATTAAAAGATACAAGGAGACAAGGAGAGTATATTTGAGATTTTTTCTCATAATTTGCCTATATTATTTATTCTGATCTATACCTTCTCTGCAAAATTGGCAGGTTATTGCAAATAACCCTGTATGTATAGACATATAGATAATTGTTTCGCCCACTATATTTCTTTTATAGAATGTGGGTGACAAACGAGCACACAGTTCACCTGATGGTAAGTGGATGCTGTGGCCCATAGACATCTACATTCATCTTCAATTAAAAATCAAAATGCAGGTGCGTTGTCACCGCTGAGGACTGAGATGGAATGCTTCCTTTCCAGTAAAAAGGGTCTCCGGTTCTCTACACTCACCATACGAAACACAGCAGCATCAAGCATTTTACGCTGGTATTCTGTGAGAGCGTGGTCCTACACAGGTCGAGTCGACCCATTGGTGCTGCAACCACAATACAGCTGCAGCATGGCTCTACGACGTAAAATTATATCTTTTACAAATAAAGTTTTTAAGATGTATTAGGATAATACGACCTCTGATATAGTAAGATACTATGATTTGTACGGCTTGGGAACCTTTATTGCGATCGAGTTATCGTCAAACTTGGTCTCTTCACCAACTGAGGCTGACAATTCTCTATTCCAGGTCATGGCAAAACCCACAAGGACGCGGCGAGCGTGCGCGCGACGCACCCGATCCCGGCGGCTTGCGGCCTCTACTACTTCGAAGTGCGCATCGTTTCCAAGGGCAGGGACGGTTACATGGGCATCGGGCTGTCTGCGCACGGAGTTAACATGAATCGACTGCCCGGTGAGTGAAACAGCAGAAGATGGCTTATAAACTATATAATACTATGTGGCGGCGCTGTCGTAGCGCCACAAGCGAAAACACACCGAAGCCTAAATCGCGCTATCAAAGTTCCGAATCATAAAACTATATATAGAACAGCTCTGAACTATCATACGGAGTGTTGGCCGCTCCCCGGGCGCAACACTTTGCACGGCGGAAGATCTCCCCTTTTGCTTCCACGGCCACATATTTATTTAGCTGGTATAGCTAAATAAATGTTTCAGATTTTTTAAAGAGATCTGGCTGTTGTATCAATAGTATTGCGTTGTAAATTTGACCGCCTTGTTGGTTTCTGATCATGAAGACCTCTCAGGTTCGAATCCCGGATCTGTTCGGAAATCAGTTACCGGGTTTTTCTGTCAAGAGATTCTCAGTAGCAGTCCGGAGATAGAAAGTTGGTGTTTTACTTCCGTGCCTCGGATAGCATATAGCCGAAGATTCCGCGCCTGATCTGTCCTCGGTCGTGCCGGATTGTTATCTCATCGGACAATGAAAGTGAGGGAATAGAGAGTGCACGTGTGCTTTTGCGCATACTCTCGTGCACTATAATCCTGTTCTGCGCAAATGGTTAGTCTCCGTTGGGGCTGTAGCCTATCATGGTTGCAGCATGGTTGGGTCGGCTCGATTGGGGAAAGGCGACGCTTTCACAGAATACCAACCTGTAAAATAGCACCTTAATGCTGCCGTGTTCCGTATGGACAGTGTAGAGAACTGGAGACCTTTTTACTGGAAACAATGCTGACAACGCATCTACATTTTGATTCTTGATTGGAAATGTGTATGTGTATGTGCCGCAGCATCCACTTACCGGACTTAGGTGGACTGTGTGCTCGTTTGTCACCGTTATTCTATAAAAAAATTGCAGGTTGGGACAAACACTCTTACGGCTACCACGGCGACGACGGTCACTCGTTCTGCTCGTCGGGCACGGGGCAGCCGTACGGACCCACCTTCACCACCGGCGACGTGATCGGATGCGGCGTCAACCTCGTAGACAACACATGCTTTTACACGAAGAACGGTCACCATCTCGGCATCGCGTTTAGAGGACTACCGGTGAGTGTGACCGGTGAATGACAAGCAGCTATGATTGTGCAGTTGCCGTTGTATTGTTAAATACTCATTTAGAATGAATTATTTGTGTAACGTTATATTTTGTTTGTATGACTTTTTATTTTATTTTTGGCATATATTAATCTTATTAACTTGTTTAGAAAGTGTTAGTATAGTACTAAAAATGTTCGTTAGATTACTTATTTTAATTTTACTTAAGTTTATTATTATATTTTTTCATGTTTACGACACAACACATATTTTTTAAGTGAGAAAGAAATAAATCACCTATATACATAAGACACTTTTTAAAATTTGAATAAATAATAAGAAACTGTACCCTAAAATATGCAGGCTGTCATGGCATATCTATATCAATACAAATAAATAAAATTGGAATGTCTGTATTGTCAAAATAACAGCTTTTTACTAAATGCGTATGAAAGTATATACGGTACTTATATCAAAAAAATCATTTTTTTTAATTTTGTTTGTTCTAGCTAATCTCCGAAACGATTGGACCGATTTTGACGCGACATTCACTGGTGCATAGCTGATGTTATAAGGAGTAACATAAGTTACTTTTATTTCAGAAAAAGTGTTCCGCGCAAAAAACAAAGCCCATGAAATTCAATCATAATGAATTCGACGCGTGCGAAGTCACTTAGAGCAGCTAGTATATATGTGAATATAATAGCTATATATATGAATAAAATATATTTTGTACGTGGTAGAGCCACGCTGCAATTATATTAGTATTATAGTTGTAGCACAAATGAGTCGGCTCAACCATGGAAGGACCACGCTCTCACAGAATACCAGCGTGAAATGGTAGCCAAATCTACTTTCATGGTGACTGCCGGAGACCCTTTTTACGGCATCCATCTTAGTCCTCACGGGACAACCATAAGATTCTAATCATAAATATGCTCCCCCCCATGTGGGGTCATTCCTTAATACTGAAATAAATATTCAAGGGGTTATTTGCATGCTATTAAGACATAATTAACAAATTTTTTTAATTAGTCTGTATGTTCGGGTTAATATTCAGTATGGCTGAACCGATAGTGATGATACTTTACAAACAGAGGGAGAGACAATGCCTGAAAGCTGTATTTTGGGAATGAGGTGGTCGCTTCCAAGCTGTTACTAAAATAAAATTTGTAAATATTTTGTAAGCATTGACATTGTGAAATTTATTTTAAAAAAGGTCCCGCTGGGTTTCTTGCTGGTTCTTCCCAGGACAAATGTTTCTTTCGAAGCAGTGGTAAACTAAAAAATGACATTCAATAATAATTACACGTAATCTAAATTGTATAAAACATTATTCTGTTTTATTCTATCCGAAGAATTTGAATTTAAAAAAAATCGAAAAATTAATAACATGAATTATCTTAACAGATTTAAGATAATAACGCCATCTTAATAGATCTTATCCGGGCGAATCGGGGGCGAAACGTTAGCCCCCCCCTATCTAATCTGTGGGAGGGGTATATGTTCAGCAATGGACTTTAACACTCTGTAACTGTAACGGTTATTTATTTCTTTATCTTGTGTGAATGTGTCTTGACCCGGCAGCCGAACCTGTACCCGACGGTGGGGCTGCAAACGCCTGGGGAGGTGGTGGATGCGAACTTCGGGCAGGCGCCGTTCGTTTTCGACGTGGAGGACATGCTGCGGGAGCTGCGAGCTCGCACGAGACTCACCATCGACCAGTTCCCGTTACCTGATGCACAGGGACAGTGGCAGCAGGTGCTGCACAGGTGAGCGCACCACACCCGATACAGCTGTGCTGCAGTTTATAGTTAGAATCCGGCTCGAAGGACTATATGTTCTGGTGTTATGTGATCTAGTAAAAACATAACAACAAAAACTTAAGCCTGTCACCCAAGGGAGTAGACAGAAATTATGGACTTCTATTTGGCATGATCCTGACATACCTCTCTCGCCTCCTGTACATCTATATATTATAATATCTATGTAGAGATCAGCGTCAAATATTTGATACTGCGTTGCCAATCCGCTTGCCAAGCCAAGCTCAAGCCTGCTATATTATATTATACATGGTTATTTGGCAATAAACGGCCAAATTTGCAGAGAAGTTTCGGAATAAATAATATAGGCAAATGGTGTAGAATAATTAATAAAAAAATCTCAAGCATTTTGTCTTTTTTATCTTTTTAATTCTAAATGCTTGGTATAGCATTATTTTGACTGATTTTACTGCGCACGGACATATTCGTAGGAGTCGATCGGTAGGCAAAAACGTTATTGGCCATAAATCACATTGAATTTGGGATAATTTCAAATATTGGTATAGGTCTTATTTACTGTATTTACAAAAACTGCATTAACAGTATATCATTATTTATGTATTTGAACTTAAGTTTAAAATTTGGCTACTCCTAGAAAAATAACCCGGTAAGTATACTACTAGTATCCGGGTCATTACTGCCGTTAAAAAATAATTGTGGAAGTTTATTTTCAAATTTGAAAGATTTATATTGTTTAATAAGAAATGATATAAATTTAAGTTGAATGATATATAATTTTCAAATTAATTTGTCGGTGCGAATTTGTAGTATGCCTATTAACTTTGTGCAAGTGCAAGCAATAAGTTGACAAAATATTAGCACAATCTGATGAACGACATGGCAGCGCATAAAATACTAAAATACGAATAAACGAACAAACAAACACTAATTTTTATATATTAGATTTATCAGCCCGTATAGAAAAGGAAACATAGAGTAGGGCCTCGACAATGCGAACACACATAATTTACACCCTGTTCGGATTAATAAGGCGTCGGATTATAGTATGTAGATATTTTTATAATTTAACCCTTGAAATACAGATATAATATCCTAGTCTTATTTTAGTTTATTGACAACTGTAAATTTTTATACATGAAATATGTTTATCAATAAATATTATTATTATTATTTTAAAAGGTGTTTTTTGAAATGAAAAATATTTATAATTGAAAGTAAATACAAATTTTAATCAGTATGTATTGATTGTAAAAAGAATCTAGTATGGATAATATTTTGACGAGTGGTATTTAATGGCCAAAGAAAATGCTTTATCCATAAATTTACGCAATGACATTTTTTTTGAAATTGAAATACCTACTTGAGCAAGTGGTGTACTGTACTGTATATATAACATGGGTTTATCATAAAGTAATATGGCGGGTTTGAATGTTTTTTTTATAGGATAGGGTGACAAACGAGTAAACAGTTCACCTGATGGTAAGTGGTTGCTGTGGCCCATAGACATCTACATTTATCCTCGATTACGAATCAAAATGCAGATGCGTTGTCACCCGTGAGGACTAAGATGAAATGCCTCGTTTCCAGTAAAAAGGGTCTCCGGTTCGCTACACTCAACAAACGAAACACAGCAGGTATTCTGTGAGAGGGTGGTCCCTACCCGGTCGAGCTGACCCATTCGTGCTAATTAGACTACGTATGATATATCGTATGTGTTCAGGATGGTGTCATCTTACCTGGTACACCATGGCTACTGCAGCACCGCGCAGGCCTTCTCGCGCGCCACTGGACAGCACATCGACGAAGATATCGCTTCCATTAAAAACAGACAAAGTAAGTTTTTAGCATACGATTGTAAACTTTTAAAAAAGTCCCCCGGGTTTCTTGCTGGTTTTCCCCACGACAGAAGTATTTTTCGAACCAGTGGTAAATTCAACACAAGAGTGACTTTCAATATACTATTTATAATCCATATTGAATAAAAAAGTTTCTGTATCTGTTTAATTAAGGCCCTCTAAGGCTCCTACGTCATGTTTTTGGAGTAGTAAATTTTAATATATTTTTCCTATTGAATATAGTTTTTTCGAGACTACAACTCAAAAGTTATTGTAGATCGGGTTAATCTAAATAATGACATAATGCTAGGTCTTAAATTTTAATAAGTTATTAGTATATAAATTCCGCAATTTCTGTAAAAGCTTTTATAGTACTTTAATAACAGATTTATTTAACTGTCAATGTAAAATATAGGAGTTCAGCCCATTAAAGTGCATGTAACCAATAATAAAACTATAAGTAACTAGCTTGCCAGGTAGACGTTATTCTGCCCTTTTCGACGACCATTTGCCATGTCCTATTAAAAATCCTTAAATTCGCAAAAAAAATGTGGGTCACTTATGGACAAAATTGTGGGTAAAAAACTTATCCTATCTCTCAAGTTGGACCACACTGCACACGGTGTGCAAATTTGATTAAAATCGGTTTAGTAGTTTAGGAATCCGTGGCGGACAAACAACGTGACACGTAATTTACATATATTAAGATAAAGATAATAGTGGGACTTGTAGCATTAGTTGTACGATGCAAACTAATTGTTTAAAAAGGAAAGTTCAGAATGCTTAGTTATGTGGTGTACTAGTTGACAATAACCACATGGAAAAATGTTTGTTGTGTGATGCATAGTGGTCATATAGAAAGGTTTTCTTGTGTGATTCATAGTGTTTGTATGCAAATGTTTTTTGTGTAATGTATAGTGGTGGTATGCAAAGGTTTGTTGTGTGATGCATTGTGGTCGTATCTTAGAGTAATTACATACATACGTATGCATAGAGAGAACCTACAATTCTACATAAATTGAGTCATATAATTGTCCCGTTTCTTTAATTTAATTTTCAAATAATGCAAAAAGAGACAAATCTATTGAAAGGTATAGATGAAAATGTCAAGTTGTCATGTTTGGTGTCTTTATAGTATGCCAAATATGAGACTTAGTACATTCGTACCTTATGATTAGACCCCATGCCATCTCGTGTGTATCGTAAAAGGCGACAGATTGAAATAAAACAGAAGATGATAGGCAACAGTATTTTCCTGTCGTCGTATGCAAAGGTTTGTGTGATTTATAGTGTTCGTATGTTGTGAGAATTGGTGCAACGTGTGGTTGGCAGGGATATCGAAGCTGGTGCTGTCGGGGCGCATTGGGCGCGCGCTGGAGGCCACGCGGCGCGCGTACCCCGGCCTACTGGAGCGCGACCCCGACCTGCTGTTCCTGCTCAAGTGCAGGCAGTTCGTTGAGATGGTCAACGGCTCCGACTCCGAGGTGACACGCGTACACGCACACACACACGTTTGCTTCGTGGATTGGCGGTAGTGCAATATGTTTCGCACCTCTGAAACTGTTGTCCGTCATCGTTGGTTCTTTTATACTCGTATATAGCGTTTAAATGATTACAGTATCATGTGGTGGCATTATATGAGGCGACAGTGGGAACTGCTAAAAAAAAACTGCACGTCGCAAGTGAAAACTTCTTAGCTTTACAAATTTTAGACATCATTTTTGGGTTGTTAAGAAATATTTTTTATGAAGTGTTTTTTATTAGAAATTATTTTTATCAATGTACTGTTACGAGCTTAGGGTTCGTGACAACAAAAACTGCCGATAGAATTACCAAAATTTACACTTTAATTACCGAACGCCAATTAGAACTTAAAACACGCTAATAATTAATCACACTTAACACTTTAGTTCTCTTTATTTCGCTCCTAAGTATCGCCAATTCAATACTGACCCGGTCGCGGAGAAGGATCTATCTCTGATAAAACTTGCGAGTTTCTAGCTACAACGTCCCTAATGTTCATAATAATTTGCCCACCTCGGAAGCGTCCTTCGTGAAAAACCATTAAATCATCGAATAAAAATTTATGCGGCGCGTCTAAAATAAAATGCATCTTACGTTCGTCATCCTTATCACAAGCCCATTACGCCTTTGTTAAGCCCACTGTAGTTAGTGTTGTAAGAAAAGAAATTGAATCCTTAGATATTCGTTAGTAGTAGAATACAACCATAGAATACTATAATACACAATAGAATGGCTGTCAACCTTATTTTGTAGGAGAATTGGCGTCGCCGGGAGCACACATACTAGCAATTATGTCGTATTATCAGTTATCACTACTACAAACACATTTTAGACGTTTGATTAATGTTTTTGAAACATAAACATTTCTTTATTTTCGTTTCTAATATTCACAAAATACTTACTGGTTGTAGAATATGTCTTTTTTATTTAAATTCCTTTCCCGCTGTTTTTTCGACACGTAATTAATTTGTCATTTTTTTTAAATAATTTGCATGCGGTGACGCTTGACACGACAATTGGAAACGATTGATTGTGTTGACATTTATACGCGTGAATTGACATGTTAGTGGCTACACGGGCTCCACCCACTCCCCCGTTCTATTACGTATGTATTATAGTATTCTATGAATACACCGATGTGTTATGTAATGTATTAGTAATTTGCTCATAATAAGAATATTATTGTTCAATGTAAGGTTATTAATATGGTATAATATAAACCATGGCTGGGTTCTGCCACCGATAGGTATCACAGATGATGGAATAAAAAGTTCCATTCCCTGTAACAACACATCCGCAACAGAATCAACAACAACGTTGGGATCATCCAGCGGGTAGCAAATCCGTCCCCAAGGATAGGATGCAAAAAAAGATCGCATTCTGTACCATTCGGCTAACCTATAATACCAAACACGGCGGAAACTTGCAGAAGGCAACCTCGATGAGACGTGATCCAAGATGAGTGAGACAATGGTCCAAGGAGCCAAGAGGGGCATTGACTTGATATCCGTCCGGATGAGTGGTCTGCACGCCAAAGCAAAGTCATAAACAGATCGCATGATCGGTTAAACGGGAACCAAGCCATTCAGCGTGGTGGGCGTTAAAATCACCAAGTATCACAATCTCTGCGGATGGGACCAGTTATAGCACGGAGTCTATAGCCATTTGGATGTATACGATGAGTTGGTCTACGTCAGCATTACCACTATGGGCCCTATATAGGCCTATAGAGTGACCTTCAAGGCTGTCGAGGCGTCGAAAACAGATGTCCCCTCTGACGTAGATGCAAACTCCTGAGCGGGGCACAAAGGATAATTTGTACCACGGGCAGGAGAGATACGAAGTATCAGCCGGAGAAGACACCTATGTCTTGGTTAGAAAGAGCAAGGCTGGCTTCGCTGTTTCCAGATAGTTTTGGACGGCGTCAAGATTTGAATGAAGTCACCTGATATTGCAGAAATTCACGGATAGCGTGGCAGCGTGTTTGTATTATTTCTCCGTTTGCCCCCAGCAGGTTTAATCTTGAGCGGAATTTTGCCTCCCTCCCCACAGAATACGCGGGGCAGCCAGATTACCCACACTCAGGAAGAGTAGGGTAGCTTGGACTGGATGCTCAGAGAGGGATACTCTGTCACCGGGGGTACTGGTACCTGGTCCTGGTCTAGTGTTCTGTTTAATTCCACTACTATGTTAAGGGGGGGGCTGAATTGGGCTTCCGTCCACCTGCACTCACCTGACCAATTGCAGAAGCAGAGCAGAAGCTCTTTTGATTGATTTCAGAAAAGACCAGCATGAAGATTCTATTTCTGTGAGATATTAGTAGCACCCCGGTTCGAGCCGGATAATACGTGCAGCAGCAAAGGCTGTCACGTGGCTACCACTGTTAAATTAATAAAACTGTAATTATGGAGGCAGTAAATAGGTAACTTATTTTCTAGATCTACCTATAAATATAACATCTTACCTTTCGATATCCTTTGGATCATTAAAGAATCAAAAGTTGACACTCTTTTTTATTTAAGCACCTATATGCTATGCAGTACTTTTTGGATATTTGAGTGGCCATTCTTGAATAAAAATTCTAAAATAAATATCAAGTGTCTAAATATAGATAAGAGACAAATACTTTTTGTCAACGTAAGGCTCAATCGCTCGAGTGACAACCTCACTGAATTAGTACCTTGTAGGGTACCGCGTAGCGTAGGGATATTTTCATGGCTAACGTGCGGAGTGAGACAGGTCTGCTAGTAGTTCGACTGTGCTCATGGTGAGCAGTGAGCTTTCCCGCCTTGAGGTTGAGGCACAGTCTGTTTAAAAACGCTACGACAATGGTACATACCATGACAAAAATAAAAAGGAATTCTTTCTCCCCGAGATCTTATATGTCCTCTATTGATTACAGGTGTGCGGCGACGGGGAAGAGGATGAAGATGAGGAGCTGGAGGGTGTGGGGGGGAGTAGCGGGGGCGGAGGGGATGGGGAACGGCGTGGCCACCTCCGTGATAGCGCATACGGCGCACTCCGCCTGCACCAACGGACAGCCCGCGCCACACACCAACGGTACGCACTGTTCAGTCCATGAAGGTTAGAGAACAGGAGAACGATCACTACGTATCAAAGCATAGCCTGCCTGTCTTTGAAAATTGTAGAATTTACAGCGGCGCTGACGTCGGTGAGTAGTGACTGCGAAGTTAGCTGTTTATTATTTTCTCCGCGGCATTGGTGAGAAAATTTTCATACTCCGTAATTTTGTAATTTTTGACAAAAAGAAACATTAAAAAATTGAGAAATATTTTATTGTGCGTGGATGTGCAAGTGTTTTAGCATCTGATCGGAAAAATAGACTGAAAATGACTTTTATTGAGCGAACTTAGCGATCGCGGCGCCTCACTTATGGTGTCCATATTTCTGGGACACTATTTTCTACGGCGATCGTTCTCCTGTTCTCTAACCTTCATGGTTCGATCAATCAATCTTACCATTACCGTTACCGTTACCGTTACCGTTACAGTCTATCAAAAGTTCACTACACAAAACACACGCACAACATAAGGTATAGATTGCCTTATATGATGGGTATTCACAATAGTTGCCACCCTTAGCAAGCCGGTGGTTATCACAGTTTTTTTTGTATTGTTATTAAAAACCGTCACAGCCCATTTCCTGCTTTGTTTCCCTCTGTCGCCTTTTACGACACCCACGGGATCATGTGGAGTAATAAATATTATGTGTCTATGATATCCACTTGATGATATAGTGTAGTAGACACTTTTACACTGCCACTATATTGTAAATCAAAACTACAAATCTTGGTACTTTTAGTAAAGAAATGAAATGACAAACGAACTCACAATCCACCTGATGGTAAGTGGAGGACACATCTGACCAAAGATGTGTCGTCACCTCTGAGGGCTAAGATGAAATGTCCTACATTCTATAATTGATAGAGCCATGCTGTAACTATATATTTGTAGCACGAATGAGTCTTACAGAATACCAGTATAAAATAGCCGCTCAGGACTGCTATGTTTCGTATGATGAGTGTAGAGAACCGGAGACACTTTTGACTGAAACGAGACATTCCATCTTCGTCCTTAGGGGTTACAACGCGTCTGAATTTTGATTCTTAATTGGGGATAAATGTAGATGTCTAAGGGCCACAGCATTCACTTACCATCAGGTGGAAAGAGTGCTCGCTAATCACCCTTATGCTATGATGAAACAATGTACTGGTTATCTATATCCTTCAGACCGATACACAGTATTGCAACCAGTTTCGGTCAAGGCGACCAGTCTTAACGTGCACAGGACAGGATTATAGTGCCCAAGTGTGTGCGCAACCACAGGTGCACGACTGGAGATAGATCGACCGGAGGAAGAACCTACGGCTCTATGTGCTCACCGAGGCACGTGGGTGAAACACTGCCAACTTACCGCCCCCGAACTGCTATCGAGACTTATTTTGACAGCGAATTCCAATATTCGATTTTGCCCCGATCCAGGATTGGAACCCAGCACCTCATGATCAACAATCGACAAATGAGTGGCGTGGCAAAATATACATGAAACTACGTGCTTTGTACAATAATAAATAAGTTTATCAGAAACATAAAAAAACGTAGTTTTTTATGTTTTTTTATGTTATTGTTTATTTGTAAAATAAAGAATACCAGAATACTATGAATACGATTCTTGTCGACAATTACAGGTGTGACAGAATTGAACGAGGAAGCGCGCGATGGTGACGTGGATATGACGTCACCGACAAACGGCGAGCACGCAGGTACGCAGACCTATCTACACATATACTTGGTTTATTAGGTGGATAGGATATCGTAAATAATTATAGGTTGTAGGTTTGAAAGGTTTGCCCCGGAAAATCTTTACCATATTTAGAATTCTTCAAAATACTATAATTGTTGTTGATTTGATAACAAACCAATCATATAATTTGAACTTGCTATTTTCATTAGTGCCCAAAAATGCTTGCTTTTCCACTTAAATCCAAATTTGTCTTAAATATACATAAAGTATATTTTATATAAATACAAGAAAATATGAAGTCATCGTTATTCAAGTACGATTTCTATAGTAGTAATTTTATTTTAACAATTCATATTAAATATTTTAATTGACAAAGACCAATGGCCATTTTGGACTAGAAAAATCATAAATTGAGACCGAGACGTAATTAATGGATTTCATCAGTTTATTTTTAAAAGCTGGGGATGTATGGGGGAATATTTTGTTTTTAGTATACAGTCCATTTATATATCCTCGATAACGAATCGCAATGCAGAAGCGTTGTCACTCGTGAGGACTAAGATGGAATGCCTCGCTTTCCTGTAAAAAGGGTCTCCTGTTCTCTACACTCACCATCCGAAGCACAGCAACATTGAGCTGCTATTTGACGCTGGTATTCTGCGAGAGCGGTATTTTATAGCCTTTCAAAAAATGTGTTATTATTGAACGCATCCGTAATTATTTACGTTCATAAAAAATAGTATATTACTAGAGAAGTCTATAGGTGCTAAAGAGTATAATCTAATAAAAATACTCTGTGTTAAAATCACTACGTCTATCCATACTTTTTTAAAACTCTAAATCGATTTTGTTTCTTAGTCAAAATTAAATTCTAGACTACGGCAACCGTATAAACTCATGTTAATAATTGAACTAAGAAAAACCTTTCATTTTAAAATGCTTACATAATAATAATATATCAATAATATACAGACGGCGGCGACTTATCAAGTATTTTTACTTAAGTTAAGCTTTTCATACTGTATAATTTTGTAAAACACTATTTTACTTAACAATATCAACATATAAGTTCAAAAAACATATTGCATAATTACTAGATTTTTCGTGCTTTTAAAAATAAACTGAATTCCGTACTTTTTCCATCAAGGTACGTTATATTAAATTTTACTAGTCCAAGCATGTAAGGAGCGTGGCCATTGATGACATTTTTTAATTTACAGTATTGATATTCCTGTGTTGGTTGAAATCTGAAATATTATTCTTAAATGTGCCATCTTATTACTAGCTAGTTAGTGATAGTTAAAAAAAGACATACTTAAATATATATCATTAAGAACTGTGAGGAATAATATATTATCATGATATCGGTATATAATATTATTTAAAAGAATTAAATAATATAATACATAAGATTTTTAATTTTGTCGTACAAGTATTATAATAATAATTAATCTTGTAATTATGAATATTGTGTGTTATGTTAATTTTTGAATGTAAATATTTATTGTTATAATTTACAGTTATTTATTATTTGCACACCATTAATCATATACAAGATTGTTTTCAAATCATCCACATTATATTTTATTTTCATTAAACATTATTATATAATTTTATTTGCTCGTTGCTTTTTAGTTTTGCATGGAATTGTATATTATTATTTACTTTTAAAATGTCTTAGTATTTAAAAGTTTAATAATGAATATATAAACATTATATAAATATATATTTCGCTATATAAGTTATAACCTTATCACAAGCTATATATTATTAAGTTTAACTAGCTAGTCAAAGAAACCTGTAGCCCAGAATAACTGTTATTTTATAAGCCAAATACTCATGCGCTACTCAATTTTGATATGTCGTTAAGTCTTGTGGTGTCACAGTCACTTTGAATTAAAATGACAGAGACAACACGAGACTTAACGGCATATTAAAATTGAGCAGCGTTTGAGTATTTGGATATATATTACCTTATTTAAAATAAAAAAATACCAGTTTCCATTAAGTAGTGGCTTATGAAATTTTTTATATTGTTAAAATGTAGTTATTTTTTCAAATCAGAGTCTGTCATGCTAAAGTAGGAGCTATTTACTTGCATTAAAGTTTAATATCGAATAGTTAACATTTTGCAATTATGACTTTGGCTAATTTAGATCTAGTGTTAGGGTTTGCATAACTTAGTATTAATTTATATGCCTGTTTCTCATCGTTCATTCATCACTGAGCGTTCACCATTACGGCGTAACTCGCTTATTTTGATTTATTTTTAATTTCGCTTGGATCCATGGCTAAGGCATGTAATATTTGGTGCGCAAGTGGAACTATTTATATTTATTCGGTTCGCACTTGTGCTTCAAAGCTTTACTAGCTTAATTATATCATAGTGACTACCATAGAATACTATAATACACAATAGAATGGCTGTCAACCTTATTTTGTACTAAGAATAGGCGTCGCCGGGAGCACACATACAAGAAATTACGTCGTATTATCAGTTAATCACTACTATAATCCCGATTCGCTGTATTGACAGACGGATTTTAATACATATTTATTTGTAAATAGCGTGCAATTTGGCATTTTCAAAATAATTTGCATGCGAAATATGGAAATGATTGTAACGTGAAAACACGTCTCGTGTTGACATTTATACGTGTGAATTGACGTGTTAGTGGCATTTTAGTGGCTACTATTATTATGTATTATAGTATTCTGTGGTGACTATAAAATTACTGCGTATTATGTGCCGAGATGTGGCGTGTGCACGTTTCCATTGTGTATGTAACACCTCTTAAGCAAAGTTAAAACCGATGAAGAGAATAATTAATGTCCATGTCACTCTCAATGTTGTTGGTGTCAAAGTCGTTTACGTTATTTTTTTTGGTGAAATGTGCACACATCACCGGCATACGGGCATATAGCTGCCGCAGAGTTAGAGTGGTTGTGAAACGGTGGTCTCGAATCTTTAGATTTATCGTTAGCGCTACCTGTAAGGTCTTAGTAAGATCTGCAGTTGACTTTTTGAAGTGAAAGTTTCATCAGAATTGTTGCGTTTATAAACTCGAGGAAATGAAAAAGTGCCACTAAAAAGAGACAAACATATACGTCTCTATAGGATGTAGCCTTCGAGAGAATGAGATGGAATATGGTGTACAGTGTTTATTATAAATTTATTTATATTTCAATTACATAAACCGTACAATTATCCTACTCCTGACACTTTGCATTCGTCTCATTCTCATGAAGTTTAGTTTTCTGAAGGTTTCATTTCTACCGCGTGTGAACTGCACACATTTCTTTTATGTATATAATACTACACATTGAATCAAACTTATTGTACTCTAAGTAAGCAAGTGAATACTTGAATCAAGTATTCATTCAAAGATTTTATGGCGTTTAATCTACTTATTTTTTATATTCCCGATGTTTTGTATTCCATCCATTGTCTGCGACTGAGGTATTGATTTTCCAATGTCATAGTCAGTCCGAACTTCTAAAACATTGACTTTTAAATAAAAAAAATGTATTTAATGGAAAATATGATTAGGTGCTATTTACTTGGGAGCCAATAATTAGGACAATTAAGCCCAAATCCAAACACACCACTGCAAGACTTCAAGATGATGTGGGTCGGCCAACGGGGTATGACTATGGAAAATCGTACCAACCGGACTATAAGAATATAATACCAGCGTAAAAGAGCAGCTTAATGCTGCTGTGTTTTTTATGGCGGGAACCGAAGAACCGAGAGGACCGAAGAAGACCCTTTTTAGTGGAAATGAGATATTCCATCTTAGTCCTCAGAGTTGACAACACATCTGCATTTTGATTCTTAAATCGAGGTAAGATGTCTATGGGCCACAATATCCACTTATCATCAGGGGACTGTGTGCTCGCTTGTCATCCATATTCTATAAGAGATATTTTAAGTTCTGAGGGCAACCTACATCGTATGACAGGCGGATGTCTAACATCATATCTGTGACTATCGGTGTTGTAAAGTACTAGAAACGTAGGCAAGTTAAAAGAGTAAATTGAACGTAATGATTTCTGATGTTTACGCGAACACACTTAATAGGACGCGTTTTTTTTTTACGGATTTTATTATCTTATTTTATGTTCTCCCATTGTCACGGAAGGTAACCATGACGGGCCAGTGGTGCTGTAAAGTACTCGAAACGACGGAAGTATAAAAACAGTGTATAAAACGCGATAAAATCATTAAAAACTAATTTGATTCAATAATTAAACTTTACATTTACTTTAATTACATTGAATATTTTTTTAATACCGTATTTTGTACAAATGTACCTACATTATGTCATTCGAGACTACCGTTATGAAGTAGTGTACGGTGTACTGGGTGAGCTAAGTTGATGGTGAGTTGATGGTGAGCTGGTGGTGAGCTGGTGATGGGCGGCTGGTTGTAGGTCGCGAGCTGCCGCTTGTGAAGGGCATGCCCGGCGTGACTGCGAGCGTCGCCGCGCTGCTGCCGTGCCGCCAGGGTGCGTATTCGTGCCGCAATCGTGCCGCATCCGTGCTGTATCCATGCCGTGTCGCACTCCCACCGCATGACTGCCGCCCTTTTGTCTTAAATCTACTGCTAACGATTTCTGTTTTTTTCATCGAATACTTCGTTTCTCCTGTCGCTTTCTCCTCATCCACTTCAGTCTCTAAAAACATTTGAAAACGGGCCTTTCCTATTTTATTAGAGCTTCACCACAAGCGCCACGCTTTGCGGGATAATATTCGTATCACCATTGACTATATATTGGTACTGCTCCATTATTTACTTTTGTTATTTACGAGGTGCGTATATATATTGGGTTATTCGATCTATAATGTACAACTTGGTAATATATCGGCGGGGTTAGCGAAGATGACATTCTACGCTCTGAAAAACTATAAAAAGAGAACGTATAGTCGAATTAAGAATTCCTTATTATTAAATTTCCTTTTTGAAGTAGGTTAAAATTAATGAAATTAACGCAAGTGACGTGACTGTCACGTGACTTAACGTTCAAATATGTCATTATAACTCATTTTTTATAATTTCTAGAGCTTTCTATAGAAAGTAATTGGCTCGACCCGATTTGGCTTGATAAATAACAAATACGCTGTTTAACTTCGTTGTTAATTATCATAACAGCATATAAAAGTCCACTGCTGAACGTAGGCCTCCCCTATAGATTGTCCCGTAGGCGGGATTTAGCTATAGTTAATTGATAGAATCAGGCGTTACTTTGCGGAAATAAAGAAAAAGTAGTTTGCAACCTTCCGCTCAATGGAATAAAATGATGTGACTTACCTAGTTTGAAGAGCACCTCCCGCCCTTCCACAATTGCGTGCACTACTCCTAACACCACTATTCTAGGAAAGACACACCATCGAGCTAAGCTTAACGGTCAGCCGCCGTAGAGTCTACATTACCTGAAGATGCCTCGTGTAGAGGCGAAACACTTGTCGTATTGTCGTCGATTCTGTCTCTTTCGTGGAATAGTTGTGCTGGGAGTAGTGCACGCAATTAAGGGAGGGCGGGAGGTGCTCTTCAAACTAGGGAAGACACATCATTTTATTTAATTAAGCGGATGGTTGCAAAGTAAGTATTAATATCTTTATTAGCTATAGTTGCTATACTTGACAGGCACGTTGGCAACCGCAGATTATATATGGCGTAATGGATATTCTTACACCGCCACTACACGGTTAAGGGGCTACTCACACGTATCACAATCACAACCGCACCACAATTACAACCACAACACGTGGGCGGGCGCATTTTGTATTCGAAATGAATAGTACAATTTACATGTACCACATTTTGCCGTCATTATCGACTGCGTGAGTGATACCGACTACTACGTAACCACACGGAACTAGATACATAGAAAATTCTTTATTGCATTCAAACAAAAACAATTTGGTACAAAGGCGAACTTAATGCCGAAAAGGCATTCACCCCCAGCTAACCTTTTGTAGTGTGGTATGTGGTAATTATTTATTCATACTATTCAAAACGTTAAATTATATAATATTATGTATAAGTTAGTTTATACATATATACACTTATACACACACATATATATACAAACACTACTAACTAAACTAAGGAACTAGCGGCCGCTACTAGCGACCACACAACCACATCGACATTTTATCGCATAACTACAAAGCAAATGCAAAAAGCTGCAATGACACTATTCACACGTGACCACATTTTGTCGCTGCGATGTACACCACATCGTTGTGGTGTCGTGTGGGTCGATCCTTAGACCGATCTGCACTTCGATAAGTACAGTAACGTGTTAATTTGCGGACCTGGCGAGTTAAATAGAAAATCTCGTTTGAACGGCAATTAATGAGTTAAGTGTCAAGTTAACAATTAAGTTGAACGCGATAGCTGGCC
This sequence comes from Parnassius apollo, assembly GCA_907164705.1. Lineage (NCBI taxonomy): Eukaryota > Metazoa > Arthropoda > Insecta > Lepidoptera > Papilionidae > Parnassius > Parnassius apollo. The sequence goes on from CAJQZP010001584.1 coordinate 4,848,561, forward strand.
GGTCTATTTTTCGGCTAGTTAATTTGAAAGAAAGAAAGAATATATTTATTTCGCCACATAGGCGCAACGCCATGTTGTACATAGTTGTTTTATTTCTAAGCTTATTTTTAAAAATAATATAGATTACATGTTACCGAATGTGACAAAAAGGGGTCGCACTCAGCATTTGGCGTCGCGAATCACAGTCTCTGTTTCGTAGACAGAGAAACCTATAGACTAATAATTAGCGTGGCCTCGAATGAGAAAAGACGATAACGTAGTTTTAGGTTACACAATAATCTTTATGACTTTTAAACATGTTTAGATAACATTTTTAATTGTTCTAAGAACTGAACTGAACAAGATTCACCAATCTTAAGCTCATGTAAAACAACTTGTAAACTCCTTAGATAGCTACGAACTGTCAAAGTTGTTTAGCAAAGTGTAGTTTGCTAAATAAAAAAACCGGCACGGAGAAAGGGACAAACAATCATACCGCTATGTCTCACTTCTACGCAAGACGTGTGCATAAATCTATCTTTTTCGTGTGCGAATGCGAAAGAAGGCGTCAATTTGTCTATAGGTTTCTCTGTCTATGCTCTATTTATTATATTTATGAACCGCTGCCGCTAATGCGTATAAGTGTTGCGTTTCCCGCCACCCGCAACTAAACTCGCCGCTCTTGTGAACGAGCGAGTTTAGTTCAGTGTATCAGTTGACAGGACGCAACGTGTTCGTGTCTAGCCTTCAAAATAGAAAATTGTGTGTTTTTTTTTTAACTAAACGCCACGAAGACATTTGAACGCTACTGCCCACTTAACCGCTTACTGTCAACAACTCTGTAACTAAACGCTTCTGTACTTGTCGAAGTGTAAATCGGCTCTTATGTTAATTAATTTACTTTCAACGCGATAAAGACATGCTGCAGCTATAATATGACTGCAATACGAATAAGTCGGCTCCAACAGGGAAGGACCACGCTATCACAGAACCAGTGTAAAATAGAAGTTTATAGCTGCTGTTTTTCGTATGGTATGTAAAGCAAACAAGAGGCCTTTTTTACTTATAACGGGGCATTCTACCTATATCTCAATAACTATGTGGTCGTAATTTCTTATCTAGTTGTATATTATTGACCGTAGATCGAAGACCGTAAAATTTTTCTTGCAACGATGAAAACGGTACCAAATGGTGTGATAAATTCACTTACATAACTAATTAGTGCTTTATTCTTTATCGAATCCCTCGCTGTTGTTTATGCTAACTTGTGTCTAAGAGAAATGCTTTAAAGACATTTTCAGTAATTGATCTACCCAAAACTGTGGCATTAACGCGTTATTAAGAGGTAAATGTTACAAGAATAATTTTTAAAAATGCTATAAGATTACCACGCGGTTCAAGTACGGTACGACATGGACGACGGCCATCAGTTTGTGTCATTAACGTCACCTGTACTTTTTGCCTACAATCACGCAATCCTACTGTTAAAAACACTCTGTCTTCATTATGTGTACTATAATTTCTTCACCTCATAGGTCTCACAAGTACTATCATTGATATCTGTTTTCATTTGACTACGATATCTTTCCATTTTTAGACTCCTTTTGATTTTAGTAAGTTTTCTATTCGATTTGGAACTATGGTAATCCGTTGCTCCGACGGTAATCGATGTTAGTGAGCTCCAAATACTTTATAATATTCTTCTTTCCTTGGGAAAGGATAACCATATAGTAATCATCATGTCGGCATTGATCGAGGTTAGGCGAAATTTTTTGTTACAAATTGAATATTAGATTATTGCCTTAATACTCAAACGCTGCTCAATTTTATGATGCAGTTATGTCTCATGCTGTCTCTATCAATTCAAGTCAAAGTGACTGTGACACCACGAGACTTAACGCCATCTTAAAATTAAGTAACCTTTGAGTATGAGTATGAGTATGTATGTACCTCCTCTTCACAATAAGTTCTGGTTATATAAAATATGTTTATAGATTTATTTTATTAATTTATATGACTACCCTCACGTCTGAGCGGCGTATTATGTCAACATTCACTCTAAACAACCTTATGTATCATTATTTGCTTATCGCTTGCAACATTAGCTATATAATAGTTTTTAATGTAAAAGGTTTCGACGTTCTTACTTAGGATTTCGTAAGTATCTATATTATTATTTTGCATTTGTTTGCACGTAAGTTTAGTAAGCACTTGGAAGTAGTTTTGTTAACTTGTTATTATTTGGTTCGGTTACTAAAATATAAAACTTTAAATGAACATGCTACAAATTTTAGTTTCTTTAATTTTGCAATATTATTTTCCATTAGCTTTTCTCTTCTTGTGAGTGCAACTAATGCGAGTTGTTGCTAGTTCATGATTAGATTTTTATAAATATATAGATTAAAGTATTGCATGTGCTTTAAATAGCGTTTGGTGTGTATATATATACGGGTGAAGTCGAAAAAATTGTACCGTTTTGTGAAAAAATAATCCAACCCACAAAACAAAGTTATTCAGATTTAAAAGATAAGTTTTTAGTGGCATAAGACGTATTATATCATGTATATAATTTTATAGAAAATTTAATGTAGATTTTGGGATTACTTGTTATTTTTCAGAAGTCTGTTATATTTGGAAATAAACTAAAAAACGTGCCGATGGATCATTTTAGCCAGTTGTTGGGTTAGATCATTTCTGCATAACATGGTCCAATTTAAATCCAAACATAATCTTATAATTATGGATATTAAATGTTGGTTCTGGAATTTTAATTAAAATGTTATATAATAACGTATATATTTCATTAGCGTATAGGTTATTGGATTAACTCTTGTACTTCCTTCACAGTTGTTAGAGTCAGATCAGAAATAAGTGAACTGATATATTGCATGTTCTAAATTATTAGATGAAACGATCGTCCGGCAGTGGACTGCCGCAGGCTGATCATGATGACGAAAGTATCTGTGCATCTGTCGCCGCTTATAAATTGCGCCTTACTCATAAAAATTTAAAGAATGCTCAAAGATGTTCTCTCTCGCCTTCTTAAAGAGACAGCTGAAAGTGACAGATATAGAGATAATTAATATTTTATTTAAGTGAGCGATGATCACCGATTTTATGTAAGGCCGTTATATTCAAATCGATCAATTTCGCCTTTCGTGATCGGGGACTGTTTTTACGCTTAGGGTGAGAAGTTGTTTGTTTGTTTGTGTGTGCAAATGAATGTTCCAATTTATCTCGAAAAAGAGTGGAACGATTTAGATACGGTTTTCTGTAAAGGGTTTGTGACTCATCAACGATGGCTCTAAGACCTACCTATGTTATGATGTTAAATCGACGGGAGGCGCTACAATCAATATTTTTTGTGCAAATGAATGTTCCCATTCATCTCCAAAACGGTTGGACCGATTTAGATACGATTTTCTGTATTCTAAATCCAATATGGTGGACAGCCCAGAATGGCGGACTATTTATTTTTCTACACTCCCATGATATCGGGGTATTAAATGAACGGGTTTGCTGAGAAAAATACGAAAAATAAAATGACGTCACTCTAAATCCTTAACTGACTATGTTAATTTGTGACTTGATATTGACATTTTGGTAATTCTAAGAAAAAATAATGTTTTTTTTTTAATAAAATAAAGAAGTAGCTGATACTATCCATACTCTATTCTCCCACTTGTAAATAGTTGAGTAATTCAACAAAGTCTGCATCATTTTGCTGATATATGTTGCGTTTACGTTCGCAAAATTCGAAGTATCTTAATGATGAGGCACCCCTTGAAAATATTCAAGTACCTTGAAACAATAACTCCCTTTCACAGGGGTAACTGATTCAAATGAATAAAAACGAGGGCAACCGATAAAATGAGAGTCATTATTTTTTAACTTCTGAAACCTAAGATGAATGCAGTGAAACATTCCATATGAAACCATGGATATCTCATGGATGATTATCCAACGATTTGTCACAATTGTGTCTTATATCTTCTGAGCGCTGATCAGTTAATTGTCGGTTTCCCAGTAAGGGCAGTGTCTTCAACAAAATATGGCTGAAGTAAAGCAGATACCGTTGGCTTTAACATCTTTTAATTTTTAAAACATTTGCTTTTTTACCAGATTTGCTCCTCCTGTTATTAATAATTTTATTGTATCATCCGGAAGCTCTTGGTTTCGTAGCTTTTAGACGGTAACATAGAAATTATCTAAAAATTATAAAATAAATAGAAAAATTAAAACTTGTAAAAACCCACGATGTTTATGAAGGTTGAAATTGAAAAAGGATTAAATAAAATCTTTGAAAAACCCGCGACTAAAAGGAAGTTACTCACGAAAGATAAAAATAAAAATTTGCTTTAAAAAGGGTTGATCGATCACGAGATCTGTCATAATAAACAACAAATGATGACTTTCCTTAGTCCTTCCTACCTTTCTGTACCTATTTGTATATCGCGTTAACACAACAAATAATCAAATATACGTATTACACATAATCACCTATCTTTTAAGGCTACAGTCTTTTAAAGTTGACTCACATCGAATCATTAGCGCCACTTTGATTTCTTTTTTTACAGCAAATTATTGTTTCAGAGTAAAATATTTTGATAACACATAAATACCCAGATTATAAGTAATGGCTAAATTTTTTTTTTGGTTCATCTATGTGGTCTATGTTAGATAAATCAAACGGTAAATAGAGCTCTCTCGCACCCAACGCAATTTCGAGCTTTGTTCGTGTACCATTATAAGGCAATCGATAATAAAAAGGCGAAATCTATTCAGCGCGTTAATAGCTAAACATCTTCTCTCCAAAATGCGCTGTTTCTTTTTTTCTAAATATCTTTCATTGTCTTAAATAAGAGGTCTCAATTTCGTTAAATTTCGCTGTTTTCGCCTCATAAAAAACTATTTGTTTCATAGCAATAGCTGAAAATATTTATGCTGTAATTATTTTTTTCTCAAGGGCAGGTGTTTAATTAGACAAATATTAAAAAATAATAATTTAAACCACTTTATTTCAAAATTAATAATTATTTCGATCGACCTATAAAATATTGACTTTATAAACAATAATTGCGGGCAATATTCCTTAGTAGCCGCTGAGCGGCTGTAGCGTTCAGACGTCTTGTCTGTGCCAAATTTTTGCACTTCCTCTCGCTCTAACATTCCTCTTTCTCTCTCTTTCCCTAATCTTGGTTGCGCATTGTTACGAATTGAAAGTTGCTCTACTTTATTATTTTTTGCATATAATTCTTTAAGGGTTTATAAATCATTTTGTATTTGTTTTATAACTTTTAATTTCGATATGGACCATAAACGTAAAAAATATGCTTGTACCAGAAAACGAAAATTGAAATCAAACGTTGAAGCAATGAACAGAAATAGAATTCAAAGGTAAGTTTTTTTGTGTTTCATAGTAAAATAGTTAACAACGTGCATATGTGTGAGCACTTGGTTAAATATTAGGTATATAATTAGGTAGGTACTTTTAAGAATAGTTTATAAATGAGTTGCATATTTGTAATGCATATAGGTAAATGCTATACAAAGTTACATTATACTTTAATGAGAAACTATAAATATGTGTGATAGTGGACTGTTTGTACTTATATAGAAATTATTTTGAGTTTTTTTTAATCTATTTTAGTATTTAGAACTACTTGACGTACTTGACGGATTTTCGATAGTGTCATCGACTTATTACGAAACCCTCAGTGCACGACTCATTCTAGCACTTGCCAGATTCATTTGAATAATCAATAATACGAGTACATGTTATACAGGTTCTAGATGATTATCTTTTAGAAACCTTTTCAACAAAACAACAAAAATTATACAAACTTAAAATATTTTTTTTTGTGTAACGAATTTTGTAATAAAAGCATGGAACAAAAATAGATACGAGGTAGAAAATCTGTATGTGAAAATTTGTTAGCTAATTATCAATAATCCTGTATATTAGATAAATTGATACTGGAAAATCTTAGTAGAGCAACTTTCCACGCTACGGCCAGAAAGATAACTGCGGTGGCGGTACATGAAGTGGCGGGGCAGGGAGGGTGTAGATGTGTCACCAGAACGCAATTTTTCTGTTTTGCTCTGAAAGACTGGGCTCTTAAGTAATATAATTACAAAACCAAGAAAACTCGTCCAGGGGTTTTCAAAGAATTTATTTAATCATTTTTCGATTACAACAATTATGTTAATCGTGGGTTTTTTCTGAATTTTTTTGATTTTGCAACTGTTATACCTGTGCTTTGTAACGAATACAGCTTGTGTTAGCACCAAATCAATGACGATGCAATCCAAATGGAACAATACTTGGTGCAAATCAATTCTTCGTTGAATTTATAAATAATATCACATCCATAAATATTATAATATATTTAAAAAAATATTTTAAGAGAAACCTCTCAATTTTCAGTACAGCTTTGTAAGAATATGTTTGGATATGGAGATCGATTTACATTTTGTTATTAAATAATAATTTAAAAGTTTCTCTAAAAGGTTTGACAATGCAATAATGATATAAAAAATTAACATTAGCTTTATAGGATGTATGTAACGTATGTATGTAATGTTAACATTTTTAACGATAACTTTCTTCGTCAATAAAGTTTTATATCACACTAAAATATAATGTTTTGTGGAAACTAGATGTAAATCAACCTTGCCCTGTTTTATCTAACGCATGTGAACAATACTTTATTTTTATTGCTTAATATATTATGTGTAATATTGTTATATGTTATTTGATGTATATATATATATATATATATATATATATATATATATATATATATATATATATATATATGTATATCTGTAAATATCTAGATTATTCAAATATTTATTCTATAAATTTGCTACTTGGTCTTTGTTTTTTTATAATTTCTTTTATTTATACTACACGGACATTTGCACATTGTATTTTATGTATTTTCTAACTTATACTATATAGTGTTAACTAAGTCACCATTCTGAGTTTCCCGTTGTAATATCACTATTTGACTAATTTTTTTCCCGAAAAACAATGTTTTGATTTTTTAATAGTAAGTTTGTAAAATGTTCTGTAAGAAATCGATATAATATGATATGATAAACGATAAGATTTTTTTTATTAGTGTAAAGTTGAAGATTTACAAACATTTTAATTCAAAAGTGTTTTATTAAACCGAGACACAGATTAAATTGCTTTAGCAAATTATTTCGGAATATCCGCTTGAGGTGCGTCGGTGAGGATTGCGGGCTCGAATCCCGCACGGAACAAGTATTTGTATTGCCTACAAATAGTTGTTCCTGGCCTCGACGTTAGTTCTTGTGCAGTTTATGACTGTAAACTGCACAAGAAAAATCCTTGTGTGGAGGTAACGTTTTTTAAATTCTAAGAATTAATAGTTTCAATTATTGAACAGACATTCTCTGCAATAGTAGTACCAAACTTTAAATAACAACTTTGATTTTTTTTTAAATTATTGAACCATTTTTAAGTTACATTTATTAGTGTGTTTCGATTGTAAAACAATCGAAACACAGATAACTCACTGCCATGCTGGGATGTATCAAATTGTACGTGTACGTAACACCCGCGTGTTTGCGTACATCTTGCGTGCGTGTGCGTGAAATGTTTCGAAGAACACGTTCGAGTAAGCGCATAACTTATTTGATGTGTCAAAAAGCGCCATAATGAGCAAAGCGATGCGCCTCGCTTGTGCGTATGTGACGTGTTTGCGTGCGTATTGCGTCTGCGTGTGTCGATTTTTTTTTAAGTGTACGCTATACAGTTGGCGGCTAACAACTTGATTATGTGCGAAAAACGATAATATGTTGTAATTTGAGGAACGTATGTGGCACGTACGCGTACGAAACAACGAGTTGGATTTGCGAAGAAAACTAATTCATATAATCACTCGCAAATTTTGCGAAAACTCACTATACTAAAAATTATTTAACTAACTACCGCGTAATAAAATAAAATGGCGTGTCTTACCCAGTTTGAAGGGCATTTCCCGCCCTCTCTCGATTGCGTACTTTATTCCCGTCACCGCTAATACCAAAGCCTAAGTCACAGTCAAGTTAGCGGTGAGCAGCTGTAGAGTCTACTTCACCTGAAGATGCCTGAGATGTTTAGAGGCGAAACACGTGTCGTAGTATTGTCGGCCAGTAGGTGCTCTTCAAACTGACACATCGTTTTATTTTATTAAGTGGATCTCTGCTTACTAATTTTCAACATCTCCAACGTGCAGTAAACGTCATAAGTGCTCAAGTGGTGAAATACAAAAACAGATATTTAACAAGGATCCGCTGAATATCAGCGCTGCTGCAGTCGCTGCGGAAGCATACGCTGAGTCGGAATCCTTTTTGGCATCACATCACTTACAGGAAGTAATTTTCTTGCTGGGATTTATTTTAATTGTTTCTCTACTTGTATCTTGTATGTTTTATTATGTGAGTGTATTAATGTCAATAAACATATATCTACAACTTTGTCTGTGTCTATGGGTGTGTTCCGATGGTAGAGGGTGGGGGTTGGTCGCGTGCTTCGGTGGAGCGAATGCTGGCGTTCGGGCGCGAACTGTATGCCATGAGTCAGCGCTTGCAGCACGACGTCTACCACAAGGCCATGCTGGAGGTGAGCTCACTAACTGATGACATCTGGGTCAAACATCCAGGGTTCTCCTTATTTTGACTGTTACCGTTACAGCTTATTAAAGTCCATTAATGAACATATGCCTTTCCCATAGATTGCCTGACACGGATGGTATTTGCATAGTTACCACGGTTGGCAAGCGGATTGGCAAACACAGTTTATTATTTTTAGTCCACCAACCACAGTTTATTAGTTTTATTAGTTTATTATTATTAGCTAGACGCTACTGCCCACTTCTGATTTGTTGCCCTCTGTCGCGTCTTACGACATCCGCGGGATGATATGGGGTACTGGATATTCTTACACCGCCACTACACGGTAAATGATAATGGGCAATAGAGCTAAAAAAATTAACAATATAATATGCATATAACATATTTCTTATAGAATAAAAGTAACAAACGAGCACACAGTCCACCTGATAGTTAATGGATGCTACTGCCTATAGACATCTACGTCTATTCTTGAATCAATGTGCAGATGTATTGTCACCCTTGATGACTAAGATAAAGTGCCTTATTACCCGTAATTAAAAGGTTCTCCGGTTTCCTACACTATACGCAACACAGCAGTATTAAGCTGGTATTTTACGCTAGTATTCTGCGAGAGCGTGGTTTCCACGGTCAATCCGACCCATTCGTGCTACAACCACAATCGTAGCATGGTATAATATATGAATCCCTTAATCGTAACGCTTTGCAGGCGGATTGACAACCGCTGTACCACACATTACTAAGAACACCTTAACGATATGCATGGATGTTCCATTATAAAAAAATGTTAATGAAATTCTTAGTAACGTTTTGATGCATAAATTGCGAAGTTTCGCACACGTTAAACAGTTGATTTCGTGCTTATGGGTATGTATGAGGGAACAGTAGAGTTAGAATATTGAGTGTGCATGGTTGTAGATGCAATTCCGTAGCCGACTGCAGACAGCAGCAGCAAGCGATGTGTCGTCGCGACACAACTGGTTTCTATGTAGTTCTATATTACGTTCCGTAACTAGCGACACGTCGTTTGCCTAGCGGCAGACGACACTGTAGCCCGACTGCCCGACCGTAGATCAGTAGTGCCGCCAATGCCCGAGCGATAACACGTTGAATTTTTCTTAAAACTTGAGTTTCACCGATACCGAGGAAGAAAATTGATAAACTAGGTGGCCCAATATCCCGCACTCGTTACTCACTTCTTCTGCATTTCAACATAGGACGTGTGTTTTTTCTCTTTATACTTGTATAATAAAAGCAAGTAATCATTATCTTCTTCCTCTTCTAACAAAAGATACAAAAATAAATCGCGAGCGCTAATTTCAGACATGTCAGACATCAGCGGCTGCCGCCGCCTCATAACTGCCATCCACGTCGCAGCCACATGTCGCGTCGACACGTCGCCTGCTGCTGCTGCCTGCAGTCGGCTACGGAATTACACCTTTAGATTCCATTGTTTAAAGAAATCAAAAATTTTAGCAGTGTTGATGTACGTACTTCGGACGATTTCGTGACAATGGCATCCCCATTGAGGGTAGACTGATATGAGGGTAAAATGATATGGCGGTAGAACTAGAATTAAAGCAGAGTGGAGATGTGTGAGGGTAAAGCTAGAGATACAATGAGGTTAATGTTCCCAGGACGCGTTTAGCCTGCTGGCGTACAGCAACCCGTGGGACAGTCCCGTGGGCTGGCAGTTGGAGCCGGTGCGACGAGAAGCCGTTTGCGAGGCGCTCAACTCTGCCATATTGGGTTAGTGCTCATATTTCTAGCAGACTATAAAATTAGATTAGCTTCTCAATTCGAATTGTATGCTTTTAGGTTATATGCTTTGTAGGTTACGCAAGGTATACCTCAAAATCTGAAAACAAGATTGTACAAACTGTGCGTGTTGCTGGTGATGATATTGATCTGAGACGTGGTCCTTCACTGCTGGCTGTATGAGTGAGCACATTGCTCAGCGAACTATGGAGAGGGCTATGTTTGGGGCTTATAAACGTGATAAACTTAGAAATGCGGATAATATACGCGGTAGAACCAGACTAAGTGACATAGCCCAACGGATTAGATAAGCTGAAGTGGCTATGGACAGGCCATATAGCTTGAAGAATCGACAACTGATGGGGAAGAAAGGTTCTCGAGTGGCAATGAAGTGTAGGGCGCCCCCACGAGAGAGAGGAGTGACCTGGTAAGACATGCAGGAAGTCGATGGAGGCAGGTGACTCAGGATCGCGCTTTGTGGCTTTCTTTGAAGAAAGCCTATGTTTAGTGGATTTAAAAAGAGCTGTTATGATGATATTTAAATGTGCGTTACCTTACATGTTGTCCATATATTTTCTAATAACTTGCGTGCACTCTTACTCTTTCTCACAGGTCATTTTATCCTCTGCAAAGTGTTTTGCCTGGTAGATATATTTTCTGAGCGATAAGATCGCCAATTATACCTTTATATAATATATATACAGTCGATTAATTGGAAATTCGCAATGTATTACTAAGAACGGATTTCAATATGAAAAAAATTCTTGATATTTTATATCTAGGTTTCGAATTTTCGAAAAATATTATCGTGCGCCCAGTGTAGTTTTGATATATTCAGCTAGTAGGTAATATATCAAAACTGGTCTCTCACATAAATTTAAAAAAGGGAATGAAGTTTTAAATGTTATATAATTACATATAAAAAAACTTGATTAACTGTAACATAAGAAGAAGTTGGAAGGAAGGTGTGACATGTAGTTCCGCAGAATCGCAAGGCATGCAGTCAGTAAGATGCTGCTGCCCATATCTTGATTTTGATATAGTTTTTTTTTATAGAATAAGAGTAACAAACGAGTACACAGTCCATCTGATAGAAGTGGCTCATAGACATGTACAATCCTCAAATCCGATAGAATTAAACGTAATACGTAGCTCAGATGGAACATCTCGTGTCCAGTAAACAGGGTCTTCTAAGTTCTCAATACCAAACTGCAGCATTAAGCTGTTATTTTACGCGGGTATCCTGTGAATTGGTGTAATGAATAAATAATTAAAGATTTAAATGTCGGAGGTAGCCTTGAAGTGAGTGTGACGAATGGTTCCGCAGAATCCCAAGGCATGCAGTGGATCTCACCCGTAGAGGCGTGCGTGTCGCACTCGCGTGACTTGTTGCGGCGCATGGCGCGCGCCGCCCTCGGCGCGTGCGCTTTCGCGGACCTGCCGGCGCTGCTGCGCCGCTGACCGCGCCGCGCCTGCCACACCTGCCGCACCTGCCACAAGCGCCACACCTACCACACGTGCCACGCCCGCCACGCACGCCGCAGCCGCCGCTCGCCACGTTGAGAGCGGCACAGTTTACTGCGCCGTAAGCACACCTCTCATACAATACATAAACTAACTAAACTTGCAACGAATATTTAGTTACTGTTTCGGTATTCGGCCTATTCTGCTACTTTATATCTTAATCGTCCGAATACCGAATACTTAAAAAAGTTTTGTTGTAGTCATATAATTGACAAAATAAAAATATTGATTTATTTTCTGAATATGTATTTTTCTTGTGATTATTAAGTAGCCATAGCTACATAATAAATTTCCGTTATAAAATGAACAAAATACTATGAGATAAATGTATGTGCACTTGAAATATCGTAATTAAATTTAGAAGTAGAAGAGTATGATGCAAGAAGACAGTTTACTCCATTTTTCTTGTAGACCATCCTAGCCAGAGAAAAGACGCTCTGAGTAAATGGTACTTCTTTTCCGGCCAAATACTTTTGCCTAACCGGCTATTCGGTCTTGAAGCCCGCAAAATATTCTATATTCGACGTGATGGCCAAATATACTATTCGTTGCAAGTCAAAGCAAAAACTAACGACTATACCAGATACGGATTTCGATCGACCGCAACAATAACTTAACGTAGTTGAATTGTTACTTATCACGCAAATAAAATAAAACATGGAAGCAATAACCTAATGCTAATGTAGGCATCCACGACTTTTTGCCACCAGAGCGGCGCTAATATAGAACGAGTTGAAATGTTAATATGTAAAGTTAATGTTTCTTTCTAAAATATAAGTTATATTTTATAATAATGAAATTAGAAATAAATGAACGTACCAAGCTACAGATATTCCTAAAAGTAAAAAAATTAAAAAAAGATTTAAAATATGCAAAGAATTAAGAACAATCCACTAGGTTTTTGTATTAATATAAATACTTGCGTATATGACAACTGTGAAATTTTATTTAAAACTAATTTCTTAATTAAATGACCATGTGTAGTAAAAATCTTCACTGGGACTGACCCAATTAACGACATTTGGTGAGTGGAAAATTATTGGGCCCTCATAGCAACTAGTTTAATTTGAATACCGTCACTATTTTACAAACATTACATATACATAAACACTCACGTCTGTCACCCAGTGTGGTAGGCAGAGACTACAGACTTTCACTTGGCACGATCCTGACACACCTCTGTCGCCTACTCCACCTTCATATACCTACGCGTACATACTCGTCGGTTAAGGTTACTCCTAATTTGGCCCATTTTCAATATATCGCCAATTTGGTTCGATAAACTTTCGCCTCGGACGTCCCTTTCCGACTCTTCCATTCACTTCTGCAATATGAATGTGCTGTGTCATTCTTTCCTCATTCACTCTTTCCATATGACCAAACTACCGAAGCATTCCTTTCTTAATCCTGGTCACAGCATCATCTTGCAAACCACACTCTTCTTTTATCACACAATTTCTTACCCTGTCACTCAGATTTAGCCCTAACATACTCCTTAGCGACCGCATTTCTACTGCATTTATTCTACTCTCGTGCTTCTCTCACTACCACACGTTAAAGTAGCGCACACAGCATTCTGAATTGCCATACGTGCCTTTTTTGACAAATTCTGACTTTTCACTATAGAGTGTAGAGCCCCATTTACTTTATTTCATGTTATATATACTGTTTTGATACTGATAATCGAATTGCATCTTGTTTCATAAAATGTCGTAAACGACTTATCTGATGTATAACAATTGAAACAAAAAATTGTCAGGAAATAAGGTCTTTTTTAACTGTGCATACATCTTTGAATATGAGTGAAGAGTACAATAGTATCATTTAAAAAGAGCTGTCTGTAAGCGACTTATCTGATGCATAACAATTGAAACCAAAACTGTCAGGAAATAAGGTCTATTTTTAAGGGGTGTCTCGATTCGTAATAAAATGTAATAAACCGTTAGCTAATCAACTATAGAGTCAATGTGTTAATTTGAAATAATAAATAGCTGGCTTACCTTAAATTATACTTCCATGTTTTATTTGCGTTCATTTCATATTATGTTGTATCCTTTATTACTTTCCTTTTTTTTACTTGATCTGTTAGTTACTCGAGTGACAATATTGGAAACGAGTAGTGGCACGAGTTGTGAGCATAATCATGATCTGACTCGACTCGACTAATAATTCATCGAGTCGAGTCACGTTCTTCGCGCCGCGTCCATGGGTTTTCTTTCATGTGATTCTTCAGTTACTCATCGTAATCTGTTGGATATTGATGTTATTCCCTCGCAGTCTCTCTAGGAATCGTACATGCATAAGCTTTGCCTACACTAAGGTCGCTTCATGCTCACGACCCATGTGTTATCTATGTATATGTAAAATGTTTTATTTTGTAAAGTATCAAGGACGATATACCTGTAATTTATATTAATACGTATATTTTATATGTAAGAGTTACATATAGACACAAAATCCACTTGATGGTAAATATATGATGCCATGGCTCATAAACACTGACAAGTATCCTTGGTAAAGAATTAGAATGTTATTGTTTTGTTTGTCACACGTTAAAACTAAAATCCAATACTTCGATACCAGAGAAATGTATTAAAGTATTTAAAATTAACTAAGATCCGCGTAATAAATGAAATGATGTGTTTTAACTAGTTCGGAGAGCACCTCTCGTCTTCACTTAACCACTTACACCACTACACTAGGAAAGACACATCACTGTCGATAATACGACACGTGTTTCGCCACTAAACGAGGCGTCGTCAGGTGAAGTGGACTTTGCGGTGGTTGATTGCTAAGTTTGCCTAACTACCTATTAAGTCTACTATTAACCTATTACGGAGACGGTTATTTTTTATTTCTTTAACAAAACTGTTATGGATTAATAAAATGGTTTGTGAGAAGTGAGAACTTAGATATCTAATCTATTATTACTATATATTATTTACTATGCCTAAAAATAATTCCATAACTTATTCGTAAAAATATTCTGGTGTCATGGAGAAATGTAACTAATTAGAGCCTACATTGCAATTTTTTTTTGTGGAAGAAATTACGAAACGACTTCCAGGACACGATGTTGTAAAAAACAAAAAATAAAAATTATTCATGTTATAAACTTAAAACAATATGCACAAAACAACAAAATCTCTTCAAAACAAACAAATTAAATAAGAAACCTCAATCGTGTTTTCCTTTTATGAAATCCAAGGTCATATAGTTGAAAATCATATACCAACATTTGGTTCGTAATCTATAGAACTTAAAAAAATATGTGAAATAGAAAAACCACCAAATTTTCGAGGTATCACCTTACACTTTTATTATATTTTTTGTATCTTAGTTTTTATATTCGATCTTAGATTTAGTATTTTACACTGATATTTGTTAGCATGTGATGCTTCCTCGGCTGAGCGATCCATTCTTGCTGCAGCTATTGCATAGCAATAAATTTTCTTGTCGCAAGATGGATCGGCTAGTCTACAAACTTTATTTATTTATATCTATATCTACCTACTACTTTTATTTATGTTAATAAAGTATTTACGGTCGATCGTTACCTTTAAATACTCGATTTACAACTAAATAGATACAATACAGTATTTATATGTATGTATGTATTCAATTGTTATTGCTAAAATACTAAAATTGATGCAATCTGCGGATCATATTCATCCGCCCGACCGGATACAACTTATAGAAATAATAAAATCTCTAATGAATTAAGACCTGTGATCAAAATTAATATAAGCTTAAATAAGCCTGGAATAAAATTGTGCGCTGCTTAAGTAACACAAACTCTCAAATGTTGATATTAACGTTTCACTTATAGCTGTATGTTGCTACACAATTTGTATCTCTTAAAGTAGTTAACGTATTTATTAAATTTAATCATTTGTAAAGTTGATACTCTAATTGTTTTTCAACTAATATTTCGCCAAAAGTTTTGATACATTGTTATTCTTGACTCAAGTTTTGGCATGTGACTGTGAAATTTGTAACGTAAAACACGGTTGTTGACAATGGCCGAAATTAGTAACTTTGCTAAAACATCAAAGAAAATTATGACATCTATTTTTGGGACAATCCATAAAGTACGTCACGCAAAATTCACCCAGTTTTGAACCTGTTTTCAATCGTGTCAATCATAATTACATTCTTTTCATTTGCTCTCTATATTAATGATTATTTGACTAATAAAAAATTGAAATTTACGTCTTTTACGTATTCTAAACCGCCACAAAACGTAAAAATTAACCACTCCGTTTTTGCGTATGTATTTTTAGACGGCCCCTTCCATGATAATAGTGTAACATAGATATACAAATAGACAATAATCCGGATGTCTCGTCGATCATGACTTGTCTGTTATTATCTGTGACTGTAATTTATGTTCAATTAGTTGATGATGTTGATGTGTATTACTATTTAAAAAAGATTGTCCTAAATATAAATAATTATTGAACGGACCCTATACCTTTTATATATTTATAAATAATCGGTTTTTAATATCAATGGTTGAAGACTATTGTATAAAATTATAACGCACATTAATGCCTTATAGAGTTCATGGAGTGTGACGAATGCATCGAAATATTTCCTTCGGGGTTTGACAAATTTGAGGAGAAACTTGAAGGCTTTGAGATGTTTGGTTTTGTTACTAAAGTGAAATTTCGGTTTTTTTTAAACAATTGCGTTGTTTTCTATGATTCAATTAAAAATTTAATTGTCAATTATAATTCCATTCGTCAGTTTCTCAAACAAACTTGATTGGTTATTTTGTGCTTCATTTGAAGTTTAAGGCAATCAATATCTTTTTGTAAAACCAATAGTGTTTATATCCCATGCACAATTTTGTAAGCATCGAAAATTTTCAAACGCTTCTTTGGTGCATGAGGTCATGAACTTAATGTCTTTGTAATAAAATGTATTTGTACGCTTTGTGTTTAAGTTTTTATCATGTATATAGGTCTGTCGACAGGTGGCGCTTCGTGTGGGGCTTCTATTAAAGTGAGCGAACATTGCATTGTGTATATTAGAATACGTGTGCTTTGGTTTGACCTCAACGAAAATGGACGTTGTGATAAACGTGTTAAAGTTTAAAATCGAACGTAGCTCTAGTGTGACGAGGACATCGGACTATGCGTTGTGTATATTGTCTTTCAGCGTATGTTATAGATATATTGGTATAGAGATATAAAAAATAATTTCTAGAAATGGGCTAAGCGGGGGCATTGTTTTTGTAAAAGACTTACTTTGAGATTTGACTCGTCTAATCCTTCCCATCAACTAACTAAAGCATTAAAAATATTTTTTAAAATTTTTATTGTTTCACATAACGTCATAAATTGTAACTGAAGGAACTCGGCAGAATATCCTTCCGCTTGATATCGCGGCGTTAGCAGCAGTGTCCCCGTATTAAACCTACTATAGACTTACTAATCAACGAGACGGATTATAGTTGCGTGTAGAAATGCTAAGGATTGTAGCCGTCGCCGTTGCCTTTTGGGATTATGCGTTTTTATTTTTTTATCGTCCGTCATTCGAATGCACTGCGTAGTGTAAATCGGTGATATAATCTTAAATGTATGAAATCGTACGATATTTAAATAGACTAAAAGACAGCGGCTGCTAAAGGCGGGACTCGTGTACATAGAATAAAAAGAATATTTGGCCCTCTTAATAGAATTCTACTATTGCCAATTAACTTACTACATAAATTAAAAGTTATTTTTTATTTTTATACATGGCTAGCGACGTTTAAAATGCTAGCAATAATTTGGTTTTAACCCGAGTGCAATATTTTACGTAAGTACAGAAAAAAAATATTTATTATGCCTTTTTTGCTAGCTGTACAATGTACCTTCATGGCTAAGACTGTGTGTGTATGTTGACATTGTTCTGTGTACATGAGTGAGTCCGTAGACGGGAAGCCGATATTTGTTCTGTAAAGATGATTCTACAATATTGTTCGTATATTGTATTATTTTCTTTTTTAATAATATATTGTGTTTAAACTGCGCCTGAGTGTTTGATTTCCTTCTACATTGATTTACTTACATCATTTAAAAATAAAATACAAATTAAAGCATACTGTGTTTCCGCTTTTACCATGCACAATAGTCACAGATAATTTTACTGTACAAACTGGGTTATAAAAATGTAAGACTGTAAGTAAGGCATGATTGAATGAAACTGATTGAATGAATGGAACTGATCGAAGGAATGAAACTAAATAAATGCCTAGATGCAAATACTAAATTTAACTTATAATTTCGTTACAACTCGACGGCTCTGACACTGGGTGCTACGAATTCGGATCTCGCATGAAACAATTATTTTTATGGCCTACAAATAACTGTTTCAGGTGGATGTTTGTGTATTTATGTAATCTGCCTCCACGACGATACAGTAGAAAATCCTAGTATGGGGGGTAACGCTTTCTATAAAAAATGTCTAAAATTCTTATAACGTCAACCTATAGATTCGTGTATGAGACACCCGTGGCCAGAATACCTGGCTGCTACGGCTGCAAGTCCTGAGTTTGAACTCAGCCGGAGTTAACAATTGAGCACATCACATCTGCAGTTAAAATTTTACACCACGTCTTTGAATTCCATTGGATATAGGGTATTTTTTAAATGTCTCAGCTAGGCACAATTTCCTCTCCCTAGGAGGGGCTGCTATAGGGCGGCAAGCGCAGGTGAGGTCGCAGACGTGTGAAAGCGTTTCCGTGATCCTCCCAATATGCGGTAAAATTGGAACACTATGGAGTTTGGTGGGTGCAAGTCCGAAATAACCTATCAATGCCTCCGCGAGGCTCGCGGAGCTTCACTTTCTACCCCATGTAAAAAAAGCATAACTTAAACATTTGGTGAGCAACGCAGCCGATATCCATGATGATTAATACTGCTAATTATCGTCAGTCTATTTTAATATAAATACAGCATTTGTAGATAGGTTTTCCGAGCAGAAAAGACGAAACAAATTTGTCCTGGGCATTTTTTTTTCTAGGATAAGGGTGACAAATGAGCACATAGTCCACCTGATGGAAAGTTATCTTCGATTAAGAATCAAAATGCAGATGAGTTGTCACCCCTGAGGAATATGATAAAATGCATCGTATCCAGTAAAAAGGTCTATTTTACGCGGGTATTCTATGGTCCTTCGCTAGGCCGACCCATTTGTGCTACAACGATTATATATATATATATATAAATATATATATATATATATATATATATATATATATATATATATATATATATATATATATATATATATTTGCAGCGCGTCTACCACGAATACACGGACGGACAATATTGCTACACATCAGTCTATGTCAATATGAATGCAGCATTTGTAGATAGGTTTATGACACTCATCAGTCTATGTGAAGATAACGCCGTTTTGTTGTTCTTGGCTCGTTTCCCACATATGCTGAAAGTAAATTGACATTTTTGTTATCAAACCAGGAAACTAAACCCAGCTTCACACCGTCTATTACTGCTACTTTTTCTTCCATGCTACCCCATCCTCGTTTTTTAAATTCCTTTTCAGTTGTCATGCGTCAGTTCGGCGCACGGTTCAGTATCACAGTTTCTAAAGGTAGCGAGGATTGCTTTATATAAATAAATTTAAAGTCTCGGGCTATTTAACCAGTCATCAAAAATAATGTCCTCCAGACCGAATTTCGGCCACGGCGGCCTGCCTCAACGGAGGCTAGCCAACGGCGCAGGACAGGATTATAGTGCCCAGTGTATGCACAAGCACAGGTGCACTCTCTATTCCCTCACTCTCATAATCCGATGGGACGGTAAACCGACACGACCGGTGAGAGATCAGGCGCAGGACCAACGGCTTTACGTGCTTTCCGAGGCACGGGGGTGAGACACCGCCAACTTCCTGACTCCGGGCAGCTACTGAGAATTTCTTGACAGAAAAACTCAATAATTGATTTTTTTGGCCCGACCCGGGATTTGAACCCAGGACCTCATGATCAGCAGTCACACTACTACAACCGCTAGACCAACGAGGCAGTCATCAAAAATAATCTCATAGTTTTGATGATGAGGAACCGTCGAACTCCACATTTGAACTGACATCAAGATTGGGCGCATCTAAAGAATAAGAAATGCTTCGCTCTCCAGCAAAGATATCAACGTCATAAGTGAAACCTGACACCTCGTTTAGGACTTGATATTTATAAAACCACTTATTTGGTTTTGCAGGATTATACTGCTTTGATTCGTGATGGAATTCAGTTGGAATAATTTGTACATCCTCGGCCAGAAACTCTTTGTTGGGAACTAATAAAAACGCTCACGAATCTTGTCTACTAGAGGCCGGATTTTTAATAATTTATCCTGCCCGTCTTTGTCACGAGGGATGGTTATAACTGAAGTGTTAAATTTTTTTGATGCCTTCGAACCTGCTATACGTCTGCCCTGTATGGTTAGCTAGTACATCCTCTCAGCCGGTAATTTGACACAGGACATGAAGATCACTATCCAAAAAATTTTTCTATTTCTTCACTGTAATCCCTGCCGGTTTGTTTATATTGTCCTTAATAGAATTTAGTTTCGATTGCTCAGTAATAGAATCCATGATTTCAGATGTGAATAAAAAATTAAATAACTCTGCTGGTGTGTCTAGCGGCATGATTATCTCCGGTAATTCTGAGTTACCTTCAAATTCAAAGTTAGCTTTGTCATAAGCGGGCGTTTTCCCCTTTTTCCAAATAACTCGCCCCTTTTCAGCCTTTTCCCCCTTAGCTTTAAATGAAGATGTAGTCTGTTAATAAATGGCACATCATTGTCAAAGAAATCAAATTCAGAATAAAAATATGTCCTTTTTTAAGGTTGACGAATAGAGTTTGGTTCAAAATTATAATCACTGTTAGAAGAAATATTATTATCATACAAGTTGCCTTCACCAGAAATAATATAAAAATGCTTGGATTTTCCATAAAAGCGCAAGGATCTATTTCTGCTATAAGCAAACAATAAGCTTGAGCGCATACGAAGCCAAATACGGCAGACGTATTTTTTACAGTAACGCATAGGAAGCCAAATATGGCAGATTGCAAAAAAGGCAAATAAGGATGCGAAAAAAGATAGGCATTGAAATAATTAAACTAGATTTTTTATAGAATAAGGCTGACAAACGACCACACAGTACACTTGATGGTAAGTGGATGATGTGACCCATAAACTCATAGATGTATGATAGATTTGTCCTCGATTGAAACAGAAACAGAAACTTTTTTATTCAATGTAGATTATAAACAATACTTATTAAAAGCCACTTTTTTCATTTATTGCTGGTTCGCAAAAAAAATCTGTCCTGGGAAGAACCAGCAAGAAACCCAGCGGGACTATTTTTACGGGATTACGAATCAAAACGCAGAAGCGTTGTCAACCCTGAGGACTAAGATAGAATGCCTCGTTACCATTAAAAAAGATCTCCGGATCTCTACACTCACAATCCGAAACACAACACTATTAAGCTGCTATTTCACTCTGGTATTCTGTAAGAGTGTTCCTTCCCCGACCGAGTCGACCTATTCGTGCTACAACCATAATATACCTGTAGCGTGGCTCTACCATGTATGAAATTAATATTTAACTAATATTAATACTAAAATTTTATAGGGTATAAAACATATAGTCATATTTTTATACGTTTTACTTACTGTTTAGTATTATATTTTGAGTCCCAAAAGTTGCACTTTTTTCTGACAACGCCCGACCACACGCGTTACGAATAACCTCAAATATATTTGACAGATGTCAATGGACTAAGATAAATTATTTACCTTAGAGTAATTACATATATAATACATACATACATAATGACCGACATAGCCCAACGGATTAGTAAGCTGAAGTGGCAATGGGCCGGCCATATAGCTTGAAGAACCGATAACCGATGGGGAAGAAAGGTTCTTGAGTGGCAGCCTCGTACCGGCAGGCATAGTGCAGGAAGTCGATGGATGCAGGTGGCTCAGGACCGTGCTTTATGGCATTACTTGGGGGAGGCCTATGTTCAGCAGTGGACTTGTGAAGGGCTGTAATGATGATGATGAATTACATACATACGTATGTTAGTAATTACTCTGAGCTATTTACATTCCGAATTGCGATAAAAAGACTTCTTCTAATTTACGGTATTTTTAAAGATCAAGTTTTTCATTAGGCTAAATAAATCATAAACTTTTGTGTTCATACATGGCTTGGTATGCGGTAAAGAGTTAATTTTATGATACTGTGTGTTAGTTTTGGTAGCTGTAGAATTTTGTGCATAGTCCGATAGAAACATCCAATGAGAATCCTTTAGAAATCTGGAGTGACCTAAAAGTTAAGTTTCCTAAACTTAATAAAATTGCCTTCAAATACTTTACTGTCGGGATTTCTGTTCCATCCGAACGTTTGTTTTAAAAGGCTCCTCAATAAGTCAATCAGTAAAGGAACGGAATGAATAGGGAAACGATTGAGTAAATTTTTGTTTCTGCAGTCTGCCACAACTCCATTGGTGGTATTAACTAGTTAAAAACTTGTTCTTTAGGCAGATTACTACCCCGAGCAATTTTTGTCGAGAGCGGAATTGCCCCCCTCCCCAAATACGTGCATCCAGGTAGGAAGAAGAAGAAGAGTAGGATAACTTGGTCGTGGATGCTTTGCGAGGGATTTTCCGTCACCAGGGGTGCTGGTACCCTCCTGAGGTAGATCTTCTCTTAATTCGGCTACCATGTAAAGGGGGGGGGGGGATGGAGCCTCCGGCCACCTGCACTCACCAAGCGAAACGCAGAGAACTCTCTACTTTACGCTGGTATTCTGTGAAGTCGTGGTACCACCCCGGTTTAAGACGGCCCATCTGTGTGACAGCAAAAGCTGCCGCTTGGCTCTACCACTGTTAAAATTACACCACCAATAAGTCGAACAATTTATATTTTGTTATATTTATTATTAAAAACAAAAATAAAGAAATATTGATATGTCAGAAACATTAATCTAAAGTTACACGTTATATAATCATCATCATCATTACAGCCCTTCACAAGTCCACTGCTGAACATAGGCTACAATAGCAATGCCACAAAGCACGGTCCTGAGTCACCTGCATCCATCGACTTTCTGCATGTCTTACCAGGTCGTCACTCCATCTAGTGGGGGGTCGCCCTACACTACGCCTACCGGTACGAGGCTGCCACTCGAGAACCTTTCTTACCCATCGGTTATCGGTTCATCGAGCTATATGGCCGGCCCATTGCCACTTCAGCTTACTAATCCGTTGGGCTATTTCGGTCACTCTGGTTTTACTGCGGATATCCTCATTTCTGAGTCTATCACGCAGATAAACTCCTAGCATAGCCCTCTCCATAGCTCGCTGAGTGACCTTGAACGTCCTCATACGGCCAGCAGTGAAGGACCACTTCTCGGTATACCTGACGAGAAGATATGTCGTAATTTCCCGAACGCTGCCCACCCGAGTTGAATCCGTCGATTGACCTCTCGGTCGAAGTTGGACTTACCTAGTCGGACTATTTGTCCCGGGTAAACGTACTCGTCAACAACTTCGAGCATAGTGCTCCCAGCAACAACTGGCATAGGTGTGACATGGACATTAAACATGATCTTTGTTTTGTCCATGTTCATCTTAAGACCTATCCGTTGGGAGACACCATTGAGGTCATTGAGCATAGTGCTAAGGTTCTCCAGCGATTCTGCCATAAGGACTATATCGTCGGCAAATCGAAGGTGAGTGATGTACTCGCCATTGATGTTAATACCATATCCTTTCCAGTCCAGTAGCTTAAAAACGTCTTCCAATGCAGCGGTGAAGAGTTTCGGGGATATAACGTCACCCTGTCTTACACCTCTCTGCAGTTGGATAGGTTTTGAACTCTGGTTCTGTACTCGGATAGCCATCGTAGCTCTACTGTACAAACACTTCAGCACTTCGATATACCGACAGTGAACTTGGCACCGCTATGGGGACTGTAGCACCGCCCAAATTTCGACGGAATCAAAGGCTTTCTCATAGTCCATATACGCCGGCAAAGTGCAGATTGTACTCTTCGTCTTCTGTACAATCTGCCGCAGGGTATGTATGTGGTCTATGGTACTGAAACCTTTTCGGAAACCGGCTTGTTCGGGAGGCTGGATGTCGTCGAGTCTGCGTGCGAGACGATTCGTGATGACTCTCGAAAACAGCACGTAGACGCGGCTCAGAAGGGAAATCGGTCTGTAGTTCTTTGGAAGCGTTGTTGCCTTTCTTAAAGAACAAGACCACCGCACTTCTGCTCCACGCCTCCGGAGTAGTGCCACCATGGAGAACGGAATTGAAGAGCTTCTGAAGGACTTCAAGTACCGGTGTTCCACCCGCTTTCAGAAGCTCCGCTGTAATTCCATCCTCGCCCGGGGTCGCCGTTTTTAAGGTGCTGGAGAGCCACTCTAATCTCGCTCAGACTGACGTCCGGGATATCATCGGAATAGTGTCGGATAAGATTTGCTCTTGGATCGTTACTCACACTTACGTGTGGCTCCAACGATGATGTGAACAGCTGCCCATAGAACCTCTCAATCTCACTCAAAATCTCAGGTTTTTTTTTCATAGAAGAGGGGGCAAACGAGCACGCGGCTCACCTGATGTTAAGTGACTACCGCCGCCCATGATCAACCGCAACACCTGGCTCCAACGATGATGTGTACAGCTGCCCATAGGACCTCTCAATCTCACTCAAAATCTCAGCCGTCCCGGAAACGATGCTGCCACACTCAGTCTTCAGCTTTGACAGTTGGCTCTTTCTGGCAGACAGATCTCTGGCAAAGACTTTGGAGCCCTGGTTTCGCTCGATCGCTTCTTTAATACGAGCAGTATTAAAGATGCGTAAGTCTCCATGCATTTGGAGATCTGTCTGTTCAGTTGCCTTTATGCTGTCAAATCTGTTGACGATTGCAGCCTCATCTCACGTCTAACAGCCATGAGATTAAGAGTGTGATCGGAGAGTTTTTTTTGTTCTTCTGCGGCGGGTCTTGCAGAACTTAGCTCTAACATAGCTTAGTTAATATAATCACTAAAATAAATTTCTAAAATGTGAAATTTGCTCAGTCTGTCGAATCGGGTTTGTAGTAGTGATAATACGACGTAATCGTATGTGTGCTCCCGGCGACACCGATCCTCGTACAAAATAAGGTTTGACAGCGATTCAATTGTGTATTATTCTATGGCGTGATATATTTAGGATGTGTATTCAGCAGGGATGGGAGATATAACAAGGATATAGAACGACGAGTGAACGCGGAAAGTAAAGTAAATGGTGCTCTACACTCTATTGTGAAAAGTCAGAATTTGTCAAAAAAGGCACGTATGGAAATTCACAATGCTGTGTTAGTCTCTACTTTAACATGCATATGCATGTGCTCGTGCTTCTTCTGCCACACCCAACTTTCACTACCATATGGTAGTGAAAGTTGGGTGTGGCAGAAGAAGCGCGAGAGTAGAATAAATGCAGTAGAAGTGCGGTCGCTAAAGGAGTATGTTAGGGCTGAAACTGAGTGACAGGGTGATAAACTGTGTGATAAAAGATGTGTGGTTTGGTTATACGCACTGGTAGACAATGGAGGAGGCCTATGTTTAACATTTGACATTACGTTATACATACATTACAGATTATAATTA
The DNA here is from genome assembly GCA_907164705.1 of Parnassius apollo. NCBI lineage: Eukaryota > Metazoa > Arthropoda > Insecta > Lepidoptera > Papilionidae > Parnassius > Parnassius apollo. Next base: position 4,874,148 of record CAJQZP010001584.1, read on the forward strand.
TACCTAATGGCGCTCTAAACCCTTCGAACGAGAACCCTACACCCATACAGTGAGTGCACTGCGATTTAACAATCCAATCCATTCCATTCCAGCCTATAAAAGTCTACTGCTAAACCAAGCCCTCCCCTATAAATTGCCCTAAAAGAGGGGATTTTGCCATAGTCGCCACGCTTGGCAGGCGCATCGAAATCGCAGTCATTTTATTGTCTAACAATTAAATAACTGCCAGCAGCATCTTCTTGATAACAACTCTAAAGTTGTTATCAAGAAGATGCTGCTGCCCACCTCCTGTTTCAGTTTCCCTCTGTCGCCTCTCACGACACCCACGGGATGATGTGAGGTACGTGGACAGGACTTAACAAAAGAAGTAGTTAAGAATATGAGACTAGCAATCCAAATTTTGTCAATATTTTTTTTACAAAATTAAACACACAACAAGCTTTATTTCGTCTCCACTCAACACATATAAGAATAACTAAAAATAAGTCGACGTGTTGTAAATTATTGGTTGTGTAAAACAGCAAGGTTTTCGAGTTTGTGTTGCACACTTTGCGTAATCGACTTGAACAGTGGAGAGGAGGTTGAGCAGGGCTGCGTATACTTTCATCACAGTGTTAAAATAGAGTCGAGTGTGTTATCTCGTTGGTGAACGATAGATAAACTAGTGATCAATCCCGGCTTCGCACGGGTGATTTCTGGATCTCGACTAAAGCGCCACCTACCGGTCCAATTGTGAATTTAAACCATTCCAGAACCAAATTAATCACACACATACATACAATTTTTTATCAAAAACAGTCCAGCCGTTGAGGAGTTCTATTACATACACACGGGAAAAAAGAATTATATATATTATATAAAGATACGCTATAACTACATAATACTTGAGACTAATCGCGATGAAAGTGAAGTGGTTTCATCAGTTGACAGTTTGGTACTTGTTATTCAATTGGTTAGAGTGTGCTGACCTCTGGAATGTGTTCACACCGGTGATTGAGACGACTCAAGGCAAGATCAGAGGCTTGCGGAGCATCTCCGGCCAGAACCGTTATTATGGTATACCATACGCAGTCAGCAAGAGGTTTCAGGTGAATAGATAGATCCTATTTTTTCACCTGAATTATTTCACATGGTAGAGCCATGCTGCTGCTTTAATGTTGTAGCATGAATGGTTCGATTCGACTGAGGTAGGATCACGCTCTCATAGAATAACAGCATCAAATAACAGCTTAATGCTGTGTTTCGCATGGTGAGTGTATGGAACTGGAGACCCTTTTTTCTAAAAACGAGGCATCTTAGTCCTCAAGGGTTGCAAAGCACCTGCATTTTGATTCTTAATCGAGGATTAATGAAGATTTCTATGAACCGCAGCATCCACTAGCAGAAAATACCCGCAGGTACCAATAACATTATTAATTGCAATTTTAAGCGAGAATTTATTACACCATCAATGGTGAAGGAAAATACTGCGAGGAAACTTGCATGTCTGAGGAGTAAAATGATTTGAGGACTTGTGAAATCCGCCAACACACACGCAGCACGTCAAACTAAACTAACTCCTCTCATCAATGAGAGGAGACCTGTGGCCTGCAGAAAGACGTATAAAAGCTATAACTTTGTACAATAAGGGTGACAAACGAGCACACAGTCCATCTGATTGTAAGTGGATGCTGTGGCCCAAATATATCTACATATATCCTCGATTAGGAATCAATATACAAATGTGTGGTAATCCTCTAGGGATTAAGATGCTTCGTTTCTAGTCAAAAGGGTTTCTACACTCACCATACAAAACAGCAGCATTGAACTGCCATATTTCGCCGGTATTCTGTAAGAGCGTGGTCCCCGGTCAAGCCGACCCATTCGTGCTACAACCATAATAAAAAACTATTCTTTTTCGTGGAAATAGATTTTAGCTTATCACATTTTACTTATTTCAGCCTCCGAAAGAGCCGCGCAAATGGGAAGGAGTGTACGACGCGGTAGACCGATTCCGTAGCTGCCCTCAGATGCTGTTCTCCTTCGTATTTGGCTCCGAAGACTGCCTCGTCCTTGACGTGTACAATCCTGAATCTGCCAAACCAACCGACAGCCTCCCAGTGATGGTGTTCATACACGGTGGCGCTTATTACTACGGCACTAAAGCTCATTATGACCCGGAATATCTAGTAACCAAGAATGTTATTGTTGTTGTAATAAATTACAGACTGAATGTGCTTGGATTTCTATGTGTTAATGGAATATCTAACTTAGGATTGAGAGACCAAGTGGCGGCTTTGAAGTGGGTTAAAAACAATATAGCATCGTTCGGTGGTGATCCAGATAACGTTACTCTATGCGGGCAAAGTGCTGGCGCTAGTGCTGTCACTATGCACATGATAACCAAGTTCAGTAAGGGACTGTTTCACAAAGTTATTGCTATGAGCGGATCGGTATTTACCCCTTGGGCATTTAATTTAGAACCCTTAACTCCTGCTCTGAAAGACGCGCAGAAAATTGCACCGGCCAATACAGAAGAGGAAATTTATAAAATCTTTATGAATTCTCCTCTTGATGATCTCATGCGTGCGACTGAAGATACCTCGGTGAATCCAAAATATTTTAAATATTCACCGTGTATAGATTTTAACACCACAGATCCATTCTTTTATGATACGCCGTATAATATCTTTAAGAGAGGCGAATTTAACAAAGTGCCAATGATAATCGGTCATGCTGAAGTGGAAGGAATACTCTTCTACGGATTAACAGATAACGAATTTTTAGGAAAACTGAATGAGGAGTTTCACGAGAGGCTTCCATCTATATTCTCTTGGTGCTCAGAGAAGAATAAAAAAAATATCAGTGCAATACTGCGTTCACACTATTTTGGAGAAAGAAGAATAACCAAAGATTTTGCAACAGGTCTCGTGCAGTATTATTCAGATTGGATAATACATAGCACACACAACGATTTCCTAAAGCTTTTAACAACTTTATCAGATAAACCAGTGTACAACTATATCTTTTCATACCAAGGCTACAGGAATTTTGCCAAGTTAATATCGGGCGTTGAAATGAAAGAAACGACGCATTCTGATGACGTGTTCTACGTGTTCAAGCCGGCCGGGCTGCCGTTGTTGCTATCGAGTTCAGATAGAATATTCATTGATAGATTGACTTCCATGATCACGAACTTCATGAAATTTGGGTAAGTGTTATTACAGGTACATTAAAGATGCAATCGTACATATCGAGTTCAATTCCGTTAAGCGTTTTGCTTCGGCCTGCGGTTTTATTTATTTATTTATACAATTTGCATGTCACAAGAAATACATCATATATCAAGCGACGCCCCATATGTGTGACTTGGAGAAGGCTTATGACAGAGTGGACTGAGATTAAGTCTCTTTATAGGCAATCTAGTGTCTGTGTCAGGTTCAACTGAACCTACTCGGACTGGTTTGGCATCCATAAAGGTGCCAGACAGGGCTGTGTAGCTTGCCCGTAGCTGTTCAATCTATTTATGAACAGTTGTTTGGAACATTTGAAAGGTGAAGAATGTGGGTCAAGAATGGGTGAGTTAACCATACGCCTTTTGTACGCCAATGACCAAGTTATATTTACATCGTAGGCGGCCGAGTTTTTTTACGGCCGCGGCGGCAGCGGTAACAGTAAACAGGTCATTAACAGAAAGGGGAATGAAAGTGAACGCGAGTAAGACGAAAGTGATCGTATTTGAAAGAGAAGAAAGTAAAACGATATGTGAAATAAGAATAGAATTGGGATGTGTATTAGGCAGGGATGGTAGATATAATGAAGATATAGAATGACGAGCGAACGCATAAAAATGAGTAAATGGAGCTTTACACTCTATTGTGGAAAGTCAGAAAGTGCCACTTTAATGTATGGTACTGAAGGTTGGGTGTAGCAGTAAAAGCACGGGACGAGAATAAGTGATCTATATATGCGGTAATTAATTGAGAAATTGTGTGATTAAAGTAAAGTATGGTTTGCAAGAAAGAAATGTTTCAGTGGTCTGGTGATGTAGAAAGAATGAACGAGAAAATAGTGACAAACAAATCTATGTTACAGATATGAACGGAGTCGGGAAGGGATATGCTAGATGAAAGTTTATCGACCAAATTGGCGATATATTGTAAATGAGCGAGATTAAGAATATCCTTAATCGATGACCACGTATGCGTAGGTATATGGATGCAAAGAGGATAGTTTTTTTTAAATATTAAATGTTAACTACTATATACTAAAAACCAACTATTATACTTATTAACATTACTAGTCTAACATATTATTTTTTATAGGTATTACACATAAATTTACTATTTATTCGCGCCTTTATAGAGTTCGCTTAAATTACAATAACTTTTATCAGTTAAGAATGACTTTAATTTTTTCTATAAAAGACTAAGTGTTGTCTATATTTTTGATGTTATTTGGAAATTATATATGTGAATTACCATTGTATGAGGACCTGTTGTAAATAATTTTAATTTTAAGAATTGAATATCATGAATCGTGGTCGCGCCAAATTTTGTACGACTTAAGTACATACTTATTTAGAGGTTTGTCTTTGTGCAATTTATGCATATAAAGCACCTTAATTATACATACGAAATCCCTAGTGTAGGGTTAATTAGTAGTTTTCACAACAAAGTTTTTTTTAAATTACGATCTTGGGTTGGGTAATTTGCATTTCTGTATAAAATGTTATTTGCAATTGATTTTAAACCTAAGACCTGCTGCAATTGAGTTACCAGGTGGTCTGACAATAAAGCCACACAGTTCTTGCTTGCTTTAGTTTCCACATAAGGTGAACTAATTAAGCAAATTTTTGTTTCCAGCGACCCTACTCCATCACCAAACACACTATTACCGGTACGGTGGCCGCATTCAAACGCGTCAACAGCGTTACGACTGGCAGAAACGTTGCAAGTGGTATCTCCTAGTTCTGGCAGCGAAGTGTTCCGGGATGTTCTTTGCACGTATGGACGCGCGGGGCACGTGCCTTGCGAGAGCACCGTCCTGTGTGACCCGGCTTGACATCCATTGATAATACTGACCCACTGTAGGAAATTACCCAGTGACTGCATAGTGAATCTGTTGTCAAAGTCAAATATTTATATTCAAAATTGCATTTTACAAAGCACTTTTTGAAAGTCATATGACACGCCATCGCTTCAAGTCCCTACTGTGGGGATACCTTGTGGGAAGGAGCGATAAGAAACTTACAAATAGACTAGTTTCTCCTAACAGCTGCAATAATTTATCCTTTTAAAACATATACGTAGTAAAGGAATTAAACATAAAAGTATACATAAATTTAATTTAAATACATGCATCGCTTAGGACTCGTACAATAGCCCTCAATTTCGTATTAGTAATTTATATTAATAATTATTTTGTGTGTTGACAGTGTAAGATAATGTATCGCCCCATTTTATACTCTCGATGTTGCCAAAGCATGTTTATAATTCTAAACCTGGCGAATAAGACAAATCCTCTCTTTAACGGGAGAGGCCTGGCAGAGATCAAGCAGTGGACTTTTTTTAAATACAAGCAATGTTATTATCATGACTAATATAACATTACTAATATATACCAGGAAGTTTAAGCTTAGATGGGAGTGGCTCACGACAGTGATGGTGGATTCGAATCCACGACTGCTATTAGGCTTCTGTCGCTTTTCATTTGTGTTTATCGCAGTGGATTTAAACGTGTAAAAGAAGAAACAAAGGTTTACCTTTTATTTATAATTCGAATTTGATTCCCGGTTAGTTGCTGAATTTTCTGCAACAAGGTATTTCGTATAGTAGGTATTAATTTTGTAGATTGTTTGATCCTTTTTAAGCTATTGCATAGCTTCTATCGCGGGCCTTGAGCGCGAGGAACGAATCCAGAAATTCCGTAACGAAAAAAACCTCACGCTCCCCACTCCGACGGGCACGGAGGTGTGGCGTTGAAAGTCGTGCATCGTCTAACGTCGTTTCAGTTCGGCAGACTTCGGCACTCGGCAGAGTTCGGCACGGTGTTTGTGTGCGTGCGACTAGACGTATGCGTGTACACTAGCTGCTAACTCAATGATAAAACTTCCTGAATAACCTACATGTATTGTAAGATATTAAAAATATTTTAAACAATATTAACTTCTCATTTATTCAATAAGAGAAAAAAAAATTGTTTTCTTATCGGTCTCCACGCTCAAAAAGTGTAACTTGATTTAATATCAAAGACTTAACTGCATAAATAAAATAAATAAATAATTATAATTGCATAAGTTGATAAAAAATGCTATGCAATAGCTTTACCGCGGCAGTCACCGAGTGCCACATGTATTTTTTAATTTTTGTTTTTAATTTAAATAAATGTTATCCAATTATTCTTTACTATCTTTTATTTATTCTTTTATTGAAGCGTGTAGTGGCGGTGTAAACATAGCCACTACCTAATACCGACCGTAAAAACTGCGGTTGCCAGCCAAACCAAGCGTGGAAAACTATGACATGATACCCACTGGTTGCGCGGAAAACCATTCGCGTTTTATTTATGACGGCAGGAACTTGCCGAATCATTATTCCTTCCAAAACGATATCATTCGTACCCTCCTATCGACACATCGGGGTGATGGGGTGGGAGGGGAAAGAAGACGATTCTAGAACATCGCGCAATCACCGGAGCCGAGGATATATAAGACACGCGCGACCGACGCGCGCTCTCTTCTTCCCGTCGCAGCCGTCGTTGAACTACAACCTCTCTTCCCGCGCGCTCGTTTGGAAACACCTCACTAGTGGAAACCGCCTTGGCCTGGAAGCAGTCGAGCTCCAGGAACCCGCCTCACCTCGTGTGAGATATCGTCGCGCACCGCCTCTCTCCGGAGTGTTCCAGAAGTCGCTATAGTGATCGACAGGATAGAAGAAACCCCGGTGAGTCAACATTCCTTAATTTACTGCCTGATTAACATTTAATAATTGTTTAACCGCTCCAATTCTGTGTTCTCCCCATCAGGCAGGATTCCTTTCATCGATTTGGCAAGTAATAGTTTTAGTTTAGGGAAGAGCGAGTGCATTGTACCGCATGCTATAGTAGTCGCTTTTACATAAGCATAGAAGCAATCGCAAATACAGTCCACTTTAGTTAATATCTCGCGTAATAGGTTTGAGGTTTGACCGGGGAACTAGATTTTCGGCAGCCTTAAACACGTGGCTCCACCATTTTATGGTCATCTTGGAGCCGGATCTGGATTGAGTGTTTAGCTGGTTATCCAACCATTTTAATCTCGGTCGAATTTTAAATCAATTGTTTAATAACACTGTAATTTATGGTAATATACTTAAATAGTTTGTAAATTAAAAAAATTTGATTTGGTACATCGCAAACAGAATTATTCATTTAATAGCGCTCGTATTTGGTTAAATTTAAAGCTTATTAAACAATTGAAACGGTGTGATAGCAACCGTTTGATAGGCTTACCCACAATTTTGATAAAATTATTAGGTTTAGCAAACGACGCGTAGACTCGACCGCAACGGGTGTTCGATCTGATTACGTAATACGGCACGCCGAGTGTTCATCCTACGTCGTTTATGCGTGTGAGATTAATTGTGATTAATATAACTTTATTATAATAATTTAAAATGGCAGTTAGTGGAAGTGAAATCAAAATTAAAACGCTTTATGCTAAGAGGGACATACTCTTTTCGCGTGTGCAGAATATAAGTAATTATATAAAGAACATTAATATAGAGGCAGTGCGGGAAGCCTTTTTGAATGAAATCGAAACGATAGATACTTTGCGGATAGATTACGAAAGAATATTAGACCAAATTAATCATTTGGAATTACAAAGCGACCCGAAATACATAGTGAACTACCAACCGCTGCTGGCATTCGAAGATATGTTGTGTCGCGTAAAAAGAACTGCAAAACTCCTACAATCTCAAAGCGAAGCAAAGCCGGAAATACAGGTACGCCCTCGTGACTCAATTAGGTTACCGCCAATAGATATTCCGGTATTCAATGGTGATATTAAGACGTGGCCCTTCTTCTTCAGTAGTTTTCAAAACAATATACACAACAACCCATCGTTATCGGACGCTGAAAAATTATATTACTTAATTAGCAAACTTAGTGGCAGAGCACAGTCGATCTGCTCGGGTTTTACACCTACAGCAAACAATTACGTATTAATATTTGAAACGCTTAAAACTAAATATGAAGATAGGAGAATGTTAGCTTCCGAATATTTGAACCAGATATTCGATCTTAAACCTATATCATCCGCGAACATCAACGGCTTAGAGCAGTTTCTAGATAAATTTGTGGCATCGGTGGCTGCACTTAAGAATTTGAAGTTTGATGACCTTATGGACGTGGTGTTTCTCCATATAGCATTAAAGAAATTAGACCGCGACACCGTGCGTGCGTTTGAAATGGAGCATCGTAGCTCGGAGATGCCTTCCTTTCATTCATTAGCATCGTTCGTGCGAGATCAAATAAAGGTGATGCAGCGCTCTCCGAACGTTAAACAGGAGATTAAAAGGTGCGTCGACCGTAGACAGACTCAACCATCTAAAATAGCAGGGTCGTTAACTTACGTAACCGCTACGCCGACATCACTCCAGCATACTTGTATAGTATGTAAAGATAAACACGGTAATTTATATAATTGTGCGACTTTTCGTAAATATTCACCAAGCGAACGTTATAAGTTAGTAAAGACAAACAACTTATGTTTGAACTGCTTAAGCGATAAGCATTTAGTTGCAAAATGCAATTCGAGTTCCGTATGTAGCAAGTGCGCCAGGAAACATCACACGCTATTACATTTTGAAAATAGCAACATAGCGGCGTCAAGTAAGGCGGATAAGGAATTCACCCCTACTAAGGTCAACGATTCTAGCGGTCGACCTGGTGATGTCGCTCTGTGCTCATTGGCAAATATGGGAGTACAACCTCCTTCGACCGTGTTACTGGGTACGGCGCGTATTTTGGTTAGGGATTCGCGTGGAAACGAACAAAGCGTCCGTGCACTGCTGGACAGCGGAGCCCAAAATAGCTTTATAACACGACAATGTTGTCAGCGCTTAGGTTTAGTAATAAATAGGTCACTTTCATGTCCTGTAGTTAAAGGCATCGGAGGTACTAGTAAAGCGACACAGGGATATATAAATTTAAAATTTTATTCTCGGATAGATCGTAATGTTAACTTTGATATAAATGCACTAGTAGTAGATAGGGTCACTGAACGGTTGCCAACCGTTTCGGTTGACACCTCGGCAATGATTGAATTTAAAAATTTGCCTCTAGCAGACGACACTTACGCCGTTCCTGGAAACATAGACATGCTCATTGGGGCATCGCTTTTCCCTTATCTTTTGTTAAACAATAAGGTCAGGGGCAACTCCTCGCATACCGCGCCTTACGCACTGGAAACCGTATTGGGCTATGTGATCCTTGGCTCCGCCCCCATCCTAGATAGTATTTCGGCAACCTCTTATTGTGGTATGGCTGTCGAACCGCTCGAGTCGTTAGTCCGCAAATTTTGGGAGATGGAGGTGGTGAACGTCCCACCTATAGCTAGTCCAGATGACAGGTTATGCGAGGAAATTTACGTCCGCACGACCGTTCGTGATCGCGACGGTAGATATAGTGTAGCGCTACCCTTTAAAGGAGATGTTTTATCTCGCGGCGATTCGCGTCAAATGGCGGAAAAGCGTTTCTACAGCTTGGAGCGTAGGATGCTCGCTTCGCCCCAGTTAAAGGAAGCTTACGACGGCGTCATTAACGAATATATAAGAGAAGGTTACATATCGCTTGTGGCTTCGAAATTAGATAACTACGAAGACACACCGTCGTATTTCATACCACACCACGGGGTCATTAGGGAGGACAAACTTACATCTAAGTTACGTGTAGTGCTCGACGCTAGTGCTAAAACTAGCACTCATCTGTCGCTTAACGATATCCTCTATAGTGGGCAAAATTTACAGGGCAGTTTATTTAATATAATAGTCAATTTTCGTTTGTTTAGTATAGCACTATCCGCCGATATTCGCCAAATGTTTCTTTGCATAGGGGTCCGTGAATGCGACCGTAGATTCCAACGCATTTTATATCGCTTCAACCCAAAGGAACCTCTAATGGTGTTTGAATTTAACCGCGTTTGTTTTGGTTTAAAGTCGAGCCCATTTCATGCGTTACGCACGGTGAGACAGCTCGCTCACTCTTATCCTAAAGCTAAGAGGGCAATTGAGAGCGGATTATATATGGATGATTTTGTGTATTCGGTCGATAGCGTGGAGGAGGCCACCCTAACCACCGCCGAAGTCATAAGGCTCATGAAATCGGGTCAATTCGATCTTGTGAAGTGGACTAGTAATTCGCCTACGGTTTTAGATACAATCCCACTATCACACCGTCTTTCGGCGATAAAGGAATTCGACGATTCCGATACACACAAGGTCCTCGGTCTGTGTTGGTCACCAGAGTCCGACGTGTTTAGCCTTAAGGTAAATCCGCCCGTAGAGAAATGCACAAAGCGCACAATACTGTCATGCGTTGCTAGATTATGGGACGTCATGGGTTTCGTAGCTCCTGTGGTATTGTACGCTAAGCTTTTGATTAAACAACTTTGGTTATTTGAATGTGATTGGGATGACTCGCCGCCTGACAGCATTGTTCGATTGTGGCAGCGCTTTAGAGAGGAACTTCCTTTACTAAGAGAAATTAAAATACCGCGTCATATAAATGTCGATAGAAATAGCAGCATAACGGTCGTTGGATTTGCAGACGCCAGCGAGAGGGCTTACGGGGGCGTTGTATATTTCCATGTCCAGAATAATGGTAGAAATTCGATTAGCCTCATTAGTTCTAAGTCGAGAGTCTCCCCCCGTAAGGTTGTCTCTCTGGCGCGCTTAGAGCTTTGCGCAATATTAGTACTCACCAAGCTTATTACCACAGTTATCGGCACATGTAGGGATAGAGTTCACATAGAAAGGATATTTGCCTTTTCCGACTCCACCGTCGCCTTATGTTGGGTTCATTCTTCACCCCACCGTTGGGATACGTTTGTCGCGAACCGAGTGGCCAAGGTCCAAGACGAGTTAGAAACGCGGAACTTTTATCACGTGTCCGGTAAGGAAAACCCTGCCGATTGTCTATCCCGGGGACTCACCCCGATGCAAATAATGGACCACCCGCTTTGGTTCCATGGACCTTCTTGGGTTCACTTGGATCCCTCACAATGGCCAATAACCGATTTCGAACCTTCGTCAGTGTCACAACCGCCGGAAGAGAAGAGACACGCTCTAGTGGCGAGCGTTTCGAGCGAGGTTTCTCCAATTATTGCTCTGGCGAACCGCTTGTCCTCTTGGTCGAAATTATTGCGTATCGTAATTTACGTTTGTCGATTCGCGAAGCTTTTACCGCGACGTTCGTATATCTTAGCATCCGATTACAACTATGCCGAGTCGCTAGTATTACGTGAACTTCAACGTGCGCACTTCTCCGAAGAAATTACAAGATTACAATCGAATAGAGCTTGTAGTCGCGCCTTTCAACGCCTTAAGCCATTTTACAGGATGGGATTGTAAGGGTACGTGGACGCTTGTCCAACTCGCAATTGAGTTTCGACCAACGGCACCCTATGGTTTTACCGCGTAAAGACCATATCATGAACTTATTAGTCGATTATCATCATAAATTGAACTCGCACGCTGGCCCCGATTTATTGATGTCGATCTTGCGTCAGAATTATTGGATTCTTTCTGCACGTAGTTTAATACGCAATCGGGTGCACAGATGTATAGCTTGCTTTCGGGCACGCCCCAAGCCGTCATTTCCGGAAATGGCGGAACTTAGATCTTGCAGAGTGATACAATCAGTAAAGCCCTTCACGCACACCGGGTCTGATTTTGCTGGTCCGTTTAAGGTCACGCTCACTCGCGGGCGCGGTATAAGATCCACAAAGGCTTACGTCTGCATTTTCGTATGTCTAACTACTCGAGCAGTGCATATAGAACTCGTGGGTGATCTAAGCACAGCAGGCTTTATGGGTGCATTTAAAAGATTTCTATCCCGCAGAGGCCCTGTAAGTAAATTATATTCGGATAACGGTACGAACTACGTCGGTGCAAAACGTATTCTATCGGAACTACATGAGCTCTTAGCTAGCAAGTATTATAATTCGGAGTTCGCTCACATTCTAGCCGAGAACCGCATTGAGTGGTCTCTGAACGTCCCAGCCCCGAGTCATTTTGGGGGCAATTGGGAGACTAATATTAAAAGTCTAAAGAGCCACTTATACCGAGTAATAGGAGATCAAATTTTGTCCTTCGAAGAGCTAAGTACGGTGCTCGCTCAAATTGAATGCGTAATGAATAGCCGCCCACTTTGTCGGACGTTATCTAGTGACCCCTCGGAACCGCTGGCTCTAACTCCAGCACATTTTTTGAATTTAACGCCTCTAAGGTATCTGCCCGCCGCGGATATGGATGAGAACAGACTTAGCATTTCCGCACGCCACAAATTATTAGATCGGTTAGTGCAATCGTTTTGGAAACGATGGAGGATGGAATACTTGCATACTTTGCAGTCTCGGCAAAAATGGAACACAGCGACAGAGCCTTTAGCTGTAGGAACGGTAGTTGTGCTCACTAAGGAGAATACGCCGCCTCTCCACTGGCCGTTAGGAATCGTCGAGGAGGTCTTTCCCGGTTCCGACGGAGTAATTAGGATAGCTCGCGTTAAGACCACGGTTGGGTCTTACCTACGTCCTGTTGTCCGTTTGTGCCCCTTGCCTCTTCCATAATTTAAATTAGATTTCTAGATTAAAATTGTAGTTGAATTTAGGTAATCTTAGCGTTAGTTAGTTATTTGTTAGTTGATCTTAGCTCTAGTTGTTTAGTTATTTTTTTTGAAGGAAATCCTTCAAGGGCGGGGGAGATGGTTGCGCGGAAAACCATTCGCGTTTTATTTATGACGGTAGGAACTTGCCGAATCATTATTCCTTCCAAAACGATATCATTCGTACCCTCCTATCGACACATCGGGGTGATGGGGTGGGAGGGGAAAGAAGACGATTCTAGAACATCGCGCAATCACCGGAGCCGAGGATATATAAGACACGCGCGACCGACGCGCGCTCTCTTCTTCCCGTCGCAGCCGTCGTTGAACTACAACCTCTCTTCCCGCGCGCTCGTTTGGAAACACCTCACTAGTGGAAACCGCCTTGGCCTGGAAGCAGTCGAGCTCCAGGAACCCGCCTCACCTCGTGTGAGATATCGTCGCGCACCGCCTCTCTCCGGAGTGTTCCAGAAGTCGCTATAGTGATCGACAGGATAGAAGAAACCCCGGTGAGTCAACATTCCTTAATTTACTGCCTGATTAACATTTAATAATTGTTTAACCGCTCCAATTCTGTGTTCTCCCCATCAGGCAGGATTCCTTTCATCGATTTGGCAAGTAATAATTTTAGTTTAGGGAAGAGCGAGTGCATTGTACCGCATGCTATAGTAGTCGCTTTTACATAAGCATAGAAGCAATCGCAAATACAGTCCACTTTAGTTAATATCTCGCGTAATAGGTTTGAGGTTTGACCGGGGAACTAGATTTTCGGCAGCCTTAAACACGTGGCTCCACCACCCACTATGAGGCAATCTATGGAGGAGACCTAGGTTAGCAGTGAGTTATAGGCTGTAATGAAATCTTTAATTTTTTTGAATCTTCGGTGTAATTATACAATTGTGTAATTGTGTTATTTATTGCTAAAATACTTAGAATAGAAATTAGAAAAAAAAAGGTTTTGGTTAGCTACGGGAATCTGCGTACCGAAGCATACATGTTAGTCACGCTGCAGCTATGTCATGGTTTTAGCACGAATGAGTCGGCTCGTCAGACGAAGAACAACGCTCTCACAGAATACCAGCGTGAAATAGCAGCTTAATGATGCCGCGTTTTGTATGCTGAGTGAAGAGAAATGAACATTCTTTTTACTAGAAACGACACGTTTCATTTTAGTTTTCAGATGTAACTACGCATCTGCATTTTGATTCCTAATCGAGGATAGATGTAGACGTGTGCTCGTTTTTATACCCTTATCCTCCAAAAATAGTAGTCTGAGATAGTATTCGTAATCGTGTTTTGAGATGCCGTTTTAGTTGTGTATATGTTAAAATAAAAGAAAGTAACATTAAAAAAAATAATATCAAGTGTCACGCTTTCCAATTTACATGTTATATGTTTTGATGTGGTATCTGTTGCGACTAGTTATCCTCGAATTTTAATTGGTAATTATTTATACCAGATATTTTGAAGAAGAAGTAGTGTTATGGATTGTATTGCGCTGCAACTGTGCGACAAAATTTGACGAACTAATGCCAAATAGTTTTTCTCTTAGCGTATCGAAGCCGTATTACATGTCTTTATTAAAACTTTTCATATGATATTGTACATAATATATTTATTGCATAGTATTATTTTCTAGGTCGCAAGTTTTGGACAGTTAATGTTCTTTATATAAAATGTTGCATTGTGAAACGTTGAAAGATGTCTTTATCTATGCTGCCTACGAAGTTATACCAAGTCTTGTTAAAATCTGACGACTAATTTAGGAGTTAACAGCGGATATATAAATGGTAAAACATACATCTCAACTAACAAATATTACCTCTGTTTGAGCCCCGCCGAGGGTGTTAATAAAAACATAGCTGAAAACTAAACACTGTGATTATGCTCTGAGTTGCTCCTATTATTCTATTAGATTTGATAGATCCTAAATCAATTCGAAAAAACATCGATTTTTATCCGAGCATGACTTGTAAGGCTAGTGAAATAAACAAAACTAATTTCACGGGAAAGATTGTGAATTACTACATATATCTGCATGAGGTTCTGAAAATTTAATTCAAGCCTAAGCACGCCATTGCAATGTAAGCTCGAAACAGACTTGCCTCGCGAGCATACTAAGAGTACCTAGGCTGCACTAAAAGTAACGGGAATGGAATATTTCCACTGTTCCTGTCATATTAAAATCTTTTTAATTGAAAACTTCTTGGTTTTAAAAATCGAATACCATTTATTTATTTTAAAAAAGATTCTCGGTCTTGTCACAAGGTTTTGTCAAACTTGTTTAGTCGTTGAGAAAATGGAATTGGCTCGAGAAAATTCAAGACCGATGATTTATTACGATTTTCGAAGTGGTTTAACACAAAAACAGTGTGTTGACCGGATGATTTCTGCATTTGGTGATGAAGCCCCATCCAAAACCAGAATTTATCGCTGGTTTGCTGTATTTCAACGTGGATGTGTCAAGCTCAGTGATGATCCCCGTCAAGGTCGTCCAAAAACTGCAGTCACCCAAGAAAACGTTGATGCTGTGCGTAAGCTGATTGAGAAAGATCGACATGTGACATACAGCGAAATTCAGGCAACTTTAGACATTGCCATGAGTCAAATACAAATAATCTTGCATGAACAATTAGGTGTAAAAAAGTTGTTTTCCCGATGGATACCGCATTCGCTCTGTGAACAGCAAAAAGCGGCTAGCGTTACTTGGTGCGTCAGAACTCTCGAAAGATTCCACGCAGGATCTTCAATATACAACATCGTATCAGGTGGCGAATCCTGGATATACGGATACGAACCCGAAACAAAAAACCAGTCATGAGTTTGGGTGTTCGAAAATGAGTTAAAGCCAACAAAAATTGTTCGTTCACGGAGTGTTGCAAAAAAAATGGTGGCCACGTTTGTCTCCAAAACCGGCCATGTTACGACTATTCCTCTTGAGGGACAAAGAACGGTTAATGCAGAATAGTATGCTAGCATTTGTTTGCCACAGGTCGTTTCTGAACTCCGTAAAGAGAACTGCAACCGCCGCATCATCCTCCATCATGACAATGCGAGTTCACACACCGCACACAGAACAAAAGAGTTTTTAGAGCAAGAAAACATAGAATTATTAGACCATCCGTCGTACAGCCCCGACCTACGACCTAATGATTCCTATACTTTCCCTAAAATAAAGAATAAATTGCGTGGACAGAGATTTTCATCACCTGAAGAAGCTGTGGACGCCTACAAAACGGCCATTTTGGAGACCCCAACTTCCGAATAGAATGGTTGCTTCAATGATTGGTTCCATCGTATGGAAAAATGTGTCAAATTTCGCGGAGAATACTTCTAAAAGCAATAAATACATTTTTAAATAGTAATGTTGTGTCACTTCCTTGATTCCCGAAATTTTCAGTGCCGCCCTCTTATTACGTAGGTACTGTTAATTTTTTCTGTTCATAAAATATATCTTTTTCAACACAAAAATAAACATATTGTAAATTCGTATTATATACATTTTTTATATTTAATTTTATTTATCGGTATATAAAGTTTTACCGTTTGGTGACATGATCAATGACGTGAACGATGGTAATCGTGCTCAATCGCCGATCGTCCACAATCAATAAGGGTAGATCGACTTAATTATGTACTTAGAATGTTGAATACCTCAGTATTCCGTGACGAATGGTAGGTCATCATTGCAGGCCTTCATAAGTCTACTGCTGAAAGTAGGCCTCCCTCAAGGAAAACGCGGTTTGCTGGCTGCCACTCGAGAACCTTTCGTGGTAGATACTATTATTTCATGTTATATATTAAGTCATGTTATATAAAATTGATCGTCCGTATTTCAAAGCTCTATTCGTTGATATCTATTTGGATACGACCCGCGTCGCTCTTCGTCTCAGAATAAATATTGAATATTTTCATTCAATCACTGTCGGGCCACTGAGTCCCGCTGCTCACCCGCAGATACAGCCTCCGGCTCTCTCGCATTGACAGAGACAATTTTATGAAAAACTAACATTATCTTAAACCTTAGTTATTTCAAGAGTTATTTGAATATGTCTGACGTTCTTTATTTTTATTTCAATTATTCGAATAACGATTGAACGTAGTGGAAAATCATGATTTTTATAGAATAGGGTGACAAACGAGCACACAGTCCACCTGAAGGTAAGTGGATGCTGTGGCCCATAGACATCTACATCTGTCAAAATGCAGAAATTAAGTGAAATGAATAATTTTTATTTAATATTGATGATGATTATTGTTCAATACTTTTTGAAAGTCATTTTTTTATTTACCACTGGTTCGTAGAAAAACCTCTGTCCTGGGAAGAATCAACTAGCGGGACTTTTTTTCAGATGCGTTGCCACCTCTTTTTTGCCCGTATTTTGATTCGTAATCGAGGATAGATGTAGATGTCTATGGGCCACAGCAACCACTTACCATCAGCAGGGCCCTCGCTACCATAAGTGCAAAGTGTGCAATGCACACGGGCGTCATTCTTTAGGGGCACCAAAACCCAGGGTCTAAAAACTGCAAAAACTTCCAAAAAAAAAATTTAAAATAAAAGTTGAGATATTAAATAGGGTTAGGTATAAATAGTATATAATCCGGTTACTGCCGATTCCTATGCTGCGAGAACATGTCAGTGTGTTTCTAGATTTTTCCTGTTCACACATGAACAATGCCCGGAGCGCTATGAAAGCGATGCATCGCCAAAGGCGTTTTTAAACCGGTTAGTTCACTGGACCGTGCAACAAGTGCATAAAAACAAGTAATCCTATTAATTTTTACATTTAAAATTATTTTTATTTTGTCAAGTGTTGTGTTGTATAATATTTTGTTTACTACTTCTTTTTCTAAAAAATTAAGTGCTGAATACCTGTTGACTGCAATTTCAACGGTTTGATTTTTTATAAAATGGTAATTGTTCCCTACTTTACTTTATACTATCAACATTAACCCTTTATAGGAATCCTATCGGTTTCCTGTTCCTGTCTGTTTCCTGTTTTTATCTGATAACTTCAATAGATAATATGAGAAAAAACCTACAACTTCTGCATAAAACGTATTTTTTTTCTGTCTGACATAATAAAGCAACTAGGAAGCACGTAAATATAGTTAAAGACCCTGTACGAGTTTAAAAAAGTAATTGGTTTTTTATCCACAACTCGCTTTGTTTTTATGCTTTCGATCTTTTTAAAAAACCATTTTGTAAGTTTTTTAAGGGTAATACGATCAAATTAGCTTAATACTTTTTCTGCCTTTATTTTTGAAAGGGTTTAAGCTGAAAGGGCTTCAACAAATTGCTTTTTACTTAAATATGCAATATGCAAACTTGGTGCTTATTATTGTGATTACTTTAGAAATTAATTCCTAATTCCCATAAGAACTAATTATTTATTTTTTAGGATAAAAGAAAGATACCTTCAGGTGCGAATTTTCGCGAGCAAAAGAAACTGAGACTACAAGAAAGGTAAAAAATGGCTGGATCTTTAAAGCACTTCTTGCAAAACAGTGAAGATTCCACGGAGACTATCGATGCGACCAAATCTCAATATTCTAAATCCGTAATGTCAGTAACCGTCAGTAGACCATCTGAAATTT
Source organism: Parnassius apollo (assembly GCA_907164705.1). Classification (NCBI taxonomy): domain Eukaryota; kingdom Metazoa; phylum Arthropoda; class Insecta; order Lepidoptera; family Papilionidae; genus Parnassius; species Parnassius apollo. The sequence goes on from CAJQZP010001584.1 coordinate 4,892,592, forward strand.
CAACAGAGGCGACTGCGGTAACATCAGGTCCTGCAACAAATGGCGGCGGTTGTAGCAGCAAAACAGCTTCTACTGATGCAGAGCCCGATGAAGCGATGACACCATTCTCGTCTACAGCACTTGAACAATCCACTTCAGGTAATTCAGTTTGTGTAAGAAGTTCGGTAATGTCAGTTACCGAAATACCTGCTGCAAGTGACACTTTCGATGAAGGCTTTAATAAGACTAGTGTTAACGACGCTCACGTTGCATCTCGGATATCTGAAATATAAATAATATTAGTTAATAAAACATAGTATATGTAAAATATATACACATAAGAAATTGTTAGTTACCTTTTGAACTTGTTGTTTTTCAATAATAAATAAGTACGTGATCATACGGGGACGGTGGCACTTACCGCGATTTTTATTGTAGGATGTAGGTATATTTTGCAACATCGGTGTTGCACCGCGGAGTTCATGATCCCGCGCTTAGTCAGTTGCACTAGAACATCATACGGGGTGACACCTATGTCTCCCTCCCCGCGGATGTACACGCGCTCACCAAAATTTTTTAGTTTATTTTACTCCCAGACGACACCAGTGGCCTACAACACAAACAGCTAGCGTCTATATAATTCCATCCGACCCTGGCTTGTGGGCCGAAATAATCACCAATGAGATAGGTAGAATATTGATTAAACGTGATCCGTCCTTGATAGACATCAGTTTTAGCTTTCCTAGTAATAAAGTTAGGAAAAAGTTTTCGTGCAAATACTTTGTAAGAAGTCTAGAAAAAGTCGAAAGGACTTGGCTTATTTACTCTATTTCTATAGATACTGTATTTTGTTTTTGTTGTAAGTTGTTTTGTAAAACTATCTCTATAGAGTATCTAATTGGTAACACTTGTCTTTGCTAATAAAGAGACACGAAACGTCAATTTTACGCAATAGTTATATGAATACTTGGCTAAATTAAAAAAAATGTTGGAGACATCTACGACTGTTAACGCTCATCACCTGCAGATTTTAGAAAAGGAAAAAAAAATATTGCCGCGACGTGTTGGACTCCAACAGGCGGCAATTATTGCGATTGTTAAGTATGCACAATGCTTGGCATTTCAGGGTTCTTCAAAATTACTTTTCGAACATGATAATGGAAATTTTCTAAAAGCTGTCTCTTTTGATTCAGTGATGAGACAGCACGTTAGCCGAGTGTGTAACTCCCAAACAAAATGTGTTAAAATGACTCATTATTTAGGCGTGCAAGTACAGAATGAAATAACTGAATTATTGTCGTCTAAAGTAAGAAATAATATTTTAGAAATGGTTCGCAATTCAAGATATTTTTCAATAATATGAGATTGTACAACAGACACTAGTCATACTGAGCAAATTAGTCTTGTTCTGAGGTATGTTGTCCTTAACACAACTTCAAAAAACGTTGAAGTTAAGGAAATTTTTATTGCATTTAATCCAATACTGGACTCTACAGGGAAAGGGATATATGTCACATTTGTGACTAAAATTTTGAAAAAATTGAATTTAGATATAAAAAATATAAGGGGACAAGGTTTTGATAATGGGGCAAACATGAAGCGACAGCATGTTGGGCTTCAAAAACGCATTCTTGACACGAATCCGAGAGCCCTTTTTGTACCTTGTGCGGCCCATACTTTGAACTTAACAGTAAATGACGCTTCTAAATTGTCAGATGCTACAATAAACGTTTTTAATCTTGTGCATGAGTTATATAATTTTTTTTCGTCTTCCACAAAAAGGTGGGATATTCTGAGAAAAAATTTCCCTGGGTTAAGTTCAAAGCATTAATTTTGTTAATATTGTTAAGTGAAGATTTGATCTCCCCTGCTGTAAAATATGAAAATGATGTGTCAACATTCTTAGGAAAACAATCTGGAACAAAACTGTTATCTCCCTATATATATATATATATATATATATATATATATATATATATATATATATATATATATATACAGGATGTTAGTGTAAACACCGTTGTCCTTGAAACCAATGGTTTTGTTTCGCTTATAGAAAGTAATTTCAATGAAAAATAACAAAATTTTTTTTGTCAAATCTCAATTTTTTCTTACAATTATTTCACCCTAGGCAAGTAGGGATATACCTACAGAATTCACAACAAAAAAATTCAACATATCGTAGGTAGCGGCAGCGATTCGCGGTCAAGGCCAATGTCACTGTGTCAGTGTGTCAGTCCTTCGCTGCGTCAGTACGGAATGTACGTGTTAATTTGATTTAAAACCGCGCCGCGCAGTGCCGACATTCTACGTCGCTTTAGGTTGTAGTTTTGGTGCGAGTGTATTTAATTTGTAATTATGTCCTACATAAACGTGCAATGGAAATGTGCCTCTTCGTTCACTGAGAAACCTCTACTACCAACATGACGGTGCCCCTGCACATTTTCAGCCGCAAATCAGGGCTATGCTGGTTGAGGAGTTTCCTGGGCGATGAACCGACCTTACCCCGCTGGACTTTTATCTTTAGGGAGAAGTGAAGCGCCGAGTGTATGCAACTAAGTTTCGTAATACGTCCGAACTCAAAAGGCGAATTCTTAGTGTATTTAGAGAAATGACACTGTTGTGCTTCTAGCTTTTACGATTAATGTAAAAGATGATCAAAATGGAATTCATTTACGAGGATTTTATGTAATAGGTAAGTGTAAATAACCAATCAATCAGGCTACACATCAAACTGTACAAATCCTTTGTCTTGGCCTCGCTTTGTATGATCTTTCCGTACAATGAACGGTCAGCTTATGCTTCAAATGCCCTTTGCGTTCCAGGGCCGCAGTACGTACTATTTACGCAGTTTTTACTATTTACTATTATTAATGTTTAATTTTCTTTGTTGTTAAATCTAACTTACATTAATTTGGACTCGTCACGCAACACAAAGGGTAGGAATTTTTATCTGTCCTAAGCAAGTGTGAAAGTATGAAGGAAAAGTTTCATGATAGGTTATGTGTACCATTGTGTTTATATTGAAATGTTGTGTAGGTAGCAAGGGCGGGCGGTGATCTTTACAGTGATTACGTCACTCGAGCGCATATCCATGAATTTACGGACGGTGTCGGACAGAAACTTTTTTAATTTTATAAAAGAAAATAGCGTTTTTTTTTAAAAAAAATCGGATAAATATTTTTATATTAAAGCCAACCACCTATGGTTTCAGTGACAACGGTGTTTACACTTACATACTGTATTATATATATATATATATATATATATATATATATATATATATATATATGTATATTTTTAATGTATTTTGATTGTTATCTCTTTTGTTGTCCATATAATAAATAAAGCCTCTAAGTGAGACAAGATGGTCCAGCAGAATTGATTCAATAAAGCCCCTTAAATTTTATTTAATTAAGGTTTGCGAAAGTCTTCTAGAAGTAACTGAAGATAATTCCTTTCACATTGATGCAAGGCATAAAGCGAGTTCCCTCTTAACGTCTGTACAAAAATTTCAATTTATTTGTGGTATTATTATTTGGTGTGACGTTTTATTTCACATAAATATTGTCAGCAAACATGTGCAAAGTGCTACAATTAATATTAAAGTATACCAAACCTACCTAAAAATTTAGTTGATCACTTCCAGCAATATAGATCTGACCAATCATGTGAAGAAATTCTTCACTTTCTCTATTCTCTTTCTCTTTAAAGACTTTCCACCGTTACCCACGGTCAGGAGGAAATTTAAACCAAAACTGTTTGACTATGAACGCCGAGATGAGGCCTCTCATGATCCAAATACTGCCTATAAAATTGTTTTTCTCTTAAAAATTATAGATCAAACATAAAGTCTCTAAAAAACCTATTTGACTTATTAAATGTGTATAATAATATTTTTGGATTTTTTAGCGACATATTCAAATTAAGTGATAGTGATATTTTAAAACATTGTTCTGTTCTTGAAGAACGACTGACAGATCAGGATAATAAGAATATAGACTCCCATGATTTGTTTAATGAAATTAAAGCGTTAAAGTTGTTTTCATCACCTGATGATACTGACCCCTTAAGTATTTTACAATATATATTTGAAAACAATTTTATCTCTACATTTCTAAACGTAAGCATTTCACTAAGAATTCTTCTGATATTACCTGTATCTGTAGGTTCTTGCGAGCGATCTTTTTCAAAGTTAAAAAATCATAAAAATTATTTAAGATCAACAATGCTTCAAGAAAAATTGTCTAGGCTAGCGATATTAGCAATTGAACAAGAAATTTTTGATGGTATAAATTTTAGCGATGTAATTCACGAATTTGCAGTAGCAAATTCGCTATACTACAATAGCTATTTTGTATTTTTCTATTGCACCTAGCTATCATTTTTGATTTTATAACGAAGTTACCAAGGTATTTTTTATCAGAAGTATCTGCATAGCATATTGCATATTTTTTAAAATATCTAAGTATTAGTAGAAAGTAGTACTATATATATATGTAGACATTAGGCAATATTTCTGTTATTTGTTCCTAAAAAAGATGTGGTTTTTAGTTTTGGGTTGTTTTTTAGTATTTATAAACAATGTGTCTGTACCACATTAGTTAAGTAAATGTTTTAAAATGGGTGTGAACAAGAATTTATTTTAATTTATTTTGTTATGATTTTATTCTGTTTGTTTCAAAATCCTTTCTTGCACACAGGCGCCAGTAGCTCTTACGGGGGCCCTGACCGTCAGGTAGACTGTGTGCTCGTTTGTCACCCTATTCCATAAAAATGAATTTATGGTCAATGTTTTTTGTTTCGTTGGAAAGGAAAATCTTGTAAAGAGAATTAAGAAATATTGAGAATAAATTTTGTACCACGTAAAATGTCATATGCATAAAGAATTTAACCACAAGAATTTAGATCGTATTTTAAGAATTGCTCTAGTAATTACTCTGATATTTAATATGAAAAAGTTTTGACAGTATTAAATGAATTTCTTCTTCTCACCATATATAAGCATATATGTATATTATCTATGGTGTACTACCTTAATAAAGAAAAGCTTTGAAGCCTTTCGAAATTTGCACTAATCGGGTTAAAAGTTTCTATTACAATTATGCTGAAATACCACAGGCAAGAATTTCCCTAAAATTGTTGTTACGTAAAAGATCTGTTTAGCTGGCAGCTTTGTTAATAAATTGTATTAGGGTTTCGCTGAGAGACATCATAACTTCAGACAAACTTTACAAAACTGACAGAACTCGGGCGACTGGCAGTCGACGCCGAGGCGCGCTTTTAATCCGGGTAATAAAGAAAATTGCTGGAGGAGTCGCGGATAATTGTTATAAACTGGACAAATATGCAAATTGGGGCGATGCTCGGTCGTCATTATTATATTATCCTACATTTAACGTGTTTTAAAGCGGAGGAAATACTTCTGCGTTTCCCCACTCCATCCACCCACTTGATAAATACATATAAGGACTGTTTTACTAAAGAATAACACAGATTTTTTAATTTCAAAAACAGGAACGTAGCCTAATGGGTAAGGATACGGACTGTGAAGTTAAAGATTCAAGCTTATTTGGAGTGGTAAACGAAAGTACGAGTATTATTTTTTTAACAAGTACCACTGATGGACACAGGTTTCCTCCAATTTCTGGTATGGTTTTGAAGCCGGATAGAGAATGCTGTGCTCTCCCACTATACACTAGTTTGCTCGTGAAATATAACATTTTATGGTTAGTGCTTTAACGGAGGGATCTCGGTGACTCGTTTAAATTTTTTAATTTTGTTGTTAATTCTGGTTTTGTATTTACTTGACATATATGTGCTTAATATAATTAATGTTGTCAATATAAATACAAAACTGACTGACTGTCTGCCTCGTTGGGTAGTAATCGTAAGTACGACTGGTCATCATATGGTTCGATCCCGGGTCGGGCCAAATCAGTTATGGGGATTTTGGGTCAAGAAATTCTTAACAGCAGTCCGAAGTCAGGAATTTGGCGATGTTTCATCCCTGTACTACGGAAAGCGAAAAGGCTCTGGTCCTGCGCAATTCCACATGACCGGTAATATCTATCCGGTCATGTGGAATTGCCGACCCACCGGAATATGACAGTGAGGGAACAGAAAGTGCGCGTGTGCTTGCGCATACACGTGTTCACTGTAATCCTGTCCTGCGCAGATGGCTAGTCTCCGGTGAAACTGGTTGCTGTGACCAAAATTCGGTCTGAAGGATGTTACTATATTTTGTTGGTGTTGGTGAGAACCCACGAGCAGTCGAAAGACATGGTAACATTTATACATAGTGTTTTTGAAGGCTCCGTGGCGCAGTGGCTTAGCATTCAGTTGCGGCAATGAGAAACGCGGAATCGAATCCCGCAAAGAAGAAATTTAAGTATGGCTTAGAAAAATCGTTCCAGGTCTGGATGAAGTGTCTAGTGTAGGGTAACTTTAAAAAAATGTGTTGTGATATATAACAAACAAGTATTGCAAGAACTAATATCAAAGTAATAATAAAAATAATAGAACTTCACCACCCCGTTGTTATTACTCACAAAGAAACACGGGCCGCCATTTTATTAATCATTATATACTCGTATAGAACTCTGTCAGAAATTGGAGGAAAGAGAGTTTTAGCGAAAAACAGAACCTTCGGCGGATTGCCGAATAAATAATCAAGTTTGAAGGGGCTTTTGCTAGTTAGTAAGTCATAAAAGTTGTGAGATTTTTGTGTTTATGTCTGTGTATGTGAACTATAGTGGAAACGGTACTAAGTGGTATAACTCCTATACAGCCTACGAGTCCATCTGGCCCCAAATAACAATGCTGTGTTTGGGTGAAGAGTATAAAGAGAAGTGCCATTATAATTACAAGATGTGAAGCATTCCAACTTAGTCCACAGATGGCAACGCATTTTATAGCTTTCTTTGTTTGAATTTGGCTGCAGATATTCATGGATTGTGGCCGCCACTTAACATCAGGTGAGTGAGTTTGTTTATCACTTCGGTTTTATAAAAAAAGTTACAATCCGCCTGTACCTACTACTTTGATTGATATTCATAGCATACAGTCTCACATCCTGATATTCGTATTTAAACTAAACTAAATATTTGAAATGTTAGATAAGTAAAATCGAGTGCATGAAATTCAGAACGTAACTGGTTACAACACTTTATCGGGATTTATGATGAAGGATTATTCGCTTAAGGTAATTCCTCATAAATAACTGAGTTGCCATGCTAAAAGCCATGTTACAACCTTGTTATTTTTATGTTGGTGAGGTGGGAGAAATTTTTTTAATTTCATATCGAGTCGTTCGAGTTTTGTTAGTCAGGGGCCAAAAATCGAAAATTCTTTATTCAAATGGCATATAACGATTTTGACCGACGTTCATAGAGGCGCCTATCCCTATTGTAGATACGACACTGCTGATATTATAGTACAGTAAAATAGACGTTTTTTTGGTCAATATTTCCAATCCAATTTTTTAAAAGGTTTGAGATTACTTACTGAGCATAAAATCACAAAATGCTGATAGATCCGGGTGGCGCTTTAAGCGCCATCTTGAAAAAACGTTTTCAGTCGAAGAAACTATGCACTTTAAGGCAAAAGTTATAAAGACCAAAAATATGGACATTAGAAAAAAAGTTTTAACAAAAGTTGTAGAGAATAAACTGATCTTTGGATTTATACATTTTATTGATTAATCTAATATTGCAAGAGTTATTGGTCGTGATAGAAAAACAGGTTCATTAAATGGGCCATAAATCGTAAACTTTAAGTTTTACAAAAAAGTTTACAAGAAACAATACATGCGAAATTTTATTTTCTACAATAATGGTCTCTATAACTTTCGCCTTAAAGTGCATAGTTTCCAAGATATCGGCTGAAAACATTGTTACAAGATGGCGCTTGAAGCGCCACCTGGATCTGTCAGCATTTTGTGATTTTATGCTCAGTAAGTGATCCTAAACCTTATAAAAAAAATTGGATCGGAAATTTAGTAGAAAGTTAAACTCTATTTTTACTGGCCTATTATGCCCAAAGAGTATTTATCACTAGTCTTTAGTGTATCATTCAAACCGGGTCACGGGAGTACAAACAATGCTATTTGGCTGCAGAAATAGTTAACATGGTGGTACTTACCTGGACGGACCCGTAGACAGAAAAGGCGTCCTGCGTCCTAGAAAAGTGGAGTTGTTCGCGTACTCTGATATTTAAGGAAAACACAGCCCTGAGCATGACTCTAAACACTTTATTTAAGGAATCATTAGCCTTTGATCAGAGTACTTATTCATTGACCTAAACAAACATCGGCCGGGAAGTCAGCCCCTTAGATTCATTGCATCGAACTTCGAGAGGGGCTATTTGCTTTTCATTACGTACGTTTGGTTTTATAACTTTGTATTTATTTTACAGGGATATTGTTGAAATTTCGTAAAGCTATAGAAAAAGGGATCTAATAACGTGGCTGCTAATATAAGAATAGGTATTATAGAAAGAGGTTTTCGGGAATGAACGGTAACATAACGAGGTATTACATAATTCTGTGTCGGAAACAAAGGAGTGGTATTGACCGTTGACAATTTGGAAAAAAGTTGGAAAAGGGTAAAGCACGTAAGCTGTGGAGTAGCAAGGTACAGAAAGGAGAAAAGAGGAGAGGAAAGGGGAAGTTGCCATAAAAAAACTGCCAGTCGTAGGGCTGCACGTGCTTCTTAGCTTCACAAACTTGTAGACATTATTTTTAGGTTGTTAAAAATATTTTTAGCAAGTATTTTTCTTACAAATTATTTTTATCATCATCATCATCCTTACAGCCCTTTACAAGTCCACTGCTAAACATAGGCCTCCCCCAAGCAATGCCACAAAGCACGGTCCTGAGCCACCTGCATCCATCGACTTCCTGCATGTCTTACCAGGTCGTCACTCCATCTAGTGGGGATTCGCCCTACACTTCGTCTATCGGTACGAGGCTGCCACTCGAGAACCTTTTTTCCCCAACAGTTGTCGGTTCTTCGAGCTATGTGGCCGGCCCATTGCCACTTCAGCTTACTAATCCGTTGGGCTATGTCGGACACTCTGGTTCTACTGCGGATATCCTCATTTCTAAGTTTATCACGCAGAGAAACTCCAAGCATAGCCCTCTCCATAGCTCGCTGAGCGACTTCGAGCGTCCTCATACGGCCAGCAGTGAAGGACCACGTCTCAGATCCATAAGTCATCACTGGCAACACGCCCTGGTTGTACAACTTAGTTTTCAGGTTCTGAGGTATACCTGACGAGAAGATGCGTCGTAATTTCCCGAACACTGCCCAACCGAGTTGAATCCGTCGATTAACCTCTCGGTCGAAGTTGCACTTACCTAGCCGGACTATTTGTCCCAGGTAAACGTACTCGTCAACAACTTCGAGCTTATCCAACAACTACCGGCATAAGTGTGACATGGACATTAAACATGATATTTGTTTTGTCCATGTTCATCTTAAGACCTATCCGCTGGGAGGCACTATTGAGGTCATTGAGCATAGTGCTTAAGTCCTCCAGCGATTCTGCCATAAGGACTATATCGTCGGCAAATAGACGGTGAGTGATGTACTCGCCATTGATGTTAATACCGTATCCTTTCCAGTCCAGTAGCTTGAAAACGTCTTCCAATGCAGCGGTGAAGAGTTTCGGGGAAATAACGTCACCCTGTCTTACACCTCTCTGCAGTTGGATAGGTTTCGTACTCTGGTTCTGTACTCGGACAGCCATCGTAGCCCTACTGTACAAACACTTCAGCACTTCCATATACCGACAGTCAACTTGGCACCACTGAAGAGACTGTAGCACCGCCCAAATTTCAACGGAATCAAAGGCTTTCTCATAGTCCACATACGCCAGGCAAAGTGGCAGATTGTACTCTTCGGACTTCCGTAAAATTTGCCGAAGGATATGTGGTCTATGGTACTAAAGCCTTTTCGGAAACCGGCTTGTTCGGGAGGCTGGAAGTCGTCGAGTCTGAATGCGAGACGATTCGTAATGACTCTCGAAAACAGCACGTAGACGCGGCTCAGAAGGGATATCGGTCTGTAGTTCTTCAAGAGGGCGTTGTCACCTTTCTTGAAGAACAAGACCACCGCACTTCTGCTCCACGCCTCCGGAGTAGTGCCACCATGGAGGACGGAATTAAAGAGCTTCTGAAGGACTTTAAGTACCGGTGTTCCACCCGCTTTCAGAAGCTCCGCTGTAATTCCATCCTCGCCCGGGGCCTTGCCGTTTTTAAGGTGGTGGAGAGCCATTCTAATCTCGCTCAGACTGACGTCCGGGATATCATCATATTTATGACTGATAAGACTTGCTCTTGGATCGTTACTCACACTTGCGTGTGGCTCCAACGATGATGTGTACAGCTGCACATAGAACCTCTCAATCTCACTCAGAATATCAGGGGTCCCGGAAACGATGCTGCCACACTCAGTCTTCAGCTTTGACAGTTGGCTCTTACTGGCAGACAGATCTCTGGCAAAGACTTTGGAGCCCCGGTTTCGCTCAATCGCTTCTTCAATACGAGCAGTATTAAATTTGCGTAAGTCTCGCCGCATGCATTTGGAGATCTGTCCGTTCAGTTGCCTTTATGCTGTCAAATCTGTTGACGATTGCAGCCTCATCTCCCGTCTAACAGCCATGAGATTAAGAGTGTGATCTGAGAGCTTTTGTGTTCTTCTGCGGCCGGTCTTGCAGAACTTAGTTCCGACCGCATGGACAGTTTCCACGAGCTTGTCATTCATATCGTCCACTGCATTGCAATCTTCTAGGCACTGAAAGCGGTTACGTAACTCGAGCTGAAAGGTTTCGGGATTCTGGATTAGAGCACGAGGGGGACGGAGCGTTGACTTCATTAGACGAGACCTCTCCAACTTAACGTTTAGGTTCGGTGTGCCTCTAACCATTCGGTGATCGGTGCCAGTTTTCACTCTTGCGATCACTGAGACATCACTGAACAGTTGGCGTCTGGTCGTCATAATGAAGTCAATCTCATTTTTTGTCGAACCGTCGGGGCTCGACCAGGTCCACTTCCTGTGGGGCCGCTTCTGGAAGAAAGAGTTCATCATAAATAGTCCCTCTTTCTCCATGAAGTCGGCCAGCTGCTGGCCCCTACGGTTCCGTTGCCCTACTCCAAATTTCCCTAACTTCAGCTCACCGCTTTCTCTTGTGCCTAGTTTTGCGTTGAAGTCTCCCATCAACACCGTGTAGTGGGTTTTGGAGGAATGCATGGCTCACCTCATACATTTCCTCCACCTCCTCATCGGGATGTGCCGAGGTTGGTGCGTAAACCTGTATGACCTTCAGCGAATACCGTTTGGTGATTCTGAGTATCAGGTACGCGACCCTCGTGGACACACTCGCAATCTTTACAACGTTGTTGACGAGAGACTTGTGGACAATAAATCCGACACTTCCTTGGGACAGATGTTCGCCCTCCCGGTGATAGCATACGTTGCCGGACTCGAGGATTAACATGTCCTCCCCCTCTCTTCGGACCTCGGATAACCCAATAATATGCCAGCGCAACTTGTCTACCTCTTCTTCCAACTCCAGTATCTTCTCGTCAGTCCTCAGGGTGCGTGCATTATATGTTGCCAGGTCGAGTTGTCGTAGGTGGCAACCGAACCTCCACCGGAGATACTTAGCACCCCCTGCCCCGCCTTTACCATGGTCGCCACCGTAGCCAGGAATAGCGAGGCCTCCGGGGACTGGGGGCCGTTTGGTTGCGTCGTTACTCATGGTTATTTGCCATAGTTGCCACGCTTGGCGAGCGGGTTGGCAACCGCAGTTTTTTATTATATCATTGCTGTTATCAGGAAGATGCTGCTGCCCATCTCCTGCCTGTCTCCCTCTGTCGCCTCTTACGACACCCAAGGGAAGATATTGGGTAGTGGATAATATCAACCACCACTACACGGCACAACACGGGACGATATATTTTTATCAACGTGTTACTAATATACTAAGTAACAGAATATTAAATTATTGCTCTATTGTACATGCAAAAAATGATTATTGTATGTATGTCTGAGTGTGACGGTTACACGAGTTCAGTGCTTTTTCCCCATCCAAAATATATAATATATATAAATTATACACATCTGTATAATATAAGTAGGTGAGCGTTACGGTCACGCAAGTTCATTGCTTTTTTGCCATCCCAAAAGTGCTCAACGTGCTTAAAGAATTTTTCATCTCTAAAATTTGATTAACTATTATCGTAGATATCGATTTGCATTTTGTAATTGTTTGTTATTATACCTACTAATCAAACAAACGAATGCTATCAGAATCTCCAGAGGTAACTAAATCGGTAGAGGAAATCGACAAACCAATTAACAAACGACCCACAAAGAAAAATAAAATTAATATGAAACAATACCTAACACAAAAATCTACAGAATCAGAAAATCTAACCAAATAAGCAACAATACTGAATAACAATCACCCTCTTCCTCTCCCAATACGGCTAGTCCCCGCGGGAGAGAACGACTGTAACCCTCCATCGCAAAAACTTTACATCTGAACATACAATATACGATCTCTAAAATCACCAGAAAGACTGGCACTTCTTAAAACATCCCTAGCTAATATAAAATACGATATAATAGGACTATCAGAGATACGAAGAATTGGGAACCACATAGTAGCAGATGAAGACCTTATATTTTGCTACACGGGGATATCCGGAGGACTCTATGGCGTGGAATTTCTGGTAAAAAAGTAGTATAAATATAATATACAAAAGTACATAGGGCTTTCGGAAAGAGTGTGTGTACTTAAATTAAAGTTTCAGGAAAAGGAACTGTCCTTTATTCAAGCATACGCACCTATATTAGACGCAACAGACCAAGAGATGCATGAGTTCTATGATACAATACGAAAATCGCAATCTATTGATGCAAGCAACCTTATTTTAATGGGCGACTTCAACTGCAAAATTTGGCAACGGGAATGTAAAGAACTTAAGGTTATGGAACCTTTCTGTTATGGAAAAAGAAACCACAGGGGTGACTTATTTCTTCAATACGCTCTAGAGAACAAACTTCAAATAATAAATACTTTCTTTAAAAAAAATCAACATCCCAGTGGACATGGATTTCCTCCAATAAAAAGACAAAAAACCAAATCGATTTCATTTTAAGTAACAATTTAAAACAATTTACAAACATTGAAGTAATAAATAATAATATATTTCCAACAGATCATAGGCTGGTACTAGGTACTATAAGTCTTGGAAAACAGAAAAAACGAGAAAATATTTTAGCTCTACGAACTCTATATTAAAAGTCTAATTAGTCTATATTAAAAGAAAAAGTTGCCCAAAATAAATACCAGAACACCCTTGAACAAAAGTCAAAAGAACTATACTTTGGAGAAAACGACAACATAGAGTCTTTTTATGAAAAAAATCTAATCTTTGATAAAATATTGCCTAAATCACTCGAAATCTGAAGAACCGTTACAAAGGAAATGTTTCATCACCATAGAAACTAAATCATTGTTAAAAAGACGTGCGTAAAAGACATAAAAAACATCTCAATTCTGAGGAAAAAAAGAGCTATCACAATTATTCAAAACTGCAAACAAAAAATTAAAGAAATATTACCAACAACATAGAATACAAATATCAGAGGAGCATCTTAATAATACTGGGAGTCTCAAAAAAGCTAATAAACAAATAAAAATAAGAATTGGATACCACAACTTAAAACAAATAAACACGGAATTCAGACAAGGAAAGAACTTGTCAATATCGCAACAGAATTTTATAAGAACCTCTATGAAGCGCAGACTATAGATACTCTGGAATCTGAGAAAACACTAGAGGAGGTCTATGACTCCACAAGTATTGACAAGTTTACCGAAATAGAAATCATCAGAAACATAGACACCCTGAAAAATGATAAAAGTCCCGGTCCTGACGATATTCCTAACGAAGCTTTGAAACTTGGCAAATATCTATTAGCTGCGCTTATTATCTCATGGAACTGTTTAATAGAGTTTTAGAAAAAACGTAGCATTCCCAAAAAATGGATAGAATCAAGAATTATTCTCTTGTACAAAAAGGTGACCCAACGAATGCTAGCAACTATCGCCCTATAAGTCTGTTACCTGCGATATACAAACTTTTCGCTTTGTGAAAACGGATAGAAGGTCAAATAGACGAACAGCAACCTACAGAACAAGCGAGCTTTCGTAGAGGTTTCTGCACCATAGATCATATCCATACCTTAGATTTAATAATTGAAAATTTTTTATTTTCTATCATAAAAAATATCTATGAACAAAGCAAAAACCGAGTTAAACTTGATCGTACAGGACCTGAGATCAAAATACGTAGAGGAGTAAAACAAGGCGATCCTATTTCACCTAAACTTTTCATAGCGGTACTACAACACATTATGAAAGACCTATCCTGGAATAAAGCAAGAATTAATCTCAATGGCAACTATTTGAACAACCTTCGCTTCGCCGATGATATTGTTATCTTCTCCGATTCACATAAAAAACTTGAAGCCATGATACAAGAAATTAACAATGTAAGCACAAAAATAGGCCTAAAACTAAACACCGAAAAAACGAAGGTATGCACAAATAGCACAAAACACCCAATAAAAGTAGATGACATAGAGCTTGAATATGTAGACCACTATAACTACCTAGGCAAACAAACATCTTTTAAAATTTCTAGAAATTAAGACGAGATCGATAGGAGTATTGCTATAACCTGGAATAAGTTTTGGAAACATAAAGAGGTACTCAAAGCAGATCTACCACTAAATTTAAAAAAAAGTCATGGATTTTTGCATACTTCCCTGTCTCACATATGGCTGCCAAACATGGATCTTTAATAGACAAACAAGGAATAAAATACTAACATGTTAACATGCAATGGAAAGAAGTATCCTAAACCTAAAACTAAAAGATAAATGCAAAAACAATGACATTCGCAAGAAAACGAGAGTGATAGAGGCATTACATTACTCTCAAAAATTGAAGTGGTAGTGGGCAGGTCACGTAGCACGATCTACAGATACCAAATGGACTAAACGAGTAACCATGTGGACAGGACCAACAGGCAAACGCAAGCAAGGAAGACCGAAAGAAAGATGGGTCGATGAGATAGAAAAGACAGCAGGAGAAAATTGGTTAACAATAGCACAGAACCGAAAAGAGTGGGAAAAGATGGAGGGGGCCTTTACCCAAAGAGGGGTCCTTAATTGAAATATATATTGTATTTTATTTTCTAAGCGTACATATAATTGTTGTATTGTAATTATTTTCTATTAAGGAATAAAGAGGCTTTATTATTATTATTATTATACCTACTAATATAATTTATTGTAATTGCAATTGAGGAATCCCATGTTACAAACATCCTTCGGTTCCTGTTCATTAATTCACTACAGATTATCAAAATTCACTGTTGAACATTGACCTTCCCCGTTGACTGTTTCATAAGATATATTTGTTATTATTGGTACAGCTGGGAAGCGGGTTGTCAAAGGCAGTTTATATGCTGTTGCCTATGACCCTTTTCAGTTTCGCCTTGTCGCCTCTTTCGACACCGACGGGTCGATGGGGTAGTGGATATTCTTACACCGCCTTACGACTAACTAATCACATAAAGATTTCTACTACCACGGACACTACTCATTGAATTTAGTCGGAGTTGACTCAAAAACTAAGACGTTGAACTCCTCAGTCGTCCGCGGCTATAGGTGTTGGACGCTGCACATCACTTGGGCGGGAATATAAATACACATATAAACATAGCATAACATAACATAAGCGCTCACGCCTGTCACCCAGACGAGTATGCAGAGACTACGGAATTCCATTTGGCATGATCCTGACATACCTCTCTCACCTCCTTTACATCCAATCTAAGCATACACGTTAGTCGGCTGAGGGTATTCCTAATGTGGCCTATTTTCAAAATATCGCCGATTTGGTCGATAAAATTTCGTCTAGGGCATTATTTCATATAAATTTGCTTTGTCACTCTTTCCTCACTCATTCTTTCTACGTGACCAAACCACCGAAGCATTCCTTTCTTAATCCTGGTCACGTTATTCTCTTATCATACAATTTCTTACCCTGTCATTCAGATTCAGCCTACTGCATATGCATACTCCTTAAATACCGAATTTCTACAGCATTTATTCTATTTTCGTGCTTCTTCTGCCCCATCCAACTTTCACTACCATACATTAAAGTAGGGACTAACACAGCACTATGGATTACCTTATGTGTCTTTTTTGACACATTCTGATTCTTCATAATAGAGTGTAGAGCCCCATTCACTTTATTTTCTATACATATAAACAATGTATGTAAAAGGCGGGTACTTTTTTTACTAACAACTTGTCCCGGATTTGCCTGGTTGTTTGGATTTAAGATAATTAATATTATTTTATTATGTTACTATGATAACCATTTAATTTATTAAGTTTTGGTTATTTAAAAAAATGTTTGTTGGATCAAATATAAGCCACATAGATCAAATATAATACAGCTAAATCAATTGGGATAAGTTTGTAATAATTTATCCCAATTGATTTAGCTGTTCCGAAGTTCAGCCCCGACAATCAGACAGTTAGATAAATTTTATAATTGTAGTTATTTATATGTCTTAACTTAATCCATGCAAATAACCCGGTGAGTTTAATAGAAGGCAGTTATTTCAACATCAAATAATAAACGCTTACTATAATATATTACTCACTTCATTTTTATTTATATTTATAGATATAAATAGATGTAGTTATACAACAGTTTTACTACATGACAACTTAGACATTAAAACTACACCATTTCTGGGAGGTTACGGAGCAATAAGTCCGCCGGGCATATGCCCCCGAAATATTTCACTTCTTCTCCATCAGCAGCTCCTTCATTTTGTAATACTGTGACTTGATGATTCTCCATACCGTGACGAACGTCGTCGGCGATTTTTAATAACGCCGTAGTTGTATTATGACCAGATCTAAAGCCAGACTGGAGAGGACTAAGGATGCTATTTCTTAAACAAAAGGAATTAATTTGTTGTTGGACAAGGCGTTCTAAAACTTTGGAAAGGAAAGGAAGAATTGAAATAGGACGATATTTAGAAAAATTTGAAGGATTTGCTTTTTTAGGTAAAGGTATGAATTGGGCGTCCTTCCATTTGGAAGGGAAAGAAGATGAAGATATGGAAAAGTTTAAGATATGGGTTATAATAGGTGTTAAAAAGTCTAACAAGGGAATGATCATTTTACGACTGACATCATCATTTCCGACAGCGTCGGAATGGATAGAGAGTATGTGTTTCCTAACATCACAATCTGCAAATTGCCTAAACACAAATGGAGAAAAGTCAGGAGTAGGAAACGATGAAAGTTGAGTAAGTGTTGCTGATTTTGCCATATTGTTCAGACAAGAAACGGAAGAAAAATGCTGATTAAGCAAATTTAAATCAACGTTATTTGGAATAGGACATGAACGTGTTTTCCCAGCTCCAATAGACTTTAAGAAGTTCCAAATACGACATGGATCTTCGTTTTGTAGTGATTTATGGATGTGCCGGCGTCGTAAATCTCTACACATCTTGTTGCATTGATTCCGCAGGAGTCTGTACTTCTCCCGAATCCTGTCATTCTTCGGATCTGACTTGTAACTTGACTTTGCGTTATTCTCCCTGCAGATTAATCTTTTAAGATCTTCGGTCAACCACGGAGCTGAAGGATGACTTATTCGCACTGGATGGACAGGAGTATGAGCATCATAAAGTTGAAAAAGAAGTGAATTAAACAATGCTACCTATTCGTCAACATCACAAGCCTTCATTATAACGCTCCAGTCCATATTAGCAGCGTCTTTTTGAAGCTTTTCCAAATCCATTTTCTCAAAATTACGCTGCAGAAGTATCCTTGATTTGACTTTGGGTGGTCTTATTTTATAAGATAGAAACAGGAGATCATGATACGAAAAAGCATTGGCAGCACATTGACCAAAACTATCAACATGGTCAAGAGAAGAAACGATAACCAAATCAAGGAGGGATGGAATACAGTTAGGGAAACAATGAGTTTCAGAGAGAGGATGGATATTTAAATTGGCTGCTTCTATAAGGGACTTAAGCCGAAGAGATCGGGCATCATTTTTAAGAATAATATAGTATTAAAGTCGCCCATTAGCACTGTATGTGTATATAATGGAGTTAACTCTTCAAGAAGGTTATTCAAAGTAGTAAAATAGTCCACTGTGGAAGAAGGACTATAAAAAACTCCGAGAAGTAATTTGTTGTGCGAAAGAAGTACTTCAACAAATAAGTATTCTGCTTCGTTCTCAGCTTGAGATAGAGACGATAAACAAACAATAGAAAAAGGAATATGAGCACGAATGTAAATGGCAACACCACTACCACCTCGCGCAGTTCGGTCGTTGCGTATTAACTGGAATCCTGGAATGGAATAGGATATAGAAGGAAGACATGGCTTTAACCATGACTCTGAAACGAAAATTGCATGAACATTATCACTTTCAAAACTAGCTAACATATCGGGATTACGAGCCGGAATACTCTGTGCATTTATGTGGACTATATTGAAGTTTTTGATAACTTGAGAAATGGGAGTCAAGGGTCTCTTTTAATGGAGGAATGCTCTCAAAACTGTCGTCATTACTTAATATATCAAAATTATTACTTAATATATCATACTGAAAAGAAAGAGGAGGAGCTTTGAATATGATCACTTTCACCAAAAGACATGTTATCCTATAAAAATATTAAAAAATTCAAACAACGGTTAATTATTAAAAAAATACTAATAACTATAAAAATATAAAAAATATAAACTAAACCTTTTAGTTAAATTTACTACCTACCAGCATTTACGGATTAGAAAATAATGCAAATATTTAAAAAGAAAAAAAGGTACTACATATATGCCATCCAGATCATTTGTGATTGAACAAAAAAAATATAACACAAAGTGCTTATGAGAAATAACTGAAACCACATACACTGATATTAAATAGAATTATGTACTGTGAGTAGTACGTTAGGAGTCATTTGTGAGTATATATAGTGCTGTCTGAGAAGTTCTGGACCTCGTGCTGGTCTACGAGCTTTTAAATTCACTTCCTCCATTCGTCTTCTCACCGTACGCTCACTAACATTAACGCCTCTTGCGATTTGGAGCCGCTGGCGTATCTCAACAGCGGTCAGGTAGCGGTTTCTCAAAATCTCCGTAACAATAAAACGATCGTCCCGGGCCGTTGTGCACCTTACGCCCCCAATGCCTGGCCTGCGGGTGTAGCGGCCTGTCTCCTGGTATCGTTTCAGTGAATACTGCATTGAGGACCGTGGTACGTTAAGCACAATAGCAACTTCACGCTGTGTCAGCCCTTGGTCAATTAATGCTACTGCTTGTGCAACTTGTGCTGGTGTTAATGGCATTTTTATTGGCTTTAAAGCACCTTTAGTTATTTAATTAAGACACAAGATCACAATAATTGAATAACCTTACAGTAAACTTTTCACAACACACAAATTTAAAATGTGAACTTAGTCGCTCAAATGACCCGATTCAATTAAAAATTAAAGAATTCGTCATGGTGCACTTAAACATAATGAATTACTCTCTTGAACTTGAGGGTAAACATTTTTTGACATACTTGCATAACAAACATTCATCAGACACACTTAAAGCTTTTGCTATCGCGAGATAACCGCTTGGCCAAGTTTCCGTGCCGGTGAGTGTATTAAACATTAATTCAAAACCACTTTTATGCTTGCAATAATGTAAACAAAGTACACGTCCGACAAGGTCGCATAAGCATGGATGGATACCTTTGCATTAAAAAATACAAGTAAACAAATCTCCATGTTAGTACACCAAGAATATTTAATACTCTGTAATGAGAGGATATTTCTCTAAGGTAAATAACATAGTGATTATAGTATACTCTTTGCATAACTGTAAAACAAAAATTTATTAATCTGTGGTCGAAACCTAAGATTACAGTCAATTAACAGTATCAAATACCTACCTACATTGTTAAATTAACCTAACTTACAACAATAAAATCAAAACAAAAGAAAAAGTCTAAGTTTCAAAGTGATGTAGATAGATAATACTTTTATATAAGAATAGGGATCCATAACGACCAATTTGCTAATTAATTCACATCTTATTTAACACTCAACATTTGACTGGTAAAAAAGAAATAAGGTTATTAAAAGTACAATGCAGAGACTAATTAACTCATATATATATATATATATATATATATATATATATATATATATATATATATATATATATATATATATATATATATATATAAAACTACTAGACTAATTATATATATAGAATAATTAACTCATATCTTATTTAACACTTAACATAAGACTGGTAAAAAAGAAATAAGGTTAGCAATAAGTACAATGCAGAGACACTGAATTATTGACAGAAATTATAATGTGATAAAAGACAATACACACAATTTATTGAAAAGAACTAAAGGTCCTATACCACTTAACTATCATTTATTCACTATCCTCTTGGAGCGCTGAGCTACTTTGTCAGTAGATCTATTACTTCCAGCGACTGCCTTCTGTGCTTGAGTAGCAGCAGCTGGTGCCACTGGGACGACTTCGAGCTCAGCGAGGGATTCAACTTGATGGCGCGAACCGTCATAAGCAAGGAATATGAATATAACCATCCTTAGTCCAGCAATTACTTATTCCAAACTTCTGCCTGGCCACCATGAACATCTTGTGACGATCTTTTGGTAAAAACTCGGACATGGTGACACCCGTGTCTTTCAGTTTTGTTTTTGGGAACCAAACTTGATCACTAACTTTACAAGAACTGGTCTTGGCTTCTTTTCTATTGGACGTCCAAGGCGATGGCAGCGGCTAAAGGAAGTGTTAGACACATTGGGAATCTTAAGCTTGTCCATTATAAGGTTGCCATTGAAGAAGTATCCTCGGACTTGTCCTCAGGAATCCCATGAAGCAGCAGAATCTTACGACAGCGTCTTATCTCCAAGAGGCCATAGTTGGACTAGTCTTATTTAAGTCCCGCTGAAACTCATTCATACGAGTATTGAAGAGTTCTGACATGGCTGACAGTGATCCTTTGAGGGCTTCCATGGTTTCGTGTAGTGTTAGCAAATCAAGGAAAAATATATCAAGGAATCAAGGCTGTAAACAGAAATTACATATATGTTTTACACATTAAAATATCCTAATTTCTATTTTTAAAATATAAATTACGCGAGACTGATCAAAAACATGTGTTACTTATTTCACTCCTACCCACGAAAAAAAACGTGGTTAGCCTTACGTGGGAGCATCTTTGATGCTGCTGCCCGACTTCGGTCTGCGTATTTTTTTTATAGGATAGGGTGACAAACGAGCACACAATCCACCTGATGGTAAGTGGATTTCGTGGCCTATAGACATCTACATCTATCCTCGATTACCGGTTACACGGTTGTCACCCGTGAGGACTAAGATGGAATGTCTCGTTTCCAGTAAAAAGGGTCTCCATTTCTCTACACTCACCATTCGCAACATAACAGCATTAAGCTACTATTTTACGCTGGTATTCTGTGAGAGCGTGGTCCTTCCCTGGTCTAGCCAACCCATTCGTGCTACAACTATACAACTAATATAACTGCAGCATGGCTCTACCACGTATAAAAGCTTGCTTAAAGCTTGTGTGGGTATCATTATGGTAATAATATTAAAAAGGAGAGTGTCGAATTTGACGATTTTTTTTCTAACATCTTCTATTGAAGCGTCATTTTTTATTTTTTTATAAATTAGTAGTAGTAACTTCTGAAGTGCCTTCATGCGCTTACAATTGTTTTTAAAACCATCACACGATGTGTCCCGTAATGTGTTTCCAATCATAATATAAAAGCCTGTAAATATTTTTGATACATTGTAGATAGTCCCGTCGAAATAGGATACTCGCTTTCGTTTGCGATTTCGCCCGCATCGCTACAAAAGTCGTCCTCTTCCATCGCTTCTCCAGAGCAGACTGACGCGACCCGTATCGCAACAACATTACACTCGAAATATTTATCACGATCCTTGGATCGCAATACGGATTTTCGGAAATCTAGAAATTCTGTGATCCGTATCGCGATCTATCAATAATTGATATTCCACGGTCAATAAATATCACGATCCTGGATCGCGATCCAAGGATCGTGACAAATTTCACGTGTGTAGCATTAGCCTTAGAATTCGTGTTCCTGTCAATAACATCATAGTCCAAGATCCCTGGGCCCCCAGACTTTACTTCTTTTCTGATGTACAAAATATATACAATAGAGTAGTATTAAGGTGTACAGTGAACGTATACATACCCGCTTTGGTCGACGGTCAATTTTCTGGTACCAGATACTACAGGTACGTAAAAATTATACTCACTTTACTTACAGTCGGAGGGTTGATTCTTAAGTATGTTGTAGGGAATACTGTAGGGGTTACTGTTTAAAACTTGATTTCTTATTTATGATATTTTGGGGGCTATTTTAACATAGTTTGTAAGCTGCCAGATAGGCGAAATTATCAGAAGGACCAAATTAACACCTATTCTGCTGTACTGTCCAGTGAGCAGTTTGGCGAATGGCTTTGTGTGAGAGCGCAAGTCGTGTTGATCTCCATGGCAAGTCTGAGGAGTTCTTCCTTCACGAGAAAGGGCATTAGTAAAAACATGACTAAAGCAACCAAATTAACTCCTAATTTTAACCCAGAGACTCAAACAGTAACGGTAGTATCAACGAGGAAGATATTAGGGTAAGGAATGATTCAACAGGAAAAAAATATCGCAGAAATGTTGTTCACCTTAAAAGAGAGAGAGGGAGAAGGCAGCCAACACGAACACTGATGTATATTATTTGTACTAATCATCAATATAATTAACGTTTGAAATCTGATTAAAAATCTTGTCAAGGCAGTGTTATTTTAATAAGGAAGGGATATTCGATTGTCTTATACACAGCAGATAAGGTATTATTCGGTATGCTCTGAACTAAAGGAGTGATGAAGTGTAGATACCTATAGCTAGTGTCGGTGTAGAATAAAAATATCGGTCTCCATGACACAGGAAAAAATTCTAATGTGATTTTGACTTCAATAAAGTAACAATAGAAAAATAAACACAGAGTATGTATTTCAGGTAAATTTATGAAATAAGCTAATATTTTACCAAAGGAGTTTTAAAATAAAAAAACAAACATTTTAAATGTTTTATTAACACCCTTATATTAATAAAACAATACAACTAGAGACTTATAAGTATACTACTAGACCCGAAATTCAGAATAAAACTGTGTCAAAGCCGTGGATCACGCATCAATTATGCCATGCAGTTATATTTTCATTTACGACAGTTACTGTTTATAGACAAAAACTAAATAAATCTGGAAATAAACTTCAAATCACGTAAAAATAGTGCGCATATAGAGATAATGACAGCGTGTTCTTAGTTACATTAAACAAAGTTAGTGTCAGATTGTCCGAAACACCGTATGTGGTTTACAAAACGAAGTACTTACTAGTTTTCTCGGCCGCTCGCAGTAAAGGGTATTGGAGAATTGACCGTAACTTATTGCGCAATGTGTTAATTCCGCATAGCACGTCTATTAGTATACATTAGAAGTCTTTGAATACAAGTAGACCTTATTAACGTCTATATTTCTAGCACCATTAAATAGGTTTTCTTAGATATAAGGACTAGTATTATCTATCACCTTTATGACTTACCTAATGCATGAAATACATAAATTACAAAGATGCCACAACACAGTGATGACAAATTTTGTAAATATTTTGTTTTATATCTAGTAAAAGGTCTATTAAAGGGTAAAGAATGTAAATGTTGACGTGTTTCTGAAAACTATAAAAAAGAAAAGAAAAGCATTGTCTGAAGTAAACTTAATTAATTAGTTAAGATCCGCGTACCAATATAAAATTTGGTTTCTTAAATTGGTAAGCCACCGCAAAGTTAACTTGAAGATGCCTCGTTTAAAGGAAAAACACGTGTGGTATTATCGACGGAGTTGTGTCTATCCTAGTATAGTGGTGTTGGTTGGGAATAATGGTGATAGGGGATAGTGCAAGCAATGGTACTTTTTATTCCATCATCTGTGGTACCTATCGGAGACAAAACCCAGCCATGGTTTGGCCGTTCCCTCAGCATTGCATTACACCATAAGCAAGAGTACTACCAGACATGGGCTGACGCATCGACGTCTCGGAATTCAGATATCAAGAAGTATAATTCCGCCTCCAGGTCCTTCAAAAGTTAATTGATAGAATCAGGCGTTACTTTGTGGAAATCCATTAAAATAAAGATTTTAATAGTTATTTTGCCTCCTTGCTCCCGTAGAGTCAATTTCACCTGAAGATGCCTCGTGTAGAGGCGAAACACGTGTCGTATTATCGTCGATGGTGTGTCTTTCCTAGAATAGTGGTGTTGGGAGTAGTAGCGTTGGGAGTAGTGTTGCTGGGATTGGTGGTGACGCGATTAGTGCACGCAATTGAGGGAGCGCGGGAGGTGCTCTTCAAACTAGAGAAGACACATCATTAAGCGGATGGTTGCAAAATAACTATTAATATCTTTATCCTTCAAAAGTATCATTGCCAAAATAAGTAGTAAATTTACAAGGCACAGGTTTGGCCGCACAATACTGTTCCCATCTCTGGCCATCTCCATATGATCGCATCCAGCGCAAAGCTGTTCGACTAGTCGGCAACCGAGCTCTTTCCGATCGACTTGACTGACTGGAACTGCGAAGAGATGTCGCATTAAAAGGTCGGCAACGCATCTGCAATTCCCCTGGTGTTGAGATTATTAATGGGCGGCTGTAATCACTTACCATCAGGTGAGCCGTATGCTCGTTTGCCCCCTGTCCTATAAAAAAATCAATTGACGGAGGAGTTCTTAAAACTACGTAAGAAATATCATTTTATTTTATTACTTGAATCTTTGCTGATTGATTTTTAACATCTTTGAAGTATACTTGATTTGCGATAACGCACGTCGTCATATACAATAGTAATATTTAATTTCCTGGCTATGTGTCCCACATGGTGGAGGGGTCAGCTTTTCTTGTCTTACGCCTCCACTTCGGTCTATCCTCGACTTCATTTTCGGAGACTTCGCACTCTCTCATGTCCTTTACCACTACATCTTTCCATCGTGTTTTGGGTCTGCCCCTGGATCTTCGACCTGGGATGGAAAGTTGTAGTGCCAAGTTCCCTACGTAGTCGGGTGGCCTCCTCTTCACGTGCCCGTGAGTGAGTGTACTCGTATGTACGTATGTCTATTTCTTTGGCACGCTCTGTAGCCCAAATAGCTTGATGGATTTTAACATTTGGGGTGTCGTTAGATTCGTCTTAGTTATGGAAGTGATATAGGGTATAAAAAATTTCTCTTTTTAGTCAACTTTGTTTTACGCAGTCGGATTTCTAATTACAGTTTTAACCTTTAAGCTTGTTCGACGAACATATTGTTGGAATATCGTCTCCAAACTTTTCAAATATCATTGCAGGAAAAAGCGTTATAACACTTTTAAGATAATAGATACAATCGGGTATTGATTACTTTGCAAGTTACTTTGAAAGTAGAACTAATACCATATTTAGGAATTTTAATACTATCTCATCCCATATTAATTCTATTTTATCGCATGTTAATACTATCGGTAACTTATACCATCTATGCCGTGAACGAGTCCGTAGTAACCGTATGATTTTCTTCTGTATTTACTGTACGTGTCATTCCACAGGCGAACGGATGCTTCGTTCCACATAGGAGCAGTGGTTATGGAGTTATCTATGATAAGGGCTGTCGGGTTCCATTCTCGGCTCGGTCTCCATCGCACGGGGAGAAGACTCGATGTTTTTGGTGTTGGATCACTGAAAAAACAAAAGTATTCAAGAGTTAATTTTTAAAATAAGAACAAATCACCAAGAATTAAATACCATAATGTTATACCTCCCAGAGGTTTGTTGATGGAACTGTATGGTTAATTGAACGTTGATACATTAATTAATAAATAACATTACATAATTTGAAATTTATTTTTTAGTAACTAAACGTGATTGAATTACCGTTGTTGGTTAAATATTTTTTGGTCAAAACTACTTTTATTCAAACGATTTAGACGAAAATACTGATTTACATTCATTTCATACACATTATAGCGCTTTAACGTAAAAAAATCTGCTTCAAAATATAAATTAAATGATTAAATTTCCTTAACGACTGCATTTCTACTGCGTTTATTCTACTCTCATGCTTCTTCTGCCACACCCAACTTTTACTACCACACGTTAAAGTAGGGACTAACACAGCATTGTGAATTACCATACGTGCCTTTTTTGACACATTCTGAATTTTTGGAATAGAGTGTAGAGGCCCGTTTACTCTATTTTCTGCGTTCACTCGTCGTTCTATATCCGGGTGAATCTTAAGAGGCTCAATTTAGGTTGTCCGGAGAAGGAAAGTACCCATAATATTAAATATAAAAAAATGAGTGTGATGTTATTGACCTCCCCGATAATGTTCCTATTTTCGTTGCAAGGGAATTGCAAAATCTACCGAGTGTCACTTTCGATCGCATCGATGCTACAACGCTCTCTTTTAAGATATTACATAAGTTATACAAAGCGAGCTACTTCACATTAAGGAAAAACTATGTGATAAATGAGCAGATAAAATGAATCATGAAAGATTTGATAATTGATTTGATTAAAACAAAAACAAATGGTAAACAATCTGCAATTACATAAATCGGAAACGTAGATGTGGGATAACCTATAACTATTAATTGGACCCTCTTCTCAGAAAAAATAATCGTCACCGATGTCCGAGATCCCCCGCTCGAGATCGCAAATGTAAGTAAGCCAAACACCGTATGTCATACCGCTAAATGAGGCAAAGTCACCGCAAGCGAGTGCATACAGTGGTGGTTGCACCAAACCCGAACGACGTAGCTATATGAATCATCACAATGTCTCAACACTAACATACGCCTTTGTGATACAAAGGTGATAGTGGATATGGAGGTTGGTATAGTAAACGAAAAAAGAGATGTTATGAATTACGAAAATAGAAATGAGGAAAATTAGACAGTTATAGCTAAAATAAAAAAATGAGGGCTAAATAATTATAAATTTATCGGAATTATGGGGAAGGCAGTTATAGTACCAGAATGTAAATTTGAAGCTGCAGAGACAAAGATTCTACTCTTCATAAATAATGTAAGTAAACAGGCTTCTGAAAAATATATTATATACTTTATTGCAAGTAAATCGAAGGTAAGAAGAGACAAAAAATTATAACTCATAAAAATCTTTGTATCATACGGCAAAGTATCAATTTTCTTGGACGATGGTTTATAGTTAGAAGGAGGCTGCCAGATTATTAAAATATTTGAAAGAAGCAGAAAACTGTAAAAATTAAATGTATATAAATGAACCAAAACACCTGAAAAGAAAGAGGGCCAATTAAAAGAAATAATAATATATGCCTTATAACACGACATTTATAAGTATCAATTGCAGATCCGTTATACACTATAATATGGACTACGTTAAAACTTTGTGCCAAGCTACGGATCTCGTTTTTCTACGGGAAACATGGCTTCTGCTACATGCCGTTGAATACTTAGGTACTGTTGACAGTGACTTTGCCTTTTCGTAAAAAATGGCAATAGACATGTGGGAGCTAGTGTAGACGTCACAATGTTGTGGGGTGTGGTAACTGCAAGTTGCGCGTAGGAGTTGTACAAGTAGAAGATAGTTCTGTACTAACACTCACGATTTAATGTCTACACGAAAATATAAATTTACGCTGAAATAATAGACAGAAGGAGAAGGCAACGGGAGTTTTTACAATAAGAAAGAAGTACAGAGATAGAAAGAAACTATATACAAATTTAAAATTTTACTACATAGGAAATTATATTATTGTTATTTATTTTAATTATTTATATGAATCAATTTTTTCGTTTTAATTATTTTTTAATTTTCGTCTAGTCGTCATATTGAAGTCAATCTCATTTTTTGTCGAACCGTCGGGGCTCGACCAGGTCCGGGTTTCTATGGGGCCGCTTCTGGAAGAAAGAGTTCATCATATAGAGTTCCTCTTTCTCCATGAAGTCGGCTAGTTGCTGGCCACTTGGGTTCCGTTGCTCTATCCGAATTAGTAGTAGTAGTTTTGTAAGTAATTAGTAGTAGTTTTGCATTTAAGACTCCCATCAACACACACACCACCACAGTATCCACTTACCATCAGGTAGACTGTATGCTCGTTGGTCACTCCTATTCTATAAAAAAGATGCTGCTGCCCATCTTCTGTTTTAATTTCCCTCTGTCGCCTCTTACAACCCCCACGGGATGTTTAAGGTAGCAGATTTTCTAACGTCCGTATTATTACTGGTTTAAATAAACAATGATCTTTCTATATTTATTTCTGGCAACAACTCTAAATAATAAAAAAAAGCTGCGATTGTCAACCCACCAAGCGATTGACTGTCTCGTCGTAGTCTAGTGATCGTATACGCAATTGCTCATCATGAGGCCCCGAGTTGGGTCAAAATATGTTATTGGGTTTTTCTTTGAAGAAAAGAGTCAGGAGGTTGACGATCTTTCAGCCCCGTGCCTAAGAATAGCACGTAAAGCCATTGGTCCTGCGTCTGATTTCTCTTCTGTCGTGTTGGATTACCGTCCCATCGATCTATGGGAGCGAGGGAATATAGAGTGCACTTGTGCTTGTGCATACACTTGGGCACTATAATCCTGTCCTGCGCATATGGCTAACCTCTGTAGAGACTGGTCTCGGATTCGGTCTGGAGAATTCTCATGACGCAATCTATGGTGGAGGCCTATGTTCAGCAGTGGAGTTTTAAGGATGTAATGGATAATTTGTTTTCCATTAAAATGTTTATGGTACAAGCATAATTATTTGAAACTTGGAGCTAAGCTAAGCTACGTATCTCAGCCCAATACTAAGTCCACAAGGGCGACATTTTGTCGAAATAATAACGACGGTTGAACGTGACACGACTACTAAGCAGGCTCCCACTTATTCATACAATTTTTGTGTATTTGTGGGGCCCGGTTCATTAATATTAAACGTGCGGAATCACACTTACATCGATTTGTGTTAAACTTAATTGTAATAAATAACAATAAATGTCAATGCCAATCGACTTAGTACAATTTCTTAGATTACATGCGTAAAGAAAGTAGATATAAGGGCACGGTCAATTTGAACTCGCGTTATAAAGAATGTAATATGTTTTAAACAAATCTCAATAAGAAATACTTGAATAAAAATTATTTTATTCTATTCTACATCTAAGTATTTGAATGGAACTACCTTAATTATTTTCTATGCGAGAATTGAACCTCACTCATATAATTATAATTACCATCATCATCTTTTAATATTCTGTAATGATGATCATTACAAAATTTTAAAAGTTCATTGGTGAACGTAGGAACCTCCCAATGATTGTCTCGTAGAGGGGATACTTGCTATAGTTGTCAAACTAGATTTAAGAACTAGCTTTTTATTCTTTCTGAGTTGTTATCAGTATGATACCACTGCCTATCTCACTTCACTTTGTCGCCTTTTACGATACCCACTTATTATGGAATGATTCTCGCATCCACTTAACGACTTCTTAGTCGCAAGACTATTATAAATCTTTATTGAAAAATCTTTATTGATACTCTTTATTGCAATAATAACAATTTATCAAGAAGGTACATACGAGAAATCGTGAATAAGTTGTCTGTAGAAACTTGTTAAAGCGATAGCATAATATGAATTATATTATATATTATTTTAACACATCTTGCGTCATTTCTATAAAAAGTGTCATTAGTGTGAGTTGTCGAAGCTACACCGTACATGTTTTTCTATAGCGAGATGTTTTTGTAAGCTCACGGAATTTTTTTGCTAAATAGAAGTATTAACAGATTTTGTTAGTTGTTGAGACGTATTACTGACTTGAAACAGAATATTAAAATAACCCGTTGGTCTAGTGGTCGTGAACGCAACTGCTAATCATAAGGTCTGAGTTCAAATCCCGAGTCGGGTCTAAAACAGTTAACGGGTTTTTGTGTAAGAAATTCCCAGTAATAAACCGGAGTCAGAATGTTAGCGGGGTTTCACCCGCTGCCTCGCAAAGCACGTAAAGTCGTCCTCCTGTCGTGTCGTGACGTGTCGTGATTACCGTCCCGTGACTATTAGAGTCGGGGAATAGAGACTGCACCTGTGCTTGCGCATGCCCTCGAGTTCCATAATACTCTTCTTCGCAGATGGCTAGTCTTCGTTGAGATCAGCCGTAATTAGATCTGAAGTAGAACATATTAGAATAAGGCAAAACGGTTCTCAAATCTTACGCACCTGTATTTCGCGAAGTTGGTCCATAGTGTCACCATTCGCTTTATCATTTTCCTCTCTAAATATCTCTGGGGTAGAGGAATCGATAGTGGTTTGAACATATAAAACAACTCATCCGCATGAGACGCTCCCTGCTTGCTTCCAAAAAATGATATCATTTTTGGCATGTTTATATACCCGCTGTATTTGAAGAGGTAAAAATAAATCGGCTGGTACGAAGTTCTGATATATAATTCAGATTCTATGACAGAAGGAAATTTGAAGTGCAGATCCGAATACAATTCTACGACATCCATTATCATGTCTTCCTTTTTAGAAGAGAAGTAATAGTTATTTAATATTTCCACGGTCGAGTTTCGGTTCTCATCGCCGGGGAACTCTAAGTCGGGTGATAAGAGTTCGTAAGGGTTTATTTCCTTTAATTTATTGCCGTAATCTTTAGCTACGAAGTAGATGCCTTCATTGTCATTGAACCCAATTATCATGGGCACTTTAGTGTAGTTGCCGGAGCTTATAACATCAACCGGATGTTCTGTAATTACAGGCTCAACACCAGGCACATGTTTTTCAATGCAGGGAGCGAAAAGTGTTTCGGCTGTTACGTAATTTTTATGTTCCGGATTTCTGATTGCCAATATCAATTCTTCAGTAGTTTTCTTAGATAGGATGTCGTATAGCTCTTGAGGGTCAATGGTTGTGTGTCCGAATTCTTTAGCCAAACTACTGGCAGTTTTTATCGGGTCGTGCTGCATTCCCCATGGTGCTAATGATGAACCGCTTTGTAGAATAACTCGGTGGAAAAGGCCTCTCGCAGCTGGAGATAAAATTAAATAGGAAGTAGACACAGCACCAGCACTTTCTCCGAATACAGTTACACTATCGGGATCGCCACCAAAAGCTTTGATATTTTCTTTGATCCATTTCAATGCGGCTATTTGATCTTTCAATCCAGCGTTACCTGGTGCTTCTTCAATACCGAGACAAAGGAATCCTTCAACATTAAGCCTATAGCTGATGCCGACAAATACAACATCATGTTCTACAAAATAATCAGCGCCGTATAGGAAAGCAGTGCCAGTTCCTTCAAAGAAGCACCCGCCGTGTATATAGACCATGACCGGGAGCAATTTGTTAGACTGTCTCGATATTGGAGTGTAAACGTTGAGCTTCAAGCAGTCCTCATCGCCAACAACGACAGAACCGACCATCTTCTGTGGGCATCGGATATTCTCATCGATGGCTTCGAAGATTCCTTTCCATTTCAGGGGTGGTAATGGTGCCTGAAAAAAATTAAAATTTTACAGAAACAGTCGATCAATCAAAACCCGTAATATCATCCATAAAGTGTGAATGATTCGAGGTTCACTACTGTGCAATTTACAAGATGTTTGCTTTCTCGCACAACTTCCTTGTAGAATCGACTACCACCAGCGATTTTTTGGACTGATGCGACTTATGCTTGTAGCGCATCCGCAATTCCCCTGGTGTTGCAGTTGTAATTGGACGGCGTTAGTCACTTACTATCAGGTAAGCAGCAGGTTTGTTTGCTCCGTCTTATATAAAAGAATCGAAATAAAAACTGTTTCCGGTTGGACTCAAAAATTATTCTTTACTAGCCTCAATCTTATTCAAGTATTTATCTTGAGCACGTTGATACGTTTCTACACATCTAAACCACAAGAAAAATATCTCTGATCACTCCTTTTTTTTTTTTTTTTTTTTATAGAAGAGGGGGCAAACGAGCATGTGGCTCACCTGATGTTAAGTGACTACCGCCGCCCATGATCAACCGCAACACCAGGGGAATTGCAGGTGCGTTGCCGGCCCTTTAGAAAGGAGTAAGCTCTTTTCTTGAAGGTCCCCAGGTCGTATCGGTCCGGAAAAATCACCGGTGGTAAATTATTCCACAGAGAGGTTGTACGCGGAAGAAAACTCCTTTTGAAACGTACAGTGGTGGACCGCCAAGCATCCAGATGGTGTGGATGGTATCGGGACGTTTGCCGTGTAGTGCGTTCACGAAATTTGGCGGCTGGGATTAATCCGAACAATTCCTCAGAGCACTCCCCGTGATAGATGCGATAAAATACGCAAAGAGATGCAACATCTCTTCGCAGCGCCAGTGAATCGAGCCGATCGGAAAGCACTCGGTCGTCAACGATTCGAGCCGCTCTGCGCTGGATGCGGTCAAGTGGAAGGAGCTGGTACTGGGGAGCCCCAGCCCAGAGATGGGAACAGTATTCCATGAGCGGCCGCACCTGCGCCTTGTAAAGTTGCAGGCGGTGTGCCGGCATGAAATACTGTCCCGCTCTGCTGAGCACGCCAAGCTTTTTTAGAGGCCAATTTGGCCTTCCCTTCCAAGTGACCACGAAACTGCACGTCACTCGATATGTCGACGCCGAGGATTCCGATACTGGCTGAGGCAACAAGGGGAGTGCCTTGAAACTGAGGGGATACGACAAAGGGGTTCTTTTTAGCGGTTAACGCGCAAACTTGTGTCTTCTGGGGGTTAAACTGGACTAGATTTAGTCGCCCCCAATCCGAGACTCTGTCCAGCAGAGACTCGACTTCAGACACAAGTTTGTCCCGGCACTCAGAGACGTTTTACTTAAACACCTTACATAATAAGATTGAAATTATGACGTACTCCCAGTATTCTTACCAAATAGTCATACTAGTGAGACTATTAAGAAATTCCTTCCAAGTAGAATTACAGGTAAATTTTCGTCCCAATAGATTTACTAGTTAGACTTCTCGGAATTTTCTTCCCAAGTAAACTTACCGGGAAGAAAATAGTAAGTAATCCTACTCCATTAAATGGATGGTGTTTGTCACCAGAACCTACCTACCTTGTAGTGTCTTAAGACAATCCATAGAATTATGACGCAATGCATTTCAAGTCGTCTAAACTTGTAACTAGCAGTATACGTTTAAAGTGTAAGTATTATATTTTGATTTTAATTTTTCGTAATATTGGCATAGTTGTTTAGACATATTTTATAGCTGAGCATATTTCGTTTCTTTTATTTTCATTTTAATTTTTAAATAAATGACTTCTCCCCGTCCCGACCTGTCTAGACGTCTCCATCAGACGACTGTATGGATCATTAGCCTGTCATTACTTTTTTCTATAAAAATAAAGTGACACTCAAACTTACAGTCCAAATTATGCTGCAGCGCATTTTGACTGCATCATTAGAAGACTTAATACTCGTGTATCATTTAAAAAAAAATTACAGAAGTACACAAATGGCTTGTTGAGTTATTAATTGGCCCTCAAGAAAGATACTTGGTTGATAGTGTCTTGCAGCCTTAGGCTTTTGGGCGAGGTGTATGTGACTTGTGATGGAATCACAGCGATGATATTGAGTATTATATAAATCTGGCTAGGCATGTTGTATTTCATAAAAATATAGACAGATTTTATGAATAGAATATAAACAAAATTATATGTGCGTGTTGAGGCTACGCCGAAATTGGTTTGATAAGGCGATAACGACCGTTCGTCGTTGAGCACTACCATATACTACAGACGCATACACAATTTTTACTTATTATTTATAATAAGACCATCTGTCAATGATTTTATTTTAATCAAAATGCTAGACTAACTTAACACCAGAACATATAGTCCTTCGAGCCGGATTGTACGCGGTATATCAGGTATTGCAACTGAACATAATTTGGCAGAACTATGTTCAATTGTGCACTGTAACGACTTGAGTTGTGGACTGTCACGGCTAAAAGGAAATGCTCCTTTACTAGTAAAAAGGTGTAACATAATTTAGAATCATATTATTAATTGATTCTTTTATCCTGTACTGGAGTGGTCTTTCTGTTAGTTCCACTAATTTCTGAATCTTACATTAGTAACGAAAAAACTTTCACATTGTATTGTGGAGGTAGTTTACATACATTAAATGCAAAAGGACAAATATTTCTATACGTGGTAGAGCCGTGCTGCAGTTATATGAGTAGTATAGTTGTAGCACGAATGGGTCGGCTCGACTGGGGTAGGACCAGGCTCTCATAGAATACCAGCGTAGAATAGTAGCTTAAGGGGATATAGTAAATCAGCTCAAATTCTAATTTCGTCCCCACTTGCCCGCGCGTCGTATGCTATGTACCGACATGTTTGTAATCACTAATTAAAGTTACCTAACAATTTTGTTCATGGAAACAACCAAACGAGAAAAAACGAGAAAACCGATAGTTTAGGTAATATCTTTTTACAGTGAAAATAATGGTATTTAAAAAAAGTAAATAACATGAGCACTGCTTTATAGTTAGTTCAGTTAGTATGCAAAGTTTCATGATCTTATTTAAAGTATTTTATGAATAACAGCGGTTTATTGTTTATTTTGGAGGTAACTTTGGATTTTTTTTTCTATCGAGATAATTTTACGAAATCGTGTTTTCGTCTAACATAATCCTTAACATTAATCCTCAACTTTACCATATATTTATTTCAAAATTAATGCTGCAATATTTTCGGCATAACGAAGGATCTTGCGCCATTGATGCTGCTGTGTTTCGTATGGTGAGTATAGAGAACCGGAAACCCTTTTTACTGGAAACGAGGCATTCCATCTTAGTCCCCACGGGTGACAACTCATTTGCATTTTAATTTGTAATCGACGATAGTGGTAAATGTCTATGGGCTGCAGCAACCATTTAACATCAGGTAGACTGTGTGCTCGTTTGTCTCCCTATCCTATAAAACAAAATATCCACACCCGAAATAATTATGTGTAGGCCTTACAAGTGCTTGTTCCGTTCAGGAGTCGAATCCGCGATACTCTGCGCCGTAACTCAAAGCTAAGCAACTGCACCACAGAGTTTTTAGTGTAAACGTGATTACTAAATAATTAATAATTATTTAATAATGACATTATTGCGAACTATTTCATTCGATGCTTAACTGTCACTATGAATAAATTCATTACTATATCATAAATAATTATTTAATAATGACATTATTGCGAACTATTTCATTCGATGCTTAACTGTCACTATGAATAAATTCATTACTATATCATTAATAATTATTTAATAACGACATTATTGCGAACTATTTCATTCGATGCTTAACCGCCACTATGAATAAATTCATAAACTCTTTAAGTGAATAAAACTTAAACTATAATAATTCTCCATATGGGAGAAAATAAAAACTATTTATTTAATATAAATTTTAAATAATACTAATTCAAAGTTACTCTTATGTGTAATTTATCACTGGTTCGAAATATACCTCTCTCCTGGGCAGAACCAGCAAGAAACTCAGCAGGATTTATTTTTAATTTTTGAATTTTGTTTATTAAGATATTTGTGCTTATAAATGCTGATTTTCTATTCTATTCTATAATTATAAATATTGACGACGCCTGCAAAATTCTAAGGTTATTTTAAGCAAAACTAAATTCATTTCTCTGCCAAGGCAAACATCAAGCTTACTTTATGCATAATTGACAGAATGACCTTGGTTATGAGAGGTGAAATGTACTTAAGGCGCAGACTGCATGAGGCGTCGCAGTGATTTCATTTGCTTGTTGTTCTTTCGCCATTTTACTTCGAAGAAATTGTAATAATATTTATAAATAGTATACTATATTTATACATACAGAAATGTATTTGAGATTGACAAAAATTGAATTATCTTTGTGTTATGCAGATTTAGAAATTTTGTATAGTTTTGTTGAATGTTAAAACAATAAAGGGAATTGTTTATTTTAAATACATTTGCTTACGTTTATTTTTAGTATTAATATACTAAAGACTTTTAAATTATTAAAATTTAAATATTATTCATCACCATAAAACTAGATATGGTTCGCCGTTGGATAAAGGCATCTTCCAATTAGAGAGAATTTGCTGTAATCGTCGCTTTAGGCGGATTGGCATTCCGAGTTACTTATCCAAGCCTTGCACTTTTGACGCTGTTCCCATTTATAGATCATTAGGTAATATTTTTCCTCCATCCTTTAGCTTTCGTTAATTTTTAACATATCAGCAGAAGGAATGGTGTAATCGCGGTGTAAGAATATCCACTACCCCATATCATTCTGTGGGTGAAGTAAGAGGCGACGGAAGGAAACAAATCAGGAGATGGGCAGCAGCGTCTTCCTATTTACGACTAAAAACACTGCGGTTGCCAACCCGCTTGCCAAGCTTGGCAACTATGGCAAATGTCCGCCTATGAGGCTATCTATGGTGTAGATCTATGTTCAGCAGTGAACTTTAATAGGCTGTAACGTTAACAGAAGGAATTCCTAATATCTTTAAATAATATTGGCTGGAAACCCAAACTTAAATAACTTCGAATTCATGAAAAAGAATGAAAGAAAAAAGGTAGAGGTTCTAACCACTAACTCAACCGTTCTGATGATGTACTTCATTCCACAAGATCACGCGTTTAAATCGTCAAGTTAATTTTTGTCCTTATATTTCTTACTGACCTATTTGACAAACACGGGTGTAATCTTTGCTGAGACTTTTTGAAAGCGGAGCGTCGAACCAGTGTTGTCATTGCTATGGCAATTTTGGGCAAAATTAATACAAGTTTACTTCATTTATCATCACGTTACATTACTAATGGAATAATCGTGATCGTAAAATTTAGCTGTTAGGAAAGTGATGTTCGTAAACAGTTTTATAACAATGTTTTTTAATTTTGTCATAAAACAACTTAAGCGTGATAAAAATCGTTAGCCGCAAAAATAAAGCCGTTTTTTAATTATGTACAAAGTTATAAATGTGTTATTACATTGAACATGAATATATTAAGCGATGTTGTTTGGCATTGAATCTTTGAACGAACTATTCTTGTAATTTGTATATGAGAAATGGAGTGGAGTATTTTTTTAAATAATATATATGTTAAAATTTCACTATTTTGTCGTGTAATTGTATTTTAAATTATGTAATTTTATTGTAATTACATTATTTCATCATCATATTTGATTATAAATTGTTTATAAATAGGTAAAATTAGCTCGCCCACGATGCGCGCAGTGGTAACTTATCATTGGGAGGGATGTGGGAATAATGAAAAAGAATCGATTAAATAAAAATCGATTTTTCTTTATTTAAAATTAATCTATTTGTTAAAAATAAATTTAAATAAAATTATATGCATAAAAAAATAACCAATTCAAAACTAAAAATCAAAGGCTATGTAAAAATTTTATTGATACAAATTATAGTACTAATAAACGTTTTAATTATTATAATTAAAATGAAATGATGAGCATCCCAACAAAATGACAAACTTATTGTCTCAAAAACTAAAATATAAATCAAATAAAAAAATTGCCATAAATGTTTAGTCCTATTTTACATTTGACTAGTTATAAAATAAAATAATTTCAATGAGAATTAAAAAAAAACTAAACGACTACTATATAGTCTCAAAAACTAAACTAAAATACAAATATTTCGTTAATCTTCAAATTTAAACAATAAAATAATTATTATTGTCATAAATGTAAAGGTTTGTGCATATTGTAACAAAACCTATTTAACATTTGAATAGTATTAAAATAAAATACTTAAAATGAGAATTGAAAAAAACTAAACGACTACGTCGTCTCAAAAACTAAAATATTAAACAAATCTTTCATTATTTTTAAGTTTAAACCATGAAAACACGAAAACTAAGGACAACAAGATTAAAAATTATTGGCACTAATTTTCAATCTTGTTTTATGTAAGAGTTGTTTTAAAATAAAATGAAACGATAAGTCAAAAAGCTAAACGATAATTTTAACGTATTATCACAAAATGTTCAAAAACTTTTTCATTTATTGTAAAGAAGAGGGCCATTAGAGCAATATATAATTTAAAACCAAAAGAGTCACTGAGACAAAAATTTAAGGAAATTAATATATTAACTCTGGCCTCTCAATACATTTATGAAAATGTAATTTACGTACACAAGAATAAAAGTAGTTTTGCGAAATAATTCATTCTGTAAATACTAGGAACAGACACGAGCTAGTAGTACCAGTTACTCGACTCCACCAAGTCAGTAATTTTCCAATAATTCTTGGGGCGATGTATACGTTTTTACAACGAAATCCCAGAAAATATACAAAATTTGTCATACGCAAAGTTCAAAAATTTTATTAAACTAAGTTTGTATAAAAAGGGTTATTATAATATTAAGGAATTTATGGTTGATAATAACCCCTGGGAAGGGTGATCGCTACCAAGCTATTTCTAATTTGTCTTGTGTTGTAATTGTAAACATGATTGTAAGCTATTATTTAAAAAAAAAAAATAATCCCGCTGGGTTTCTTGCTGGTTCTTCCCAGGACAGAGCTTTTTTTGCGAACCAATGGTAAATGAAAAAATTGACTTTCAATAAGTATTGTTTATAATCTCCATTGAATAAAAAAGTTTCTGTTTCTGTTTCTTAAATAATTATTACCATAAATTTTCAGGTAAGCAGTTTAGAAACAATAATTTTGATAATCTCTTTCCTAAAATACGTTTTTGTGTTTTCATGACCAAATTTCCCGCTTTGGAAAATAATCTTTCGGATGGAGCAGAAGTGGCAATCACAGAGAGATGCTTTAAAGCCAATACGTTTAGCCTAGGAAAAGTCCCTTCAGAGCTCTTTCAGACATTGAGAGAATCTACCATAAGATCCGATAGCGGTGCCGCAACGTATAGGTCCAATTCAGTATTTTTGATCATTGACGACTTAGATGCCATTATTTTTTCATTATGTACCTGCCATATATCTTGTCCGTCGACGGTCGCTTTTGATGAAATAGATGATTCAGAAGTAGACGTTCCCGAATTGTCATTAGTAATCCAGTTAAAACCGGTATTGGTACAATTTATCGTTTTTGATAAGGATAAAAGGTCATCACCTACATGAATTTTTTTGAATCCAGGATCCAAAAATCGACAACCGAAAAAAGGTTCACTTTTTGGATGTTTTTACGAA
Source organism: Parnassius apollo (assembly GCA_907164705.1). Classification (NCBI taxonomy): domain Eukaryota; kingdom Metazoa; phylum Arthropoda; class Insecta; order Lepidoptera; family Papilionidae; genus Parnassius; species Parnassius apollo. Next base: position 4,931,982 of record CAJQZP010001584.1, read on the forward strand.
TCTTTTATTTACTGTAAGATTTAGATTAGATTAGAAACTTACTGCAAGATTTTTTCATCCGTCGCATAGATATGAGCTGTTCCTGAAAATCGATTTAAACACGTAATTTATACAATAGTTTTACTAAAACTCGACTAATTTTACATTACTATAAAAATCTTTCATTAAAAAAATATTTAATTAAAAATCGATTTTTTATCATCCCTAATCATTAGGACAACTAGATATACTTAAGACATTTATTCCTGGAATAAAAATATTGTATGTTACATAACAAATAATGTATGTCTTGTTGGTGCTTCTTAATATAATAAAATAATTCAAAACTTAAATTATTATACAGTCATATTCCTCGTGGTAGTGAGCCAAAAATGATGGCTGCGTTTCCTCGCTGAATGGCTTTACTTCATAGACTTAGAATATATAGATGATCATAGTGTGCAAGATTTATTAAAGTTCCTTGTGGCAAAAATGCAACATAGAAAAGGATAGCAAATTTTATGACTCCGTAACCGATTTTCAATGACAGGTCAGCACAAGTTGGCACGCAAGATATAAGCTCCTAGATACTTTGTAAGTTTGTAGAGTACTATAGTGGTTAGTTTTTGTAACTATTTGTTTTCCAAAATGGTTACATGTTCTGCGAGAGACTGTGGTTGTCAATAATAGATACTTGCACATTTCACAGGTCATTTCGCAAGATGTTACTGCTATGACACGTCTATTTTTGGTTAAAATTTATGTTATATATTTTATGTAGATATGTAATACTTTCAATTAGTTTATTAAGCTTGATATTTTGCTAAGAAAAAAGAAACGTTAATAATTTGTACGATTTTAGTAAAATAATTTTCAAACAAAATATTTTACATGTACGTTAGGGATTGACTCAACTACATCAAAATTAATATCGATATATATCTTGAATGTTTATAAAGAATCGACAGACTTGCCCACGACAAAAAGCAGAATAAAAACAAATTTTATTTAAATGAATTGCTACATTATTTGTACCAGTGAGTATAATATTTTTATAGTAAGACTTCAAAAATTTAGCTTCAAAAAATTTGGATAAAAATAGAAATTTAGAATTCACACACTATAAGACTGTAGTACATTAAAGATAAAAAAATCTTGAGATTATCCTATTTAATCTTTTGTGAACCCAACTATCAACTATCTAAAAAAATGTATAACGTTTTTTTTTTGGTTGATAAATAGATAGTTTACCACCCGCACCTCACGGTCACACTAGCACACAACAATATTCATAGCGTCACGCTATTTTACCTAAGGGGTTGCGCAGAGCCTCGGATTAAATTCCCAAGTGAAAATGACAGAACTTTTAGCGTAGTTAGGTATAGATATTTAGTAATGACCCTGGAGCGCCACTAGACGCCCGCGCATGACACGTGTGATTCAGGACAGTATAAATTCCATAATAGGTATTTAATACTCTCAACGTCCGCTGCCCGATGACAGTGTGCCGAGGGCTAGATAGCGTAGCTCATTGCCTACAGCGTTAGTTGTAGAGGAGAGTTATATTTAAGTAGTTATATTTAAGTTGTAAGCTAAATAGACTCCTATAATATATTTAATTATTAATTATTAATTATTAAATGTTTGTTATTAAAAGTAATACTCATATGAAAAATAAAGCATCCAATATGTACTCCGTGTTTTATATTTTACCAGCAAAACATTTCATAAAATATAAATGTTTATATGCTTAATTAAGTGTCTACCTATATACACTTGATTATCATTATGTTGACAAAGAAGTTCCGTGGGAACTGTCAATGGCAGTAAATATTTTCCTTTAGAGGTGCCTCGTAAATATCTTGATAATACGCCTTTCGTTCTGGTTCTTGGTGAAAATTGTTTAAGTTTATTGTTAGACTCACATCTTCAGAGATTATTGGGATATTGTACCTGTTGAATTAAAATCCAACAAAAGGCGGGTAGATGCAACTTACTGAACATGTTATTTATATATTTTTTTAATTATTTTAGAATATCATGGCAAAATTCAATGTTTGAAATTATTCAGTTGCTTGCACTAAAATTAATATATATTTTAATCTTTTTACCGATTCCTTAACAATCATTTTTCGATAGTCCTTGTAAGTAAAATGTGCATCACTAATACAGCTAACCTACACAATGACAAATCAAAATCTGTCACTCGTTTAGGGGCTGTCAGGTCGTCTATACGCAATTATATTCTAAGTCTCTAGTATATATTCAGTAATCTATGATTCTAAGTATGCTATGCTTAGTCTTTGAGCGAGAAAAGAACCAACTCCCTTATCAAAGTTTTTAGTTCCAACCATTACAGCCTATAAAAGCCCACTACTGAACAAAGGCCTTCTCGAGAGATTGCGCAATAGGGGGATAAATGCCATAGTTGCCAGGCTTGGGAACGGGTTGGCAACCGCAGTTTTTAAGCTATTGCATAGCTTCTATCGCGGGCCTTGAGCGCGGGGACCGAATCCAGAAATTCCGTAACGAAAAAAACCTCACGCTCCCCACTCCGACGGGCATAGAGGTGTGGCGTTGAAAGCCGTGCATCGTCTAACGTCGTTTCAGTTCGCAGACGGCAGACTTCGGCACGGTGTTTGTGTGCGTGCGACTAGACGTATGCGTGTACACTAGCTGCTAACTCAATGATAAAAATTCCTGAATAACTTACATTTATTGTAAGATATTAAAAATATTTTAAACAATATTAACTTCTCATGTATTCAATAAGAGAAAAATAATTGTTTTCTTATCGGTCACCACGCTCAAAAAGTGTAACTTGATTTAATATCAAAGACTTAACTGCATAAATAAAATAAATAAATAATTATAATTGCATAAGTTGATAAAAAATGCTATGCAATAGCTTTACCGCGGCAGTCACCGAGTGCCACACGTATTTTTTATTATTTTCAATTGTTATAGGGAAGGTGCTGCTGCGCATCTTCTGTTTCCAGTTCCCTCTGTCACCTCTTATGACACGCACGGGACGATATGGGGTAGTGGATATTCTCACACTGCTCCTACGGTTTTCAATTATAGTTATTTTATTATAGTTTTTTTTAATATCTTTTGTATTTCTATATAATGTAAATCAATGAATAAATAATTCAAAGAAATATTATTTAATACGTATATACTGAATAAGGAAATCTTATTAAAAATCGCCAAATTTCATTAACGCACATCGCGGCAAACCCCCGATACTATCCACACTATCTGGATGCTTGGCGGTCCACCACTGTATATAACTGTTTTTACTAGGAGTTTTCTTCATCCTACGATCTCTGTGTGGAATAGTTTACCACCGACGGTTTTTCGGAACAGATACGACTTAGGGACTTTCAAGAAAAGAGCTTACTCCTTTCTAAAAGGCTGGCAACGCACTTGCAATTCCCCTGGTGTTGCGGTTGCTCATGGGTGGCGGTAGTCACTTTACATCAGGTGAACCATATGCTCGTTTGCCCTATAAGAAATCTTCTTTAAATTTTACCACTGGTTCAAAAAAACCTGTCTGTCTGTTCTAAAAAGAACTATCGAGCAATCCAGCGGGTTTTTCCCCCCAAAGCAACACTATAGAATAAAAATAGTTTGTGCAATTAGTTACAAAACTAATTCTTGAATCAGTTTGAAAGCGATCACCTCATTCTCAGGGATTATTATCAACCAAGTTTTCGTTTATAATATAAAACCCTTTTTGAACAGTCTTTTTTAATAAAAAAAACTTGGTAGTACGCGACAGAGATCTTGTATGTTTTCACCCACATTGTCCCATGAATACATTACAGTTTGCTTGTGTCTATACATATAAAAGAGGATGTTTGTATACTCCAAATCTATTTGATCGATCACCATGAAGTGTGTATAGATATGTATTTTTCAATGGAGAGGGTTTATATTGGTCGCGCTACTGATTAAATTTATATCAGAATGTAGGGCCAGAAAATATTGCAGCCACAGGCTGTCCCTTCTAATCCGGGTAGAAGAACGAGAAAATGGTGGAGCTCCAACCGATAGAGTCTCGAGTTCGATTCCCGGGTCGGGCTAAAATTTGTTATGCGAGATCAATTTTGTTGTAGACTGTATGCGTGGTTTTCTATAACCAAATTATATGGCTGATGTGGCACGTGGCAGTCTTGGATAATGCACTCGCTATTACCTAAACTATTAATTATCCAGTGCCCTGTGATGGAATTGAACTTGAGCTGTTAGGAAAAAGCTGACACATAAAGAAAATAAAGAACAGCTCAAGACAACTTAATGGAGCACTTACCGGGGTGGGGTTACTTTTGCTTCAGCGGCCTCGAGGACGATGCCCCTGGTGTTGCGACTGCGTTGGAAGAGGCTGTGCGCGATGTTTTGCGATGTCGTTATTTCTAGATCGGATGGGATGAAGAGGGGCACTGGTTAAACAATAACCAACTAAACAAAATGTGAGAGTACCCGTTTTTTTTTGAAAGGTTCCTTTCAACTAACTAAAGCTAATACTAAACCTAATTTTAAATTACTAATCTAGCCTAGAAAGGCAATTCGAAACTATTGATTGGGCAAAGGGCATAGACAGACAACAGGACGCATATATGAACCGGCCGTGGTCTTAACACCGGGATCCGGGAAAAACCTCTTCGACGATCCCTAATGACCAACGATGAGGCGGCACGTTTTTTTTGGTAAGAACAACTACCGTTCCGACCGTTAATGGTTTAGATATTCCGTTTTCCATTGCTTCCAAAATGATTGGACTAGCCGGTCCAATAAGGTATGACGTGAAAGAACCTGAAATTTATATAATTTACATAATATAATTATTCTAGGTCTATAGCGGGTAAATACTACAAAGGCGTTAGATTCAAAAAATGCGCTGGAGTTAGAGCCAGCGGCTCCGAGGGATCATTCGACAACGTACGACAAAGGGGGCGGCTATTCATGACGCACTCGAGGCTCTTTTTTATAGTGGAGCGGCTCAACTGATGGTAAGTGTCGACCGCCGCCTATGAACAAACGCAACACCAGGGGATATGCAGATGCGTTACCGACCTTTTAAAAAATAGCTGACCCATGGACATCTATCCTCGGTCAAGAATTAAAATATAGCTACTTTGTCACCCCTAAAGTTTAAGATATGCCTATATAATGATGCCTTGTTACCAGTAACCGCACTCTGTACACTCGTACGATAAATAGCAGCATTAAGCTGCTATTTAACGTCATTATTCTGTGAGAGCATGGTATTTCCCCGGTCTAGCCGACCAAGTCGTGCTGAAACCACGACTTGGTCGGCTAGAATGATTAATGAATAATATAGCAGCAACGTGGCTCTTCCACACGTAAATATGAATAATGAAGATAAAACATTAAAGATTTTTTTTTGTTTATTGAGTTCAAGCAGTACAGAGTACCTCTGTACTGCACTAGCACTTCTTATTAGTTTGTGTTCTCTACATAGTATAAAACAAAGTCGCCTCCCACCATCTGTACGCTTAGATCTTTTAGAGTACGTAACGGATTATGATGCGGTTTTTATCAATTGACAGAATGATTAGAGAGAAAAGTTTATAGCCCCTCAACAGTATCTTTCTAAATGGCGTCATTTCTTAACAACCATTGCAACTTAATTTCGTGTTTTCTTTATGGGAATAATGATATTATTTATACAAAAAAATATACTAAACATGTTTTTCTCATATAAATTTATATATTATTATAACATTAGTGCTAAAAGAAAAATGACGGAAAATGGCGGGAATTGAATCGCCGCAATGGATGACACTTACTGACAATAGATATTTGACATATAGCCGGGATGGATGTTTTGACCGTTGAGGGGATATGTATAATACGTACATGAATATTATAGTAGAGAATTATATAAATAAAAATCAATTAAGCACGGCTGGACTGATTTAGATCATTTTTTTGTGTATGTTTTGTTGAATCCCTGAATAATTGAGTTATAATATGTACTACGTACTAGAGAAGCTATTCCAAACAAAAAATGTGCACCACTACTCTGTATCCGCGTATGCGCGGGAAACAGTAGAATCGCGCATGCGCAGTTGATATAAACACGCGAAAAATGTCATAATAAATAATTGTTTATTTAGTAGTATTGTTAATCGCGTATTTTTTTTTAATTTTCGTTTATTATGCATATGTGTTAATTTAATATCAAGGATACAATAACAGGTGTACGGATTGCAGTATAGTTCAGTTGATCATAGTGAGTGTTCGAAATGCCAAATGTAGTGCGTAGTCATTGAAGTAATATATACTTACGTACTAGAACAGCTATTTCAAGCAAAACATGTGCGCTACTCTGTGTTCGCTTTACTCCGTGGTTCGCGCGGTTGGTTTTTTATCATAGAATAAACATAGGTAGAATGATCAGTACGTAATAATAGATTGTATTGTTAAATAGGTTAATTATATCGAGAACAATTTTCAAAATTTGTCATATATTTTGTATATTATATTTGCTTAATAATATAATATTACATAATATTATATCACAATTACATTTTAATGATATTTTATCTGAATATTTTAAAAGGTGTCTATGTCAAATATAAAAAACATAATAAAATTTAAATTTAATTTATTTATTTAAATTAGAATAAGAGTCATTCATAAATGCTGGGCACGCGAGAGTTAAAAATGGACGAATTTATAGCACTTTGACTTTTATGTGGAAACATAAAAATAATATAAAAGAATAATGAGCAGATTTAAATAAAAAGTTGGCCTAATTATGATAACTCATATATGTTTCTACAAAAAATAGTGTATAATAATATATTCGTCCTATACTTAAGTACCCACAAAAATGTCGCATCTGAACAAATTAATTTCATAATCTATATTACATGACACAAGATGGCGTCTTAGGAATAATTTGTTTTATTATTAATTTATAATATTTTTTTATTGATTAAGTCTCTTATTAACTGATGAAAAGTAATACCTTGGTTTTTACTGACATTTCTTGAATTATTTGTGCAATATCTAAGTACACACGACGGCATATTTTTATTAACAGATTTTTTTAAATCAACACACCTCCTGACAACTCTACGAGCGCCTAGCGATTGACTGATTAAGGTGCGGTGTATGCACCGCAGTTGAGTGGAACAGAGTAGCTGAATGCAGGGTCGCCTCTAGTACGTAGTACATAATAGCTCAATGTGCGTAGTACATATATATCGATGCCCTGAATGATTTGCAATCACAACTGGAGCCGGTAGGTGGCGCTGTTGTACTGTTGTGGGCGTATCGCTAGTATACTATACTAACACATATAGTACAGTATACAAATCAGTAGTTGTACTTGCACATGAATGTACAAAGATAGTTATGTTGCGGAGAAGCTACTCTGTGTAATATCGTGATAAGCAGTATTCTATCGGTTTGCATAAGTAATTCAATTACTTTCGTGTCATCTCATTCATATCAATGTATGCGCGTATTAAAATACCAATTGTAGTTTAAATATGCGAGTGCCTCATTGGTTTAGTGTTCGTATATATAGCCCGCGATTGTCTATCATAAAGTCTCGGGTTCGAATGCCGGGACGGCCATAATTAGTTATTAGGTTTTTAGTCAAGAAAATTTCAATAAACAGCCTGGCGTCAGGAAATAGAAGGTGTTTTACTCCCGTGCCTCGGAAAGCACGTTAAGTCGTTGGTCCTTGATATCGCTCTGGTCGTAACGGAGTATGAGAGTAAGGGGATTAAATGTGCACATGTGTTTGCGCATAACTCGGGCACTATAATCCAGTCCTATGCAGATGGCTGGTCTCCGTTGAGACTGGCCGGCATGATCGAAATTCGGTCTGAAAGATATTAATTTAGTATATTCCACTGTTTGAATGGTTATTCTATTTCATGTACTATATCATATTCCCACTGTTAAAAACAGACGAAGTTATTTACAACAAAAAACAAAATGGCGCCAATTAGTAACCAGGAAGTTATTATCATACAATGAGGTATTAATTTGACACTCATGTCAAGCGAATAACTTTTTACGAGCTGTGGAAACGAATATTTTCTGTGTAATTGTCTGGAAATACTAGTAATTTACGTCATTGCTTTTTGCAGTTTATTATAAATTTAATGTGTGTTTCTCCTGTTCTGTTGATCATTTCTGGCCGGATTTTTTCAATTTCTTGCTAGTCTCATTAGTTGTTGACAGTAGAGATCCGAATCGATAGGTTTGCCCCGCTGTAAAAGCTCATAATAAACACATCAACAGAATAACAGAACAGCATCACAGGTCTCGCTACAATCTGTGGAGCTTGACTACCCTTTGACCATGATCTTATTCGCACGTTCTTCTCGTAGGTGGGTCTCAGCAGTGACCAATCTCTTCAAAAATAGTTCGGTTTCATCATTGAGTTACACGTAACTAGAGGAGCAAACCACATTATTACCGCGCGTCGAAAAAAGTGTAACTATAGTTCAATTTAATATTTGTTATGCTGCTTGTGTAAGTAAAATAAAATTCAATAGTCTTTCAGTTTAAGTAATTATAATTTACACAAGTTACAAGTCTCAAGAGTCTCAAGCAAACGAATTAATTATTATAACAGTTTCTTATCATGAGTAAACAGTCAACAACGAACAGTATGGCATACGTAAACGTACTGGTGGTGTGGTGCGAACTCTCGTAGCAAGGGCAGCCAGCGGTGAACCGGTTTGCTGTTGTTAAGTCGACCTTGCACCGACCGCTGCATTAAACAATAGCCACTGCTAATACTTAATATATATAATAATTTCTGTAGAATGGTATGTCCGTAATTATGAAATATAAATGTATATAGAAATAATTTAAAATTAAATATTACAATTACACTAAACAATTAACTATTTTACTGTTATTTACAAAGTAATATATACATCAATCAATATTTTGCAAACTACATAACCAATATCTAACAGCGACGACGTAGTTTTGAAATTATTAAATATTTTAATTAAACATATATGTCTCACTTACACAAGTTGCGAAAACAATACCGTCGTTAAGATTAGATAAAGATAGACACACAAACAAGCAACGGCGGGTAGGTGTGGCTTACTATATGAAATTTCACCAAAAATACGCAATAAAAAGGAGTACTTTTCAAGCTGCAGTTAATTGTTTTTGTTTAAAAAAAAGTATATTTTCTTATCAGATGAAGAAGTAAGCACAACTGATGAAGTAAAACATGTTTTTTAAGTATTTGTTATTGTACTTATAAATAAAACAATATAAAATGGGTCATAAAATATAATTGTATTAAAATTGTAATAAAATATATTAAAAAAATTTCATGAATAAACTAAAATAAGAAAAATTAACTATTTTGTATGGTAGTTAAAACTTAGTTTTTATTATAATTTCCATAATATTTAAAATCAGAGGTTACAAATTAACTTACTCCGTTAATTATATAGTCTACTAATGTGGGATAATTACGAAGACGGAAAAGTGGCAACATTGAACCTAAATCGCAATGTTCAATAATTTTATTTAATTATTTGAGGTTTTTACGTTTATATGAAAACATGAACTCAAACTAATGTATGGAAAATGATTCCGCTTGATTTATTACGTTTTTATGACCTTGAATCGTATTCTTTCACTACGCATTTACCCATTTTTTGTCGCGGATCTTTCGGCTCAACTCGGTCGGCGTCACATTGAACACTGAACTGACGCTAGCTAGGCTGTGGCCATATGTGCAGTGGCAACGCATTGGCACGGTAATTACTAATATAGTGTAATATATACATCAATGGGTTTCATTACGTTTCAATAGAGAATCGCTCATGAGTACATGATTCATTGGGTTTCTTTCAGTGAGCTCGTGTGGTACCCAAATAACGAGCTTTTTTTATAGCCATACTTTTTGAAATAGGTCAAAACTGTTTTGTGCTTAATCCTCAATGCCTCGGCTACTTCCGAACTACTAATATGCCGATCTTGCGACTCCACTTTTTCAAAAATGGCACCGACACTATCCCTATGAGGGCGACCAGAGCAAGCTACATCTTTGACATCAAAATTCCGGGACTGAAAAGGTTTAAGCCAGCTTTGAGCTATTCTTAGTAGACTCTGCATTAGATCCCCATTTTTTTGCGGTTTGAGTCGCATTTCGCCTTTTTTGTATATATTTAAATTTTGTAATATAACTTAAGAATGCGTTGAATTTATTCATTAGATTCACTCAGTTTGGAAGTCAGAAAAACAATTCAAAAATGGCGGGAAAGTGTTCTTTACTTTTTTTTTGTCAATGTCTTATATGTATTAATTTTAAAGGCAGCCGGAAAGAAACAGTACAACTAAAAAGATTTTTCGTTTAAATTACTGGTAAAAGTACTTAATTTCTTAGTAGCTACTTACATTATTTCTATGCTGTTTAGATTTTTTATTATTTTATATATTTAGAGATTTTCAGAAGAAGAAGAGAGAATCAGAAGGTGAGTAAAGGATCTCAGTGATGCTACGTAGAACTATCGTGTTTCTTTTCAACTCATTTTCAAAAAGGTTCGTGAAAACCTAGATGACTGTGATGATATCACCTAGCTGATGGTGGACTTCGAAGGTGGGTTTAAGATCTCAGTGACGTTACTCCATAGAACCCGTGTGTTTGGATTCATTTGAAACGGCTCATAAAGACCTAGATGACTGTTATGATGTTACCTTTTTGATGGTGTAATCCGAAGGTGAGTATAGGTTCTCAGTGACGGCACTATTTTTATATTTTCATTATTTTTAATTTAAAGGAGTCACGCAATTTTATCTGCGACATTTATAAGCTAAAAATTAAAATTTATTCCCCTCCCCCCAAAGTGGGGTAACCTCATTGGTTTAGTGTTCGTACCCGCGATTGTCTATCATAAAGTCTCGGGTTCGAATGCCGGGACGGCCATAATTAGTTATTAGGTTTTTAGTCAAGAAATTTTCAATAAACAGCCTGGCGTCAGGAAATAGAAGGTGTTTTACTCCCGTGCCGCGGAAAGCACGTTAAGTCGTTGGTCCTTGATACTGGTCGTAACGGAGTATGAGAGTAAGGGGATTAAATGTGTACATGTGTTTGCGCATAACTCGGGCACTATAATCCAGTCCTATGCAGATGGTGGTCTCCGTTGAGACTGGCCGGCATGATCGAAATTCGGTCTGAAAGATATTAATTTAGTATATTCCACTGTTTGAATGGTTATTCTATTTCATGTACTATATCATATTCCCACTGTTAAAAACAGACGAAGTTATTTACAACAAAAAACAAAATGGCGCCAATTAGTAACCAGGAAGTTATTATCATACAATGAGGTATTAATTTGACACTCATGTCAAGCGAATAACTTTTTACGAGCTGTGGAAACGAATATTTTCTGTGTAATTGTCTGGAAATACTAGTAATTTACGTCATTGCTTTTTGCAGTTTATTATAAATTTAATGTGTGTTTCTCCTGTTCTGTTGATAATTTCTGGCCGGATTTTTTCAATTTCTTGCTAGTCTCATTAGTTGTTGACAGTAGAGATCCGAATCGATAGGTTTGCCCCGCTGTAAAAGCTCATAATAAACACATCAACAGAATAACAGAACAGCATCACAGGTCTCGCTACAATCTGTGGAGCTTGACTACCCTTTGACCATGATCTTATTCGCACATTCTTCTCGTAGGTGGGTCTCAGCAGTGACCAATCTCTTCAAAAATAGTTCGGTTTCATCATTGAGTTACACGTAACTAGAGGAGCAAACCACATTATTACCGCGCGTCGAAAAAAGTGTAACTATAGTTCAATTTAATATTTGTTATGCTGCTTGTGTAAGTAAAATAAAATTCAATAGTCTTTCAGTTTAAGTAATTATAATTTACACAAGTTACAAGTCTCAAGAGTCTCAAGCAAACGAATTAATTATTATAACAGTTTCTTATCATGAGTAAACAGTCAACAACGAACAGTATGGCATACGTAAACGTATTGGTGGTGTGGTGCGAACTCTCGTAGCAAGGGCAGCCAGCGGTGAACCAGTTTGCTGTTGTTAAGTCGACCTTGCACCGACCGCTGCATTAAACAATAGCCACTGCTAATACTTAATATATATAATAATTTCTGTAGAATGGTATGTCCGTAATTATGAAATATAAATTTATATAGAAATAATTTAAAATTAAATATTACAATTACACTAAACAATTAACTATTTTACTGTTATTTACAAAGTAATATATACATCAATCAATATTTTGCACACTACATAACCACTATCTAACCGCGACGACGTAGTTTTGAAATTATTAAATATTTTAATTAAACATGTGTCTCACTTACACAAGTTGCGAAAACAATACCGTCGTTAAGATTAGATAAAGATAGACACACAAACAAGCAACGGCGGGTAGGTGTGGCTTACTATATAAAATTTCACCAAAAATACGCAATAAAAAGGAGTACTTTTCAAGCTGCAGTTAATTGTTTTTGTTTAAAAAAAAAGTATATTTTCTTATCAGATGAAGAAGTAAGCACAACTGATGAAGTAAAACATGTTTTTTAAGTATTTGTTATTGTACTTATAAATAAAGCAATATAAAATGGGTCATAAAATATAATTGTATTAAAATTATAATAAAATATATTAAAAATATATCATGAATAAACTAAAATAAGAAAAATTAACTATTTTGTATTAGTTATAACTTAGTTTTTATTATAATTTCCAAAATATTTAAAATCAGAGGTTACAAATTAACTTACTCCGTTAATTATATAGTCTACTAATGTGGGATAATTACGAAGGCGGAAAAGTGGCAACATTGAACCTAAATCGCAATGTTCAATAATTTTATTTAATTATTTGAGGTTTTTACGTTTATATGAAAATATGAACTCAAACTAATGAACGGAAAATGATTCCGCTTGATTTATTACGTTTTTATGACCTTGAATCGTATTCTTTCACTACGCACTACCCATTTTTTGTCGCGGATCTTTCGGCTCAACTCGGTCGGCGTCACATTGAACACTGAACTGACGCTAGCTAGGCTGTGGCCATATGTGCAGTGGCAACGCATTGGCACGGTAATTACTAATATAGTGTAATATATACATCAATGGGTTTCATTACGTTTCAATAGAGAATCGCTCATGAGTACATGATTCATTGGGTTTCTTTCAGTGAGCTCGTGTGGTACCCAAATAACGAGCTTTTTTTATAGCCATACTTTTTGAAATAGGTCAAAACTGTTTTGTGCTTAATCCTCAATGCCTCGGCTACTTCCGAACTACTAATATGCCGATCTTGCGACTCCACTTTTTCAAAAATGGCACCGACACTATCCCTATGAGGGCGACCAGAGCAAGCTACATCTTTGACATCAAAATTCCGGGACTGAAAAGGTTTAAGCCAGCTTTGAGCTACTCTTAGTAGACTCTGCATTAGATCCCCATTTTTTTTGCGGTTTGAGTCGCATTTCGCCTTTTTTGTATATATTTAAATTTTGTAATATAACTTAAGAATGCATTGAATTTATTCATTAGATTCACTCAGTTTGGAGGTCAGAAAAACAATTCAAAAATGGCGGGAAAGTGTTCTTTACTTTTTTTTTGTCAATGTCTTATATGTATTAATTTTAAATTATTTGAGGTTTTTACGTTTATATGAAAATATGAACTCAAACTAATGAACGGAAAATGATTCCGCTTGATTTATTACGTTTTTATGACCTTGAATCGTATTCTTTCACTACGCATTTACCCATTTTTTGTCGCGGATCTTTCGGCTCAACTCGGTCGGCGTCACATTGAACGCCGTTTCCAATTGAATTGCCACTGCACATGGCAACGCATTGGCACGGTAATTACTAATATAGTGTAATATATACATCAATGGGTTTCATTACGTTTCAATAGAGAATCGCTCATGAGTACATGATTCATTAGGTTTCTTTCAGTGAGCTCGTGTGGTACCCAAATAACGAGCTTTTTTTTATAGCCATACTTTTTGAAATAGGTCGAAACTGTTTTGTGCTTAATCCTCAATGCCTCGGTTACTTCCGAACTACTAATATGCCGATCTTGCGACTCCACTTTTTCAAAAATGGCATCGACACTATCCCTATGGGGGCGACCAGAGCAAGCTACATCTTTGACATCAAAATTCCGGGACTGAAAAGGTTTAAGCCAGCTTTGAGCTACTCTTAGTATACTCTGCATTACATCCAAAAACGTCCCATTTTTTTGCGGTTTGAGTCGCATTTCCCCTTTTTTGTACATATTTAAATTTTGTAATATAACTTAAGAATGCATTGAATTTATTATAATGAGATTCACTCAGTTTGGAGATCAGAAAACGGGTGCGTCTGGAGCTGGCGCTGGACGCGGCAGCATCCTCGTGCGCCAACAGCCGAGCGCGAGGAGCTGCACGATCACCTAGCAGCCCTCCGCATCCATCATCCCCACCAGAAGGCTTGGTGTCGGATGGGTATTCTCGGACTCAGCAAGCGGCACCTGCCGCTGGTGGAGCACGTCGCATGCTTTGGTCACAAATAATGAACGCAAACGCACTGCGGGCGTACTTTAGGGCAAAAGGGGAAGAAACCAGATGTTTGGCATATCGGGCTCGGATGCATCGCTTGTTTGGAGAGCTGGAGCCAACTCTATCCGTCACTGAGCAAAACCTGGCAGACCGAGTTCGGTACATCCTGCGCTCCAACATATTTGGTGACGCCGAACTCGAACGACTACGACGTGAGGCCGTTTCCTCATCGAATGGAAATGCTACGGCTGGGAATGCGGCGCCACTAATTGCGCAGCAAACTGCAAATGTGGATGCTGCCGTCAATATTCCATTTGTGGTTGATTCAGACGATGATGAAATAGCCCCCCACGAACTAGAGAAAATGAGGAGCATATTGGAAGAGTCGATGCTAGAAACGCGCAGCATGCCTCTCGAAAATCGACCGCGACTTCCCCGCATACCCCTTAGCAAGCGAAATCGGGCTGTCGTGCGGGCTCTTAACCCAATGCTGGTGACCTATTTGAAAGCCAGCCGGGACCTTTGAGCAGCGAGCCTTTGAGAGCGAGACGGACTCAATTCTTTTTGGCGCCGCACTGGCAATATGCCGTATTATTGGCGCCAAACTTCCTACGGCTGGACGTGCTACTCGACAAAGTAGCGCCATCCCAGCCTGGAAAAAGAGATTTGAGGACCGTATCGCAAAGGCAAGGGCCCTTATCGGCAGACTGACAAGCTTCAGGAATGGTAATAATAGACCGAGAGTTGTGCGCACCGTTAGAATGGCGTTCGCTGGGACAAATATTAGTTTGTCATACAGCCATATATCACGCAGAAACTAACGGAGCGCATAGATGACCTGAAGCAAAAAATCGATGCTTGGGGGAAGCGGATTCGACGATTTAGCGAGAAGTCAAGGCGGTTCAACCAGAATCGTCTCTTTCAGAGTGATCAGAAGAGGCTCTATAAATCATTGGAGCGACTAGAGGTATGTGGAGCGGGCCCAGGACCGGATCAGGCTGACATTATCGCATTCTGGCGTGGCCTGTGGTCAAAGCCCGTAAACCACAACGAGTGCCCATGGATGGAAGTTGTGGCGAGCCAGAGTGCGAGTGTTATGCCTTTGAACCCCGTCACCATAACGCCTGAGTACGTGGCTGAGGCGGTCCGTAGGGCCCCGAACTGGAAAAGTCCGGGGCTCAACGGGCTGCATCATTACTGGCTGAGGGGGTTCGTAGTGTATCACGCTGTGCTCGCCCGACAGTTCCAAGAGGCTCTCAATCAGAAGTCGCTCCCGTGCCTCTTCACTACTGGGAGCACTCATTTGGTTCCTAAAGATCAGAATACCACAGATTCGAGCAAATACCGTCCCATCACGTGTCTACCCACCATATATAAGACACTGACATACATTTTGAGCGCGAGAATCACTCGTCACCTGGAGTTAAATCAGGTGATGTCACGCGCTCAAAATGGATGTTGGGGCAGTGGTCGTGGAACCAAGGAACCACTCCTCATTGACGCGGTCATTGGCAAAGTGGTGAAACGCAACCGTCGGAACTTCTCCGCAGCCTGGATAGACTACAGAAAGGCATTCGACTCGGTGCCCCATACATGGCTAAAGAGGGTCCTCGAGCTGTACAAGATTGACTGTACAGTGAGAGACTTCCTCGAGCAGTGTATGGGGCAGTGGAGTACGATCCTTTGTCATCTGGGTGAGCGGATGATGGCTGCGGAGAACCACATAAGGATAAGAAGGGGTATCTTCCAGGGTGATTGTCTGAGTCCAATCTGGTTCTGCCTCTCCCTGAACCCTCTCAGTACCTTACTGGAGGGATCCGGGAGAGGATTTCAGCTACGGAAAGGAGGGACAAAAGTGACCCACCTTTTCTATATGGATGACCTCAAGTTATTCGCCTCCAGTCGCTCCCATCTTATGGAATTGCTAAACATCACTTGTGAATTTAGCAATTGTATTGGAATGGAGCTGGGGACGGATAAGTATGCGGTCCTTCATGTTGAAAGGGGAAGGGTTGCTAACTCTGACGGCATAGATTTATCTATGCCCGTCAACTTAAGGACCCTTTCCGAGGCTGAAACATACCGATACCTGGGT
Source organism: Parnassius apollo (assembly GCA_907164705.1). Taxonomy (NCBI): domain Eukaryota; kingdom Metazoa; phylum Arthropoda; class Insecta; order Lepidoptera; family Papilionidae; genus Parnassius; species Parnassius apollo. The sequence goes on from CAJQZP010001584.1 coordinate 4,948,625, forward strand.
ATGTCACAGAACATCGGTATCGATGAGGCTGGTAGGAAACAGTCAGTTTGCGACGTGTTTTATGCACGCTTGACCAATGTGCTTAACAGCCTTTTGTCCGGTGTGAATAAGACATATAACGGTTGGGTTATGCCTGTCCTCATATATACCTATGGCATACTCAGGTGGACTCAGACCGAACTTAACGCCCTGGATAGAAAAGTCCGCACTACCATGACGTCCCATAGGATGCATCATCCGAGATCGTCGGTAATGAGGCTGTACTTGCCGCGAAAGTATGGTGGGCGTGGTTTTCTGCATAATCGCGAAGTGGCTTTTATTTATTTATGTATTTTTGTATTTATTTTATTTTATTGATATTTATGTATATTTATCTTTTCATTTTCATTTATAATTATATATTTATCAGACCCACCAGATCAGAAAACTATATAGATACCCCCCAATAATAATAATAATAATAATATATAAAGCGGCGTAGGGAAGTGACGACCCCATCGCCCGCTGACGTAACAGTTATGTGACAAAACTGCTACGTCGGCGCAGTCAGTCAGCATCCTGCCAAGAGGTGTGAGCGCCGTGCCTAGGCAAAATTGTAGGTGCAAAGGTCCGTTTGTGCATATGACCCAACCACGAAACGGTGCCGGGTTTGGGCGTCTCCCGTTATTTGGCGCCCATAAAATGGATGATGGCACAAAGAGGAACGCGCATAGGGCCGCTGCCTGGGGGTCGCCGGGGCGCGTCTGGAGCTGGCGCTGGACGCGGCAGCATGCGGGCCGCCAGCCGAGCGCGAGGAGCTGCACGATCACCTAGCAGCCCCTCGCATCCATCATCTCCACCAGAAGGCTTGGTGTCGGCTGGGTCTTCTCCGGACTCAGCAAGCGGCACCCGCCGCTGGTGGAGCACGTCGCATGCGTTGGACAAAACCTATGAATGAAAACGCATTGCGGGCGTACTATAGGGCGAAAGGGGAAGAAACTGTGGGAATAGCGTATAGGTCTCGGATGCATTGCTTTTTTGCTGAGCTGGAGCCTTCTACCCCCCGTCACGGAACAAAACCTGGCAGACCGAGTTCGGTACATCATGCGCTCGAAAATATTTGATGATGCCGAACTCGGACGACTACGACGTGAGGCTATTCCGTCGTCGAATGAATCGGCTATGGCTGGAGATGCAGCTCCACATTCGACAGACCAGCATCCACACGTGGAAGCCGCCTTGGATCTTCCCGTTGTGGTTGATTCGAACGACGATGAAATAGTCTCCCATGAACTAGAGAAAATGAGGAGTATACTGAAAGAGGCGATTTTGGAAACGCGCAGCACCCCTATCGAAAATCGACCGCAACTTCTCCCGCATACCCCTAAGCAAGCGAAATCGGGCTGTCGTGAGGGCTCTTAACCCAATGCTGGTGACCTATTTGGAAGCCAGCCGGGACCTTTGCGAGACGAACTCAATTCTCTTTGGCGCCGCAGTGGCAGTTTGCCGTATTATTGGCGCCAAACTTCCCATGGCTGGACGCGCTACTACACAAAGTAGCGCCATCCCAGCCTGGAGAAAAAGAATCGAGGACCGTATCGCAAAGGCAAGGGCCCTTATCGGCAGACTGACAAGCTTCAGGTCGGGTAATAATAGACCGAGGATTATGCGCACCGTTAGGATGGCGTTTGCTGGGACAAATATCAGTTTGTCCCAGCCGGATATCACGCAGAAACTAACGGAGCGCATAGACGACCTGAAGCAAAAGATCGCTGCTTGGGGAAGCGGATTCGACGATTTACCGACAGGTCAAGGCGGTTCAACCAGAATCGTCTCTTCCAGAGTGATCAGAAGAGGCTCTATAAATCATTGGAGCGGCCAAAGGTATGTGGAGCGGGCCAAGGACCGGATCAGGCAGACATTATCGCATTCTGGCGTGGCCTGTGGTCAGAGCCCGTAAACCACAGCGAGGGCCCTTGGATGGAAGTTGTGGCGAGCCAGGGTGCGAGTGTTACGCCTATGGACCCCATCACCGTAACGCCGGAAGATGTGGCTGAGGCGGTCCGTAGGGCCCCGAACTGGAAAAGTCCGGGGCTCGACGGGCTGCATCATTACTGGCTGAAGGGGTTCATAGTGTGTCACGCTGTGCTCGCCCGACAGTTTCAAGAGGCTCTCGACCAGAAGTCGCTCCCGAGCCTCTTCACTACTGGGATCACTCACTTGGTTCCTAAAGATCAGGATACCACAGACCCGAGCAAATACCGCCCCATCACGTGTCTACCCACCATATATAAGACACTGACATCCATTTTGAGCGCGAGAATCACTCGGCACCTGGAGCTAAACCAGTTGATGTCACGCGCTCAAAATGGATGTCGGGGCGGTGGTCGTGGAACCAAAGAACCACTCCTCATTGACGCGGTCATAGGCAAAGTGGTGAAACGCAACCGTCGGAACTTCACTGCCACCTGGATAGACTAAAGAAAGGCGTTCGACTCGGTGCCCAATACATGGCTAAAGAGGGTTCTCGAGCTGTACAAGATTGACTGTACAGTTAGAGACTTCCTCGAGCAGTGTATGGGGCAGTGGAGTACGATCCTTTGTCATCTGGGCGAGCGGATGATGGCTGCGGAGAACCACATAAGGATAAAAAGGGGTATCTTCCAGGGCGATTGTCTGAGTCCAATCTGGTTCTGCCTCTCTCTAAACCCTCTCAGTACCTTACTGGAGGGCTCCGGGAGGGGATTTCAGCTACGGAGAGGAGGGACAAAAGTGACCCACCTTTTCTATATGGATGACCTCAAGTTATTCGCCTCCAGTCGCTCCCATCTTATGGAACTGCTAAACATCACTTGTGAATTTAGCAGTTCCATTGGAATGGAGCTGGGGACGGATAAGTGTGCGGTCCTCCATGTTGAGAGGGGAAGGGTTGCTAACTCTGAGGGCATAGACTTGTCTATGCCCGTCAACTTCAGGACCCTTTCCGAGGCTGAAACATACCGATACCTGGGTATGTCACAGAACATCGGTATCGATGAGGCTGGTATGAAACAGTCAGTTTGCGACGTGTTTTATGCACGCTTGACCAAAGTGCTTAACAGCCTTTTGTCCGGTGTGAATAAGTCACACGCATATAATTGCTGGGTCATGCCTGTCCTCATGTATACCTTTGGCATACTCAGGTGGACTCAGACTGAGCTTAACGCCCTGGATAGAAAAGTCCGCACTACCATGACGTCCCATAGGATGCATCATCCGAGATCGTCGGTAATGAGGCTGTACTTGCCGCGAAAGCATGGTGGGCGTGGCTTTCTGAGCGCGCTCACCATGCATAATCGCGAAGTGTGCAGTCTCCGTCAATACTTCTTGACGAGATCGGATGATCCATTCTATAATGACGTCATTTCTAGTGATAAAGGGCTTACCCCTCTATCCTTAGCCAACGAGCAATGGCAGGACCCGGCAGTGCTTAGCATTCCCGACCGGGAGACCGTATGGAAGGAGAAGGAGCTCCACGGGAGGTACTACAAGGCTCTACATGAGCCCTTCGTAGATACAGTCGCCTCCCTCAACTGGCTACGTTTCGGTGACCTTTTCGGGGAAACCGAGGGTTTTGTCTGTGCAATACAAGATCAGGTTATTAAGACCAACAACTATCGGAGATACATCCTAAAGGATGGCACCGTCGACGTCTGTCGAGCTTGTCGCCATCCCGGGGAGTCACTTAGGCATGTCATCTCCGGTTGTTCGGCGCTTTCTAACTCTGAGTACTTGCACAGGCACAACCTAGTAGCCAGAATTCTACACCAGGAGCTCGCTCTGAAATACGGTCTCGTGGACCGGAAAGTGCCGTATTACAAGTACTTGCCGGAAGCCGTGCTCGAAAATGACCGCGCCAGGCTCTACTGGGACCGGGCCATCATCACAGACAGGACTATTCTTGCGAATAAACCTGATATTGTGCTGATGGACCGGGCACAGTCAAGAATATTTTTGGTCGATATTACCATCCCGTATGACGAGAACCTCGTGAAAGCCGAAACAGATAAGCAATCAAAGTATCTGGACCTGGCTCACGAGGTGACCGACATGTGGGGTGGTATGCCGACCGAAATTATTCCTGTAGTCGTCTCTGCGAATGGGCTAATCCCAGTTAGCCTCTCTGGTCATCTGAGGCGACTGGGACTCCGTGACGGACCGCTCCGGGCTCAAATGCAGAAGGCGGTGCTCCTTGATACTGCCCGCATCGTCCGCCGGTTTCTTTCCCTTTCCCCCTAACCCTCGGCCGTTTGGTCTCCCCTGCCGAGGGCTTCCATCTGGTTGGGCTTTTATTTATTTATGTATTTTTGTATTTATTTTATTTTATTAATATTTATGTATATTTATCTTTTCATTTTAATTTATAATTATATATTTATAGAAACCAACCAGATGAGAAAACTATACAGATACCCCCAAAAATAATAATATATGATATTTATTGTTTCTCACATAACTTTTACAAACAAATCGTATTGAAGCTCTGTAGCCCGTGGTAGTTGAAAACTGTGTTACAGGCTACAGCATCTTCCCCGTTTCAGTGACACATAGTTGTAATGTGACAAACTATTATAACAAACGGTGTGTGCGTGTGTGGGTGGTGGGTGCCCGCTCGTGCGTGCGTGCGCGTGCGTGCGTGTGCGTGCGTGCGTGCGTGCTTGCGTGCGTGCGTGCGTGCGGCGGCGTGCTGCGTGCGCTTCTCTCGTGTGTGCGTGGTGCGTGTGTGGGGGTGTTTCGCCGCTCTATGGAATGGTAGAACGATTTAATCAGACATTGAAGAGGTACCTAGTAGTACCTAGTACCTAGTACCTACTTAGCTTTCGCAAACTTTGGAAGAGAATTACGGCTGCCTGCAGACCTGATCACCGGGATACCACCTGATGCCCCACGCAGTATAACCGATTGTGCAAATGACTTGCGGAACAAAATGAATGACATTTATGAGCACGTCAGACAATCGGGCCAGCAAATGTCTGAGAAGATGAAAACCCGGTACGACCGCAAAATGAACAATAAAGGCTTCGACGAAGGTTCACTAGTGTGGTTGCACAACCCAGTCCGCAGCAAAGGGAAATCTCCTAAGCTTCAAGTTAAATGGGACGGCCCGTACCGGATTGTAACCAGGATCAACGATGTAACCTACCGGATACAGAAAGGCGCAAAGATCGTCCATGTGGATCGCTTGGCGCGTTACTATGGGGCCGATAATACTAGGGACGAGCATGTCTTAGGAGGGGGCAGTGTTGCACGAATAAGTCGACGTCATGTATCCGGCACTAGCGCTATCTAGTGTCAGGGACGAGAGCGAGGGGAGCTTTCCAGAAAATGACATCACTAATCTTTCAACCGACAGCGCCATCTAGTCTCGGAACGAAGAACTAAGCTTCTAGAAGCTGACGCTCGAACTCTCGGCCCCTTGCGCGTGTTTACTTGAATATTCTGGATGTATCGGTGCTAATTTGTATTTATAGGCGCTGCAAGATGCGATCGGGGAAGTATTGAATTTGGCGAGACAAGCGAAGCTTCGGAGCGAAATAAAGTGAATCAGTTGGTGTTTTAAGTATTAATTTGTGTAAAGAAAATTAAAGTTTTAATTTAGGTAATTCTATTGGCAATTTTTATTGTCACGAACCTCAAGCTCGTAACAGTATTTTTTTAATCAATTTTTTTATTCTATCTATAAGATTTTCTGCAGCTTTGTTGGTGTCATTTATAAGTAAATACTCTTGCCAATTTTCCAATGCTAAGTCGTTTTTGATAGCACTATATTTTATTTATGTACTTCAATTTTTTATTTTGAACAGGTGAGTTAATATTTTCTACAAGCAGTAAAATTGGCGAGTGATCGGTAAGTTCACTAAAAACGAACGATTGCCATCATTTGTTTGTTTTTATCATGAAATGGTCAATACAGGTGTTATATCTAGTTGGTTTATCGACGCCCGGAATGAGACCATAATAGGCCAGTTGCATTAGGTACGAGCAAGCGTGGCTAGATATTTGATTAGGAAGAATATCAATGTTGACATCTCCAGCCAAGATAATATTGCGTGCTGATAGCGAGAGGTTAGAGGAGTAGGAGAGAGCTGCGTAGGTTCTGAAGTAGGTTACCTAATGAGTCAATGTAGTTTGTAGGCTTAGAAAAACAAGGTGGTCTATACGTGCAAATGATAACAGTGTCATTCTGCAATGTTACTGTTAAACAATTACCTTATGTTATATAGTATTCAAATGATTTAATTATTAATTCTAGTTGTTTGTTTATTTTATTATTTTTGCACAATTCTAGCGCGTTCGCTCGATGACGAAGCTATACGATGGTCGCGGCAAAGCAAATATAGAATATCGACAGTCGAAATTTTTTTTAAATAAAAAGTTTTTATTTTTTATGTTTTCTCTTAAATAATTTAAACTACTAATACTCAATCTATTGTAATTTATTCATTTACACTATAATATGCTTCTAATTCTTCCCCAGTTTAATTATTTGCTTATCGTCTTAAAAAGAAATGTAATTTTGTATAGTATATCTCTGTGGTATTTAAATTACTATGATATACGAAACTTAGTGCTACTTTACTGTGTGTTTTGGCGGGAACTTGACTGTCGACGGATTGTTGCTCCTGTATTATCGTTTAAATAATGGTTTGAAGTGGATTTTGATACGTAAAAGTTATGCGATTTGATGTATTAATTGTCTGCGCATGTGAACTAATAGAGAAAACGACGAAACAAGTGCTTCGATGTTAATATAAACCTCAAGTTATTTTGATTGCTTAGGCATCTTATGAACTTGAGTTACTGTCGTCATCGACGGTTCGCTCGATAGACAGTTTACTCCAGTTCTATCGGAAATAGCCGTTAAATATTTGATTTTTTCAGCTACATCTGTAGCATCTGTGCTTCTTAACATTAAAATAGCTGAACATATAAAATAACGAGTATTTTGGAAAACTCTTTCTGTAAAATATTGGTACACATAACCGCCTTATTTAAATTAAACAATAATTAATAAGAACTATAATCTAACACAATATAAATTTATAATTTAATTTACTTAACAAATGTTAGAAATGAACTAAACTAAATTCAAATTTAAATTATTCATTTATGTCAGACGACAACGGTCCATGTGTTAGCATTACATTAACGCTTAAAAACTAAATGTTGGTATTTTGAAAAATGAATAATGTTATATTACGATTTTTTTTAATAAACGATATATTGATATATTTATAATTATCGATATATCAAAAGTCCGGTATTCTAAAAAATATCAACAGTCCTAGTTTGAACTGATCAGTTAGAATGATCAGCTGAACTGACCGTATGTGTGGAAATTTTTTTGGTTTAAATACGTTTGAACGGATATCAGTTTAACTAATGACTTCATCTGACCGTGTATGGCGACCATTACGTTTATTTATTCTTGGGTATTTATTAATATAGTTATTACTTACATCGAATTATTCTGCACCTACTTTAAAAATGAGCTTTAATATTCTTCGATGTTTTATTCATATAAATAAACTATACCTTTTTTTAAAGAACATATTCTATTCCTTACTTTAGTCAGACATATATTGGCGGTAAAGTGGAAATAAAAAAAAAAAAAACTAAACTTTGAGGAAAAAATCAATAAATCATGAAAAATGTTTATGTTTCGTGGAAGATTGCGCGAAAAATATCTAGGTAATATGGCACTTTTACGTTATGTGTCTACACGAAATCCGCTACTACTGCAATACGAGGGCGGCACTGAAATTTTCGGGAATCAAGGAAGTGACACAACATTACTATTTAAAAATGTATTTATTGCTTTTCGAAGTATTCTCACATTTTTAACACATTTTCCCATACGATGGAACCAATCATTGAAGCAACCATTCCATTCGGAAGTTGGGGTCTCCAAAATGGCCGTTTTGTAGGCGTCCACAGCTACTTCAGGTGATGAAAATCTCTGCCCACGCAATTTATTCTGGCTAAAACTGGCTTAGGTCGGGGCTGTACGGTGGATGGTCTAATAATTCTATGTTTTCTTGCTCTGAAAACTCTTTTTGTTCTATGTGCGGTGTGAGAACTCGCATTGTCGTAATGGAGGATGATGCGGCGGTTGCAGTTCTCTTTACGGAGTTCAGAAACGACCTGTGGCAAACAAATGCTAGCATACCACTCTGCATTAACCGTTCTTTGTCCCTCAAGAGGAATAGTCGTAACATGGCTGGTTTTGGAGACAAACGTGGCCACCATTTTTTTGCAACACTCCGGGAACGAACAATTTTTGTTGGCTTTAATACATTTTCGAACACCCAAACTCGTAACTGGTTTTTTTGTTTCGGGTTCGTACGCGTATATGCAGGATTCGTCACCTAATACAATGTTGTATACAGCATTTGAGGATCCTGCGTGGAATCTTTCGAGAGTTCTGACGCACCAAGTAACGCGAGCCGCTTTTTGCTCTTCACAGAGCGAATGCGGTATCCATCGGGAAAACAACTTTTTACACCTAATTGTTCATGCGAGATTATTTGTATTTGACTCATGCCAATGTCTAAAGTTGCCTGAATTTCGCGGTATGTCACATGTCGATCTTCCTCAATCAGCTTACGCACAGCATCAACGTTTTCTAGGGTGACTGCAATTTTTGGACGACCTTGACGGGGATCATCACTGAGTTTGACACGTCCACGTTCAAATTCAGCAAACCAGCGATAAATTGTGGTTTTGGACGGGGCTTCATCACCAAATGCAGAAATCATCCGGTCAACACACTGTTTTTGTGTTAAACCACTTCGAAAGTCATAATAAATCATCGCTCTTGAATTTTCTCGAGTCAATTCCATTTTCTCAACGACTAAATAAGTTTGACAAAACCTTGTGACAAGACCGAGAATCTTTTTTTAAATAAATAAATGGTATTCGATTTTTAAAACCAAGGAGTTTTCAATTAAAAAAGATTTTAATATGACAGGAACAGTGGAAACATTCAATTCCCGATACTTTTAGTGCAGCCTAGGTATTGGTTCATACAGATGCAATTATCTTCCGCAATGACTTGTTTGTTGTTGATTATTTGTAAACGAATGAGGTTATGAGGTTAAGAAATATGACATACATACTATTATCAGTAAGTAATCACAATTTGCACGGTAATAAGAAGTGGTAAAATTGAAAATTTTGTACAACCGACTTCAATACAAATAATATGAGAACATCATCAATGTGATCGAAGTCAATTAAATACGCATTATTAAGGATAACTTAAAACTACTGGTCCGATCTTGATCAAATTTATATGGGACCATACGAAAAGCACCAGTTTCACATACTTGTCACGTTTGAAAATATCAATTTCTTGCAATTGAAAAAAAAAAACCCACCCTATGGCAACATGCCACATCAGTAGGTCAACTTGAAGAGAATCGCAAAAAAATTGAGGTGGGATAGTTTGCGATACTCATTCGCCGATTCCTCCCAAACAAAGAGCGCCAGACACTCGAAATCACTGTCACAGACACTGACAATCGTTCAAGATCGTCCCCACCATTACATCAGGTATTTAATAGACCACAAATTCTTGCAAAAGAACACCGATTCCTACCAAGGATGATACGCGAGGCTATTGAAATTAGAAAACATCCTAATTTCAATAGAGAAGATGGATGGGTAATGCCATCTGCTTGGGATCCTTTATTTCACAAAATTAAATCCAAACTCAAACATACCACTGCAAGACTTTAAGATACTGTAAGCTCGTTTTGCGTGGATCGGACCGAACAATTAATATTAAAATAGTCAAGGTAGCCGGGCTAACTATGACACTGAGACGTCAAACATCTCAGTCCCCCGTGACCATGGATGTTGTAAAGTACCCGAAATGTCGGGAATTAAAAATAACTAAAAGTAGTTGATTAAACGCGAAAAAATCCGTAAATTTAGTTTTATTCAACACATCATTGTATTCAGTTAGCGGAAGGTTGCGAAATAATTAATATTTTTATTATAATTTTTTATTATGATGGATTTTTTGGATGGTAATAATATAATCTTTTCTTGTACACGTTACAGAAACAAATGCGTCGTAATCCTCTCAAAAATGAGACTCCGAAATCTTGCAAAATTTGTGTAAGCCGATGACCTTATAGTAAGAATCACTAAACAGAAAAGTTTTTTTAATGTCCTGGTGTAGAAAATAGATCCTATTTGTTCGATGATACAGTCTACCTTAAATACAACTTACTGGCAAAAGTATAATCTTACGAGTCCATAGTTAAAGAAAAAAAAACAACTACGTATTATCGATTGAATGAAAATACGAGATGAATATCAACCTTTATATTTGTTTTTCAAAAACACAGATCCTGTCACAATAAATTAAAATAACTCGTGCGGTGCAGAAATATTGCGATTCGACAACTTTGTTGTCAAATTCGAAATGTGAAAGTACTGGTATGGTTTTCGACTCTGCGTGATAGAGCCACGCTGCAGCTATATTATAGTTGTAGCACGAATGGGTCGGCTCGACCGGGGCAGGACCACGCTATCACAGAATACCATCGTGAAATAGCAGCATAATGCTGCTGTGTTTTGTATGTTGAGTGTAGAGAACCGGAGGACCTTTTTTACTGGAAACGAGACATTCCATCTTAGTCCTCAGGGGTGACAACGCATTTGCATTTTGATTCTAAATTGATAATGAATGTAGATTTCTATGGGCCACAGCATTTACTTAAGATCAGGTGGACTGTGTGCTCGTTTGTCACCCAATGTTATAAAAAACGTAATAGTGTCATAGTCATAGTCATATCCCGAATCCGGTTAAAACCAATCTCACCAGTCTAGTATACAAGCGCAAATTAGCCAGTATTTCGGTCTTCTACAGAATGCATTTTAGAGAGTGTACGCAGCAAATGCTTAACTTAATTACTCCCCCTTTCTTCAACGATCGGACAACTAGACGCTCGGGCAATTTCCACGCCTTCGTTATCCTCTTACTACGCATTCGAATCAAACTGTTTCATCGCTCGTCATGCGTACATCAATTAAGTGAAATAATTTGCCAGCATCTGCGTTTCCATCCGATTACAATGTGAGTGTCTTCAAGGCAAGAGTTAAGAGGATACCTTGAAAATGAATTGTATTTTGGGCGGCGTGGTTTAGCCCTTTATCAGTGAAGCTCACGGACCACTTACGGAGTGTCAAACTGTCAAAATGAAAGTGATGCAATTACTTTATGTATGCAATTTATGAGATAGCTCAGAAATAAACTACGTAAGCGCCAAAAAACATTTTTTTTAACAAAACTTCGTTATGGATTTAAAAATGATTTATGTGAACCTAAATTTAATTATTTACTATCCTTTAAAAGAATTTCATGAAATGAAGATGTGCAACTAATAAGAGCCTACTTTACAATTTTTTTCTATTGAGAAAATTACAGGTTATCATATTTTCCCTTTATGCAATTCAAGATCGCGAAGTCCAAAATCACATTAATTACAGCCTATAAAAGTTCACTGCAGAACATAGGACTCCCCCATAGATTGCCTCCTATTACAGATAGGTATATAATCAAAAAATGCCTCGGGGGAGGGGGGGGGGGGTTTCTATTTTGCGATACTTGCCACGCTTGGCGAGCTGGTTGTCAACCGTAGGTTTTTATTATTTCGGGTTGTTATCAGGAAGATGCTGCTGCCCATCTCCTGCCTGTTTCCCTCTGTTGCCTCTTGCGACACCCACGGGACGATATGGGCTAGTGGATGTATTTAAACCGCCACTACACGGCTTAAAAAATCACATACTTAACAAAAATTAGTTTCGTAATCTATGATTAAACCTGGAAAGGGTGATCGCTACCAAGCTATTTCTAATTTTTCTTGTGTTGTTAATTGTAAACATGATTGTAAGCTATTATTTGAAAAAAAAAGACGTGTGGCATTCGGGGACTGCCGCGGTAAAGCTATTGCATAGCATTTTGTATCAACTTATGCAATTATAATTATTTATTTATTTTATTTATGCAGTATTTCTTTTTCTTTGATATTAATTCAAGTTACACTTTTTGAGCGTGGTGACCGATAAGAAAAAAAAACAAATTTTTTTCTTTTATTAAATAAATAAATAATAAATGCACTTTGTTCATTCATATTCAAAACACTTTATACACAAATTTTACAAGTACAGCTATTCACTGTTGTACATAAATACCTATAAACCTATATACTTTCTCATAAACAGCTGCTTATGTATTCGTCCGATTTCGGAGCAGCTCGTCTCGATTCATGCGAGCTTCGTAGAGTCGTACAATACGTCTAGTTGCACGCACACAAACACCGTGTCGAAGACTGCCGAAAAGAAACGACGTTAGACAATGCACGGCCTTCAAGCCACACCTCCGTGCCCGTCGGAGTGGGGAGCGTGAGGTTTTTTCGTTACGGAATAAAAATCCCGCTGGGTTTCTTGCTGGTTCTTCCCAGGACAGAGTTTTTTTTTGCGAACCAGTGGTAAATGAAAAAATTGACTTTCAATAAGTATTGTTTATAATCTACATTGAATAAAAAAAAGTTTCCGTTTCTGTTTCTATGAAATTTAATGAAACACGCGAAATAGAAACACCACCAAATTTTTGTGGTATCACCTTAATAGACATTTGCTAAGCTAAATCAGTGGGCTTAGAATGGTGAAAAATATATGTAATTGTTAATTACACTATAATAATTAACTAAAAGTTGTTTTGTACGGTACATAACAGTGATTGCACTAATTGTGTGGCAAAATGGACCCGCGCGTTTATAATTAACTAATTTAAATACATAATTCAGTTAAGTAGAAGATCAGTTGTAAAAATATTCGAGTAGTAGGTATATATTATGAAAAGTGATGTTTAATTGAATATAGTATATATAATAAGAAACTGTTATCTGATATCCCACCGCCTATTCGAAATCCTTGTCGTTCTTGTGGTAGCAAGTGCGGTTGTTGATAATGAGATTATTATTATTAAAGTTAACAGTATTTCGGAGTGTACTTAGAGAAGTTAGAATAAAGTATGAAAAAAATAGTTACATTTATTTAACTACGCTAGCTACAAGCACGCTAGATTAAATGACGAACGTCCGGTACATGGACACGTTTAGATTGCAAGTTACATTGGAATGTTGTCAGGTTTATACGTTACTTAGGTACAACAAATGCCATTAGTCAGGCAAAAACGAATCTTACGCCCAATGACATAGAATAGAAAGCCTAAAAGATCATATTTTTATAAAAACAATATGGAATCGCGTGAAAAAACATTATTATTAAAGATACAGTTCCGAACTCACGTAGATGGTTATGTCCTAGTGTCTAGTCTGTCTAGTTTAATTCGGTCTATGGCGTCTGTAATTTTTTTTGTCATGGTTTTCGACTATATATTTTGTACGGATGTCACGCGATTACTTCGCAAACTATGAATCGATTTTAATGATACGTTTTTATTTAACAGGTTTGTAGCTGTAGTATAGTAGTAGTGGGTATTACGAAATCTTATATAATCCATTGTAATCGTAGAATTCCTAATACCTAAAATGTAGTGATTATATACTCCTTCTATTCTATTCTTATTTTTATTTCTCTACCGCCATGGAGGCCGCCGCCACGGTCGAAAATCCTTAAATTCGAAAAAAAAATTGTGGGTCTGTGTTTTGAAACCACTCAGTCCAAAAACAAACATTATGTCACTACATTTTAGGTTTATTTATATAAACCATAAAATTATAAATGCACGGAAAGTAGAAGTAGATTTTTTTAAATTCATTGTGCCATTGGCTACAAGGCCATCCACCAAAAAGTTATTTTTTAGGGAAGTCTGCTTAGGGACCTAAAAGAAACGAGCTTAGACTTTTTGAAAGGTCGCTAACGCATCTATCTGCAAGTCCTGTGGTGTAGCAATTGCTCGTTGGCGGTGGTCGACACTTTCCATCAAGTAACGCATATTATAAAAGCATGTTCGTTTGCCTGAACTTGTGTAAAAAATAGGCAGTAAAGTTCCCGCCAAAACAATGATGTTTTGGAATTGTTACATTCTTATGATTGACTTAAAATTGGTGAAATTGTTGTCAGAACAGACATAAAAAAAGAAAAAGAGAAAAATCATAGTTAAACCATAAACCACAGTTAAACCATAGTTTAATTACAAAACGTGGTTTATTGATATTCTCAGTTTTAAACTACGTTTTTTTTTAAAGAATAAGGGTGACAAACGAGCACACAGTCCACCTGATAGTAAGTGGATGTTGTGGCTCATAGAAATCTACGTCTATCCTCGATTAAGGATCGAAATGCACTTGTGTTGTTACCCCTAAGGACTAAGATGGAATGCCTCGTTTCCAGTGAAATGGGTATCCGGTTCTCTGCACAATTACGAAACACAGCAGCAACTTTACACTGGTATTCTATGAGAGCGTGGCCCTACCCCGGTCGAGACCTTTTGCCGCTGCGCCACCGTCACAGCCTAAGAAGAAAGTTGTTAGACTGTGCCACAGTTTTAGTGAAATTTGACATTTGCTGTCGAATTCTGTAATTTACATTTTAGTTCGTATATTTCCGCAGGTCTTCTTTCGTGTACATATTCAACACTGAGACTAATAATAAACTAGTTTTAGTAATAAAGCTAAGTTTATAAAATTAACTAATGTGATCAGTTAGTCAAGATTAGAGCCATGCAGCAGCTGTATTACCGTTGTACACGAATAGTTTGGCTCGACCGGGGAAGGACTGCGCTCTCACAGAATACACGTGAAATAGAAACTTGAGGCTGTCGTGTTTTCCGTATGTTGATTGTAGAAATACGGAGACCCTTTTTACTAGAAACGAGATATACCATCTTAGTCTTAAGGGTGACAACACATCTGTATTTTGATTCTTAACCGAATTGATGTTGTCGTTCATGAGCCACACCATCCTTTTACCATCAGGTGGACTGTGTGCTAGCTCGTCAGCTTATTCTTTTAAAAAAATCATGGTTTAAAATTGAGAATATCAATAAACCACGTTTTGTATTTAAACGAACTGTGTTATAAACATTCCCTTTTTCTTGTTTTTTTTTTATGTCTGTTTTGACAACAATTCCACCAATATTATGTCAATCACAAGAATGTAACAATTTTAAAATATTATTGTTTTGTCATACTTATTCTATAAAAAAAATTTTGTGGATTAAAGTGCGTTCAACTTCGTATACTACTTTAAAGGTGGCATGGACTAACTCAAATTTTGGTAGACATTCCAGTTTTTGGTACTTGTAATTAGACTTAGAAAAATGATTCATGGTAATGTCTGCGGCCCACAAACTTAGTTGTATATCATAATATGATAACCTTTGAACTGTCTTGCTGGTATCTTGATTTGCGCAATGAATTGTATATATTTTATAATTTAAAATAGGAACAGAGATGGACGGTTTGGTTATAAATTAAATTGTTATTGTTCGATATCTATGAGTATCGTTTTCAGTCTAAATAAACAATATGCAATTGCATTGTTTATTATATGTATAATAATATATACCAAGCGGAAACAGTCATAAGTATAAACTACAATTCTTAATTATTATTGCTTATTGGTATTTTATTTCAACAACAACAATATTTTTACGCGTTACCTTACATAGTACCTATATACCTATAACAAAGTCACATAATCTTCCCACCGTCGTGTCGTCTGTATGTTTAGATCTTTTCAACTACGCAACGTATTTTGATACGGTTTTCATCAATAGACAGAAAGATTCAAGACAAAGGTTTGAATTTTGAAAAGTTTCAATTTTGAAACTCAATGGTTCCTAATGATATAGTTTCTAATATAAGGCGATCTCAGAAATAAATGTTAATCAGCCTGTCTGCAACACTTAGTCTGCAAAGCGTATACAACGATGATAATAAACCCTAATGGACTATAACGTATCGAATTGCACGAGAAATAGATATGATAAAAATAATAGGCAGTATCACAGAATAAATAATAGTACAGTATCAAGATATTTTATTTCTTTTAAAATACTGGCAATTACATCCACTTAATACCAACATTAAAAATATTTTTTTTTTCAAATATAGTATTTTTTTCCTTTTTTTTTCTTGGATTTCTTGATTCCACGCGTGCGAAACCGGGGCATGTCGCTAGTAGCCATATAAAATGATAGGTTGTGGTGGAATAGATCACTTCTACCAGATGACGTTAGGATCCAAACCCGCACAGTTCTAACTCTCTGATAACTTCTGGTAACGAGGTATTTCGTTTTTTTCCTCAAAGTTGATAACGCATCTGAGTAGATGTATCTTGATATTTTACATTCATGTGGACTGTGTCTTCTCTTTTTACTTATCACCTTTATTTCTACTAATAAAGGTGAAGGGCAACCACCTGAAGTTAACACACACCAACGGGAAGTAATGCAATCAAGTAAAAAGAACGTCCAGAGGCACTCCGCAAGGATCCATCTTAAGTCCTATTCTATTTATACTGTACACAACAGGTATTAGCAGAGTCTTATGGCATAGCAAAATACAGCTGTATGCCGACGATACTCAAATGTAACATTCATTAAAACCAGAACACACGGAAAATGCAGTTATGCAGTTAAATGAAGATTTGTCGACAATATTTGAATGGTCAAAAAATGATCTCTTATTCCTTTAAATTTTAATTTTTAGCTCTTAATCCTTTAAAGTCAATATATATATATATATATACGACGCTAGGAAGTAAACACAATGTAAAAAATATTAAGTAAGAAACCAGAAATACTCATCAACATCAAAAAGATACTCAGAGGTAGTCTTGGCCCCACACTCGATAGCCAGTTATGGTTTAACGAGTATATAAATTTTATTTTATCTTTTAAAGGCATAATATAGTATATAAAAATACTTAATGGTAAGGAGCAGGAAGACCTTAGTTGAGTCGTTAGTACTATCACGAATTGCGACACCGTTTATGGCCCATGGCTGTATGAAAAAACAAAAAAGGCAATTCAACGCACTCGAAACGCATACGTAGGTACTCGTTTTTGCTTTAGCGTCCCAAAGAGAGCCCATAATATTACTCCTTATTACATCTTAATGAAAACAATATTTTAAAAGTGGACGCATGTAGGAATCTCCACTTGGTTTGCCAAGTTCGAAAAATTACTAGTAATAAATGTTCACTTTATACAATAATTGAAATTGGAGTAAGAATGCCCATGAAGTAAATACGTGTAAAGGTGCCTCAAACATGCTGAATATTCCATGCCATAAGGCAATAAATTTCAAAGCATGTTTTAAATATTCGGCCACATAAATATAGAATGATTAAAAATTAATATTACATTTGGGATATTTAAAAAAAAGTTTAAAAAGGAGTTATTTCATAAACAAGTCTTTTAAGGCCGAATGACTGCATGTTTATTGTATGATAATATTTTAATTAAACGTCTTTTTATTTAACACATAAACTGTGATGAGGGTTACCACTAATATATGCAACCTGTACGCTCGACAGTGGTACAAATGTGCCTAATGTCGCCTCTACACGTTGGCCAACACAGTGGCGAATGGAGTGGCGAATATATTGGCCTAGAGTTGGTGACGGCGTTGCGCCCTCCTTTCTGGTGCGCCCTCCTTTCTGCTGCGCCCTCCTTTCTGCCAAGGAGGGTCGCGTTCGTATACGGCTTAGAGATCTCTAGTCAGATCGTTAAGCCATTTCCTAAAAAGGCGGTGTTTAGTGGGTAAAAGTCTCCACATAACCACGCAGCCGGCTGCGTGGTATGCTATGAGCATTCACCGCCTCCCTCCCCCCGCTTTCCGGAGGGTTGCCCATATTTGCTTCGGGCGCAAAAAAAAAAAAAAAAAGTGACGGCGTCCACACGTTGGAAGGTCGTTCAGTTTACTTCGGTGCGGGCCAATGTGCGGACGAATTTATAAGCACCGTGGCGCAGTGGCTCAGCAATGAGTGGCTGCGCCGAGCGCCGCGGGTTTGATCCCGCACGGAACAAGTATTTGTATGTCCTACAAATAATTGTTTCGGGTCTGGATGTGTGTCCTTGTGCAATTTATGTTTGTAAACTGCCTGCGCGATACGGGAGAAAATCTTAGTGTGGGGTTAACGTTTTTATAAAAGAATTATAAAATAATAGTGGTTATTAATGGGGCTGTAAATAGATATACGATATACAATTAGCTTTATTTATTTTTTACATGCATCATAAACCGGAATAAATACCATTAATAAGAACTTAACTTATTTTAAAGTTAAAGGAGTTATAATCGATTAGTCTATGTTTTAAAATTGGGTTTTGATTTTAAAGTTTAGCAAAATATGTACCTACTTGCATTTCTATCAGACATTTGATGTATATAAAAAACACCATATAATTTATTTGGTAATTTAATTTTTTTTTGAGAAAGACAAAAACAATAGCAATAAATATAATTAACATTGACTTAATAATAGGTACTAATTATAACTTAGAACATAAATGAAAAACTCATGACGAGCAAAGTGGCTCAGGACCATGCTTTGCGGCTGTCTGTGGAGGAGGATGTTCAGTAGTGGACTTGTGAACAACTGTAATGATGATGATGATTCGAAATCTTGCACGATTAAATTATAAGAAATCGTCGTTTTTTTATAGGATAGTGTGACAAACGAGCACACAGTTCACCTGATGGTAAGTGGTTACTGTGGCCCACAGACATCTACATCTATCCTCGATTACGAATCAAAATGCAGATGCGTTGTCACCCGTGAGGACTAAGATGAAATGCCTCGTTTCCTTTAAAAAGGGTCTCTGGTTCTCTACACTCACTATACGAAACACAGCATCATTAAGCTACTATTTTACGCTGATATTCTGTGAGAGCGTGGTCCTTCCCCGGTCGAGCCGACCCATTCGTGCTACAACTATACTTCTAATATAACTGCATGGTTCTACCACATATAAACGATGTGCTTCATTTTTTTCATTTTAAAATTGTCCTCGTAATAATCTGATTGTAAATAAATGTTCATTATTTGTTTTGATAAATAGCTTATCGATTAAAACAAATATTTAAAAATAATTAAATCGCGCTAATTAAAGTAGTAGTTGAAATTAGCACTAAAAGGCTAATAGGGGCACCACCCTACAAAGCGTGAATATAAAATTTAAATCAGGTGCGTGTAATCACTCCTTCCTCGGTCGAGCCGACCTTCGTGCTGCAACTATACTTCTAATATAATTGCATGGTTCTACCACGTATAAACGACGTGCTTCATTTTTTTTTCATTTTAAAATTGTTCTCGTAATAATCTGATTGTAAAAAAAACGTTAATTTTTTTTGATAAGTAGCTTATTGATTAAAACAAATGTTCAATAATAATTAAATCGCGCTAATTAAAGTAGTAGGAATGTTTAAAGTTGAAATTGGCACTAAAAGGCTGGTAATGGGGGCATCCACCCTACAAAGCTTGAATATAAAATTTAAATCAGATGCGTGTAATCACTCTGGGAGCTTGTAGCAAACTAAACGCGCGGCCAACGTGTGGACGCGGTGACCAAACTCTGCCAACAATCCTTTGATCTTTTGTAAAAAACCGACACCACACGGATCTCGCGCCAACTTGCGGGCCATCGTCCCAATACATACCAATGAAGCCCAAACACCCCGTCTACAAGTTGGCCAATGCTATTGGCCACTACATTCGCCACTGTGTTGGCCAACGTGTAGAGGCGCCGTAACGCAACGCCCTCCGCCCGCTCGACAAGGATACACATTAGTACCACTCATAATTTATGAGGGCGAACCCGACAAAAAAAGGTTTGTCATTAAAAATTATAACAAATTTATACTGAAATGTATAAAACAGACATAGACAAAGACATACTCTTTAATTTGGTACCATGATCTGTCAATTTCAATTCTAAAAATAGACATAAAAATCATTCTAACGTAATGGCTTTTTAATGGCTTTTTACAACAGTAGTGCGTGGTAGTGCGTGAGTTATTTCTGAGTGATTTCTCCGTTTTTCTGTGTGTTTTTGGAATAAAAAGGTGAGTTTTATACTTTTGTGTATTCCTTGTAATAAAACAAACACGTAGATATATAATTTATGGCATAAAAAGTGAAAAGTAAGTGCCAAATATACTTCAAAGTCGGGAAGGCCCATTTTAGCGGTTGGGTCAAAAATGTGTTATTTTTACAATTCTCATAAATTTTTAGTGTAAATGTAACTAAAAAATAGTTTTATAACATATTTCAAATAACTTGACGTTGTACTTATTTCAAATTCACACAAAAATATATTTGAAATAAGTATTGAATTAATAAGAATAAAGAATTCTCATACAGATAAAAATCAATTTCGTTTTATTTTTAATTTTTTTTATTTTTATATTTTGGTATGAGTAACGAATAGAAACACATAAAAAATAAAAATATACATATTTCCAAACATTTTCATATAGATTTCTCCAAAAACAAACATGTAGAATTCAAATTAGTAGTAATTTTAGACTAAAAGTGAAGTATCTACTACTACTATGTTATAAAGGGTAATTTATGAATTTTATTACAATTTCTAGCAACTAAAAATAATTTTATTCGATAGTTTATACATTCAATAAGAATCCCTGTAAGTTTTATCCATAAACATTGTCTCAAAGTGAAAATATAGCAAAATTTGCAAGTTAGCAAAAAATTTGCATTTCCCGCCATTTTATGTCGCGAGCCAACCGGCGAATCGACTAAATTCGCCTTCCGAACATACAGGTGTACAATGTACGTGCGAGCGAAAACCACTGAGGTATAATGTACGTAGTACATTAAACTTCAATTCCGAAAATATACCCAAAACAGCAGGGACTGGCTGAAAACCAGTACTGAGCATAATGCCCAGCGAATACTGAGCCTGTTCCCGTTGCCTCACAGTATACTCGTATACCTACTTAGTAATAGTAGTTAATTTGTTAATTTTAAATGTTCATTTTTTATTGGTTTTTTAAGTCTATATTTATGTATAATTTACTTACTTAGTTTTCATTTGTAAACTTATTACCGTGTGGCAATAAATATTATTATTATTATATACATATGCAATGACTTGGTAAAGCCTCGGAGATATTGGCATACATAGATATACAAAAATCTTACTCTAATTCAAACCGTTATCCAGGACCCTGAAGGTATGATAATTACTGAGGCACACAGTAGTCAAGTTTATTTTTTATAGAATGAGGGTGACATGAGGATATCCGCAGTAGAACCAGATTAATCGACATAGCCCAACGGATTAGTAAGCTGAAGTGGCAATGGACCTGCCACATAGCTCCAAGAACTGATAACCGATGGGGAAAAAAGGTTCTCGAGTGGCAGTCTTTTACCGGCAGGGGAAGTGTAGGGCGTCCCCCCACTAGATGGAGTGACGACCTGGTAAGGCATGCAGGAAGTCGATAGATGCAGGTGGCTCAGGACCGTGCTTTGTGGCATTCCTTGGGGGAGATCTTTGTTCAGCAGTGGACTTGTGAACGGCTGTAATGATGATAATGATGAAGGGTGACAAATAAGCACATAGTCCACATGATGGTGGATGCTGTGCGCCGTAGACAACTACATTAATCCTCGATCAAAATGCTGATGCATTTTCACGCCTGAGAACTAAGATGAAATGCCTCGCTTCAAGTAAAAAGGGTGTCCGGTTCTCTACACTCACCATACGAAACACCGCAGCAGCTGCTAGGTTGCGCTGGTATTCTGTGAGAGCGTGGTCCCTTCCCGGTCGAGCCGACCCATTCGTGCTGCAACCATTATATAGCTGCAGCGTAGCTCTACCAATTCTGCAAATCTAGTAATTTTTTTTCACCTAGTAAAATTATAAATATGAAACAATAATTACCTTGAATCTATTTTCTTCACCAACAAATCCGTAAGGTATTCCGAAGTATTGGTAGAACTGCCCGTTATCACTTATCCGGCCCCTCACTAATCCGTTGGTAGTCTTCACTATGGGTGTTGGAACCTTCACCATGTTTGCCACTATCAGAGACGCCAGTGCTAACCACTTCATTTTTTTTCATATCAATACAATTAGTAATAAAATATAAATTCCCTCCAAAATACAACAGTGTATTTTTTAAGTAATTTAGGGTTTATTTATAATGGTAATTTAATGCGGCCAGTACTATATTAATTCTAACTTCAATTTATATGCATTTTGTTTTTATTTGATTAATAAATAAGGTTAAATTATTTTTATTTGTAAACGATTCAGTCTTTTACGGTAAATAAACACTCATCAACTTAACACAGTTAAATATTTTCAAGTGCACTGTGTATTTTTATAGTCTGTTCACAAAATTAGCGCGTAATTTATATAATCTGTCATTCGTTGTTTTATTGCGATTTTTTAACGCGTTCGAGCGCACGGAACACTGCGCTATGAGTGCACGCGATGGCCGAAGCGTGAGGTCAATTCTACGTAATACCTATTGGTGTTAAGGGCGAATCCAGTCTTAAACGCTTTCTGTGTATTAGTAGCTCTAGAACGTTGGAAAACAATTTATTAGGTAGTCATATTATTTTTCGTAGTGTTTGCCTGGCGATAGAAACTATTCTCTACTCTTCTATTCTACTACACTCCTTTCTAACCCACTCCATTCCACGCTAATCCACTCCACTCTAAAATCGTTTTTTGTGTGAACCTTTGGGGAGGTGAATTTTTAAACAACATACCTCTTTTCCTGCTAGCCTGACCAGTCGCCCGGGTTGCCCATGCCAAAATAACGCCAAAATTTTAGCAATATTTTAAATAATATAAAATCCGTAAAAGTCTATCATAGTTTTATATTATATTAAATTAATAAAACAAAATGGAAAATGATTTAGTAAGAACTAATTTTGATCTTTGCTTACTCTTACTGGCATCATTTAAAAGCTGAGGCGGTGAGATGGCTTTTCTATCGCAAAACGCTTCCTAAAATCTTCCGCCTGGAATCACGCCCCCCTTAACTACGCTACAGTCCCAGATGTATTATCCATGTATAATTGTTTAAAGCATATACTACCATAGGGTATGCTTTAATGATAATACAATTGAAATATGTATGAATTACATTAGGAATGAATTACACTCTGAAGAGTTCAGTAATTGCCATTATTAATTTTATTGCACATTTTTCCTAAGCACAAAAAATAATAAGCTATACTATAAAATACAATATTTTTATTTCAAGTATCAAGACTTAAAAATTGAAAACATTTTCCCAAGGAGGTACCTTTACCTTATAATATGAAACCAATTTAAATTTTAATATCCATATTATGCTTCGATCAATTATATACTGTTGATCGAAGATATTATGCATAATATTTTCGTAATATTTCGCTTGGCATATATTGATGATCAGAGTACCAGGCGTATCGCACCTTAATAATATATTAGAAGAAAAACCAAAATAAACGTTTTTCTTTATTTGATTTTTTCTTGTTTTTTATATAGAATAGGGTGACAAATAAGCACATTGTCCACCTGATGGTAAGTGTATAGACATCTACATCTACCATCAATAAAGAATCAAAATGCAGATGCGTTGTCACCCTGAGGAATAAGATCGAATACCTCGTTTCCCGCGAAAAGGCTTTCCGGTTCTCTACGCTCTCCATACGAAACACAGCAGCATCAAGCTGCTATTTTACGCTGGTATTCAATTCAATTCAATTTATTTGCTATTCTTGTTGTACATTTGGTCTTATATTTAAAAAAAATGTTCAAAACAAGAACCCTCCAAGGGCACTGCAAATATAGGCAATTATTTATAAAATTATTAAGATTATTAATACATTCACATTATAGTATTATAAAATTATCATTTAATGAATATTTACAATTAACTTAAAAATAAATTGCATCATATTATTTGTTTCAATTTCCTACTTCCTACTCAATCACTAAAAAACTCCTGCAACGAGTAATAACATTTTTTCGTTAAATATGTATTAACTTCCTTTTTAAATTTTTTAATGCTTTTAATGCTTCTGATTTGTTCTGGAATGTTATTATATACTTTTATTGACATGGTATAGGGACCGGTGTTTACGATATGTAATTTTGATGTAACTGTGGATAACTTTATTTTTGATCTTAAATTTTTAGGGCGAAAATATTGAGGGAACCAGTCGATATTATTTCTAACTAGTGAGCATATTTCGGATATATATAGGGATGTTAATGTCAGGATATTATAATTGATAAAGTAATTTCTACAACTTGTTATGGAGTCGATATTTGCAAGTATGCGTATACATTTTTTCTGAATTAGAAATACTTTGTTATCGTCTGTGCTGTTACCCCAAAGTACCAAGTATTCTGTGAGAGCGTGGTCCTTCCCCGGTCAAGTCGACCCATTCGTGCTACAACCATAATATAGGTGTAACGTGGCTCCACCTAAAATTATATAGACACGTTTTTATAGAGAATTTTTAGTATTTAGATTATAATTTTTTTATAGGACAGGGGGACACCCTGTCCTATAAAAACGACAACACAGTCCACCTGATGGTAAGTGGTTGTTGTGGCCCATAGATATCTACATTAATCCAAAAATGCAGATGCGTTGTCACCCGTGAGGACTAAGATGGAATGCCTCTTTTCCAGTAAAAAGGGTTTCATGTTCTCTACACTCACCACACGAAACACAGCAGCATCACGCTACTATTCTACGCTGGTATTCAGTGAGAGCGTGGTCCTACCCCGGTCGAGTCGACCCATTCGTGCTGCAACTATACTACTAATACAACTGTAGCATGGCTCTACCACGTAAAAATTATGTAATAATTTGCTCTAAAAGCCTTATTCTGCAAGTACAATAGTTTCTGTTTCAGCTACGTTTGCTAATAGCAAAACTCCATACGCCGCATCGTCAAAATAAAGCAAAAATAGTTTCCGCAAGTGAAGTACTTGAGAGTACTTCATTTGTGGAAATTATTTCTGTATGTTTTTGAAGTCGGTTTTACTTTTCTTAAAGTTTAATTATAAATGATCAAGTTGCCCTTGCACTTGGAGTTCCTCTTGTGTTTTACAATAATTAATTGCTCATGAGCTTATAGTCGTAATAATTATTTGTAGGCTATACAATTGTATGTTTCGTGCGGGATTAGAACACGTGTCCCTCCACCGTTCAGTCAATTATTACATCTTAGGTGACTAAGACACAAAAAATTACCACCAATTAAGAATTAAGAATTTTTTACAAATTAAGAATTTTTTACAAAATTCAAGGTTCCCAAGCCGATTATTTATTTTATCTCTACCTGTCCGACTTTGTATAATACGAATAGCTCCGTCAGCTCTAGGTAAATAAAACCAGTAGGTGGTGTCAAATTGCTTCGGTTTACATAAAACATGATATCTCAAGAGCTAGACATCTCATTTACACAATGTTTCTCATTTTAGATTATTTAAACATTTGTTCATTGAATGTTTGAAAAAAAAAACAATAGAAATTTACGAGTAATAATAATAACGTCATTCAGACCAAATTTCAGTTATGGTTATCGGCCTAAGCAGAGAGTAGCCATCGGCGCAGGACAGGATTATAGTGCCCAAGTGTAGTGCAAGCATAGGTGCACTCTCATAGTCAGATGGGACGGTAAACCAACGCGACAAGAGAGAGATTAGGGCTAGAGAATAACGGCTTTACGTGCTTTCCAAGGCAGGGGGGTGAGACACCGCCAACTTCCTGAGTCAGGGCAGCTACCGAGAATTTCTTCAAGCAAAAATCAATAAATGCTTTTTTTTTGCCCGACCCGGGATCTCAGATCAGAAGTCACGTTTACAACCATTGGATCAACGAGACAGTCCACAAAAGTAATAGAAAGAATTTGTCAAATTTAGCCTATAATTAAAGTCGCAATAGAAATATATCACCAATAGCTGAAATAAATGGTTGGATTTATACACGTGGTAGAGCCAAGCTGTAGCTATATTAAGATTTACTGTGCTTTGTGTGGTGAGTGTAAAGAACCAGGGACACATAGGGGTGACAACGAATCTGCATTTTGAATCTTAATCGGTGATAAATGTAGATGTCTATAGGCTGAAGCATCCACTTACCATCAGGTAGACTGTGTGCTCGTTTGTCACCCAATGCTATAAAAAAAAACAACAGATACATTTTCACTTCTAAGGATTAATGTGGAATGCCTCACAGTCAGATTTATACTCGTAATATTACGATGTTGACAGAACCTCTTATAGCTAGTGGTCTGGTCAGTATTATGATTATCGGTTCAATTATGTTTTTATTGACGTTGTAGCTCGTTGGCGAACCACGCAGAAGATTTGTATCTAAAGTAAGAAAAAACATGCTCTCATACAAACAATCAATTAATTAATTAATTGTAAAGGGGTAAAACTCCCACGTTACGGATGATATTTATGTTAAACACTCGCTATCCACACTTTTTGACCAATAATAAATGTTAATGTTGAATGGTTATCTTTTTAATTTGCATTCTTTACTTTTTCACAATATACACATCGATACGGAAGTGGTACGTCACTATGTTAGCCATTTAGCACCGCGGGCAGCGTGTGGTAAATATTAGCATAGGTGGTAAGACTCCTCTTTGAAAGAAAAAGGGTTAAGAAGAATGCCTTTGAAGTAAGTAGTCCGTCTTAGTATTGTACAACTTCTCACCTCTATGCTGTCAAATAGCAGTTCGTACATGGCTGTGTTCTGATCGGAATAATATAGAGAGCCAGTTTAATAACAAGCTGTAAGGTATTCCATCTATGTCCTCACATCTGTAGCCTTCTATGTTAGAAGTTGTTTGAAGGTGTCAAAAAGTAAAAACTTCAATATTTGCAGTAAACTTCAAATAACTAAAAAGACAAAAATAATAATCTGCATAATAGCTTCTGAAGCCAAGAGGCTTAATTTATCGATATTCTATATCTTTACACCAACTTCAGAAGCTATTAAGTACTAGAAATTATTTTAATTTTTACTTCTTTTAAAAGTTTAAAGCCTGCTAAACCTAAACCTTATTCAACGAAGCTTTAGATAAAAAGGTAAACAAAAATATACCCGCATTTCACATAATTCCATTGATAAAGACTGTTAAATGTACATACCTAATACAATAGAAATAATCTAACTTAAATTTAGGTCAACATTTGTTTATATTTAAATCATGCTGAATCTGAATAACAGGATGAGAAATTGTGTGATAAGAGAAAATTAAGAAAGGAATGTTACGGTGGTTTTGTCATGTAGAAATAATGGACGAGGAAGTGACAAATTTATGTTGCAGAAGTAAGCGACAGTCAGGAAGGGACGTCCAAGACGTAGGTTTATAGACCAAGTTTGTGATTTATTTAAGATAGGTCACCTAGCATGTATGAGTAGGTATATGGATGTAAAGAAGGCGAAAGAGGTGTATCAGGATCGTGCGAAATGGAAGTTCGTAGTCTCTGTTTACCCCTCTGGATGACTGGCGTGTTTGTTTATGTTATGTTTAAAAATCATGTTCAATTGAACAGGGTATAGACAAGTATAAGAATGGCACATGTTAGATTCTTAGGAAGGCAGTGAAAAATAAGGGTTAGCAATCATTGACTGCTTTATTACTGCAAAATAACTGGACATCAATGCATACAATAAACAGTTACCTACTGGATTTCACTTTGTTCGCCCAGCGCTCTTGACCTTCCGTACTGTTACCCAATCACCTACTCCGCAGCCGATGACTGTCGAGCTGCCCTTGAACCACTTGCATTGGCCTTGGGTCCATCGACGCTATTAGATAAATATAAAACGTCTCGAATAACGCATTCAAATATGGAGACTGTTTTAGAATGTTATTGCACACCTCCGATGCGAATCGCAGAGGTCGGGCTCTACTGTCGACCTATCATGGTCACGTGACTCGCTCACATTATAACAGGTAACACTAATGAGTAAGCCAAATGACGTATTTAAAAAAAAAAACTTTTTTTTTCTTGTCACTGTTCGTTATTGTGTAATTCAAATAGATATTTGGGTCAGATACTAAAATGTGACCCAATATGTATAAAATAACTTCTTTAACATTACTCTTATAGTCGGTGCTAAGACACAGTCATAGAGAATATAACCATAACCACTAGAGAGCGTATAGGCAGATTTCTTCTAAGCATACGACTCACTACTGCGGGCCGGGGGACGAGGAAGAACGCGTGGCTGCAAATGGTCAAGTTGCGTTGTTATGGCTATCTTTAGGGTTGCTCTTCTTAATAAAGGAAAATATTCGTTATCGATAAAATGGATTTTATCATTATGAAAAATACTCAATTAAAATTATAGAAATAATATTTAATCAAAATCAATCAGTTACAACGAAAACATTTATTTATTATATTATTATTGATTTTTAAAATGAATTAATTTGTTATATTTATTTCGAATTAATCCTGATTGTTCTTTGTAAAAAAAATTTAAACAAGCGTCTACATATTTGTAAATTACGCATCTTGCTAATTAAATTAAATAATTTATTGATTCTATTTCAAATTCATGAAAATGAATATACGGGAATCAATAATACCTAATCAGAGATTTTAAAAACTGTTCTCATAAAATAATTGGTACTATATTTCGAAGACAGCACTTTTGAACCACTCTCACTGCTCGCTCTCTTATTAAAAATTTTACAACGACGACAAATATATATTACTGTAGTGGATCCGTACAATAACTTGTTTTTAGTGTCCTTTTGAAATTGTAAACCGTTCTGATTTGGTACACCAATCTAACTAATTTAACTAGGTAACTATAAATTTTAACTAAGAAAAAATACCGACAAACTGAGAACCTCCTCTTTTTTCTGGAGACGGTTAAAGGTAGATAAGTATTTTTTCACAGTGTGTGAATTGAATAATCTTTTTTATTAATTTTTATTTTATTATTTTCGATATCGACTTTGAGCTATTAAAGGTAACAGTAAGTCCTAATGTTTACGATAAACATACAAAGGGAAAGAAAGGGATAGAAGCATTAGAATTGTCTAATAATAGAACGAGACTTTTCCAAAAGACATCAACGCGCGACTCAACCATGTCGTTATTTCACCGGCCACCGTTTTAGATAGACCCCTACAATGGCTCATAATTTGAATAAATCAACAATAATTTTCGTATTTTTTACTTAGCAATGAAAAGTTACTCCATTCTTTTTGGACATCTGTCCTGGAATGTTTCCCACACCACTTCACCGCGCATTTTGATGCAATATAATTGCATAAAAGTTATAAAAATTTGCATTAATTTAGCGTGCACACAGGTCTAACACTTGGACAATACTAAATTGGTTAATAGTACCATTGCCGATGCATAGGCGACAAAATACTAATAGTTTTCGAGCGTCGGGGCACTGTATGCGCAGTCAAGTGGTTATATAGTCTTTGGACACAGTGAATAAAATAATTAAAACTCCGACTTTCGAAGCCATTATACAACATTATTCAATTCCTATAAGTTCGATAATGTCGATATTTACTATTTATTAAAAGTTTAATTTTACGACCCTATTGGGTAGATTTCGGAAGATGACAAGCGCAACGTTCTCGCGCTAGGTTATCTTCTAAACAGTTACATTCAAAACTATTCTCTATTCGTAGGGGTGGTTTCTTCTTCGAATTTACATGGGATCAACTTGAAGATAAAACCCATTCAACAGGTAGGAGTATACATCAAAATCGTAAAAAACGTACAAAAAATTTGTCAAGTTAAGATTTTTTTATTATGTCGGCTGATTTTTGCTAACACCTTTAGATTTTACATTTTTTTATCTGCTTAGGTTTTTATATTAATTCTTAGCTACCTACCCCTTATTTTAGTTACCTAATTACCTACCCGTGGTCTGTGAGATTCGATAGAAAAAATATTATAGGATGTATAATATCGTATGTGTTATTACTTTAAAATTATACAAACTTAAACCAACAACATTAATTATGAAATAACTAAAAATGTCTTCATACATATAAAAAAGAACGAAAAAACCAACACATTTGGAAAATGAGATCTTGGATGAAAGAAACGTAAATTAGGAACTTCTCACTGATGTCTGTTAATTAAAAAAATCAACTTAATCTTTCATATACTTATTTTGGCAAAAAAAAAAACTTTTGATTCACATAAATTATACTCGTAAGTCTTGAAGTTAAACTTTTTTGCAAAAGTTAACGCAGGTCATACTTGAGCATCCTAGGCAAATATGTTTCTTGCATTGAAAACACAAGTACCTACTGGGCCTTGCGTCTCTTCTTCGGATCACACACATTCATCATTTCTACTTCCTGAAACTGTAGACAGCTTCGTCGATTTGCAACACCCGACGAAGGGTAAGTCTGACGTCCTGCTGAATCGACTTGTTTATTTCTCTACGCTCTATGTGTGATCTCGTAAACTGTCCAGTCAGTCATTTTATAAATTGAAACCTGCTTTCAGTCTTATGCGGTTGGGTGGATAAGAATACGACGTATGAGTTGGTAGCTGAAATGTCAAGTAGCCTGTAAAATATTGTCAGCGGCCATCTGCGCGTCCAACGACCCGTCGAATAGTTTGAGCATCTTTGATCTAGTAAATCAACCCCAAATTTAGTTTGATTATAAAACATTACAATCTCTGGTTTTTTGAGATCTTACTAACATCGAGTGTATGATGCATGCATGCATGAGATTTAGATATCGCTTTCTTTTGCTTCGGCACGAATGATGTAATGGTCATGTCTTTAGTGAAACCGAAGATGGATAATTCAACTCGGCGTTGGTCTGAAAACTCTGGCGGTATTTCTCGCTGTTTTTTTTTGCATTGTACCAACCAGTGTGAGCTGCTTCTCTTTCAGAAAATTTACAGCTCGACTATGGGGACACACGATTGTACTTCACACACATGTTTACACACACTGATATTGTATTTGTTTTACAGAAGAGGGCCGTAAGAGCAATCTACGATTTAAAACCTAGTACCCGGATGACCGAGCTTTGCTCGTTTTTTTTAAAGTTACATTTAGATACAAAATTCATGAATAATATTTTTTGATCTTATTGACATACCTAATAGACTCGATAAAAATCATGAGTGCAATTAGTTTAATTAAAATTTTCGTTTTTTTAAAAAATACTAAAAAAAAGGGCTCGAAATAATAGATTTTCTCACAAAAGAAGGGAACTTGAAAAAAAAAAGGAAAAGTCGAACCCAAGACGGGACGCGAACTACGGAACTCCGATATCACGCCCGAACAACATCCCATCTGAGCTAATACGATCATTGGTAACCTGTCAAAATTTACCTTCTTATATTGTAGCAGTTTTTTATTGGCTGAAAACACGGACAATTGGACATTTTCTAAAAATAAATCCTAGCTAGATCGATTTATTGCCCCCGAAACTCCCTGGACACTAAATTTTATGAAAATCGTTGGAGTCTTTTCCGAGATTCCGTAATTGCTCGTTTAAAGGTATAGGATATAGAGGCGCTCAGATAAATACTCGTATATAAGGATATTAGTAGTTTTACAAAAAAAGTGATATTCATTCAGTAAGTACTGGGCTCAAACAAAAGCTAGTAGTACGAGTTACTTGACTCCACCGAGTCAGTAATTCATTATTTATGTAATTTATATGCTTTTACAACAAAATACCGGAAATATACAATATTTGACTTGCACACAGTTCAAAACTTTATTAAACTAAGTTTGTATAAAAATGTTTGTATCATCGATAAATTCCTTATTATAATATTAATTATCCATAAATTCCTTATTATAATAGTTATTATCATCTATAATAGGAATTTATAGATGATAATAAACCCTGGGAAAACTATTTGTAATTTTTTTTGTGTTGTTGTGTAACGTACATGATTGAAAGCAATGTTTTTAATTCCCACTTGGTTTATTGCTGGTTCTTCCCAGGACATAGGTTTCTTCCCGAACCAGTGGTAGTTCGTTGCTCCGTTTCGGTGTTCCGATTAGGGATCACATCACTCATCGGAATACCCGGAGGAACAATAAATATTTATGAATGTTTTTAATACCTTCTGAACAATTTGAATGCATCGTATGTCATCAAAATGGACACCTTACAACTTGGTATAAAAAGAAAGCGCCAAAGTCGACCAACGCAAAATAAAAAAAAATATGGCTGCGAATTAATAAGATTAGTTAGCATCCAACAACCCGGATCTCTTTTTTACGTCTTTGATGAAATCGCCAAGGAAATTGAACATAGATTTGATACGTATGATACGACATAGGGATCTTCAAGAAAAGAGCTTACTGCTTTTTAAAGGGCCGGCAACGCACCTGCAATTCCCCTGGTGTTGCGGTTGTTCATGGGCTGCGGTAGTCACTTACCATCAGGTGAACAGCATGCTCGTTTGTCTCTCTCTCTTCTATAAAAAAATAGAGTCTCCGTTTAATACCATACCCGATGGTACGCCTGGTGTTCAAAGTTGTGTCTCTTTAGATTTAAAATATACAGTACAATGAAACATCTTGTTGTTGTGTATATATATATATATAAAAAAAAAAAAAAAAATAAATAAATAAATAAAAAAATAAAAACCCAACCAGATGCAAGCCCTCGGCAGGGCAGACCAAAGGGCCGAGGATTAGAACGAAAAGGAAAGAAACCGGCGGATGATGCGGGTGGTATCAAGGAGTACCGCCTTCTTTTTCGTATTACACAGACAAAATTCTCGGTATCCTCAAAAAGGTCATCAAAGTATAGCAACGCCAAAAAGTATCGAGTCACAAAGGTTCCGGCTGGTTTTCAAGTAATCTTTATCGTTTCTAAAAATCAGGATGTCCTGAAAGCCCTGAACCCATTTCAGGGCCTTCAGGACATCCCGATTTTTCTGGCTTAAGGGTATGCGCGGGATCCGCAGTCGATTTTCGAGAGGCGTGCCGCGCGTTTCCATAATCGGCTCCTCCAATTTACACCTCATCTGCTCTAGTTCATGGGTGAAAATTCCATTACCGTCTGAATCAACCAGAGCGGTAAGATCCACGGCGGCATCTACATCCGGATGCTGGTCTTTTGGCCTAAGGAGTCATATCTCCAGCCATAGTCGCTTCATTCGATGAGGAGGAGGTGGCTATACTCAAGCCATAGTTGTACGAGTTCAGCATCATCAAATCTGAAGTTTTGTTCTGTGACAGGTACAGACCGGCTCCAGCTCAGCGAAAAAGCGATGCATACGGGCTTAATATTCTAACGTTCCAGTTTCTTCCCCTTTCATCCTATAGTACGCCCGAAATGCGTTGTTTGTTGATATTAGCGACGCTACTGGTAGCTAGTTTTAAATCCGGAACGAAGGGCCACTAAATGGTGGCGTAGTAAGAGCGCGCATTTTCAGAAGATCCAAAAATGACGCCACGTATCTTAGCCTCCTCCCCTCCCCTCAGTGCGTGCGGAAAGGAAAACGGATGGGATGGAAGAATGCACCGGTTAATTACTAGCTAACAGAACAAAAATGCAAGGATATTCGATTTCCGCGCAACCACATATTTTTTGTTCAATGCATGCGGCGTACTCCACCGTAATTTTAATTATTATTATCACAAATAAATTAGTTTATTTTTTTGTAGGTCACGCAGCCAGACATTATACCTTACTACCTTTTATGGCACATAAAATATTAGATTTGTTGCACAATGCATGTGAACATGTTTCGCCAGTAGATCAGAAGAAAGTCTGATGGATTTACGACCCACATCCAGCTGTGGGCTGAGGAAGAACTTATTAATAAAACTTATAATCGTAAAAGTAATCTGAGAGCACTACAGTGCCCCCGGCAAGTCGAGCAAAAAGCGGCACGACCGTATCATACTTTTCTTGAAGCAATTCAGGCAATTTTCAACCCCCTATAACTTCATAGTCAATGAAACTAGAAGCCTGAATTTTAAGCCGAGTAGGCATTATATAAACATGGTATATTTCAAATTTCATTCAATTAGAACCAGTACTTTAAGAATTATAACTAGTCAAAGTTTCTTAA
The DNA here is from genome assembly GCA_907164705.1 of Parnassius apollo. Classification (NCBI taxonomy): domain Eukaryota; kingdom Metazoa; phylum Arthropoda; class Insecta; order Lepidoptera; family Papilionidae; genus Parnassius; species Parnassius apollo. The sequence continues at coordinate 4,982,685 of CAJQZP010001584.1, forward strand.
TTTTGTCACTCACTGACTGACCGATCATCAAAATTCTAAGGCACTTCTAGCAGACATAGAAGCTTCAAATTTAGAATACAATTAGCGTTTAATGTAAAAATCAAGGAAAAACTAAAATATTTATAATCGAACTAAGCGATGTAATTTAATATAATATGTATTACTTGTGAGATACATTGTGTTTTCATGCGATGACCAAGTCAATCTATATATTTAAAACATAAAACATTTTTAACATTGATATGGTCACTATAAAATGTTCTTAGGTTAGCTAATTACGTAATAACTTAAAACAGAAGGACCCTTAAGTAGGAACTGAATAAATTACCCGACTTGGTATTACATGGATCTCACAACTTTTTACGGTAGAAGAACTGAGTTGCGAGACTCAGCTTTTTTTACGAGTTATGTTTTTGATGGCATATATTTTACTTCATTCTACATCAACAAACGATCGTCGCTGCATGTGAATTTAATTAATTTTTATCATCTGCCGATGACACAGTTTCACCCAGACATAGTTAATAAATAATCAATAAAATGTGTGGCCACACGGCTTAATATGTATAGACAATTATAAATGAATTACGCAACAATTTTTTTGCGTGCTGCCCCAAATAAGCGTAATCATTATATTGTTTTTGTATAATTAGCAGCAAACTGCCACAGATAATAAAAGTATAGTTAAAAACTACACACTCCCTACCGTCTACCTCGAACGTCTCAGAACGAAGAAAAAACGTTAAGATTCTAAGATTTCCTTGGATACGTTTAACATACATAAATAGTACAAGGACAATAATCCAGGTTTAGAACTTGCTTTTATACGCTGTACACGCTGTACGGCTTCCGTGTGGGTTTCGAACACGACCATTTTAATATTGTCTTGAAAATATCTTAAATAACTTACTGGACTATTTTCGTACTAAGTTCTTAAAACGAATTAAAGTCTATTTGATGGTAAGTGGCTCCTTCAGTCATGGACACCGGCAGCCAACTTCAAACAAATAAGGCTAGAGATGTGTTGTCCCATCTGAGGACTAATATTGAATGCCTTACAGCCTCTAATGATGCCGACTCAATAATAAATAATTTATTACCTTGCAACCTTCCGCTAACTAATTACAATGATGTGTTTACTTCTTCGTGACGGAGTTAGTGCATGTAATTGAGGGAGGGCGGGAGGTGCTCTTCAATCCGGGTAAGACACGTCATTATAATTAGTTAGCGGAAGTTTGCAAGGTAATAAAATATTTATTATAATGGATTTCCGCAAAGTAACGCCTGATTCTATCAATTAAAACCGACCCTCCTTATCCTTCAGACCGGAACTTTAGATGAAGTATGTAATCATGAAAATATTTGAGAGTTAAAAATTTTGTTTAAACATTGTATAAAATTGAATAATAAGCACACAAAATTTAATTTTGAGTGATTGTTTTCATATTATAGAAACTATCATCACGTATTTAAGATAATTTGTGGACAATAAATACTATCGTATTATTATTACTGGGACAGACTTGTGTCTGAACAAAGTCCCGGATTGGGGCGACTAAATCTAGTCCAGTTTAACCCTCAGAAGACACATTTTGCGATTTAACCGCTAAAAAGAACCCCTTTGTCGTATCTCGTCAGTTTCAAGGCACTCCTCTTGTTGCCTCAGCCAGTATTGGAATTCTCGGCGTCGACATATCGAGTGACGTGCAGTTTCGTGGTCACTTGGAAGATAAGGCTAAGTTGACTTCTAAAAACCTCTGGCGTGCTCAGTAGAGTGGGACAGTATTTCATGCCGGCACACTGCCTGCAACTTTGCAAGGCGTAGGTTCGGACGCACATGGAATACTGTTCCCATCTCTGGGCTGGGGCTCCCCAGCACCAGCTCCTTCCACTTGACCGCATCCAGCGCAGAGTGGCTCCAATCGTCGACGACCGAGTGCTTTCCGATCGGTTCATTTCATTGGCGATGCGAAGAGATGTTGCATCTCTTTGCGTATTTTGTTGCATCTATCACGAGGAGTGCTCTGAGGAATTATTCGGATTAATCTCAACCGCCAATTTTTATGAACGCACTACGCGTACATACCAATTAAAGCAAGCTCGCTCGTATTATGGTGAGCATATAAGACCTTATTTTTTGATTTAATGGTTATTATTTTATTTATTTATTAAACTTTAGCCCTAGCTGATCTTTACTTAGGGCTAGAATCGCAAATCCACACCATCAGTCGTAAAGTGTATTTTAATATATTTTAATTAGTGGCAATGGTTCTGGTAGAAGTGCAATTAAAAAGTATTGTTGCAATTGTATTATCGGCCGTCGAACGGTAGGATGATGTGCCCATGTTATGACAGTAATATGGTACTTGGGTTGGGCACGGCATCAGACTAATATTTTACCACCTGCACGGTTCCTGGATGATGTATTGATGTATAAATTAGAGGCAAATAATTCCTTAGCTTTTCTAGATGCGTTAGTCATCCAAAATCTTAACAACACCATAGGTCATACTGTGTTTAGAAAACAACGAATCTCACCATCATCCTTCACAAGTTAGCTAACGTGAGGAAATCTTTGTTACAGGAAGCACAAGGAATCTGTGACAGCAAACATCTGGCCGCTTCAGCACGTCAAGCAGGTTCTGCACTACAACAAGCTTCGGGTCACGCGCCTACGTCACAGTGACTGAGTGAAACCGGCCACAGTCAAGCGTGTGCAGTATTACCATATGTCAGGGGTGTCACAGACAAAATTGGCTACATCTTGAAGTGAGCTTCTATTAGAACATTCTACAAGCCCCTGAAGAAGATTAGTGAGTTCTTACCATCCATCAAGTGTCATATTCCTCTACAAGATGCAGGAGTGTACAAGCTTGATTGTGAATGTGGTCTCTCATATATGGGGCAAACGAAAAGAACAATTAGAACCCGCATAAAAGAACATATAGCTGACGTGAAGCATTAAAGTTCAGGGAAGTTTGCAGTTTGTGATCATATCCTAGACGGCCCCAACCAGATAGACATATTGAAATAATACTAATTTTTACGGAATTTATCGCGTATATTTAACTTTTTTACCCGACGTTTCGAGAGCTTTACAGCACCCATGGTCACGGGAAGGACTGAGATGTTCAACGTCCAGCTGTCATAGTTAACCGCGGTTACCATAGATTAAAATTTAACTTTTGTTCCGATCTACACAGTATGAACTTATGGTATCATGGAGTCTTGCAGTTGTATGCTTGGGTTGGGATTTAATTTTATTTATTATAGGATCCCAAGCAGATGGTAGCACCCAGCCATCTTCTCTATTGAAATTAGGATGTTTTTTGATTTCAATAGCCTCGCGAATCATCCTTGGAAGGAATTGGTGTTCTTTAGCGAGGATTTGTGGTCTATCAAATCTGATGTAGTGACGGGGGCGATCCTGTACATGTTCACAGACTGCAGACTTCCCGGAGCGTCGATTCTTCACATCAGCTATATGTTCTTTGACTTTTCTTGAAGGTCCCCGGGTCGTATCTAGGTATATTATGTATAGGTAAATTATTCCACAGAAAGGTCGCACGCGGAAGGAAACTCCTAGTGGAACATACAGTGGTGGACCGCCAAGCATCCAGATGGTGTGGATGGTATCGGGAGGTTTGCCGCGTAGTGCGTTGATGAAAGGGGAAAGCCCACCTCTTCATAATGGAGCATTGGGCTTGTGTATTTTTGGTAACCCATACAACTTTGGTGATTTGGCGCACGTAGGTATTCCTACGCCCTACGCCCCATAGTGAGCCAAATCGATTCACCAACTTACAGATTGGCTCAACACTTAGCGAAAATACTCTCACCGCTCAGGGGACATACAAGAGCACACATAAAGGATTCCTACCATTTTGTCAGCGAGATTAAAGACCTACGTCTGGCAGACAATGAAACTATGGTCAGTTTTGATGTGCAGTCATTGTTTACATGCTTACCTGTTGAAGACTGCATCTCAATTGTAACTAGAAGGCTGGAAGAAAACAACATGCCCGTAGAATATGCAGTATTACTCAGACACTGCCTTACATCTGGCTACCTATTGTGGAAGGAGGAGTTCTACAAGCAAGTAGATGGTGTGGCGATGGGCTCACCTGTATCTCCCATTGTCGCCGACATATTCATGGAAGACTTTGAGGAGAAAGCCCTGCTTACTTCTCCCATAAATCCAAGATTCTACAAGCGGTACGTAGACGACACTTTCACAATTCTACCTTTAGATAAAGTAACTGCATTTTTAGACCATCTTAACTCTATAAATACTAAAATTCAGTTCACAATGGAGTTAGAGGCAAACAATTCCTTAGCTTTTCTAGATGTGTTAGTAATTCGGAATCCTGATAACACCTTGAGCCATACTGTGTATAGAAAAAAAGACCCATACAGATAGATATTTAAATGGTGATTCTCACCACCATCCTTCACAGTTAGCTACCGTGGGTAAATCTTTGTTTCAGAGAGCACGAGGGATCTGTGACAGTAAACACCTGGCTGCCGAGCTCCAACATGTCAAGCAAGTTTTGCATGACAACAAGCTTCGTGTCCCGCGCCTACGTCACAGAGAACGAGTGAAGCCGGCCACAGTCGAGCGTGTACCTGCTGTACTGCCATATGTTAGAGGAGTCACTGACAAGATTGGCTACATCTTGAAGCGCGCTTCCATCAAAACATACTTCAAGCCGCCGAAGAAGATTGGTCAGTTTTTACCATCAGTCAAATGTAACGTCCCTCTGCAAGATGCAGGAGTGTACAAGCTTGATTGTGAATGTGGCCTCTCCTACATAGGACAAACTAAAAGATCAATTAAAACCCGCGTCAAAGAACATATAGCTGATGTGAAGAATCGACGCTCCGGGAAGTCTGCAGTCTGTGAACATGTACAGGATCGCCCCCGTCACTACATCAGATTTGATAGACCACAAATCCTCGCTAAAGAACACCAATTCCTTCCAAGGATGATTCGCGAGGCTATTGAAATCAAAAAACATCCTAATTTCAATAGAGAAGATGGCTGGGTGCTACCATCTGCTTGGGATCCTATAATAAATAAAATTAAATCCCAACCCAAGCATACAACTGCAAGACTCCATGATACCATAAGTTCATACTGTGTAGATCGGAACAAAAGTTAAATTTTAATCTATGGTAACCGCGGTTAACTATGACAGCTGGACGTTGAACATCTCAGTCCTTCCCGTGACCATGGGTGCTGTAAAGCTCTCGAAACGTCGGGTAAAAAAGTTAAATATACGCGATAAATTCCGTAAAAATTAGTATTATTTTAATGTGTAGTGTTCGCGTAAATATAAGAAATCAGATAGATATAAATCAGATTTGATAAACTACAAATCCTTTGTAAACGAAGGAACATCAATTCATATCAAGGATGATACGTGAGACTATTGAAATAAAAAAATCCTTATTTCAATAGAGAAGGAGGCTTGGTACTACCAACTGCTTGGGACCCTTTAATTAATGAAATTAAAACTAAACACAAGTGTGCCACTGCAAGACTTGAAGACACAGTAAGTTCATTCTGTAGATCGGACCATAAATAAAAATTAAAAATCTGAAGGTACTCCAGGTTAACACTGACATTGGGACGTCAGTCACCTCATTCCGCCGTGGCAATGGGTGCTGGAAAGCACCCGAAATGTCTGGAATTAAAAAAAAAAGAATTAAAACGCGATAAAATCGATAAAAGTACATAGTTGTTAAAAAAACTGTATTTTTGAAAATAAAAACTTATACATCTTCAAAATCCCGACTTTCTTAAAGCAATTCCTTTACCATTTCATTCTTTTAATTCCATATTATCATATCTATATGTTTTTATATGTGGGCACCCCTGGCCGAAGTGTCTATGAAGAGGTGGGCTTTCCCCTTTCATCAACGCAATACGCGGAAAACCTCCCGATACCATCCACACCATCTGGATGCTTGGCGGTCCACCACTGTATGTTCCACTAGGAGTATCCTTCCGCGTGCGACCTCTCTGTGGAATAATTTACCTATATATAATATACCGGGATAAAACCCGGGGACCTTCAAGAAAAGAGTTTACTCCTTTCTAAAGAGCCGGCAACGCACCTGCAATTCCTCTGGTGTTGCGGTTGGTCATAGGCTGCGGTAGTCACTTAACATCAGGTGAACCGTATGCTCGTTGCCCCCCCCTTCTATAAAAAAAAACTAGCTGTGCCTGCGACTTCATTCGCATAGAATTTCAAATTTTTTTTGTAGCTTTATTTCTTGGGTCTATTTATTACATTTTATAAACCACATTACTGTTTCAACTCAAGCAATAAAAGTAGACAATTTTAGTATACAAAGTAATTTAATTATGAAAGCGATAAAGTGCATGGAAGATTTCGATACGAAAGATGTCGTGTCCGTTCAATATTATATTTAAATAAAACTAAGCAACTTAGATATGCACTAACGTAATATAAAAAAGAAACTAATAATCGGTTAACAATTACTCTTATTTATAAAAAAATAAGGAGGGAGCGACAGTTCGTTAGTTGTGTAGTAGCGGGGTAAATTAATCCATCACTCCTCTAAGTCCTGGATCACACCTGGAGGTGTAGTAATAGCCGACTATGGGAAACGTCAGAAAAATGTAACGACTTTCGATATATGGCGCTCGGTTCGTGTTATCGGTTACGTGAGAGCCGGACTACCAAAAAATACCCGGACTGATTATTCGTAGCCAGACTGGCTAGTTGTACCCACACTGGCCAGCGACGTCAAAATTGTGTTAAATATCGCGATCGTCAATTTGTCTGCAAACTGTGAAAATTATAACGAATCACTCCTGAAGTGGGAGAGGTCCATGTCTTGCAGTAGACTTTTACGGGCTCATGATGAAGGATACAAGAAAAATTGATAATTTTTGCGTCGTAAAGAAATTCGATAAAACTCTGAGCCCCTCTAAACTTTAGAGTAAGGCGACCGTCTCTGATATACTCCACACTTCGGACCCACTTTTGCAAGTAGCTTTGTTAATTTTATTGCATAGTTGTAGCTGTTACGTTTTAAGCGAATTCGTGGGATAAAACACCTCCTCATCTACATCATAATCGATGGTAATATCTGTGTCTAGCGTATTTTTTTAAAGCAAAACTAATTTGAGCAGTTTACCACTGTAAAGATATTGAGCCAAGCGAAGAAGCAGAGAAACATTGATTAAAACTACTTTTACGGATTTTATCGCAGGCAGATGGTAGTACCCAGCCTCCTTCTCTATTGAAATTAGGGAGATTAAGAAGGTTGGGTACTATCACCTGCTTGGGATCCTATAATTAATAAAATTAAAACTAAACCCAAGCATACCACTGCAAGACTTCAAAACACAGTTGGTTCATTCTGCGTAGATCGGACCAAAGACAATAATTAAAAAGCTGAAGGTACTCCTGGTTAACTTTGACATCGGGACGTCAGTCACCTCAGCCCCCCGCGACCATGGGTGCTACAAAGCACCCGAAACGTCGGGTATTAAAAATAAAAGAAATAAAACGTGATAAAATCCGTAAAAGTAGTCTTAATCAATGCGTAGTGTTCGCGTAAATATAAGAAATCATTAAGCAGCGAAACAAACAAAATTTCCATTACAGCCTATAAAAGCTGAACATATGCCTCCTCCATATTTTGTTCCTCCATATCTGTATCTCCATATATTGTTTCTTATAAATTGAACTGAATGATTTATAAAAAAAATCTGCGACCGTAGTTATAAATTTATGCGATAAATTCTGCCCATTCCAAAAAACGAACCCTCTCAGAAATATGAAGATGAACAAGGGTCTCTCCTATAGATAGCGTCATAGGGGGATATTTGCCGAGTTCGCAGCCGCAGTTTTTAATTTTGGTCGTTATTAGGAAGACGTGCTGTGACGACTTTGTCGTCTCTTATGGCACACATTGAAAGTCCTTCAAGTATCGGTTTCCCACTCGCTTTAGAAGCTCCCCTGTAATTCCATCCTCGCCTGGAGCCTTGCCGTTTTTAAGGTGCTGGAGAGCCATTCTAATCTCGCTCAGATGGACGTCCGGGATATCATCGCATTAGTGTCGGATAAGATTTGCTCTTGGATCGTTACTGACACTTGCGTGTGGTTCCAACGATGATGTTTGCATCTGCCCATAGAACCTCTCATCATCATCATCATCTTTACAGCCCTTCACAAGTCCACTGCAGAACATAGGTCTCCCCCAAGTAATGCCACAAAGCACGGTCCTGAGCCACTTGCATCCATCGACTTCCTGCATATCTTACCAGGTCGTAACTCCATCTAGTCTCCATCTAGTGGGGGGTCGCCCTACACTACGCCTACCGGTACGAGGCTGCCACTCGAGAACCTTTCTTCCCCATCAGTTATCGGTTCTTCGAGCTATATGGCCGGCCCATTGCCACTTCAGCTTACTAATCCGTTGGGCTATGTCGGTCACTCTGGTTTTACTGCGGATGTCCTCATTTCTGAGTCTATCACGCAGAGAAACTGAGCATAGCCCTCTCCATAGCTCGCTGAGCGACCTTGAGCGTCCTCATACGGCCAGCAGTGAAGGACCACGTCTCAGATCCGTAAGTCATCACTGGCAACACGCACTGGTTGTACAATCTAGTTTTTAGAGATTGAGGTATACCTGACGAGAAGATTTGTCGTAATTTCCCGAACGCTGCCCAGCCGAGTTGAATCCGTCGACTGACCTCTCGGTCGAAGTTGGACTTACCTAGTCGGACTATTTGTCCCAGGTAAACGTACTCGTCAACAACTTCGAGCATAGTGCTCCCAACAACTACCGGCATAGGTGTGACATGGACATTAAACATGATCTTTGTTTTGTCCATGTTCATCTTAAGACCTATCAATTGGTAAGCACTTTTGAGGTCATTGAGCATAGTGCTTAAGTCCTCCAGCGATTCGAAGGTAGTACTCGCCATTGATATTAATACCGTATACCTTCCAGTCCAGTAGCTTGAAAACGTCTTCCAATGCAGCGGTGAAGAGTTTCGGGGATATAACGTCACCCTGTCTTACACCTCTCTGCAGTTGGATAGGTTTCGAGCTCTGATTCTGTACTTGGATAGCCATCGTAGCCCTACTGTACAAACACTTCAGCACTTCGATATACCGACGGTCAACTTGGCATCGCTGAAGGGACTGTAGCACCGCCCAAATTTCGACAGAATCAAAGGCTTTCTCATAGTCCACATACGCCAGGCAAAGTGGCAGATTGTACTCTTCGGTCTTCTGTACAATTTGCCGCAGGGTATGTATGTGGTCTATGGTACTGAAGCCGTTTCGTAAACCGGCTTGTTCGGGAGGCTGGAAGTCGTCGAGTTTGCGTGCGAGACGATTCGTAATGACTCTCGAAAACACCACGTAGACGCGGCTCAGAAGGGAAATTGGCCCGTAGTTCTTCAAGATAGCGTTGTCGCCTTTCTTAAAGAACAAAACCACCGCACTTCTGCTCCACGCCTATGGAGTAGTGCCACCATGGAGGACGGAATCGAAGAGCTTCTGAAGGACTTCAAGTACCGGTGTTCCACCCGCTTTCAGAAGCACCGCTGTAATTCCATCCTCGCCTGGGGCCCTGCCATTTTTAAGGTGCTGGAGAGCCATTCTAATCTCGTTTAAACTGACGTCCAGGATATCATCGGAATAGTGTCGGATAAGACTTGCTCTTGGATCGAAATAATACTAGTTTTTACGGAATTTATCGCGTATATTTAAGAAAGTTTTAACGACATTTGACTATAATTTTTGCATGGAAACATTAAATAAACGCGAAATTATTAAATATAACGAATGCAAAAACAAACATATAGAAAAATATCAAAAATTAACGAACAAGTCAAATCTCAAACATCTGAATCAATGCCAGAACCAAAAGCAACCATTGACAAACACAGATCATAGATTAATCGCGCTCTATAATCTGTCAAAACAAACATTGGATGATGCAACAATTAGGGTTTTATCAAAAGGCCTCAACTTTGCTATTACACCCCGCAAATTACCGTACGAAGAAATTATCTGTAGTGTCGAGGACTGTTTATTTAAAAACAATACGCGGAAAGAAGATTTGGAGGCGATACGTTTAGACATTTCGTCTATGTTACGTCGATGTTTAGTGCCTAAACCGAATCTTCCCAACGACGAATTTATAGCGTTAAAGAACCTACGCAATAAACCAGAACTTACGATTCTCCGCGCAGATAAGGGAAACGCCACGGTAGTCATGGATACGTCAGATTATAATTCTAAAATACAAGAACTTTTGTCGGATGTAAGTACTTATAAAAAGGTAAAAAACGACCCAACAAATAGCACACTAAAAACAACTAGTGACCTCATAAAGAAACACTCCGAAAAATTAAATCTGGACGTAAAATAGATAATACCTACGTGCGCCAAATCACCAAAATTGTGTGGGTCACCAAAAATACACAAGACCAATGCTCCATTACGTCCTATAGTGAGCCAAATCGATTCACCAACTTACAGATTGGCTCAACACTTAGCGAAAATACTCTCACCGCTCAGGGGACATACAAGAGCATATATAAAGGATTCATACCATTTTGTAAGCGAGATTAAAGACCTACATCTGGCAGACAATGAAACTATGGTCATTCATTGTTTAGATGCTTACTTGTTGAAGACTGCATCTCAATTGTAACTAGAAGGCTGGAAGAAAACAACATGCCCGTAGAATATGCAGTATTACTCAGACACTGCCTTACATCTGGCTACCTATTGTGGAAGGAGGAGTTTTACAAGCAAGTAGATGGTGTGGCGATGATGAGGTGAGCCCACATGTATCTCCCATTGTCGCCGACATATTCATGCAAGACTTTGAGGAGAAAGCCCTGCTTAGTTCTCCCACAAATCCAAGATTCTACAAGCGGTACGTAGACAACACTTTCACAATTCTACATTTAGATAAAGTAACTGCATTTTTAGACCATCTTAACTCTATAAATTCTAAAATTCAGTTCACAATGGAGTTAGAGGCAAACAATTCCTTAGCTTTTCTAGATGTGTTAGTAATTCGGAATCCTGATAACACCTTGAGCCATACTGTGTATAGAAAAGAGACCCATACAGATAGATATTTAAACGGTGATTCTCACCACCATCCTTCACAGTTAGCTACCGTGGGTAAACCTTTGTTTCAGAGAGCACGAGGGATCTGTGACAGTAAACACCTGGCTGCCGAGCTCCACCATGTCAAGCAAGTTTTGTATGACAACAAGCTTCGAGTCCCGCGCCTACGTCACAGTGAACGAGTGAAGCCGGCCACAGTCGAACGTGTACCTGCTGTAATGCCATATGTTAGAGGAGTCACTGACAAGATTGGCTACATCTTGAAGCGCGCTTCCATCAAAACATACTTCAAGCCGCTGAAGAAGATTGGTCAGTTTTTACCATCAGTCAAGTGTAATGTCCCTCTGCAAGATGCAGGAGTGTACAAGCTTGATTGTGAATGTGGTCTCTCCTACATAGGACAAACTAAAAGATTAATAAAAACCCGCGTTAAAGAACATATAGCTGATGTGAAGAATCGACGCTCCGGGAAGTCTGCAGTCTGTGAACACGTACAGGATCGCCCCGTCACTACATCAGATTTGATAGACCGCAAATCCTCGCTAAAGAACACCGATTCCTTCCAAGGATGATTCGCGAGGCTATTGAAATCAAAAAACATCCTAATTTCAATAGAGAAGATGGCTGGGTGCTACCATCTGCTTGGGATCCCATAATAAATAAAATTAAATCCCAACCCAAGCATACAACTGCAAGACTTCAAGATACCATAAGTTCATACTGTATAGATCGGAACAAAAGTAAAATTTTAATCTATGGTAACCGCGGTTAACTATGACATATGGACATTGAACATCTCAGTCCCGCCCGTGACCATGAGTGCTGTAAAGCGTTCGAAACGTCGGGTATTTAAAAAGTTAAATATACGCGATAAATTCCGTAAAAACTAGTATTATTTTAATGTGTAGCGTTCGCGTAAATATAAGAAATCATTGCTCTTGGATCGTTACTCACACTTGCGTGTGGTTCCAACGATGATGTGTACAGCTGCCCATAGAACCTCTCAATCTCACTCAAAATCTCAGGTGTCCCGGAAACGATGCTGCCACACTCAGTCTTCAGCTTTGACAGTTGGCTCTTACTGGCAGACAGATCTTTGGCATAGACTTCGGAGCCCTGGTACCGCTCGATCGTTTCTTTAATACGAGCAGTATTAAAGTTGCGTAAGTCTCGCCGCATGCATTTGGAGATCTGTCTGTTCAGTTGCCTGTATGCTGTCAAATCTGTTGACGATTGCAGCCTCATCTCCCGTCTAACAGCCATGAGATTAAGAGTGTGATCGAAGAGTTTTTGTGTTCTTCTGCGGCGGGTCTTGCAGAACTTAGCTCCCGACCGCATGGATAGTTTCCACGAGCTTGTCATTCATATCGTCCACTGCATTGCAATCTTGTAGGCACTGAAAACGATTTTGTAAGTCGAGATGAAAGTTTTCTGGGCTTTGGATTAGTGCACGAGGGGGATGGAGCGTTGACCTCTCCAACTTCACGTTTAGGTTCAGTGTACCTCTCACCATTCGGTGATCGCTGCCAGTTTTCACCCTTGCGATTACTGAGACATCACTGAACAATTGCCGGTCGGAATAATGAAATCAATCTCATTTTTTGTCGAACCGTCAGGGCTCGACCAGGTCCACTTTCTGTGGGGCCGCTTTTGGAAGAAAGAGTTCGTCATAAAGAGAGGGACTCTTCAGAGAGTCCCTCTTTCTCCATAAAGTCGGCCATCTGCTGGCTCCTTGGGTTTCGTTGCCATATTCCGAATTTCCCTACTCTCAGCTCACCGTTCTGTCTTGTGCCTAGATTTGTGTTGGTTACTTATTTTTAGTCCCCGCAATCACTTTTATTACAAAGATATAAAATGTACAGACATCTGCAATTTACATTTTTATTAAATGTATAGATTAATACATTACAACCTATTAATACGAAGTTGCTAAACGTAGCTCCTCTCATAGATGGTCACATACTCGCTATAGTTGCCACGCTTCACATGCAGTTCCGCAACCGTACGTTTTGTTATTTTTAGTTGTTATCGGATCAATGCTGTTCTCCTTCTCATCTCCTGTATTATTATCCTAAGTCGTCTCTTACGACACCCACGGGTTGTTGTGGATTAGTGGATGTTCTTGAACCAATTAGCAAACGGTTTAAAATAATAATAAGTAGAAAATATGAAAATCGTGCTTGAAGCGTTCAATGATCTCATATTATATTTTATCATTATTTAGACTAGTTGTCGCCTGTTGGTCGAAATTTGACCGTAACGTATTTTTTCTATATTTGTGTATTAAACATGTGGTATTTCACTTTTAACAGCACGTTAATGTATAACACACAGATATCTAATTTAAAAAACCACTCCACTTCGGGTGCTTTTAACAGTGGTAGAGTCACGCAGCAGCTTTTGCTGTCGCACGTATGGGCCGGCTCGAACCGGGTGGTATCACGACCTCACAGAATACCAGCCTGAAGTAGAGATTTACCTCTGCTTTTCGCTTGGTAAATGCAGGTGGCCGGAGGCCTTCCCCCCTCCACCCTAAACATGGTAGCGGAATAAATAGAAAAACTACCCTAGGAGGGTACCAGCACCCCTGGTTACGGAGACTCCCACGCTGAGCATCCGGACCAAGCTCCCCTACTCTTCCTGAGCGTGGATGCTCAGACTGCCTCGCGTCTGAGCATCCACCCATGGTCACGGGGGACTCTCTCCCCGTGGAGAGAGTCCCCGGTGACCATGGGTGCTGGAAAGCGCTCGAAACGTCGGGAATTAAAAATAATAAATATAAAAGTAAATAAAAAGTAAAAATAAACGCGATAAAATCCGTAAAGTAGTCTTAATCATGTATAGTGTTCGCGTAAATATAAGAAATCATGACGATTGTATACTTGAAGGTCAAATTCTTAATCACTAAAATACTCGAGCGTTTATACTTTTAGAAATCGTTATGATAACATTGTTTCTAAATTACACAAAACAAGGTTATGTTGCAAGATTAACCAAACTTTAAAGAAAACCATCCAAATTTATATACATCTTCCATGCTTTGATAACAGGTAACTTGAGTATGTTTCTGTTGTATGATCTTCTTTTTACAAAGTGCATTCCAAGCGCTTACAACAGATATAAAGGGTCACAAACAAGGAACAGGGTATACGTGGTAGAGCCATGCTGCGGTTATATTATATATAATAGTATAGTTGTAGCACAAATGGGTCGGCTCGACCGGGGAAGGACCACGCTCTCACAGAATACCAGCGTAAAATAGTAGCTTAATTTTGCTGTGTTTCGTATGGTGGGTGTAGAGAACCGGAGACTAGTGTTGCCCAAATGCAAGAACAAGACGAGACTTAGGCAGTCTTGGTCTTGGTGTTGCGACTATACACCTGGTCTTGTTCTTGGTGTTGCTATTGCGCTCTCAGTCTTGTTCTTGGTCTTGGTCTTGCAGCAAGAGTCTCGCAAGTCTCGCAATTACCTATTAGCCTATTGTTATTTATTAAACGTTACTTTAGATCTTAGAACAACTTAACAGAGTAGGCACATTTTGAGCTTGAATTAACATAGCCATAGAAAGACCGACCAAATTAATAAATGTCTAAATATTTAATGAGAAATTCGAAAAAACCGGTTGGGGTTTGAACCCACGACCTAAGCGATCCGTGCCGATGCTCTAAGCAACTGAGCTGTCTACCAAGTCTCACGGCCACGGGAGTTAGTTTGTTTCTTAATAAACGTTTACATTTAATAAGCTACATCTGCTAAAATCAAAACATATAAAAAAAAATTAATGACATTAACTTGACTGTATTATAAAGAACATTATCTGTCTAGAAAGAGATTGATAGACCCTTATATGAAATGGAATAAAAGAGTTGTACAATTTACCAATTTATTTCAATAAAAAAATAAAATACAATACAAATTAAATTTCATAACAGTACACAACAGCTTTGACATTACTGTTACTTTATATTAATTCTTTTGACCAAGAATTAATACAAAATAACCATCTGGCTGACTCATCACTTAACCTATCTCTATGTTTTCTAATTACTAATGATGCTTTAGAAAATAATCACTCAGCAGGTATTGAAGTTGCAGTTATTGAAAGAAAATCACGGGCCATCTTCGATAAAGTCGGATATTCTGTCTCATGCGTCCTCCACCACTCTAAAATGTCTTCCGAACTGGCGGCTCTGGGTTTACTTAGGTACTCCTCCAACTCGTCTATAACTAAGCCTTGATGAAAAGATCCAGATCCAGATGACGTCGAGGGACATGCATACAATTTCTCAAAGTCTATTACGTCTTCATCTTCATCATATTCACATACTTTCAAAAAAGTATTTCATTTCTTGGTGGTCTAGAGATGTATTCACTGAGTGTAGACTTTTATATTCTTTATAAAGTTCATTAAATTTGCGCAGGCTTTCTGATTTAATTTGCTTCCCCCCATAATGTCATGTCAAAAGTCTGAGTCTTATGCATTGGGTCTAAAATTAAAGAGGTACAATAAATCCAGTTGCTCTTTTTATAATGTTTAAGCATTTTGTCTCGAGCTGCTTGAAAACCCAGAATGAGCCTTTTATCCACTTCGGATCGATTAGGTTTCTCATATAATTGTTTTACCATGGATTCAAATTTATCGAGCAAGAGATTGAATGATACAATGACTAGCGGTAATGTAACATATTTTTCTCCACCAAGTTTCGTTGATAGAAGTTTAAAGTTTATTAGAAACTTATGTATTTTTTCGAGTATTTGCCATTCACTATCAGTGATTTGAAAATCATGCAATTCGGTGACAGAAGTGCACAATGTGTTAATGCTAGTTCTCACTTTTAAACCAAATCCAATCATATCATGTGTGGAATTCCATCTCGTTGGATATTCGAGTATGGGGTTCAGATTTGATGGCACGCCAGCTGCTTCACAAGTAGACTGAAACTTCCTCTTCAATATCCCACTTCTTTTTATTTTACTGGAAATACTGCGCAATTTTGTTATAGCTGTACGTGAGTCAGCAATATTTGGCGCATATTCTTCATCTTCCTCAGTTTCGTCTTCATTATCTTCACACTGCTGTTCTTGTCCCTTATTGTCAGTTTCACTGTGTAATGCTAAGGTCTTTAATAAATCTTGTACATCAAGGTTCAAAATATGAGCAAAGCACCGGAAATGTTGATTGTCTGAATCAAAGTGTGGCAACTGTTTGTCCAATTCATACATAAATTTGGTATTTGCAGTTGCGTTGTCGACCGTGATACCCTGTATTTTATCAATTATGTCATATTCCAATAAACATTCGTGGAAAATCGTTGCAATATCTTCCCCAGTATGTCGACCGTGTGATGGTATAAAATCAAGGACTACAGATCGATACTTCTATTCGTTGTCTATATAATGAATAGTGACCCCGTAGTAACTCCTACCAGCAATTGACATCCATCCATCAATGGTAAATGACATTTTAGATGAAAATTGTTGTAGTTGTTTCTTAAGATTCAATTGAAGCTCTTCAAACCGTTCTTTGACCTTCTTTATAAGTGTGGACCTTTTAGGAAACACCATATTTGGGCAAATTGATCGAAAATATACTTGTGTAGCTTCGTCATCGAAAAATGAGAAGGGAAGCTATTATTTAACCATCTAATCAACTGTAGCTGTCGTGATGTTGTCACTGCTATTTTCGGACTGAAATAAAACAGTAAATCATGTGTCTCGCCGATTATAAAAACAAATGAATATATGAGTGAATTATAAATACATATTTAACACTATAATCTTTATATATATATATATATATATATATATATATATATATATATATATAACTACCACTCACTGACTGACTATAACGATATCTCAGGAACTATAAAACATACAAACTTGAAGTTTGTAAGGTAGGTTCCTTTTATGGCATAGAGATCAGTTAAGAAACAAAAAAAGTTGTATGAAAGTCCTACGTTTTTGAAGTTAGAGATACGAAAATCGGCATTAAAGTTATAAGTTTTCAATAATAAAATCCTGAATAAGCTGTTTTACGAAATCCTAACCCTAAGGGGGGTGAAATTGGGGTAAAATGGTTACATGCAAGTCCTATATTTTTAAAGTATAGATATGAAGATCGACATTTACTTTATTAGTTTTAAATAATAAATACTTGCATAGTTAAGCTTTACCTATATAGCCTCTTTATACTTAGGTAAGACTTTTGCAGCGAGAAAATTTCAAAATCTCATATGAAATCTGATATTGTACGCGGACGAAGTCGCAGGCGGCCGCTAGTTACATAATATATGTGTTATGTAATTGTGTGATAAGTATATTTTTTCTTACCTATCCATTTTTTCCGGTGGTTATTAAAAAGCTTGTGATATCTCCACTTAATTTTGGTTTTTCAGGAAGAAATATTTGTGATTCCTTTTTGTGGAAAGATATTAGATGATTCCTTAAGCTTGAAGTATTTCTGTTTTTCATTTTTATTTCAACCTTTTTATGTTGGCATAATTTACACAAAGCAATTTGGGATACATGAATTATGTCAAAAAACTCATCAAATTTACTTTTAGGTCTTTTAGTTCTATAACTCCAACTCTCACTACTCCGACTAGACTCTTCGTCACTCATGTCAAATTGTAAACTTATCACTCCGAGAACAACAAGGATTAGAGTAAAAACAATTAATACATTAGACTCGAAGCAAAGCTCAATTGGGAATGACTGGAATTAAAATAAATACTACTATTTGTAAGTACACGTCGAAAGACCGACAAAGGAAAGTTCGGCATCATTTGATAAAATTAATGATTCTTCAGAAGATTAATAAAGTAGATGCATTGCCAGATAGGTATAGTGTGCCTAGGTAAAAATGAAATGTAAATATGTAAATAAAATTGTGTATATTATGTTCTTCTTGTGATTGAATTAATCTACGTTAATTAAATTAAATTTGCCTTCACTCGTTTGAAATTCAAAATTAAAATATGATTTATTCAAGTAGGCATTAAAAATACACTTTTGAATAGTCATATAATCACTGTTTTCCCCAATTTTTTCTTTTCCATGTCCAGGGGTTCTGATTCTACTGAGAAGAATCATGGAAGAAAGTAAGAAACACAGTAGTTGCTCTTTTCAAAATATTTTTACAACAGTTCTATAATTATGTAAAGCGATAAGTTAAACATAAAATGTCAAATGTATATGTAGATACCAAATCGGTTTAGAAATTTCTAGTTAGTCCTGTGTAGTACGAGAGGTCAGTTCCAAGCATTTTTGTTTGACTTAAATCGAAAAGGTGAAAGATCTATCATTTCTTTTGGAATCTTATTATAAAAGCGTATATCGCTACCCAAGAACGCATTATATACTTTGTGTAACCGGAAAGCAGGTATTGTGATTTTATTTTTATTTCTACTATTAAAATTGTGCAAATTACTATTATTTACATCAATAATTCGATGCAATCAATTTCTTTAAACGGTTCTCTAAGAGATACTCGGGATCCTAAAAAGTACATAGATCTTATTTTACGCTTTTTATTTAATATGCACACTTTTTATATTATTCTATTAGCATTGTACAAAATGTTTACACGTTTCAAGTGTGTTAAAAGTGTCTACGATATTTATCAAATGGGTGACGACATATTCGAACACTTTGTGTTCAAAAACACACACTTCTAAAAATCGAGATTTGCAGTGAACTTATTGAACATGTTTATCTATTAGGTAATAATAATAATAGTAATTATTATAAACCCATATAGTTAATATTATTAATAATTACTTACTCGAATAAATTATAATGGTATCTACCTATCCTTACCATTATCTAATTACAATATTCCTTGCGAGATCAGCATAATGTATTTGTGTCCATTCTGAGCACCCGGAAACTTATTTTATTCTTTGGAACATGTACTCTGTGGCGGCATTTAAACAGTGTCAAATGAAGTGCGTGTGGCGCGGCGGCGACGATTGAATGCGATATCAATAGAAGCCGCGGGCGCGTGTATCTTGACCTTGTATTTCCGAATAGCTGCAAAATTTCTTTGACAGGTCAGTATTCGACCTTTGATGATGCCGACAACAAGACGCTGCGCACTATCAAAGTGCCGATGGTCAAAACTAGGGATGCACTGTTTTGTCTTTTAATGGATATTTTCATCTGCTATGCATGTTTATGGTATTGTTCATAATGCGCATAAGTCCAATTTTCCAATTTTTTTAAAATATATTTTTTGCGTCTCATAGAGTCCCTAAGCGTATACCCGAACTCCTATACTCATTCCTAACTGAAAGACGCAAGAGTCTCGCAGGCTTAGTCTTGTTCTTGCTCAAATCTTGCACGGTCAGTCTTGGTCTTGGTCTTGCTAAAATTAGGCGGTCTTTTTCAAAAATCGGTCTTGGTCTTGTTCTTGCATTTTTGCAAGACCGAGACCAAGACCGATTTTTGGCAACACTACCGGAGAACCTATTTACTGAAAACGAGGCATTCCATTTCAGTCTCAGGGCTGGCAACGCATCTGCATTTTCATTCGCAATCGAGGATAGATCAGGATAGATGTAGATCTCTATGGGCCACAGCAACCAGTTACCATCAGGTGGACTGTGTGCTCGTTTGTCACCCTATCCTGTAAAAAAAAAACAAGCTACCGCCTTATAACGTTTTAGAAGCTACTTTTTTAAATACTAGGTCCTTACATATGAAATTAGCGTTTTGTCGTACTGACCACTTTGATCTGAAATATCTCCTCCTTGGTTAAGAATTCCAAATTCAAATTTATAAATTCATTTAGCTGGTACTAGAGTTTTGAAAAAAATCATTCATTTGTTTCTTCCTCATTATTTTTGAAGTGAAAATTTCTTTAACGGCGTTGTACACTTTTTTGTAATGGGTAAAAAATGTTAAACTCGCGTCAGGACACGTGACCTGATTGAAAATTCGTAAGACGAAAACTTCTTTATCGGCGTTGTATACTTTTTTGTAATGGGTAAAAAAATTTAATCTCGCGTCAGGACACGTGACCTGATCGAAAATTCGTAAGACGATAAATATTGTATTCTACCACATAAATGATAGTACTTTTATACTGATAATTAAAGCGATTTGTGTAGAATTATTCCCTAACCATTTCAAAATATCAAAAATGCAGTTCATACAAACTTCATACAAGGAAAAAAATTCAACTCGGATGGGGCAGTCGAAACCGCCTTCAAAGAATTTATTGATTCTCGCCCCCATGGGTTTTTTTAGTAAACGGATCAATGAACTACCTATGAGGTGGCAAAAGTGTATAGATAACAATGGCGCATACTTTGATTAATTAAGTATACTTTACAAAAACATATTGACTTTATATTCCTCCCGTACAAAACGCCAATTTCATATGTAAGAACCCAATACTAGTAATCCTATTAATTAACATTACTAATATTTCTTTTAACTACTCCTGGTAAGCTTAAAATGCTTGTGTTAGGAGTGGTTCACGACAGTCGTCGAATGGCGGATTCGAACCCATGATCTTTTGAATTCTATGTTGAGTGATATTATATATAATGTTTGATTACAAAAATTAATACACTACAATATTATTTCCCCAAATGACTGCCTCGTTGGTCTAGTGGTTGTGGTAGTCCGACTGCTGATCATGAGGTCCTGGGTTCGAATCCCGGGTAAGGCCAAACAGAAACAGAAACTTTTTTATTCAATGTAGATGATAACAATACTTATTGAAAGTCGCTTTTTTCATTTACCACTGGTTCGCAAAAAAAGCCTCTGTCCTGGGAAGAACCAGCAAGAAACCCAGCGGGACAATTTTTTCCATTAATAGCTTACAATCATGTTTACAATTAGCATCACAAGACAAATTAGAAATAGCTTGGTAGCGATCACCCTTCCCAGGAGTTATTATCGTCCATAAATTCCTTAATATTATAATAACCGTTTTTATAAAAACTTAGTTTAATAACATTTTTGAACTTTGTGTATGACAAATTTAGTATATTTTCTGGGATTTTGTTGTAAAAGCGTATTCATCGCCCCAAGAATGAATTACTGACTCGGTGGAGTCGAGTAACTGCTACTACTAGCTTGTGTCTGTTCCTAGTATTTACAGAATGAATATCACTTATTTTCGCAAAACTACTTTTATTTTTGTGTACGTACATTACATTTTCATAAATGTATTTAGAGGCCAGATTTAATATATTAATTTCCTTAAATTTTTGTCTTAATGACTCTTGGTTTTAAATTATATATTGCTCCAATGGCCCTCTTCTGTAAAATAAATATAATTTCAGTATTAGTCGCGTGTCCTCATAGCAAAATACCATACGACATAATGCTATGGAAATAACTTAAGTAAACTATTCTAGCTGTTTCAACACTGGTAAGAGTTCTAATCTTTTTTACAGCATACTCGTATGCTACAGAACTAAGTCTGCTAGCTAGTTTTGATATATGGGGGAGCCATTGAAGCTTTGCGTCCAGTGTCATTCCAAGAAAAATGGTGGTATCAACAAGACTCAGTTCCTCCCCATTTAAAATTACATTAGTATTGACATGTTTAACATTAGGATTTTATTATTTTTTTTTAGAATAGGCTGACAAACGAGCACACAGTCCACCTGATGGTAAGTGGTTGCTGCGGCCCATAGACATCTACATCTATCTTCCATTACAAATCAAAATGCAGATGCGTTGTCACCCGTGAGGACTGAGATGGAATGCCTCATTTTCAGTAAAAAGGGTCTCCGGTTCTCTACACTCACCATACGAAATACAGCAGCATTAAGCTACTATTTCACGCTGGTATTCTGTGAGAGCGTGGTCCTCCCCGGTCGAGCCGACCCATTCGTGCTACAACTATACTACTAATATAACTGCAGCATGGCTCTACCACGTAGAAAAGGAGGAGTTACGAATTTCATACATTTAGTTTTAGTTCCATTCAAATGCAAATTGTTAACATTAAACCAATTAACTAACTTAGCTATAGTTATTAATAACTGTCGTTTTAATTCGAAAATTAAAGAATTATCATCAGCAAATAATACTATATCATGGTTATCCCCTACTATGTAAGGTAAGTCATTAATATATACAAGAAACAGAAAGGGGCCGAGAATTGAGCCCTGAGGCACGCCTATTTGTACAATCAACCCGGAAGAACTCATACTATTAATGACAATTTTTTGCATTCTGTCACTTAAATATGAAATAATTAATTTAAGAACATCGCTTCTTACACCGTAGTGTTGAAGTTTCCTGATTAATGTTTAATGGTGAACACAATCGAAGGCTTTGGATAGGTCACAGAACACACCCAAAGCATCCTGTGAATTCTCCCACGCATTAAATATATATTTAATCAGCACAAAACGAGCATCAGTTGTCGAGCGACCCCTTGTGAAACCAAATTGATTTTTATGAAGTAAATTATTTACACTAAAAAAATAACCTTTGATCGAGAATAATTTTTTCAAAAATTTTACTAAGTGTTGGCAGTACAGGAATAGGTCTAAAATTAGCGGGGTCCAATGTACTATCAGATTTAAATAAAGGTATTACTTTTCTATGCTTCATTAAATCAGGAAACACACTAGATTCGATACTAGTATTAAAAATAATAGATAGTTGACATGCGATTGTATCTATTATAGACGCAATAACTTTATCAGAAATCCCCCACAGATCGGTGGTTCTCTTAATATCAATAGTCTTAAAATATTTTACAATATCTTTTGATGATACTTTATAAAATGTAAAATTCTTTGTACACACATTTACATTTTGTTTAAGTAATGATTCGGCGACGGCATGAGAAGAATTCAGTGACTTAGTGGTCAAGATCGGAATATCAGTAAAATATTTCTCAAAAACCATTGGAACGTCCTGATCTGATTTAGTTAATTTATTGTTAAAACTTAATTGGCAGTTTGAATTGCGAGAGTTGACCTTACCAGTTTCACTATTAATTAAACTCCATGTTATTTTAATTTTATTAGAAGCAGTCTTTATTTTATTGCTCAAAAACATGACTTGGCTAAGGAGCACACTCTTTTAAATATTTTGGAATATTTTTTTACATATTCCCTAAATTCGACGCTAGGAATATATGACCTTTCATTGTAAAGTTCATATAATCTTTGTCTACTCTTATGGACTCCTACTGTCGCCCATTTATTAAATGTCTTGCGAGTGTTCAACGAGAATATTTTAGAAGTAAAAGTATTAATAAATTCATTGCAAATGAGCTTAAATAATGTTCCATACAAAAAATTTGGATTATTTTGGTATGAAATTAATGGAAGTTTTTTACTATGTTACTTCTAAACTTCTCCAAGCGATGTGCATTTACAGGAACAAACACTACTTTTTTATCTACTTCCTTTTTTGAACATAAGGTAATGAAACTAATTGTCCACAGTTATCAGAGCTCAATTTTTGAATTATACATTTATTGAATGGCTTAACATTTGTAAAAATTTTATCTATACATGTTGCACTAGATTCAGCAATACGTGTTGGCTCCAAAAATAAATTAAAAAGACCATAAGATTTAAACAATGATCTAAATTCAATATTCGTGGAGGAAGCTTCTAGGAGATTGATATTAAAGTCTCCACATATTACAACAGATTTATTCTGTTTATTAAGCTTAGCGAAAAATTCCTCCATAATTTTTTCAAAAGTATCATATAAAGAACATGGGAGTTTGTTGAAACGCTCACAACAATGAGGTGCTCAAACTCAACAAATGCCATTTCTACAGTTCGCTCAGCAGAGAGGGTCACAATATCTTTACGTTGTTTACATGATAATAATTTACTAGCTAAAATTAAGGAGCCACCTCTTAAAATTGTTTCTCTATTGAAAGAACTGACCACCTGGTGATTACTGAAGTTAAACATTAAATTATGAGCTTTTATCCGATGTTCAGTAATACATAAAATATGAATATTGTTGCTATTTAAGAACAATTCAATTTCTAGCTCTTTGCCTATCATGCCTTGTATATTCTGATGCACCAGGTGTAAACAATTTTTATTATCATTTTGTGGAGTTATATAATTGCAACTATTAAGGATTTGTAAGCTACATTCTAAATTATTTAAATTATTATAACTGCTAGAGATTACCTCTATTGTCTCATTTTCTAATTTAAATTACTTGGAACGGATTCCAAATTGCATGTCAAATCATTATGCTGCTCAATAGGAGCAGATGTCTGGGTAGCCAAATCCTTGACTGAGTTAATATATAAATAATGCTATCTGTCTTAAATTATATTTGGATAGGTAATACCTATCTGTAGTCAAAAATTTCTTAATTAAATTATTAATATCTAATAAATTAATTCTATTGGTATAATTGTTACAATTAAATGTCAAATTTAAATTATTGTTACATGATAAATTATTTATTAATAAATTTAAATCATATCTTATTTTATTCTCCTGTGGCCAACCCTGTATGTAAGGCAATTTAAACGAGATAATTTTATGTACATTTATAGTATTGAGGTATTCAATATATTTTAATAATTGATTTTTGTTTACATTGCCTCTTCTCCCAACAAGAATTATTACTGTGCTATTAGGACATAACTTACTTGTTAAAACTTTATTCATTATATGACTAAAGGATGCTCCAGGCATACAATAATTACTAATCAATTGTCCCTTTAAATGGTTATTTAATATCATGCCCAAATTTTTACCTATGTCATCACAATACATAATAAATTTATGTTTTTTTAATATTTAAACTGCTTTTTAAGTTTTTATTCTTTGTTATTGCACCGTCATAGAGTGTTGGTGAAAATAAGGAGTCATTGCTATTTACACATATTGTCCCCGATGAACATGGTAAGAAGCGTTGATTCTCACTCTGATGTTTTATTAAGGAGTCAAAGCGCTCCTCATTGTATTTACATGACTTTACCAGATCATTCATGGCCAATATGTGTTCTTTTATCTCAACCAAAAAATAAAAAAATCAATTTTTCTGTTTTTCCGGCAAGAAATTCTCAGTAGCTACCTGGAGCAAAGAATATATTAGACACTACGCGAAAAGAAACGACACTTAAGCATGTGTGCACGTAAAATCCCTTGCGGCTATGTGTGGGTGTCTGGATGTGCGCGGAGGCCACGAGAGGCGCGCGGGGCGTGGAACGGGCAGTCGCCGACTGCCCTGGCCGAGGGCTAGTAGTAAAGATTTATTTTATCATTTATTAATACCGATATTTGTCAGTATTAGTTACTATGAATATATTCGTCAAGTGATATTATATTATTTCAATTAATATATGAATATTACTGATATCTTAATACGACGGTTATACATATTACATATTACTATTCTATCTATCTATCTATATATATAACTATCTATATATCTGTATATATCTATAAACATTATAAATGCTACGAATTTTTGCAGTTGTTAGAAATAATAATGAAAATTATAAAAGTAATCGAAACATTCAAAAATATATAAGAGTAAATTAATTTTTAAAGGATAGTCGGTAATACTGATTATTGCGTACTCAAATACTAAGTGTTGGTTAATTATTTATGATTACCATTAACTGTCGTGCGTATTTGGTTTTGTCGCCATTTATTTTATCATTTGGTAAGCATAATAAAGCAAATTTTATATAATTTTCTTTCTAAGTCAATGTGCCAACTGATATAAATTACTAATTCCTGTGTAAACTATCTTTTCCCATATATATATATATATATATATATATATATATATATATATATATATATATATATATATATATATATGTTATTTCTAAATTTGTTCGTTTACCTTAAGCTAAGTATACATTTTTTGTATCCAATAGCAGACTATGAGTATTACTTTGCTTGTGATTAGTATTTGGGGGGGGGGGAAGAAGGTGTATCTTCCGGTGGAAAAATACTACTTGCGAAATACAGGAGTGAATCTTAGTGTGGAGGTAATGTTTTCTTTATATATCTTTTTACATATTCATATCAAATACTACTCAATCAGGCAGTTTTTATATCGCGGAGTGGCGGTGTAAGAATATACCATACCCCATGTCGTCACGCGAGTGCGTCGTACGATGTTTCTTGCATCATAGTCCTCAGAGGTGACAACTCTGAGGACTAAGATGGAAATGCCCCAGTCTCTAAGTATACTTGCTCTCTATACTTCTCACACCAGAAGTACGCTAGCCGATTGGAGGCAACATCATACTTGGTAGAGCCACTCTGCAGCTATACAGTGGACCCCTGGTAATCCGACAAACATTTTACAGGACAGTGTGAGAGTATTTGTCGGATTATAGAGTACTGCCTAAGACCCCCTATAGTCCGGATTTTTTTTACAAAAGAGTACCTTGTAATCTGACAAATTACAAATCCAATGATAAGATTCTGTATGTTATATACATATATGTACTACATATATATATATATATATAACATACAGATCTTAATGAAGTATGATTTGTACTTTAAAATACAAATCAAACTTAAATATGTAAGTCAAATTTAGTAAATTAAACAATACAATAGAAAGCCAACGTTTTATTATAAAATCAACGTCATTAATGCTATAGAACTTACAAAGAATATGCAATAACTTTACATTAGGAAATAATTTTGTACAAACAAATGAACATACCAAAATAATCAAAAATTATGAATCAATCAATTTAAGAACCATCAATTTAGGAGCGTTACCAAGAAACATCGACGCTTTTTGAGATAAATTGTAATCTTTCAACCATTTTCAAAATAAAATTTTTCTGTCAGAATCCAAACAATACCCTACACGTCGAGCAGTAGTGGTGGTGCGTACAAGTTATAACTTGTTGATTAGTGAAAATTGTCAAAAAAAATATTCAAATATATATATCATAAATAATAGACCATGTCGGATTACAGGGGGCGCCGGATTAGACAGGGGCCGGATTACCGGGGGTCGACTCTATTATGGTTTGTTCGTTCATGCTGAATGCGTCGGCTCGACCGGGGTAGGACTGCGCTCTCACAGAATTCCAGCGTAAAATAGCAGCATAATGTTGAGCTGTGTTTCGTATGGTGAGTGTAGAACACCGAAGACTCTTTTACGGTCTTCCTCAGAGGTGACTGCACATTGATTCTTAGCCGACGATAAATGTAGGTGATAGGCCGCAGTGTTCACCTACCATCAGGTGGATTGTATGCTCTTTTTCACTCTCATTCTATAAAAGAAGGCAATTATAAAGGTAAACATCAAAAAAGAAGAAACAATACAATAAAAATATATACTTCAAGTCACCTGCTGTTTAAGATAAACAAATAGTAAGGCTGCAACGAAAGGTGTCTATTAATTAAGCAAGTTAATCCAAAAATACAATTTATCAGCGTCGACAAACTCTTGCAGACAAATAATTGTTTCAAATGGTCTGGCTCATTTTAATGCGCAAACTTTCTTGGAAACGTAGCATCGTCTTTGTAATAATATTTCATTCTTTTATCCCATTATTAAACTCCGCGGAGTCTGTTCAAATTCACAAACGGTGTTAAGTTTTTCGCCTGTATTTAGAATAAGTTTCATTCCAACATAATAACGTCTCGTCGCTCCACAATGGTGTCGTGGAGAATTTTTTATCTATGACCAAAACACGCGGATCTTTCCTACGTGTTGGCAGCCATTTTGCGGGCAGTAATTTTGTTACAGCTGGTGTAGGATCCCTGGAACGTAGACATAGTAAGTTAATTAGTGACAAGACAAAGTGCGAGTCGTCTGGATAATAACGATGAGAAAGCTAAAGGGGAATTTATCATAACACAATTGTTATCGTGTTTCACTGTTTATAATTCCATTGTTAACGGTAACTATGTAATATTTCTATATTAAACAACGACATTAAGCAAATTGTATTTATATATAATATTTTTGTTTTTTTTTTGAAATATTATTTTATAACTATACGTCGTAGAGCCACGCTACAGCTATATTATGTCTTTATTTAGCATAAATGGGTTGACTCAACCGGGGAAGATCACGCTCTCACAGAATACCAGCGTAAAACAATAAGCTTAATGCTGCTGTGTTTTGTAGGATAAAAGAACCGGATACCCCCTTTTTACTAGAAATGAGGCACTCCATCTTAGTCCTCAGAGGTGACAACTCATCTGCAGTTCGATTCTCAATTGAGGATAAATGTAGATGTCTATGGGTCACAGCATCCACCTATCATCAAGTCCGTGAGCTCGTTAGTCAGCATTATTCTATAACAAAGTCTAACACATCTTGTACTTTTACTATCAGTTGAAAATTTATCTTACCCGTATTTGGCGAAATTCGTCCACATAGCAGTCATTTTGTTTATGATGTCCAGTTCCAGAAAGGACTGCAGCAATGTTATTTTTAGTTTGAAAATATAAAACAATTCATCGGCATGTGTCGCCCCAGGTGACTTCCAAAATCCGTACATCTGTTTCACAATATTCATCCAACCGTCGTAACTAAACTTGTATGTATAAATATTTTTATCAGAATTCTGTATCAAGAGATCAACCGTCGCTGTCACCGGGTAGGTAATGCCCGAATCCCCTTCGTACCTTGCAAGCTTTTCCAGTGTTATCTTGGAAACTTCTTCACCGCCCATGTAAATGTGTTTGAATTTCTCCGCCACAATTTTTTTCTCTTCGACAGACGGGAAACTTAAGTCTCTTGGTAAGGAATCGAAAAAATTGAAATTCAAAATGGTTGTGTCATTTTCTTTCCCAGCAAACATGTAACCTTCTGCATTATTATATCCAACAATAATTGGAACTTTACTAAATTTTCCTTCTTTAAGTAAATTGTACGGTAAATCTTTAAGGAACGTATCAACACCCAATATTTCTTTCTCAATACATGGCACGAAAATATTTTCTGATATCACAATATCGCCTTTCGCCCTTGGAACACGCGTAATGAGCAATTTATTTGCAGATGTGTTCATGAAAATACTATATATTTCGTGAGGATCCTCTGTATTAAATCCCATTTGTTTAGCAATAGCACTGGCAGTTTTCACAGGTTCAAATTGCAAGCTCCACGGTGACATAGCTGATCCACTCTGCATGATTGCTCTATCAAATAATCCTTTAGACAAAGGTGATAATAAATGATAAAATACAGATGCGGAACCTGCACTTTCACCGAATAATGTAATTGAATTTGGATCTCCACCAAAAGCTTTGATATTTATTTTTACCCACTTCAGTGCCTCCACTTGATCTTTCAAACCAGCGTTACCTGGGGCTTCTTCAATGCCTAAACACAGAAATCCGATTATTTCTAGTCTGTAATTAATAGTTACGAGGATGACCCCATGTTTTATTAAATATTCGGGCCCGTATAAGGAAGGCGAGCCAGATCCATCTCTGAAACCACCTCCATGAATGTAAACCATAACCGGTAGTAGACAATCCTGATAAGGAAGTAATGGAGTGTAGATATTCAAGGTGAGACAATTCTCTTCTTGGCCTAGAATAGTTGTAGCGGTATACCTTTGCATACATCTTATATGTTCGTTGTAAGCATCGAAGACGCCATTCCAAGATGGTGCTGGTTTTGGTGACTGAAATGAAAAAAAAAAACAGTACGTAATATGACTTCCGTGTGGTAGGGTGAAAGAGAATTCAACAATTATAATAATTCTAATATTTTGTGGAAAAAACGAGTCACAAAATAAAGGTCACTGAATCCAAATTTGTGGTTTTTAGAATTTTTGTTTGTCTGTTTGTCCGTCTGTCTGTTTATAACCGCGATTCACTCAAAAACGACTGTATAGGTTTCCATGAAAGTGTATTAGGATAGGTATTTAAGAATCTGGGGCAACTTTTAGGCTACTTTTTATCCAATTACGGAACTTGAAAAAAGGAGGGTTATGTAGTCAAGTATCAAGGTGTTGATTTCTATGTTAATTGATGTGTTTTTTATTAAATATATATATATATATATATATATATATATATATATATTTATAAATTAAGCCTTAAATTAGTTGTAACAGTTACGTAATAACGCCAACTATCGTTTAATTTAGTTAAAGTGCCATCTAACGTAAAATACAAAGAGTAGTTTTTTAACTTTTTGCTTCCAGTTAATAGTAAATTAAATAATATAAATAACTTACATTTGTATGTTTAAGTAATTAAATCCATAACTTTAAAAACTCACTTTTTTTTCTTTTTTTTATAGGGAAAATAAAAAATTTTTTTAAATGGAACAAAAAAAAAAATGAGCTGTTTGTTTCTAAGCTTAATTTCTAATCTACAAAGTGTTTTAGTAGTTTTTATATATAAATAAACTGATAAAAACTAAAATTATTGCAAAACTATCATTATCCTTATAGTTTAAATAAAGATATTTTAAAAATATATTGTCCAGATCTTAGAATTAATATCATAAAGTAGTGGATCATTGCGCGAAATGGTACTATTTCATAATATTTAACACTGTTTGTTGACTTTATCATTATATAGCTTGACCAAATCAATGATCAATCTCCGTTTAGCAATATTAACAACTCAACACAACATTGCTATTTCTGGATATTGTTATATCGCAAAATATTTTATTGCGAACCGCTAGCAGCGGTAGTAGCGTATTTCTGACGAAAGCAAATTGGTTTATAGAATCTACATCACTATATGCCTAATTTAACCATTGGCGTAAGTTTTTCAGCCAAGATGTTCTTCTCCGACCCACACTTTGTTTTCCTTGGATCTTGCCCTGTATGATAAGTTGCAGTAGATCGTATTTTCGGTTTCTCATTATGTAGCCGAGATATTAAAGCTTTCTTTTCTTTACTAAATATACAACTTCTGGTTTTTTCTTTATGGATATGGATATTGGTTGGCGACTGCAGTTTATTAATACTTTGTGCTATTATGTGGAAGATTCTGCCACCCATATACTCTATCAGTTTCACTTTGTCGCCTCTTACGACACCCACGAGATAAAATGGAGTATTGGTTTCATTTTCGCCGCGATATATTTCTACTCCCATTCAGCAATTCGATTTATCCCATATATTACCAAATAAGATGGATACTTGTACATGTATCGTAATCTCTCACACATGTAACGTAAATAGAAACTACATTTATGAAATTTTTCTCTACTCGACCGTTAAAAATACAGGCATCTATTTTATGATGCCAGTCAATTTTCAATGGGGTCATTGATTAGAACCGAATATTGCAAATAAACACTATGCCGTGTATTAGTAAAAGACCATGAAACTTGACATTATTTTGTCAAAACTGTATTAACTTTAATTATGAATGAATGTAAGTAACGCATTTATGATGTCAGGACAGTTTACCTTTCATAAAGACACACCGGAAGACATGCCCGATATAAAAAGGTATTGCTAGACGTATGAAATTAATGCAATTCTGATGTGTGTGATTCACTTATGTGTTTCTATAGCATATTATATTGACAAATTTCAATCATTTACGTCCAATATAGACACAGATACCGAGCTGTCTCTACAAGTGATTCAATTTTGATAATTTTGGTGATATTTTCAAATTTAAGCCCACGCGAGCGAAGCTGCGGGTAAAAAAAACTAGTACAATACATGCTCTTGGTAACGATATACCTTTCTCTAGTCACCAAGTTTCTGCTTTACTGCTAGCTAGATATATTTTTATTCATGGTAGAGCCGTGCTGCAGTTATATTAGTAGTATAGTTGTAGCACGAATGGGTCGGCTCGACCGGGGAAGGACCACGCTTTCACAGGATACCAGCGTTAAATAGTAACTTAATGCTGCTGTGTTTCGTATAGTGAAAGTAGAGAACCGGTGACCCTTTTTACTGGAAATGAGGCATTCCATCTTAGTTCTCACGGGTGACAACGCATCTGCATTGTGATTTGTAATCGAGGATAGATGTAGATGTCTATGTGCCGCAGCAACCACTTACCATCAGGTGGACTGTGTGCTCGTTTGTCACCCTATCCTACAAAAATATGACTATCTCGTTTACGCCAGGTGTATAATGTCCAGATCTGTGATGAGAAGGAAGGACAAAGTTAAGTTCTGGTACTGCGATCGTCTATCCACCTGCCAAGTGCCGGTTAAGGCAAATCCGCAACGCAGCGCTAGAAGCCCTGCCCAGGGGTGGGCGGCTTATGAACATTAAGAAGAAGAAATAGATATCGTAAAACTTGAATTAGATATACACAGCTTCAGGTAAATATTTTACCAAGTTCCTATGGCAAAGAAGGACGCAATATAAAAAAAACATTACTTTCTTTAATAAGCATTAAACACCAGGTCCAGTAAGACGACTGGGTCTCTTAACTTTTAGTTAATGTTAATAGAACGATAGTTAAAATGATTTCTTGAAGGGCTGTGTCAGATATCAAAAAATTTTGTACAGTTTTCACTCTAGTGTGCTAGTCATAAAAAAGTTTATTGAATATAAGTAGAAACCAGAATTAGAGATTTCAAATCCCACTCGTTTCTAAATCGCCGGTTACATACTTGCTATTCCTCTTGATTCACAGAGCCAAGGGTTAAGTCGCATGCTTGCTTTGAACCATAAAATTTAACCGCCAACACGCAATGGAACAACTTGAGAGACTTTCTTGCCCCAAAGCCCTTTTAAAAATGAAATGAAAGGAATGCTTTTTATTCAATATAGATTATTGTATAACACTTGTTGAAAGTCGTTTTTAAGTTATCACTGGTTCGCAAAAAACCTCTGTCCTGGGAAGAACCATCAAAAAACCCAGCAGGGCTTTTTTTTTAAACATATTTCAATGTACAATAAATTTATTTTGTACAACTTTTATATGAATTTTTATAGAACCAGCATGGTGGTGATTCCCAGGGGTTATTTTCATTTATGTATTCATTTATATTATAATAACCCTTTATTTTATGAATAATGAAATAAATGAGAGGAGGCCTATGTCCAGTTGTGAGCCGTATATAAGCTGTAACTTTACTTTTTACTCATCAGACAGGAACACAACATTGCGTGGATTCAGGAACTTCGTGCTTGTTAATACCCTTTTTTATAGGATGGTGTGACAAACAAGCACACAGTCCACCTGATGGTAAGTGGTTGCTGCGGCCCATAGACATCTATCCTCGATTACGAATCAAAATGCAGAAGCGTTTTCCCCGTGAGGACTAAGATGGAATGCCTCGTTTCCAGTAAGAAGGGTCTCCGGTTCTCTACACTCACCATACGAAACACAGCAGCAATAAGCTACTATTTGACGCTGGTATTCAGTGAGAGCGTGGTCCTGCCCCGGTCGAGCCGACCCATTCGTGCTACAACTATAACATAGCTGCAGCGTGGATCTACCACGTGTGTAACAAAATTGTCTATGTGCATTTTATATAAAAAACGATACAGTACAAATTATTTGTACGGTTTACAAAAACTTGCTATAAAATGTCGTTTTTTTTTTAAGTTAAATACAGAATATAGTTCAAATTTTAGCATAAATTTATAATTTATGTCAATTTAGTTGTCAAAAGTCTATTATTCTACTCTTGATTAGCAAACGTCCAGATTTTAATTAGTTAGGAAGTCAGATGTTGCGAAATTATTTAACTCGTTTGTTGTACGCAATTTGGTTCGATTGCGCGGAACATCATCAACTAAGAAGTCAGGACGAGCATTTTCTGAGAGGACAATAAAGCAGAAAATTCCTTCTAAACTATCGAGTGGGGCTTAAAGCCAAAGGATGAGGTGCAGTATCTAAATACTTTTATCACTAGGCCATGCAACTCAAACTGTACCTTGAATCTGCCTTCGCGACGTATTTCAGCATAGGGAATTCCAAAGTAACTGGCATGCGAGCCGTCAGCCGCAATGCTACCTCGGAGCTCTCCACTACTCACGCGCACTGTGATGGTGGGCTGTCTCACCAGCCTTGCGGCCCATAGAGACCATAGCACCATCCATTGTTTCGCACGCATCACTATTTATTACAGAATATTGCTGTCTCTTTTCTTGACATTCTGGAAACATAAATGTTTTGATTTTAGTGCAACTGCACCTTAGATTAACAAAATACTATTTTTTTCTTTGATATCCCGTAAAATTCCACCAATATAAGACCCTGTTGTAGGTTGCAAATGATTTTTTACACGGTAGAGCCACACTGAAATTATGCCAGTTATACATTATAGCTTTAGCACGATTGTGTCGGCACGACCGGGCTCGAACCATGATCTCACAAACTTCTCAAGAAATTTAAATAAATTAAAGTGTTAATTTAGTAATTTTATCATCACAACCTCAAGCTCGTAACAATACCAACACAGACCACAGCAGAGTAATGATGCTGTTTCTTATTTTATTTTATAGAATTAGATGACAAATGAGCACACAGTCCACGTGATGGTAAGTGGATGCTGTGGTCCATAGACATCTACATTATCCTCGATTAAGAATCCAAGTGCAGATGCGTTGTCACCCGTAAGGACTAAGATGAAATGCCTCGTTTCCAGTAAAAAGGCTCTCCGGTTCTCTACACTAACCATACGAAACACAGCAGTATTGAGCTGCTAATGTACGTTGGCTTTCTGAGAGCGTGGTCCTTCCCCGATCGAGCCGAACCATTCGTGCTACAACTATAATATAGTTGTCGCATACTACCACGTAAAGAACCGCATAGATTATCTTAACTGTTACAGCCGTAAGCCCACTGCTGAATATAGGCCTCCCCCACATATTTCTCTATATATTTGTCATAGTCGCCAAGCTTGGGACAAGGGTTAGCTAGGTTTTTATTTTTTAATTTTTTGGAAACACTATACTCTCCATATCTGGCTTTGTTTAGCTATAACGCATCTTAGGACACCCACGGGACGTATTTTTACACCGTCACTACACGGCCAACGAGCCTAGCGGTAAGTACCTCTACTACATACGAAATCGCTTATAATTCGTTCCGTGACCATTTACGAAAAGACCTTTAAGAAAAGAGCTTACTCCTTTCTAAAGGGCCGGCAACGCACCTGCAATTCCCCTGGTGTTGCGGTTGATCATGGGCGGCGGTAGTCACTTAACATCAGGTGAGCCGCATGCTCGTTTGCCCCCTGTTCTATAAAAAAAATATGGTCATAAATGTCTTCTGTAAGGAATAGCTCCCTATAGATTCATTTGCAAGTGTGATTTCAAATTACTACGTGGGAAATCAACATATGCAGATTTTAATTGTGATTTAGAGCAAGAATGTAAGATGAGCAGCGGCGATTCTGCGGCATCTTAACGATACCGTTGCAACGTTCCACATATTGTAAAAACCTTCAACATGGCGTACTGGTCGATCGTATACTTGGTGATTACATTCGCTTTGATCGTCGTTCTCTTGGGTGCGCTCCGTACCAGCCGGTACACAATATTTTAGTACTTAGGGGAGAGATTAAGGAGAGCTACTCCATAACATCTCGTGGGTAACGTAAGAGCTGACATAGGGAATTAAATCAGAAGATTGGCAGCGACATCTCCCAAATAACGACTAAAAAGGAAAAAAAACGGCGGCTCTAACGGAAGCTACTCGCTTTAATACTATTTTACGTACGACTTTCGCCTTTCTACTACCATCAAATGATATGACAACAAATGATATTACGTGGTAGAGCCATGCTGCAATTATATTAGTAGTATAGTTGTAGCACGAATGGGTCGGCTCGACCGGGGAAGGACCAAGCTCTCACAGAATACCAGCGTCAAATAGTAGCTTAATGCTGCTGTGTTTCGTATGGTGAGTGTAGAGAAGCGGAGACCCTTTTTTACTGGAAATGATGCCTTCCATCTAAGTCCTCACGGGTAACAACGCATCTGCATTTTGATTCGTAATGGAGGATAGATGTAGATGTCTATGGGCCACAGAAACCACTTACCATCAGGTGGACTGTGTGCTCGTTTGTCACCATATCCTATAAAATAAATATTACTTTTTATTTTTTGTTTCGAATGATCCGCTAAGGAACTTGCATTCAAGTTTTTAAAAAAAAATAAGTGTGACCAAACAAGCATGTGGCTCACGGGATGGCAATACTTGTGAGTGTTATTGTACTCTCTTAAAGTACTAATATTAAAGTGTTGATACGAACATAGTTTTCGTGTATATGGCCCTCACAATAATTTTAATATACTAAAATGGAAAGATTCAACTAGAAAACGAGCGAGATTTAAAAAAAAACAGTCACAATCAAGTATAATTTGCATTGCAAAATTGAATGAAACTAATTTTACAGATTTTTATTACAAAGAAATTAAATTTAATAAACGCGATGAAATCCGTAAAATTAAATTAAATTTAATGTCAAACATTAAATAAGTAAATAATATGTCAAGAAAAAGTTTCTTCGTATTTTGTTTGTATAAAATTGAAGAAAGATCTCTTTGGTTGTATGTATCTGACTGATTTTAATATCAATACATATATGATATTAAGAAAAAGAAAAAATAATTAAAACATTTTCTCGCCATTTTTCAATTGTTTTTCTGTCCACCAAAATGAGTGAATCTAACGGAGACATTCGATACATTCTGAATTTTTATTACAAAAAAAAAAAAAGGAAAAATCGAGCCAAGCCAAGAAAAAAAATTGTGACACTTATGGACTTAATGATTAGTCAGTAAGAGTAGTACAAAGTTGGTTCAAGCGTTTTCAGTCCGGAAATTTTGATTTCAAAGATGCAGCTAGCTTTGGTCGCCCTCATATGCCGATGCCAATTTTGTAAAAGTGAAGCAAGATTGACATATTAGTAGTTACTATATAGCCGAGGAATTGAGGATTGACTAAAAACAGTTATGAACGATTTAAAAAAGTCTGGCTATACAAAAAGCTCGATATTTGGATACCACACGAGCTCACTGAAAGAAACCTAAGGAACCGTGTACTCATTTGCGATTCTCTATTGAAACGTAATGAAACCGAATCATTTTTGAAAACATTGATTATTGGTGATGAAAAGTGGATCGCCTACGGCAAGAATGTGAGAAAAAGGCCATGGGTTGTCACCTGGATTAACGAAAAGAGGTGATGCTGTGTGTATGGTGGGATTGGAAGGGCATCGTTTATTATGAGTTTTTACCGCTGGTCAAAACCGTCGATTTGGATCTCTACTGCTAACAACTAATGAGACTCAAGCAATTTTTAACTTATTCGGTCTCTTCAGAATTCTTTGGGTATTGTTCGTTAGGTTAATATCAAGAGAAGACCGTCAAAACTTATGGATGGATGGAGGATTATGCACTACCTACAAGATAGCATCAAGTTATTTGGCGCTGTCATCATCATCATCAACATTACAGCCCTTCACAAGTCCACTGCTGAACATGACCTCCCCCAAGGTATGTCACAAAGCACGGTCCTGAGCCACCTGCATCCATCGACTTACTGCATGTCTTACCAGGTTGTCACTCCATCTAGTGGAGGGTCGCCCTACACTTCGCCTACCGGCGAATTTATATGAGATAAATCTATTTTATCAAAAAAAAAAACAGATAACTCTAAATTAGTCGTTAGTGATGGTATCTTTCAGCACAGTGCAAACTAAATTTCTAGGATTTATATACTTTTAAAGGCACTTCCATAATAAAGGGAAGATACTGTTAAAGATACTACATTTTTCAATATTAAGTTTGATGTAACAAAAGTATTTTAAAATAAAGATAGAGGTACCAATGAGGTTAAAATTTCCAATATGTACCATCGATTTAAATGCCCATATTTTTTACTCACTAAAAGATAGCATTTTGCAAAGTTTTAGGTTGCAGAAACTTACGGTTCATGAGATACATTTTTTTACTTTGCATACAAATTAGCAAATATCACGCACTTACAAAATAAATTTGACAAAATTATACGCGATACGCTCCGCAAAATTAGTTTTATTCTATTTATATACCTTGTTTACGCACGAAGCACTAACACCCTACTATCTCGATTTCCAATACTAATGCAATCGGTTGTCTTCATCCATTTACTTTTGTTTCACTAACCACACAGGTAATATTTATGTTGGATATCACAAATGTACATATAAACTAACTGCACGGTCACTCTCACGTTTCAAACAACGATATTCAAAGAATACATAAACATACATAAATGAATATTTAAAATCTCCAACTTAATACGATTACCGTTTAGGAAGTAAACACGTCTATCGCTGTTGCGTGGAAAGGCAACACAGAACATGCACGCCGATTACAACAATCTGAAGATTTTATAATTAAATTGATACCATACAAATATAAACCTTCCTTCAATAGATATAGTGCATATAAATGTTTAAATGTGAAACCGTGAACACTTGACTGTTGGAGAAATGTGTGTCACAGCGATTAGTCGAAGTGTTATAGGTGATCAGTATCCTACTTTATAGTCACTGACTATAAAGTAGGTAGTCACAGTCATAAATCAATCCTATGGCTTTGCTATAAAGTGCAATTTGTAATAATACGTACGTGCAAAAGAAAGTGATGCTTGACTTGTTCGTATGTTTCTTATTTTATATATGAAAACCATGGACATACTAATAATAATTTTACATTTGAAAAATTATTACAGCAAATTACATGAAATATATTCCGGAGTACTTGTGTTATAATGATGAATGAAGTTAATTTGTAAGGAAAATATAAGGGATTATGTTTCTTTCTGTAATATTGGTTATATTTTATATAAATTAGATTGGAGATAAAAAAAAACTACGGATATTTCTATAAAAGGGTTAGAAATATTCATAAAATGAAATGCAAAGAGGCATTGTTTCGTGTATTAATATAATGCTCTTAAGGCGATACCCCGACTAAAACCTTGCGACAGTGCGTTTTTCAGAGACTATTATCTCATTAGTTATGAATAATAAACTACATTTCATCACATTATCATTCTAATTTGTTTTTATGTGTTATAAATACATTTAAAATCAACTTTCAAAAATGACTAATATTATTGATTACATGCATCTGTTGCTAAAGACGACGCTCTAATCATTTGAGGATTACACTAACGGATAGAAAATTTAAAAATCTATATCATTCACGTTTTATTTAATTACTTAAGTTCACTTTTATTTTTTAATTGAAATAATTCCAAAAATACGGGCGTATTTATTACGCGATTTATTGTATAGGATCTAACGCTCAAGGTCGTTTGCTAGAAGTAGCGCCTTAAAACTGATAAACTTTTATTTAAGGCTAACCTCTCAATTAAATGATATAGTGTGACAAAAATCTTCACCTCGGTCCCTACTAGAGACATCTGGTGTGAGGAAAATTATTAGCCCTCATTATTAATGATATAACCTCCAAATTTAATAAAATTTAAATTGATAAAAATACGGTTTTTGCTTAAAACACAAAAAACATTTCCGGTAGTAATCGATCAGAATAGTTCTTTTTTTGACAGAACAAGGTTAACAAACAAGCACACAGTTCACCTGAAGGTAAGTGGATGTAGCCCATACACACGTACATCCACAACCATTTAAGAATTAAAATGTACATAGTTGTCACCCCACACGACTAATATACAATGCCTTGTTATCGGTGCAAGGCTTCCTGGTACTTTGGTTCTCTGATACTTACCGTACGAAACACAGTAGATTTACTCCTATTTTACGCTGGTATTGTGTGAGAGCGTGGTCCTGCCCCGGTCGAGCCATTCATGCTACTATGGGTGATGGGTAAATAAAATGCTAACATGGCTGCAACATTGCTCTACCACGCAGTATACATAGTGTTAAGTTTAAAAAAATAGAATACGGTTGAAAACAAGAACACAGTTCACCTGGTGGTAAGTGGATGGATCATCAGTTCTTAATACGTCTGAAATTTTGCGTAAATTTTAAATCTGTGTAGTGGCAGTAAGAATGTCCACTACCCTATATTATCCCATGGGTGTCGTACGGGCCCACAGAGAGAAACTGACAGGGGAGATTGCCTACGGTTGCCATTATATACATTGTAGTTTTTAGTTATATTTGTTTTGATTTAGTTTTGTCACAAAATGTACCGAAAAACAACATAATTTTGCACAGTTTGCAAACGCGTCCTTAATAACGCATACCTTATTCCTTTGTCGGTGAAGCTAACCCACGACTGCGGGAGTGTCAAAATGAAAGTGATGCAATGACTTCATAGTACGCAAATTATGAGATAGCCATACCGAGCAAGCGCTTGGCAAAAAACTAAGTAAGCGTCAAACAACATTTTTATTTATTTTAACAAAACTTCGTTATGGATTTAAAACTAGTTTATGAAAACTTAGATATGATTATTTACTATGCCTTAAAAATAATTCCATGAAATTATTCATAACAATATTGTAAGGTCATCGAGAAATGTACATAATTAGAGCCTACTTTGCAATTTTTTTCTATCGAGAAAATTACATGATATCGTGTTTTCCTTTTATGAAATCCAAGATCATATAGTCAAAAATCATATACCAGAATTGGTTGGTTTGTAATCTATAAAAATTAAAAAAAATATGTTATTAGAAAAACCACTAAATTTTCGAGGTATCACCTTACGTACGTAGGTATTGTTGCGTGCCTAAGTTGACGTCAGGTATCCGGCACTAGTGCCATCTAGTGTCGGGGACCAAAGCGAGGAGGGCTTCCTAGAAAATGTCAATCTTGACTTGAATTAAGTTTTCTAGCGCCACACTCGAACTTTCTGCGTCTGGTCAGTCGGTGCCCGTATCTACGGGAATATTCTGGATGTTTTGGTGAAAAAGGTGTATAAAAAGGCACGGTAAGAGTATTGAATTATAATATTTGGCGAGACAAGCGAAGCTTCGGAGCGAAATAAAGTGAATCAGTGTGATTAATTATTAGTGTCTTTTAAGTTTTAATTGGTGTTGGGTAATAAAAGTGTAAGTTTTGGTAATTCAATCGGCAGTTTTTACTGTCACGAACCCAACCCACGAACCAAGTTCGTAACAGTATGTTCTACTAGCGCCTAAAAATAAAAAATCCGACGTTTTGTCGCATCTAACAATCATATAAATGATATAAAAAGCACATTGTCAGAAATATAAATTGTTGCTGAAATTACCTTTTTTTTAAATCGATTAGTTGCTATTTTTACATTAAAAAAGTGGTTTTAGTGGCTTATGGTGTAGATTTATCAAGTCCGCATGGAGGGGTAAACACGATAACTTTTGAAAGTATCAATTGTTCAACTCAATCTACTTTTAATCTCTTCGTCTATCATGTTGGAAGACATTGAATGTAAATGACAGTTTAATTTTGTTTTGTTTAGTTATAATAATTTTTGTTGTCTGAATTGTTTTTTTTGTCTGAGAAATTCCTTAACAGCCTTGTTATAATATATTTTACTAAATACACTTTGATACAGAATAAATAAACTTTAACTTGACTCATACCGGGCTCAGCGGCGGTCGTGAGTGGATTACTGTATCGTTTGTTTACAACAGTTCGTGACGAAAAATAGAAATAATAAATATTCCAAATACCAAATTTGATACATAATTCACCAAGGTAAGATGTTATTATTATTTTTATAATCACAGATTTTTATTACAATATATTGTTTCGCTAAAAGTACGTAGGATTTATATATAAATATACTTAAGCGTCTTGAACTTTATGGAGTAAGTAGAACTAGGTGTGCCGAGATTGTGCTCGTTATGTTAGTTATGATGAGACTTTATCTCCGGACTTGACCGAGTGACCTAAAGGTATACTTCGGTGAATGCAACTAGAACTCCTCGAGTAGTAGTAATAGTAATAGGTATGCTGAGTTTGGGCTCGTTTTGTTAGTTATGATGAGACCTTACAAACTAGGCAAGTGCCGAGAAGTGCAAGGTTAAAAAAATTTAATCGAAGTACGAAGATAAGGTTATTAGTGAAAACTTATGTGTATTTAAAATACTTTAAAAAACTTACGTATAAAATGAGCACTTAAGGCATCCATTTGGATTTACCAAAAGTTTTTTGAAATAAATTTGATTTTTTATTGGTATTACGGTATTTTTATCCATTGTCCAAATAATTGTACACTTAACAAAAACATATGTTAATTATAAGCTTATTTTACGTTTTAAATTTTTTCATACACACGGACACGAATTGGCGTTTTGCTCATCTAATTGAAAAGAAAGAGAAAGAGGTTTTACAGTGATTATTAATTTATCACCATCGCGGCACATGATACGGTCATTGATACGAGTACGTTAACAATTTGCTAGATAACCGCCAATTCCTTGAGGCAGCTTATTGTCGTCGTGACGGACTGACGGAACGATAAACTCGAAAATTTTATCTTATAATATATCTCATATGATTTGTTTAAATGGATTGTATTTAGATTACACTGTGTGCAAATAATAATATTGTAAATGAAAGTCGAACAGGCCATACGTTTGTTATTGATTCTGTGCTTTAATTAAAAAAAAGATTTAAAATATTTAAATATAATTATATCGTGTACTGCCCGAGTGTCTTAAATTATAACATATTTTAATTATTATTGTTGGGTTTATGCTGTGTGATTTGTGAAATATTGCTTTCTTTTAAAGATAAATAATTCATAATGAAACTGCACTGGACAATATTATGGTCTTTATGGGCAGCGAGACTTTTACAGCAGCCTACCGTCGTAGTGCAAGTGAGTGGCGGACTGTTACGTGGTACCATCTCTCCAGACGGCACGCATGCCCAATACCTGGCTATCCCGTATGCTACAGTACGGCCTGGGAATAGATTTCAGGTTCGTTCCCATGACAACCAATCGTCTGTAAGTTGTGATAAAGTACTAGGAATTCAGAACACTTTTAAAATCAAACTTATATGCTTTAAAATACTTCAATCAATTGTTTACAGTGTAAGGTTATTTTTATAGAGTAAGGGTGACAAACGAGCACATTCCACCTCATGGTACCCTAATCCACGTGCCAAGCGTGACATAGAACGTGCACGTGCCAACTCTGACGTAGAAACCCTCTATGAGACAACCTATGTATAGCGTTGCCTGGCGTCCGGATAAAGCCGGACACAGTCAGGCTTTTTGGTTGCATGTCCGGCCAAATTAGACGGTGTCCGGCTATTTAAATTTGACCATTTCTTCTCATTTTTCATGTACTTACATACACACAATTGCAATTATTTAAATTAATATTGTAATGAATATTGAATGATTAATAATAATGGAGACCGATTTATTCAATTGTTGTTATTTCATTACGATGATAAAAAACTTCATATGATAAAAAACATTGTTTGACTTTAAAAAATGTCATTCTGCTAAGACTAAAAAATTAGGGGTGTCCCTGTGGGGTGTCCGGCCTTTTTTACCAAAATGTCCTGCTAAGCTCGCTGA
The DNA here is from genome assembly GCA_907164705.1 of Parnassius apollo. Lineage (NCBI taxonomy): Eukaryota > Metazoa > Arthropoda > Insecta > Lepidoptera > Papilionidae > Parnassius > Parnassius apollo. Next base: position 5,026,185 of record CAJQZP010001584.1, read on the forward strand.
TCTGTCCGGCTTTTCGGTTTAAAGACCTGGCAACCCTACCTATGTATTCAGAAATGTACTTATGATAAGTTATAATGAATAAATGAACGAAATTTTGGACGCAGTGCGGTCTTTTCCGCGTCATGTAGCTCGTTCGCGCTGTATTTATAACAGCTGCAGCATAATCCTATCACGTGAAAGTATAACGTCGTTTTTTATAGCATAAGAGTGATACACGAGCACACAGTCCACCAATAATAAGTGGAAGTGTGGCCTATAGCCAAAGTTTTAGGCTTTTTAAGGCTTTGTTTATAGCTATAGCTATAGACAAAGCTTTCCTAAGTCAGAAGAAATGTATTTGTGCACTCTGTAATGTAGGCCCTCTTGAAAGCTGTAGACCCCTGTTTAAGGAAAAAGTATTCTCACTTTAACTGATTTATATATATTAAAAATCTGTGTTTTCATTAAAAATAATTCTAATCAATTTGTTACCGTGCAGGATAATAATAATTCTCTAGCAAAAAGAGATCCGACACGTCTACTCATGCCATCTTGTATAACTACATTATTCCAGAGGAATTGCCTCATAATGTGTATCAAGGTTTATAATAAAGTTCCTGAAAATATTCGTGAACAGCCATTAAGGCGAATGAAAAAAGTTTAAAGCAGTGGTTAATAAATACTGCCTTTTATAATATCAATGAATTCTTTAACCATAAATTTTGATTTTATTTTTATTGATTTTGCTTAACTAAGTAAATTACTATAGATCCAGGAATTTGCGTGACACTTCTCAAATGAACAAATATTAATTTTGTTATGTTTCCTTAAAAAAATAAATAAAAAGTGTTTATAAAATAAAAAGAAAATTTATAAAAGTGTCTATTTCTAATTTTATTTTTTTTTTAATTTTTAATTATTTTTAATATATTTATTTTAAACAATTTTTACGCATGCCACAAAAGGCAAAACATGTGGAAACAAATATTGTCTCTGTATCCATCTGTCTGCATTCTGCACCCATGTTTTAGCGAAGTAAATGATTTGATTAGACTAAATTTATCCTCGATTAAGAATCAAATCACCCTTTCTACCTTTTTGTTGAGTCTGAAAACTAAGATGGAATGCCTCGTTTCCAGTGAAAAGGGTCTCCGGTTTTACACTCATCATACGAAAACAGCAGCATTAAGCTGTTATTTTACGTTGGTATTCTGAGAGAAGGTGGTCTCAAACCGGTCGAGCCATTCGTGTTACAACTGCAACCATAATATTTATATTATAGTTGGCTGTACAAGAAACTTACCTGCGGTGTAAACAAAAACTAGTTTGGGTGAGTTATTAGTATTGGCGTGTACATAAGAAATCATTATGCAAATCGCATACTTTTTTGTGTTCAGACGATGTGTAAGCGGTTCTTAATTTAATGTATGCGCAACAATTTATTTTGTAAACGATGGTATCGAGCAAATAAAGCGTGCGGTATATTGCCCTGTAGTGGAGTAGTGGTTTTTTTGCTGTGAGTACGCTTGCTTTATTTCTTTGCACTGCTATTACTGCTATTACTTTATTTCTTTGCACTGCTATGGTATTGTTACGCGCCTAAATCGACGGCACTAGCGCCATCTAGTGTCAGAGACGAGAGCGAGGGGAGCTTTCCAGAAAATGACATCACTAATCTTTCAACCGACAGCGCCATCTAGTCTCGAACCGAAGAACTAAACTTCTATAAGTTGAAACTCGAACTCTCGGTACCTTGCGCGTGTTTACTTGAATATTGTGGATATTTCGGTGCTAATTTATATTTATAGGCACTGCAAGATGCCGTGCCTATAAATATAAATTATAGAAGTATTGAAGTTGGCGAGACAAGCGAAGCTTCGGAGCGGAATAAAGTGAATCAGTGTGATTAATTATTAGTGTCTTTAACTTTAATTAGTGTAAAGTGAATTATTAATTTAGGTAATTCTATTGGCAATTTTTATTGTCACGAACCTCAAGCTCGTAACAATTGGTGTCAGAAGTGGGATAAAATCATGCCAATTTTACCTAAGGAGGAAACGGAGGGTATCCGTACCCGAAGCCAACGCCAGTAGGAGACGGACCAAAGAAGATTTGGTGGTGCAACGCCGCAGACGTCGGAGGGCCAGCCACCGGCTGCAGGCCCGTCAGTAGCCCCTACATCTGCAGCACCTGACTAAGGTGCTCTGATGGTGATGCTGCAGGAGCAGGCTCGCCGACAGGAGGAGCAGGCTCGCCGACAGGAGGAACAGGCTCGCCGACAGGAGGAACAGGCTCGCCAGCAGGCGGAACAGGCACGCCGATTGGAAGAGCAGCTGCGGGGCGGACAGGAGGAACAGACCCGCCGACAGGAAGACCAGATTCGTCGTTTGGAGGAGCAGCTGCGGGGCGGACAAGAGGAACAGGCCCGTCGGTTGAAAGAGCAGATGCTCCTCATGAAGGACCTTCACGCTACCTTCGGGAAGGAGATAAAGGAGGTGAAGGATAGGGTTGCTCAGCATGACAACCGCCTGTCGGAAGCTGAAACCCAAATCGCGAAAGCTGAAAACCGAATCGAGAAAGCTGAAACCCGAATCGACCAAGTAAACAATCGGGTTGACAACGTAGGGGGAATACGCAATGAAACGGACGCGTTATGAAACGGACACTTACGATATCTCGAAAATTTTTAACGAAAATATTCATTTCATTTGTTTGTTGGCAGCACTGATGACCATAGACAAACCCACAATAATGACAGCTACCGGCGGCCATTATTTTGTTTACTTTTTCGCGTGTTCTTCAACACTTGAGTTTTGTAAAAAAATAACGTATATTTGCCAAATGGTTTAAAATTCGATAATAACTTGGGTCACTATTGTGATAATCGTATTTGTTGTGATATATTCTCAAAAATACATGGAACGGTGAGTTATAATCTTATTAATACTTATTTTATGGAATTTGGTTATATATGTATTTAAGGTTAGATTTGCAATGAATTGGACAGGTACAGTCGTGTTGAAACGGACGTCCAATTCAATGCGTCAGTGCCTGTCCGATTCATTACTCCTGTATACCTAGTCTCTTAAATTGGTTTTCTTTGTTCATAAGATGCCACCAAAGAAGAGAGTTCGTCCAGAGAAAGCGGCAATAGAGTCTGCTGTGAAAGAAGTATTAAATAAAGGCCAATCCATTCGCTCAGTAGCTTCAGCATATAAGATATCGAAGTCTTATTTGGCGGATATCGTTAAAAAAGCTAAAGAGTCTTCAACTACGTTCACTCATAATCCCAATATTGGAAATAGAAGAATTTTTTCTCAGGAACAAGAAGAACTATTAGCCGATTATTTAAAAAGATCTTCAAAGATGTGCTATGGGCTCACTACAATCCAGGTGAAGGAGCTTGCTTATCAATTTGCAGTTGCAAATAATATAGCGCCCGAAAAGTGGATTGAGCGACGAAAGGCTACGAAGGATTGGTTTCGTGGTTTCATGAAAAGGAATCCATCTTTATCAGTACGTAAACCAGAAAATACTTCTCTGTCCAGGGCTACATCTTTTAACCAAGAAAACGTTGGTAAGTTTTACGAAAATCTTGCAAATATATTGAATAAGAAGAAAATTGAACCTCATATGATATGGAACCTTGACGAAACTGGATGTTCGACAGTGACTAACCCACCAAAAGTAGTTGCAACGCGAGGCTGTAAACAAGTTGGACAGGTGACATCGGCAGAGAGAGGACAGTTAATCACAATGCTTGGATTCATTAATGCTTCAGGTGGCACCGTACCTCCGGTATTTGTGTTTCCTAGAGTCCATTTCAAGGAATTCATGTTACAAGGCGGTCCAAAAGGGTCACTCGGCTTAGCCAACCCAAGTGGTTGGATAACAGAAGAGAGTTTCTACAAAGCCATGATACACTTCATCAAATTCGTAAAGCCGTCTGAGGAAAACCCCTGTTTGATACTATGTGACAATCACTCTAGCCACATAACAATCGACGTTGTCACATTGGCTAGAGATAATTATATAACAATCTTAACGTTTCCACCTCACTGTAGCCATCGCCTCCAACCGCTTGATGTTTCTGTTTATGGACCATTTAAAGCTCGGTATAGGGAGGCCATGAATGCATGGATGTTATCTAATCCCGGAAAGACAGTATCGATTTACGAAGTGGCTCAATTTGCCAATACAGCGTATACTGCCGCATTTTCTATGGAAAATGCTATCGCAGGATTTCAAAAAACTGGTATTCATCCATTTAATAGAAATACGTTTACTGAGGATGATTTTTTGACATCTTTTGTCACTGACAGACCTGCAGCTGAGCTCCCTAATGCTGAAGTATCAACTGATAATGCTCCTGGAACTTCTGCTGAAATACTATCTACTGTCGATGCTCCCGATACCTCTGCTGCTATCTCTTCTAGCTTCACTCCACAAATAACATACTCAGAATCGAATCCATCAACCATGGTTTTATCTCCTGAATGTATCCGACCTTATCCAAAGGCATTGCCTAGAAAGAAAACTCAGAACCAACCTAGGAAGATGAAAAGCACGGTTATAACTGACACGCCTGAGAAGGACGCATTAATTGAAAAACATTTTGCTAAAAAAAAAATTCAAAAAAGGAAGCAAAAGATGAAAACTTCCAAAAACATGAAAAAGCTAATACAGACATTTTCGGAGTCGTCAGATTCCGATTTTTCACTCCGAGAATCAGATGATTCGGATATTACGTCTGATGGCTCTACATATAATCTATCATCTTCATCTACATCTAAGGCTAAGAGAAAATGCAAGGCGAAAAGCACCGCAAAAAAAAGCAACAAAAATGATGACTATTGCACTGTTTGTAATGGGGCTTATTTATGCAGCAGTGTCGACTGGTTAATGTGTACTATTTGTAAGAAATGGGCACACGAGACATGTGGTCTGAAGGGTATGAACAATTATTTTTGTAATAATTGCAATTAATACTCCAACTTGGTAACGGGAAGACTGATTACTTTTAATGTATGGGTATAAAATTATAGGATATAAGTAAACAGTTTATGATTTTTAGTTAGTCCTAATATTATTAAGGAATATTTTTGATACCTACTTATATTGTTTTACCATAATGAAGCCAGGATCTCATTTTTGTTAGAAGATTAAGAAGAGTCTAATTATTTAATGTCGTTTTTTTTGTAAATGTTAAATTTTTTGATCTCATTTTGTTTTGTACCAAAGTGTTTGATTTGTTTAAATAAGGGTTATAATGTAAAATAAAATAATTTGTGAAACCTTGCGTATTTATATAGCAAAAAGTATAACATTGGTTCCTAGTCCGTTTCAAGACACCCTTTGTCCTGTTCAATGCTTCTGTGTCATGAAACGGACAATTAGCGAGTTAAAAAAAAACCTAAAATATTTCTTAAAATAAATTTCATTTTCATAAAAGATGTTGTATTACTAATACTATAATACCTCCGAATTTTTTAAGGACAGATAACGAGTTTCTAAGATTTTAATTACAGTATCTAATAATACTCCAAAGTTAAACGTCCGTTTCATTGCGTATCTCCCCTAATGGCTGACATGAAGAAATCACTGGACGAACTCAAACTTGGAGATGGAGCTACAGCTCCCGTAGTAGCTACAACACCTTCGCTACGTGGGTTCAAGGTGCCACCGTTCGACGGTACCTCTTCCTGGTCAGCCTACAAAATACAGTTCGAGGCTGTTATGAAGGCGAACAGCTGGAATAAAAGTCAGGCTATGACTGCTCTCACACTAGGCCTGCACGACCAGGCCTTAACAGTTCTGAAAGCTCTCGGTGAGGAAGTGACTTATGAGCAACTCCTTGAGGCATTGGAGGCGAGATATGGCGACGCTCACCTGGAACACGTCTTTCGGGCGCAGCTTAAAGATCGCGTGCAGCGCATCAATAAAAACCTGGCCTAAATAAATGGCCTATGCTTGTCATAGGGCTGTTAAATAGGTAATAACTAGGAGTAGGTACTGGTGAGCCCCATGAATTACGGGGCCCTGGGTTTGCCCATTGCGCCCATCTGCAAATCTGGGCCTGCCTAGATCTCCAAGTCGACCATCAAAGAAAATTTTCCGTCATAATAATATAATTGGTTGTGTTGCTTGTGTTATTCCGTCCTTTGTGTTTATTCTGCTAGAACGAGCAAATATATTATTCTGCAGCTGACCAGTGTAAAATCGTGATTAGCAGTCGCGCATTATTAATTGCAGGTTATTAACAGGAAGAAAACATCGTAACGAACCAGGGTAGGGTTCTATAATTAATAAAATCAAATCAAAACCTAAGCATACCACTGCAAGACTTGAAGGTACTGAAAACTCATCCTGGGTGGATCGTATCAAAAGTTAAAAAGTTAATACTCTAAAACCATGACACCGGGACGTCAAACGCCGGAAACGTCGGGAATTAAAAAAGTCAACATTGAATGCGATAAAATCGGTACAATTAGTTTCATTTAACTCACAAATATATTTTGATATTTTAATAACCAGTGATAATATAATTTTAATACCGGATTAGTAAGCTGAAGTGGCAATGGGCCGGCCATATGGCTAATAAATTGAAAAAAAAAAACCAACATCTCTTATGAATGTGTACCATAACAGTAAGTCTTAAATGATTATACCAGCCAATTATAGGTCCCCTGCACACGTTTTGTTTTCCTTCATTCAAATAATATACATGTTATAATAATAATTCCTTTCAATGTATGACATTTATGTTCAATCAGTGTACTATGTCTGAAAATATTTAGGAAAAACTTTTAAAAATTATACTTAAAACTTTCGTTGTTAGTAATCGGGTTAAACTTTGTTTAATAATCGGAGCGCGTTAGTGCTAATAAGCTTCATATTATATAAAAAACGTCTGTTCGTTAACCTTATTAAATACAGAACTTCGCTGACGTAAATATTACTTACTAATTTTGCCACTACAAGTAACACAGAACATAGCGCAGTTGAAGAGTACGAGACACCACGCTGAGCGTCGTTTTTATTTTCTTTTTTTAAACAATTTTGTCATTAAATCATCGCAAACTTAGAATGTGCTGGGTGCCGTAACGTACTGGATAACCGTGTCACTGCAGTGTCACCTATGCAATGACAAATATCATGTTGCATGCACGCGAATTACAATGCAAAGTTTCAATATGATGAGCGCAGAAAAGAATAGTTTATGGATATGTGATATATGAAGGTGTAAACAACCAAGTGGAGATCATTCTAACACTCCAGTTTGAAACTCACCGGTGGAAATGGATTTCATAACTTAGCGTATAAAAGTCGTTGTACTTGCTCTTCTTTATCCGCAAGTAATGTACAAGAAATAATTAGAGAGAAATTGCGAAAAATTTACAGTAACGATTAACACCCTAAAATTCATGAAATGAAAAGAGTGTGGTTTGAAAGATGATGCAGTGACCAGGATTAAGAAAGCAATGCTTCGGTGGTTTGGTCATGTAGAAAGAATGAATGCGGAAAGACTGACAAAGCAAATATATGTTGCGGAAGTGAATGGAAGAGTCGGAAAAGGAAGTCCTAGGCGGAAGTTTGTCGACCAAATTGGTGATATACTAAAAATGGGCCAAATTAAGAGTACCCTTAACCGACGCCGATAGGCCTGAGTGTTTATGTTTATGTAAAAAATACACTCCTCATTTGAAACTTATCTATCGTCATTAAACCCATATATAGATAAAGTTAAGTCTGATTACGCTAACTAATTTGTACAAATGCAACACATTATCAAGGAGCACGAAACATTGCGTGCAGCTGGCATCATAACTCGTCTTACGCAACTTGAACAGCAAACACGAGCTTCAGATATCGAAATTCAATGTTTTCTAGAGAACAGACAGAAAAATTTAGTCAACACAGTACAACAACTGGATAAACTTATAAAATGTCCGATAGTCCCAGAAAATACACATTTTTGTGCAAGACTAGCGAAGATCAATATTAAAAGACCTCGACCGAGATCAATATTAGTAAAGTTCGGTAGTCCAAGTAAAAAAAAATAGAACCGATAAGCTTAAGATATTGCTTGTAGTGACGTGCAAGAATACTTATTAACCCATATCTTCTCGTGGATGTCGTAAAAGGCGACAGAGGGAAACTGAGGTCGCCAAGCGTGGTAACTATATCAATATACCCCCATGATGAGAGTTTCAAGAGATGGCCACCCGGCCACAGCGGCCCCGTTTTTAACTACTGGTTGCGGCGGCGGCCATGGTTACGGCGTGGCAGGGAATGATAAGAATTTCCGATGGAGGTTCGGTTGCCATCTCAGGCGACTTGACCCAGCAGTATACCCTGAGGACTGACTGACTGATCCTGGAGCTGGAAGAAGAGATAGACAAGTTACGTTACAATATTATAGAATTATCTAAGGTCAGCTTGTTCTATCACTAGTTTCACTCTTTGTTAGCTTTCAGGGTCGCAAACAGTGTGTAAAAACTAATAAATGTTAGTGAAGAGGCTTAAATATTGGAGATCCACAAGGTAGTGTTCTTGGTCCAACGCTGTTTTTGATATATATTGAAAATGGAACTTGATCGTGGGTGCATATTTTTATGCGGACGACACTGTTGCGTCATTACAGGTGAAACGTGAGATATTGTACGCATTATTACAGAACAAGATCTTGCTAAAATTGCTAGATGAATAAACCTACATCTCCTATCACCGAATACCTTAAAACATACGACATATGTTTTTATATTTATAATAATACTCAACCTGATACAAACTTTCAAAAAATAAAAAATAAATGTAGTAGTTAGTTACGGATAAAATCTGAAAGCTCATATGCATATTCGAATCACTGTGATACATTGTCAATAAGCGCCTTTATATAATTCAATAATACAACCTATAATTTTGTATTGTATATATATACGTACATATTCTACCGTGTGTTAGCACTATAAAAGTCCATACTACTATCCCCCACTTCGCAAAGAAGGAAGCTTACGGCACATCAGCACAATAGAAAAATACATATTGGTGTGGTGTACAGATATCAATTGCTACATGATAAATTAAAGACGTGAAAATTGCTAGGCGTTCGTGTTGTAAACTTAGCCAGTAATATAAAACAATAATGAAGCCATACAAAACACTAGTCGACAAAATATCATAATCACATCTTGGAAGATGCTAAAATGGTTTTTTATATGTACTCAAATACTATATATTGAATGTAGTTTAATTTGGACGGTACCCAAGTGGCTATGGTTGTTACAAATCACTTGAAACAAAATAAGTTAAAAATAAATACCAAAAGCGACGTAACATAAAGTTAATTAAATTAAAATATATAAATAGAAGATTTCAGAGTATCAGGTAGTGATTTTTAAAAAAATGCTTAAGATGAGCATTAAGTTAGTTATGACATATCCCCTTTGCATTGTAGATATAACCTCAAATAAGTATTACACTGTCCTGTTACTCATCGTCTATTTATTATCTTTATAGGCAGCTGACATTGAACCAACGTGGGATGGAGTTTTTAATGCTATAAACGAGAATGTACTATGTCCACAAAGAAAAGGCAACAAGTTTGTAATTGGTCAAGAAAATTGTTTAACTCTAAATATTTATACGCCAGTCGATACGACATCTTCGTCACAATTACCAGTCATGGTGTATATACATGGCGGTGGTTTCTACGATGGTTCTGGCTCAAGACACATTTATGGACCTGTGTATTTAGTATCTAAAGGAGTTATATTAGTTACTATTAACTATAGATTAAATATTCAAGGCTTCGCATGTCTGGGAATTAAGGAAGCCCCGGGTAATATTGGTTTAAAAGATCAAGTTGCTGCGTTGAAGTGGATAAAAAAAAATATAAAGGCGTTTGGTGGTGATATGGATAATGTAACAATATTTGGAGAGAGTGCCGGGTCTGCTTCCGTGTCTTTCCATGTTCTATCACCGATGTCTAAAGAATACTTTCAGAAGGCAATACTTCAAAGCGGGTCGTCACTTTCACCTTGGGCGATGCAGTATAGACCAGTTTATATGGCGAGTCTACTAGCAAAAGCGATGGGTTACAATACAGAAAACGCCCGTGAAATTTATAATATATTTATGAATAAGTCAGATGCAGAGCTGATAGTTACAAGAGTACCAAGAAAGGAAGGCAATGTTATTATTTCTGAAATCCTCTATGTGCCATGTGCAGAAGAAAAAATAGATGACGTGGAGCCGTTCTTGACAGACATACCATACAATATATTAACAAAGGGCGATTTCAATAAAGTTCCTATGATGATCGGATTGAACAGCGAAGAAGGATTTCTTTTTGCGTCATTAGAAAACGATACAACGATACCAAAGATTGAAATCGAGAAATCGTTGCCCAAAGATTTGACATTTCCAACTCACAGAGAAAGAAAAGACGTAGCAGCTAAGCTACAGAAGCTATATTTTGGAGATGAGAAAATTTCACAAGAAACGATACTGAACATAGCTAAGTTTCAGGGTGATGCTTACTTTAGTAGCTCAATTTTAGAAGAAACAGAATACATTCTTAGAAATAATGATAAGCCCATTTACAATTACATCTTTAATTACAATGGTCGGAGAAATTTCTTAAAGTTACATGCTGGTGAACCTTTCAAAAGTGCGCCTGGAGCAACGCATGCTGACGAATTGTTTTATTTGTTCAGCCAAGGGTTATTGCCTTCCTTGTTTGAGAGTAAAATGATCGATAAGATGACGACTTTATGGACAAATTTCGCTAAGTTTGGGTAAGAATTTTCAAGTAATATTTAAGTAGTAACTATCATAATTATTATTATGTTGTATGAATTATTCTCCCTCGTTCCATTAAACAGTATAATTAAAAAGTGGACACTGTCGAAGAACCAAATACTAATGTATTGACTAATAGTCCGTAAACACGCCTTGGAACAATGTGGCGGTCACAACCGTGACAGAAATGATAGAAGGCCCTGTGGGACGTATAAAAAGAGTAACCAGTTGTGAAACTCTCTCAGATGTACCAAAATAATGAAATCATTTATTAAATGCCATTCTTATTAACACATATTTTTACACGTGGTAGAGCTATGCTGCAGCTATACTCGTATTAGTGGTATAGTCGTAGCACCAATGGGTCGGCTCGACCGGTGAAGGACCACGCTCTCAAAGAATATCAACGTAAAATAATAGATTTCCCGCTGCTTTGTTTCATATGGTGAGTGTAGAGAACCGAAGACCCTTTTTACTGTAAGCGAGGCATTCCATCTTAGTCCTCACGGGTGACAATGCATCTGCCCTTTGATGCGTATTTGAGGATATATGTTGATGTCTATGGGCCACAGCAACCACTTACCATCAGGTGGACTGTGTGCTCATTAGTCACCCTATCCTATAAAAAAATCTTAAGGAGCAACCACTGATTAGTGACCACAAGTTCGATTTCCATGAGGATCAGTGGCGATCTTCTCGTTTACTTAACACATCGATAAGTAAGTAAGAAGCAGTCGAGTTTAAGGAGGCCTTTGATCGGTTTTTTGAAGAAAAAATTTCTTTCGAAGCTGCTGTCACTGAGCCAAATAACTTCCTCTTATGGGCTCTCGAGATATTATGCCATTAGTTCACCAGTTTTCTTGCTGATGGGAGCATTAATGACATAATATACTTTTTATGCTCCGACGCCAAGCCTATGAATGCTTGCATCCCACAAGGCAGTGTGCTATCGCCTGCCCTGTTTCTTCTGCATATCAATGATATGTTTCAACATTAATTGTTGCGTAGGTTAAAGGACTGGCGATGTTTTATACACCAGTTGTACTAATATTACTCAGGAGCACATCATTGTATAACAGAAAAAAACGTGTCTGAAGTCGAATATTTGTTAAGCAAAGTCGTGGATTGGAAACGACTAAAAGTAATCGAGTTTAACAGATAGAAGACACAGATTTGTGTGTTTACCACTTAAAAGAGCCCTTTGTCGTATTTTCTCGTACCCGTAAAAGTATCAGCACAATTAGACCCAAACATTTCCCGTAGCTATACTTCGCAAGCAGACGTCTAACATATTTGACGTCTGACGTAGACAATATAGTATACGAACCTATCTGAAGTCATGAGATCTTACTGTTATCTTACTACGATTTTACGATACTTTTGCGATGAAGCGTTTTAGTATATTATCTAAAATGGATGCAGGTGGTTCAGGACCGCTTTAAATATGGAATGACGTTCAGTTTCGCGAACACCTGGAAGGGACATCCAAATTCGCCTCTAAATAACTTGGTGTAAATCGGGACAGCATTTCATGCCGATACACTGCTTGCAAATTTACAGGGCCAGGGTATTGTGTGCCCAATGTCAGCCCCTTCCACTTAACCGCATCCAGCACAGAGGAGCTTGTATCATCGATGTCCAAGACTTTGGATCGGCTTGATATACTGTCGATAAATATATCTACAGTAAGTCAAGCCGATCAGAAGTCGGAGTAGACGCGATAGAATATGCAAAGAGATGCTGTTGCATCTACCACGGGGAGTGTTCAGAGAAATAGTTTGAAGTAATTACAGCCACTCAATTTCACAATTTCAACATCTCATTGGATGGTTGGCGATCCACTACAGTGCCGAGTGCAGATTTACCAGAAGTTTACTTCCTCGTACAACATTTTTGTGGGATCGACTAACAGCAGCTACTTTTACGAACCAATAAGGCTTAGATAACTTCAAGAAAAGAGCCTACTCTTTTTGAAAAACGCGCAAAGGACCTGAAAGTCCCAGTGTAACAGTTGCTCATAGGTAGCGGTAGTCAATTACCATCAGGTGAGCCGCTTACTCGCTTAGCCACTCTTATCTAAAACCCAAATGTTCTGTGTGTCGAATTACAGTATACGAGTATATGTGCAAGCATAGCATTTCTATTTCCTCACTGTCATAGTCCATTGAATTGGTAATCAGGTCCGACATGACCGAAGAGAGATTAGGGGCAGAACCAAAGGTTTCACGTGGCGAGGCCACTAAGTTAACTAGGTAGTCATGATGATAAACAATATGATTGTAATTTCAATAAAAGTTTCAAAGTAAAACCTATGACGTTACTTTATTACAGAGATCCAACTCCAGAGGTAACGGAGCTGTTACCGTTGAAGTGGTATCCCACTAACTCTACGTCACCTCATGCTATGGTTATCGATGAAGAGTTGAGCACTTCCCCCCTCTGGTACAGTGAGGCTTTAAGGTACTGGAAGCAGTTGTACAGCAAGTATAGAAGGAAGATTTGATATAATATTAAAGGCACACGGTTTGGTTGCGGAGTATTGACGACTGCACGCATCATCTCTGATAAGACATCCAGTGTTATGAAATGCGTTAGAGCCATGTTTAAGTACTATGTGATAACTTATCGGTACTGCATTACCACTATTTCACCTTCAGCAAATTTAGCGCTGTACTGCAGCCAGTAAGTAATGTAAGGCCCTCCTGTAACCGTATTGTTTTATAGGTATGGAAACGTTACAAGAGCTTGATAACGAATATTTGAACTATTCAATTTTTTAATTAAAAAATAATAAGAAAAATAATTGTGCATGTAAATGTGTAAACGGTTACGACGTGAAACTTTTTTTATGACATATTACTCTTCTTGTATTTTATATTTTAGTATTAAAGTTTAAGCAGGTTTAATAATAGGATACTCGTGCAGTCCCGGTGATGAAACGCTGCAAGAAAACGTAAAGGTTTTTTTAAAGTACTTTTCTAAATTGCTCCACAACATCGAGCCGTGGTAGCTCACAAGGTTAACGCTCGCTGTAAATATAACAGAACGCCAGTAACCCGGGTTCGATCCCCGCCGGCACCAATGAAATTGTTATTTGCAATTTTAAGTGCTGATTTACCACGTGCTCGGCGGTGAAGGAAAGATCGTGAGGAAACCTGCATGTATGAGGAATAAGAAAAAAAATATTTCGAAGACATGTGAAGTTCGCCAACACGTATTGGGGCAGCGCGGTGAACATTTCCTTGCCCTAAAACCCTCTCAGACATGAGGGGAGGCCTGTGCCCAGCGGTGGGACGTATTTAGGCTGTAACTTTACTTTTAACTTTACTTTACCACAACATCGATAAAGAAGTTTCACTTCAAAAATAAAGGAGAATTTTTTTACCACATGCCCTCAAAATAAGACTAATAAGTTAATAAATATTTCTTATTATATTATATATTTATAAATATTTATGTACACGTGTTTATTTATAAGCATAATATCTCCCCCTAAGGATGAAGACATAAAAAATAAAATAAATAGAAAAATTGGGAATCAAAATTCAAAACCAAGTTTAAAAATTAAACATTTCTTTAAAGTGTCGTCCTCTTGAATACTAAATATTTAACAGTAACGCAATAGAAACTTCAAGCAGCATGTGTGGTGGACATAGGTGTTGTGGGCCTTGTTGTGAACCATGCTGTTCGCCATGTTGCGTACCAAGCTGTGGGCCTTGTTGTCCTCATTTCCACACTTGTTGTACCAAGATTTGTTGAGCGTAATGCACAAAGACATATTCTGTGAAGCCGTCGTGTTTATGTTTTAATATATTTAATTTCATTAATAAAAATTTACACGTTTAAATAGTTGTTATCATTAAGTTTTTCATTTTATACTAGCTCGGCGCGTCGCTACACAGAAAAAAACAACTGTGGAAATAACGTTTTAAATTTGGAAGAGTTACCTATATTGTTTAATGTGGATTGATAATACATTCACTGAAGTTGAGTGATTTGTAACTTTCAAATCTATCAATCAAATCAATAAAATTCATTGATCAAAAAATTGGAATATGTATACTGTATTTATTATACCTTATGAGGTGTGCAAATACACTACAATATAGACTACACATTACTAAATCAATAATGGTGCTTTGAAATAAAGTTAAGAATAAGAAGAAAAAAAAATAAGAAAAATATTGTCAATAGTTGAGTCGAGTCTATAGTGCTAATTGTTGTCATATTAAATACCTTGATGTTATATAAACTCAAAATTAAATATTTTTGATAACACGTACAATCAAATTTAAAATGTTGTCATACAAAATTAAAAGTTAAAATTATAATTTAATATACTAATCTTATCATATTATTAAATTATTACGATGTGTCACATATATCAGGTAAATGTATAAATTACTATTGTTCAATAATAATTAAATTCAAATTATTATTATTAAGTTACAATTAAATTAAAACTATTGCTATCAAATTATAATACTTTTATCCTCTAGGTACTCTTTGACATTATAATAACTTTAATTTCTATATATTTAGATTATCGAGCCAATCATTGTAAATCACTTTTCCGTTTACTCCACAACCCTTGTCATTTTGAACTATTTTTACCGACTTCAAAAAGGAGGAGGTATTCTATATTTTATATTTTTTTTTACCTCGTAACTTTTCTCTGGGTGAACCGACTTTGATGATTCTTTTTATTCTCAAGGCTGATGCTTCTCGTGTCGTCTCATATAAATTTAATCAACATCTCTTCCCCCGTTAAAAGTTAAAAGGACGCATCCAACAAAAAGTAAATTTCGAGAAAAAAATTCTTGAAATATCAAAGCAGGAAAAAGCCTGCTCTGTAGTAGTTTTTTTTTTGTCATAGTGTTAATGTATGATATTATATTGTACACTTTTTTATTATATGCATATACGGGATTTTTAATTTTATTTGTTTTAATAAAAAAAATTGAAAAAGCGTTTTATTTTAGCACAAAAATTATACGAACCACTTCCAAACGAGTAAAAAAAGCGCAACAAGCCATACGCGGCTTTTATACTTAGCACACATATGATATTATATATTTTTAATTTATTCTTATTAATTTTGCCATTAAAAATTTAATATTAAATGAAATTTTTTCTGCAAAAATTCACCTTTATTACTAATGAAATAAGGTTATAATGATAAAATTAGTTCCATTATACCTCTCAAGTAATTATTTAGTAATGAGAGTCTCTTTATTTTATTCAATATTTATTTAAAAATTTCAAACTGAACAAGCCAACTCGGTCTGAATTTCGGTCACTGACCAGCGGTTATAAAGTTAGTAAGTACACTTAATATTTTCCAAAATTTTAATGTTTATAACAACAATCAAATATAACACGTTTTAAAATTATGAAAGGGTTCAAAAAATGTATTTGATAG
Organism: Parnassius apollo; assembly: GCA_907164705.1. Taxonomy (NCBI): domain Eukaryota; kingdom Metazoa; phylum Arthropoda; class Insecta; order Lepidoptera; family Papilionidae; genus Parnassius; species Parnassius apollo. The sequence goes on from CAJQZP010001584.1 coordinate 5,042,389, forward strand.
ACAGTTATAAAAAACGAGAACGTAAAACTTAAATTCCACTTCAAAAAACTTTTGTATTACTTAAAGTCTACACTTTGATGATATCATAGGGTTTCGGAGTATTGTTACAAGCGTAATTAAGAGTAAAATAAAACAAACATCAAAAAACCACCAATAATAACAAGAACACAAAATCACCTAAAATACACCTCAAAAAAGTTTTATGATCTTTACGGTTTTGTCACAACCGTAACGAAGTTTTAAAAACACAAAGTTTAACAAATGTAGTTTTGTGACTACTACTATAAATAACTAGACTTTAAAGAGATCTTTTAGTTTCCAAGGCATTGTCACAGCCATAAATATTTGTTTCCAAACACTAAGTAATATCCTCGGATAGTAATAATTCAACACCTTATAGTATCTGTCTTTAAGTATAAGTAAGAGAAATAAAATATAATAACACAAAATCTTCTTCTTACACTTCGTGTTCGGTGATCAAATTCACTGCATCATTATTAACCGGTAAATTATACCAAAATTCCCTTCTATTTTCAGGCATATTGGCTTTCGCGTTTATAATATAAAGTTATTAGAAATTAATAATTATATTATTTATGAAGTTATTAAATTTCACATGTTATATCGTAACAAAAAATAAGTGATATTGACTAATTTTGATAACACGTAGTAACAGTAATAACAAAAAATTCGTTACTTACTTCACCAATTTAGTGTTACTAGATATTAAAAATGACTATCCTTTATTATAAATAATATTTTAATATGTGGTAGAGCCACGCTGCAGCTATATTATGGTTGTAGCACGAATGGGTCGGCTCGACCGGGGAAGGACCACGCTCTCAAAAAATACCCGCGTAAAATAGCAGCTAAATACTGCTGTGTTTCATATGGTGAGTGTAGAGATCCGGAGAAACCTTTGGTTTTTTTTTAATTGGTTACGAGGCATTCCGTCTTAGTACTCAGGGTGAAAACGCACCTGCGTTTTGTTTTATAGTCGAGGATGAATGTAGATATCTATGGGCCACAGCATTCACTTACCATCAGGTGGACTGTGTGCTCGTTTGTCACCCTTATTCTATAAAAAAATCCACTAACATCTACCCTCTATCAAAATAAGTAGAATGAAATTCACAACTTTACTAGAAAATTAACAAAATATTATACAAAATATGTATTTTATATAATTATTCAGGACTACTAAAATAGACACAAAAATCATTAAATTTAATTACATAACTGAATAGGAGTGTAAATCGTAGGTAGTTTGATAAAATGTAATAAATATTACTGAGCTATCCGCAAGTAATTAAAACACTATACAATAATAAAATAACATTATGACGAAAACCTGACCGTTAAAATGCACAGAAAGTATTAAAACAACATTATTTACAAAATTACGATGAAAATATTCTTATCTCGTAACTATTTCGCGATCCTGGGAAATGAACGACGCGCAGTCGCTGCGTTCTCCCTCGGTAGCCGCGTAGGCGCAGGATGGATGCAGGGCTCGACCGACAGGATGTCGAACACTTTCCTCCCGCACCCTGCCACACATATGAAAATTAAATAGAAAACACTCTTCCACCATTTGCGGCTTTTCTATTAAGTATGTTAGTGACAAACTTTTCGACTCCTTAATAAAATAAGACGCATCTACACCATGTACTTAAAATGAAGGACGCATCTGGCATAATTTTGCTCAGTATAGGCATACGATAAAGTTAAAACAAAAACGTAAATGTTCAGTTACGTTTTTTTATCTTACGGCGCGAAACTCTTAAGTAGAAATGACATTTTTACTATCGTAACAACAGAGAACTCTTAATAAAATAAGACACACGTACAAAAATACGAGTACGTCTTTTATTTAAGTTTTTGTTAGATGCGTTTAACTTCTTAATAAGACCACATTCAAAAATGTAGATTCGTCTTTTTGGTTATCGGTAAATCCGAAACTAAGCAAGAAAGCTAAAATTAAAAATTATACGCAGATCCGCCTTTTTTAAGCTATTCAATTGGTTTAATGTTAATAATTTGCATTCAAATTGAACTGAAATTAAATGTATGAAATTCTTAACTCCAAATGTCAATCATGTTAATACGAATGTAATTTCAAATGGGAAGGAGCCGAGACTTATTGATACCACTATTTTCGGAATCACACTAGACGCAAAACGTCAATGGCTCCCCCATATATCAAAACTAGCTAGTAGACTTAGTTCTGTAGCAAATGCTGTAAAAAAAAGATTAGAACTCTTACCAGTGTTGAAACTGCTAGATTAGTTTATTTTAGCTGTTTCTATAGCATCATGTAGTATGGTATTTTGCTATGGAGACACGCGACTGACATTGAAATTATATTTATTTTACAGAAGAGGGCTATTAGAGCAATATATAATTTAAAACCAAAAGAGTCGCTCAGACAAAAATTTGAGGAGATTAATTATTAACTCTGGCCTCACAATACATTTATGAAAATGTATACATGTGTAATAAACACATTTATACATAATAACAAATACATTTATGAAAATGTATATATTTGTACAAAAATAAAAGTAGTTTTGCAAAAATAAGTGATATTCATTCTGTAAATACTAGTACCAGTTACTCGACTCCACCGAGTCATTAATTCATTCTTGGGGCGATGTAATACGCTTTTACAACAATATCCCAGAAAATATACAAAATTGGACATACACAAAGTTCAAAAACTTTATTCAACTAAGTTTGTATAAAAAGGGTTATTATAATATTATTATAATTTATGGATGATAATAACCCTAGGGATGGGTGATCGCTACCAAGCTATTTCTAATTTGTTATATGTGTTAATTGATTTTTATAAGATTTATATAATAATAATATAATAGGATTTATTAAATAAGATAATTGTATAAATAATATAAATATAATAAAAATATTGGTTATCGGATTGTATTAAATAGCATTATAAGTAATGACAAGCTTTGATATATAATACAATAAACCGTTCTTCCTAACAAACATCTTGTCATCACGTATTCACACAAATTCCCATTGGGCTCTTGTTTTTCCCCCATGTATTTTTATATAATATCTTGCAATATAGTGCAAGATTTTCTTTTAATTAATTTTTTTATAGAGTAAGTGTGGCAAACGAGCACACAGTCTATAATAGTACGTGGATGCTGTGACCCATAGACATCTACATAGTTTTATCATGGATTAAGAATCAAAATGCAGATGCATTGTCACCCCTGAAGTATGCCTCGTTTTTAGTAAAAAAGTTTTCCAGTTCTCTACACTCACCATGCGAAAAAGCACGAACTTTAGCTGGTATTTGTGCTAATGTGGTACTCCCGGCCGACCGACACATTCATGCTACAACCATGATATAGCTGCTGTGTGGCTCTACCACAAATTTTTTCTTCTTCATATCTCAGAGAAAACTTATATCGCACAACCTCAGTCCTTTCTTGGTGCGAACAGCGGACAGAATGCCGTCACGTAATAATTGAGAACTCAACTTTACGAAAATTGTTTACGATGGGTCGTTCGATAACCGACGCCAGTATTGAGCTGATTAAACATATTTTGTGTGTGTGGGAAAGTTCGAAGGATGCTTTGGGTAGGTTTTGTGATGTTTTAAAGGCTTTCGAATGTTTACCAGTACCGTTTACCGTTCATGGACGCTAATCGGGAAGCACATTCGTTATGCCGTGTAGTGGCGGTTGAGAATATCCACCACCCCATATCTTCCCGTGAGTATCGTAAAAGGTGACAGAGGGAAACAGGCAGGAGATAAGCAGCAGCATCTTCCTGATAACAGCAACTGTACAACAAAAAATCTGCGATAGCCAACCTGCGTGCCAAGTGTGGCAACTATAATAATAATAATAATAATAATAATAATATTCCACAACTATCACACAACGCCATCTAGTCCCGAGCTAAGCAGAGCTTGTGTTATGGGTACTAGACAACTGATAAACATACTTATATATTTTTAAATACATAAATATTATAGATAAATTACACCCAGACACAGAACAAATGATCGTGCTCATCACACAAACATTTGTCCTGGGTGGGATTCGAACCCACGACCTCCGGCTTAGCAGTCAGGGTCACTAACCACTAGACCAACAGGCCTGTCAAAACTATGGAAAACATGAGCAACGACTCAAACAAACGACCCCCAGTCCCCGGCGGCCTCGCTATTCCGAGCTACGGTGGCGAATGGTAACGGCGAGGCAGGGGGTGCTAAGAGTCTCCGGTGGAGGTTCGGTTGTTGATCTGGCAACACACAACGCACGCACCCTGAGGACTGACTTCAAGATCCTGCAGCTGAAAGAAGAGATAGACTAATTGAGTTGGAATATTATAGGATTATCCTAGGTCTGAAGAGATGGGGATGACAAAGTGATCCTCGAATCTGGCAACTTGTTCTATCATGGTGAGGGCGACCATCTGTCCCAAGGAAGTGTCGGATTTATCATGTATTTATCATGTTGTGTGTAAAGATTAGAAGTGTGTCGACGAGGGTTGCGTACCTTGTACTCAGAATCACCAATCGGTATTCATTAAATGTCATACAGGTTTACGCACAAACGTTGGCACATCATTGGCACATCGTTGGCGATTAGGAGGTGGAGAAAATGTATCAGGATATTTCTAGAGCCACGCATTTTGACCGTTAATATTAAAATATCTTTTGTTTTTAGTATTAATCTTAAATTGAAAATGAAGAGTCACTTTTAAACACTCATGTCAAATTGCTGGTGAAGTATTTCCAGTTCTTGTCATTCAATGTACGCAATAGGGCAGATTTATGCTGATATTTAACAGTAGTACTCTTTGAGAGAGTGTTCATACCTCGGTTGAGTCGACGCATTTGTGCAACAGCCATGCTACGTGACTTTATCACGAGGACAATATAATATTACAGTAATATGTAAGGCAGTAAATTATTAACGTAGGTACATATAATCATCTACGGAGAGATAATTATAGAATTACTTGTTACCCTACCGCACGTAGTTAATAACAAGTCAGAAGTTTTTCAGAGTTATCATTAAACTACCAGTACCGGCATTTAAATAGAAGTAATTACCAAAGCAATTAAAAGAAATGACAACGAACATAAATTATTAAAGAAAAAAATAAGAATTCACAAGAATACTACAAATTGAATAATACTAATTTTACAGATTTTATAGCGTTTATTTTGAATTTTTTTTTTTTCGACATTTCGGACCGTTTACAGCACCCATGGTTGCGTATGGGTGAACATTATGGGTGGGTTAGGGGTGTGTGCTAACTTTCAGGTAACTTTCAGCTTTAAAATATTAAATTAGTTTCACTTGGTTGACCATATCTTGTAAAATGTAGGCTAAATATATCATAAAATTACATAAACAATTAGATTACAACGAACATAAAAAATTGGTTGTGACTCAGGTGGTTTCAAGTACAAAACTTTACAGTAAGAAGTTACAAAAATGGGAAGCCTGGAATTTGAAAAAGATAAATAGGTATACCATAAAATTTTTAAATTAAAAAATAACTGCTTTAACTATATTCAGAATACCTGCACGAGTTAATAGTAACGATTATCAGGTAGTAACGATCTATAAAGCTTATCATTTATAGAATGCGGGCAGTTTGCCATTTTTTAGTTTATTTATTTGTAACAAAACTGATGGACTGATTTCGATAAAACTTAATCGATTGTACATCGAATAAAACTTGCTCGATGTCGTTATCATAATTTGTTCCGTAGCTATCATAGGTATAATAACTGTTTTTTATATTTCTATGGTAGCTATACTAGAAGATAGCTCATCACGAATATATACATACACATATACCACATTATACACATATACGACATCATACACATAGACGTATAAAAATACTATAATATAAAATATATACAGGCTGTTAGTGTAATCACCGTTATCCTTGAAACCAGTGGTTTGGTTTCACTTGTAGAACGTAAATTCAATGAAAAATAACAATATTTTTTTTAGTAAAATCTCAACTTTTCCTTAATTCCTCAATTTTCGCCTGTCCTAAGCCAGGGTGAAAGTATGAAGGAAAAGTTACATCACATGTTGTGCACCTATTGTGTTTTTATTAGAATATTGTGTAGGCGTCTTTATGATTACGTCACTCGGGCGTATGGGGTATCCATGAATTTACGGACGGTGTCGGATAGAAACTTTTTAAATTTTATGAACGAAAATAGCGCTTTTTTTAATTCGGATAAATATTTTTATATTAAAACCTATGGTTTTAGTGACAACGGTGTTTACAATTACACCTTGTATATTTATAATATACTACTGGGTTAATCTACATAGTCATAAATGAAAAAAAAAATGAGAAAAGCTATAAAACTATGCTAACGGTAAATTTGAATATAATAAAAAAATATGCATGAAATTTGGTATTATTTTAGCTAGTTGTCACCAGAATGCGTTGCATTTTATCATGATTTTATCAGATTCGCATGTAGATAGATCTATGCCATCAAAAACATAACTTGTAAAAATATCCATGTCTCGCAACTCCGTTTTTCTACCGTAAAAAGTTGAGAGATCCATGTAATACTAAGTCGGTTAATTTATTCAGTCCCTACTTAAGGTCCTTCTGTTTTGAGTTATTACGTAATTAGCTAACCTAACAACATTTTATAGTGACCATATCAATGTTAAAAAACTTTTAATGTTTCAAATAAATAGACTGACTTGGCCATCGCATGAAAACACAATGTATCTCACAAGTCATACATATTATATTAAATTAGATTGCTTAGTGCTTTATATATAGATTGGATGTGCTTTATAATAATCTTTAGGGATGAGGAATGAACGAACAATTTATCATCCAAATATCGAAAACACTGCAATCTCTTCTTGATTCTAAAATAATGTTTTCCGTGCATCTCAACCATGTCGTAAATAGGTATCATACCGCAATCTAGGATTCATTATGAGGACTTGTAAACCTTTTAAAAGGATAAGAAGTCTTAGATCTATTTACTACGTATATTGTGGTAATATTCTTGACTAATATTAATAAAGCGCCTTAATTACAAAATCGGCCTGTTTTGACGTGGAACTTATAATAAGGAATGCCTTAAGGCATTTAGATACGGTCCCTATTACTGGAAAGTAGAAGAAAATTCCTCTTTATGTGCTTTTTGCATAATCTTTCTTGCCAACGCTAGTGGACTCGTAGAATTACTGACTGGTCCCTCTTGGTCCCCTGCCCGGTACTTTATACTGCTAGAACGAGTGGGAGATTACACATTACAGAGATTATATTAGTTCATATTTTATTTTATTTTTTACCCTCATTGTTAACACTATATAAACAAGTCAAGCAGCACTACTAGCGCTGAGCTCAAACTCAGTGAACTCGAAGCTAGTTGGAAACTGCATGAACTCCGAGTGAATTCCGGCTCATGCGGATATTGTAGGTAATGAACTTGCTGACAAGCTCGCACGGGAGATCTTAAAGAGTGCATAATTGATGGATCCGAACATTTTTGTGAAATCTTAGAAATCCTGGGCCGATTGTCCCTTGAAACTCTTTATCATAATAAATAACTTAAGGTCTGGTCTGATACAACATGCTTAAAACATTTTAAAACCTAAATCTTGGCTTATGATCGTAAATTCGCTTCAGAAGCCCTGAGGTTAAGTAAGAATAAGCTGCATATTCAGGTTAGAGACTACGGATAAACTAAACAACTAACTACTCAACTAACTAAACTAACTAACTGACTAACTCAAGGATATGGAGATTCTGTTTCTTAACGGAAGAAACGTCCCTGCACAGCCTAATTGATTGTGGACCTTAAATTCACAAACGTAACACTCATTTGGGAAAATATGTACGTACTTTACTCAGAAGTGAATATATTGAAGACATTGTAGTTAAATGTAGTAATATTAAATATAGGCTTAGTTGTTAAATATAGCCATAGTAGCTATCACAATAAATCTTATAGGTTACAGTGATAATGGTCTTTCTAGACCTGTATAGCTTCTCACACAAAAAAACTTAAAAGCATAAAAACACTTGTTAAAACTAAATTACGAATCCATCATTATCCTCTTAATTTAAAATTAAAATCTGACATTACCTCCTGCAAATTTAAGATACAAATATCTGTAATTATGAGTATAATGAGAGACTTATAGTTTAGTTTTACAAGTTTTTTTCTTCCTTCGCAAAAATACAGTCATTGCGTTCTCCACGTATAACGATGCGATGAAAAGTATTTGACTTTTATTTTACTTGTTTATTAAATCATATACCTTTAAACGAGCAATTCTTATATATATATATATATATATATATATATATATATATATATATATATATACATATTTTTTTCTTATATATATTACATTGTTTCTTATATATATTAATAACCTATGCAATATGACTATTGACAGCGGTCAAATTTTCTCATACGCGGATGATACTGCCATAGTCTTTGCTGATAACACTTGGACAAAAGTTAAAAGGTCAGCCGAAATCGGCCTGTCTAAGATTGCAGTTTGGCTTAAGCGTAACCTCCTCACACTAAATGCCTCCAAGTCCAATTACGTATGCTTCACCAAGTATACACACACTCAACCACCACTCGAATTCCAAATAAAGATCCACTCCTGTGCTAACCCCCCAATTCCTGACTGCTCTTGTACAAAAATTGACAGGTTACAGTATACTAAGTACCTTGGTATCATGATTGACCAACGCCTGTCCTGGCATATGCATACTGAACTGATCATGAATAGGATTAGGAAATTAATATGGACTTTTAAAACATTGCGACACGTTGCCTCAAAGAATCTTTTGCAGAAAGTCTACGTATCATTAGCCCAATCTATCCTTACATACTGTCTGCCATGCTGGGGTGGAACAAGAAAAATTAAATTTTTAGAACTTGAGAGGGCGCAGCGATCTCTGCTTAAAGTTATGTTTTTTAACCCCTATAGATTTTCAACCCAAAGCCTTTACCTAACCTCTAACCTACTGTCTGTAAGAAAACTTTACCTACTCCACCTTATTCTGAGTAAACATAAATCCCTCCCGTTTGACCCCAAAAAGCCGATTATGAGTAGCAGAAGAAGCTACTTGGTCGCTCCAACTGTCCCAGTTAGATCTGTTTTTGCCAAGCGGCAGTATGAAAGGCAATCTTCCCACTTATACAACCTATTGAATAAAGAGCTAAACATCTATTCTCTAAAACTCCGTGACTGTAAACTAGCTGTGACTAATTGGCTTAAGACTAAAACCTACGATGACATTGAGGCTATGGTATCATCGTTACCATAATCTGTTTATTAATCAACTGGACCACAGTAACGTAATCGTTAGTGGAGGAAGCTTTGCTTGGCTTCTTCCGATCCCAAGACATTTTCAATAGGGCTAACCTAAACCTCAACGTCAACAATATTAACCCATAAACACAAGAACGAACGAACAAACACACACACACACACACACACACACACACACACACACACACACACACGCGTGTGCGCGTACACTCAAAACCCCACTCACTTACATCACACAAGTGCGCTCCTTTATCCATTTTGTATTTGTACTTTCTTTTCTTTTATTTTGTTTCCAATTACATACACTGTATAATGCTAAGTGGAAGAGCGGAGTCACCTAACACAAGCATCCCTTTGCTTAAAAGGTGATCTCCAAACCCTGTATCTTAAAGCTTTATGTAATTGTAATAAACATTTTTATTTTTATTTATTTATATATATATATATATATATATATATATATATATATATATACATATAATCGGAATATCTGAAACAGCTCCAACGATTTTCATAAAAATTAGTGTCCAAGGAGTTTCGGGGGCAATAAATCGATCTAGCTAGGATTTATTTTTAGGAAATGTTTTTTGTCCGTGTTTTCAGGCAATGAAAAACTGCTATTATATAAGTAGGCAAATTTTGACACTACTAATGATCGTAATAGCTCAAGTGGATAGCGAGCGGTCGCAAAATCGTAATGCCTTGGTTCGCGTCCCGTCTTCGGTCCGACTTTTTTCCTTTTTTTTTCAAGTTCCCTTCTTTTGTGAGAAAATCTATTATTTTCAGCACTTTTTTTAGTATTTTATAAAAATACAAAAATTTTAATTAAACTAATATGCACTCATGATTTTTTATTAAAATAACCAGTTCAGTTTTTTCTAACAAGTCAATAAGATCAAAAAATATTATTCATCGGTATGTAATTTGTATCTAAATGTAATTTCAAAAAAAAAAAACGAGCAAAGCTCGGTCATCCGGGTACTCCTTATTATGTTACAAATAATGAGGGATATAAAGGAATGACTTTATGTCTTATTGCATTTTTTACCACACAATCCTGGATAATTCGATAAACTGGGACAGGTACTTAATAATATTAGTAGTAAATATAATATATATGATACAATAAAGTTAAAATAAATAGAAAATTGTAAATATAAACTTAATTACACGTTGAAAGCCATGCTGCAGTTATGGCTCTAGCACGAATGAGTTCGCTCAAAAATATCAGCGTAAAATAAGGGCTCAATGCTGCTGAGTTTCTTATGGTGAGTGTAGAGATCAGGTGACCTTTTTTATTCGAAACGAGGCATTCCATCTTCGTCCGCAGGAGTGACAATGCATCTGCATTTTGATTCTTAATCGCGCATACATGTAGATGTCTATGGGCCACAGCATTGAAGTGGTATTACGGTACTAGTATATAAGTTAAGTTACAGATTTGTGTAGGGGAGTCATCAATTAACTTCTTGATCAAGCGCGCGTGTTTAATTAGAACCTCAAAAATATTACATGTCGACCCTATTACAATTACTATGTAATACAGAGATGATATTCTTTGATTACATAGACAAGTATATAATCAAAAATGGTATTATACTCGGACTCGATGAGTATACTTATTCTACTTCTAATGGTAGGACTTACTTACTTCTAGTTCTAATGGAGTACTTCTAATGGTGTGACCTCGCTTTTGATGCGAATGATTTTTACTATGCTGTTATTGTAGCACTGGAGCTTCGAGATTTAATTTTTGTATAGTTTGGTTAAAATTAATTATTTAGCTTAGTTTTTTTACTCAAAATAATTAAAAACGTGTTCGACGTTCATAAGACTTTTACGAGTATTTCTTATGAATAGGATTAACGATATCCAAATTTCGTATTGATCGATATCACTACGATATGATTACGCTACACACACGGTCAGTTAAACTTTTTTAGGCTTTTAATGGTTCTGATATATTCTGGTATTTTATTACATATTTTTATTGACATTGCATAGGGGCCAGTGTTTACGATATGTAATTTTGATGTAACTGTGGACTAGTTTTATTTTCGGTCTTAAATTTTTAGGGCGAAAATATTGAGGGAACCATTCCATATTATTTCTTACTAGTGAGCATATTTCAAATATATACAGGGATGTTAATGTCAGAATATTATAATTAATAAAGTAATTTCACCAGCTTGTCATTGGTCAATATTTGCAAGTAAGTATGTGAATATATTTTTTCTTAATGAGAAATACTTTATCAGCGTCTGTGCTGTTACCCCAAAGTACCACACCGTGGCGTAGCCAGGCGTCTGCGTATGCGTAGTAGGCACAGGTTGCTGTTTTTAGGTCTGTGGTTTTTTTTAAGTTCTGTGAGAGCGTATGTAGAACTGGATAACTTTTTGACAACTTTATTGATGTGTTCCTTCCAATTTAAATGTATATTTATAACTAGGAGACTGAGAGAGAATATTTAGGTTAACAGTGGCAGAGCCACGCGGCAGCTTTGCTGTTGCACCACGACCTCACAGAATACCGGCGTAAAGTGGAAGCTCAGCTTCCGCATTTCGTCTGGTGAGTGTAGGTGGCCGGATGAACAATAGTCTTGTGCCTTAATACAAACATGCTACACATTAACGCTTACGTAACTTAATTTATTATATTGCGTTATGTTTTTTATTATTACACAGTAACAGTAATACAACCATTAAAAAGATATGGAATCGTGAAGTATCTGATAAATATTTTCAACTTAATACCAGCGTAAAATAGTAGCTTAATGAATTAGAACCAGAGACCCTTTTTACTTGAAACGAGGCATTCCATCTTAGTCCTAACGGGTAACAACGCATTTGCATTTTGATTCCTAATCGAGGATAGATGTAGATGTCTATGAGCCACAGCAACCACTTACCATCAGGTGGACTGTGTGCGTGTTTGTCACCCTATCCTATAAAAAATTTATTAAATAAAAAACATTTAAAACATAACTTTAAAATATACTGGCAGAAACAACATTAAAAAATCTCAAATTATTAACGTTTTAGATGGAATTAAAAATCACACAGAGTGCGAAGTTACCTCTTCATTTCTTCTTTGTTTTTTTTACGGCTCAATTTTCATCTTCATCTGGACGAAGCCCATTTGCCGTTTCTTGAATTTTGGTGTTTAATTCAATAAATTTAAAAAAAATCCACTTATGATTTTCCTCATTGTTTATTAATTTTTAGTCAGCTTCTATAAAATTATAATTGTGACATCTTCTCGTATTTGTCACATTTTCTTGTCTTGTTTTCTTGCCTTGTACGGTATATTTTTATAGTTATTTAATTTTTTTGAATTTTTTTATAGTTTCAGGTACCGGTGGGGCGCGTGCACTGTACGCATCGCCTGGGGCAGGCTCGCCATTTAATGTTGGAAGGTGTTAAGCGGAAGGAGACGTGTTGCTCTTCTACCATAGGTGCATAAGTACCGAAAACTTTTTCACCTCAATTTTTATAGGATTCTCGTCAAATTGTTCTACTGATGATATAAATTCATATTTTCATGGGGCAACTCGTTGCCATTTGTTTAAACCGAACTTTTTTTTTCAATTGCAAGGAATTTCTATTTTCACACGTAACACTTTTTAAATTTTTTTGATAAAATACGAATAAAAAGATCCTATAACGTTTACGATAAACTTATATTTTCGGAAATATAAACTTAAAGTTTTGAAAAATCCCAAATTTGAATACTTTCGACCCATTAAGAATATTGTCGCGCGCCTAAGTTGACGTCTGGTACATGGCACTAGCGTCATCTAATGTCGGGTAACAGAGCAAGGAGAGCTTTCCAGAAAATGCCATGACTAATCTTTCAACCAACAGCGCCATCTAGTATCGAATTGAAGAACTAAGCTTTCTAGAAGCCCCCACTCTCGAACTTTCTGCGTCTGGTCGGACGGCGCCCGTATCTACGGGAATATTCTGGATGTTTCGGTGTAAACGTGTATTTAATTTCTTATTGAATTTGGCGAGATGAGCGAAGCTTCGGAGCGAAATAAAATGAATCAGTGTGATTAATTATTAGTGTCTTTTAAGTTTTAATTGGTGTAAAGTAAATTAAAGTGTTAATTTTGGTAATTCAATCGGCAGTTTTTATTGTCACGAACCCTAAGCTCGTAACAATATATAAAGCAAGAATAAAATATGAAGATATTTTTACATCCTTTGGTGAACTACAAATAAAAAGGTCCTATGACTTCCTACGATAGAGTCAATATTTTAAGACTTATGAGTTTTTAAAGGTTTGAAAAATTACAAATTCCGAATTCTTAGATACTTTAAAAATTTATATATAAATAAAAGGAATAAATTGATTTAAAATATATTTTTATATATTATGATGATATACAAGTATAAATGCTATGAAATTTTACGGTGAAGTTAATATTTTCGGAGTCATAAATTTCTAAAGATTATTTTAAAAAACAATTTAAAAAAAGCTTTTGTTCCGTTTGAAAATAACAATTCCTTGAAAATGAAAAAAAAAATCGGCTTACACATTATGACAGTATCAGTGGACAATTTGAAGATAGATGTGAACTGAAGAAGTGTGAAGATAGGTTGGAATAGGTGCAAAACAACCATTCAGATCACCACAAATTACAAATTGAGATTTTAAAAAGAATTTAGGACGCTCCAAGAAAGTCGATATTAGCCGTTCTATTCATTTCGGCAACAAAATTTCCGGAATTTTCCGAAACTAAGCCGCTTACAGACCTCTCCTTATTAAGGTTTTGAATGAATGGAAGCGGCGGTCCATTGAACGAAGAGCGAATAGCGGTCTAATCTCAGGCCCTTTTGCCGGATGACTGATTTTGGGAATAAGCTAACCTGTAAATAGTGATTGTTATATGGTGGGGTTATTAAGCCTGTCATATAGCAATCACTATAGTATATTTTTGTGGACTTTGTTAACCAAAGAGTTGCCATTAAAATTATCAGAATTTTTTTTTAACTTAATAAATCATAATTTCTAATCATATATTTTTCTACGAAAAACTCAAATTGATTAGTATCTCTTGTTTGAAAAACAGATATAATATAAACAAGTTATATATTATGTATATGTATATAGCTATGTTTATTTTGCTAAAATAGAAAGTGATATTTTTTGGGCGATGGTGTTGTTATAAAAAAAAATAATTTGTTTGAAATAATTTTGGTTTCTTTAAACTCTGAACTTTGAAGTTTTTTTTTAAGTCGAGATCATTTCTGTTTCTTTATGGCATAAGTATTGCGTTAATCATCATAATCATAATATCACTTGACAAGTCCACTGCCGAACATAGTAAGTTGCTAGGCATCTGTGGGAACTATGCTACTATGGACTAAAATACAATGTAAGCAAAAGTGAATGGTATGTACAGCAATATATTTGGACCTGGTCACCTCGTGAGAATGGTCCAGATATTTTGTTCGCTTATCTGTTTCATCTTTCACGAGGTTCTCGTCATACGGGATAATAATATATAAATAAAAATTCTCTTTACTTCAAGCACATTGCACCCATACAACTTACCAACAAAAATAAGACAATACAGTACAGAATTACTAAAAATCAAAAAAATAATTATATTATAATAATATCTAAGTGTAAATGGAGGGAACCACCATTTCAAGCAGCTATCTTAAGCCATTTTTGATAAAACGCTGTGGCCGGAAGTCTTACCGCAAACTCACTAATTATCTTGTTTCTACACCCGCTAACCCTGGACATGAATGATGCGATTCTGAATCTTTGAATGGCGTTAAATGTTTTAATTCGTGCTTCGGCAAACATGCCTGAAGCACTGCAATAGCGTTTGAGACCCATAAGCATTCTAAAGATTGCTTAAGTATCTCAAACGCTATGGCAGTGCTTCAAACAAAATTGAATAAAACTATAGTTAGAAGAACAAAATTGATTAAAACTATATTTACGGATTTTATCGCGTTTAATTACTACTTTAACTTATTTTATTGCGTAGATCGGACCTAAAATTAATATTAAAAAATAAAAACTGAAGGTAGCCGGGCTAACTATGACATTGGGACGTCAAATATATCAGTCCTCCCATGGGTGCGTAAAGCACCCAAAACGTCGGGGATTTAAAAATAGGTAAAGTAGTAATTAAACGCGATAAAATCCGTAAATATAGTTTAATTCAATGTGTAGTGTTCGTGTAAATTTAAGAAATCATCATTCTAAAGATGTTAATAGAGGCGGCGTAAGGCGTGGGCGACGTGGGCCACCGCCTACGGCCTCGCGCCTTGGAGGTTTATGCATTACTTAAAACCGTAACCGCGCCGAAAAAATTTCATTGTCATGAATCGATATTATTTACATAACTAAATATGTTTTTATTCAGTCTAGCAAATTAGTTGGCGTTGCTATTGTGGGGAATCCCCGCTGCGGGGCAACCAGTATATATAAAGTAATCTATGGGGGTGACAAAGGCTGAGGATTCCCCGTTCTGTATGTTAGACATAGAATACTGACTTTATTTAATCATGGGCGCGTGGCAATCGAGTAAAGAGTGCGGTACAGCAGCCCACGTGGCTGCTGTAGGTATATTTTCGCGCTGTGCGCACATGAGTAGATATACGGAACACACAGAAAGCTTCTTAAGGACTTGCAAAATTGTTACCTATTTTGGTAGGGTTGTCACTATAGGTGAAAACAAATTGAAGCTCTAGAACGTTTACGTACATTTTGAGACTGGATTAAAGAATATCGACAAAATTGTTTCGAAAAATGCTTGTCTGGTGCTCAACAGTTTATTGAAAAAAAACTGTTATGATCTGCCAAAAGACTTTAAAAATAGAAGAGTTGCCAAAAAAAAAGATGTTGGATTATGGAGGCAAGGATTAACCTATACAGTCTCCTAAAAGTCGGTATGAAACAGATTTTTTCAACACCATGCTTGTTCAATTATAACAAATATGAATTTGAGATTTATGGCTTTAAGCCAACATTATGAAAATTTTGATTTCCTTTATGATTTAAACAAGTTAAAAAATATCCCAAACCATCTAATATTAAAATAACTGTCAAGACAAAAAATTTTTAAAAAATTAATAAATTTTAAAAATTTCTGTTATATATTGCATACGAATACCATTCAAAGATCGCCCCGCATATTCAGTCCAGAGCTGGCAGGTGTAGAAAGACTGACAGTACGTTTGGAGGAAGAGCATAGTCTTAACCTCCATGGAGGCTTTAACAAACCTCCTGGCAATCATATTGCCACAGACAGACAAATTTCTTCCGACCGAGGTATTTTAACATTTGAACTATTTTAATGGGTTGACCCGCCACGTGCGCCTCAGGAACATTAGTTGGGCCTTAAAAAGCACTATCTCTGTCTTATTTGCGTTGTAAATTAAATTATGATCGTAAGCAAATCTTTCGCATATGGATATTAATTTCCGCATACCTTTGATTTTAGGGCTGAGCAGAACCATATCGTCAGCGTAAGTAAGCTTAGGTTGTTAACATAACGGTTACAAATATCAAAATATTTTATTTAATTTCAATAGGTAATGGGCGCAGGCACATAAACCGCTCAGGATTAAATAAAAGTTGTGGAATTACTGCACTTCGACTAACCGGCTGTTTGAGGTTAGGAATTCGCCACGTTGTGTAGGACAGGACAATCAAAACGTAAACTTGTTAAAGTTGGAAGGTTCAAGAAATTGGAATGTGTGGAAATTCCAAATGGGAATATTGTTGTGCGGACAAGGGTGGCTGGATATAGTAGAGGGCCCATGTGTGAAATTCGAAGAAAATATTGAGAAAACAGCGTGGGAAAATAAGGATGCCAAGGCGCAGACCTTGACAGTTACGCGGATGACTGAAGATGTGATACTACATATAATTTCCTATTCGACATCAGCGGAGATGTTGAGGAAGTTCCAAAGTGTGTATGAACAAAAAACGGAGACCAGCATTCACATGGTCCAACAAAATTCTTCTAGTACAAATATGAAAAAGGTACCGATATGTCTGTAATCCTGTCAAAATTTTAAGAACTGCAGTGCCAACTAAAGCAAATGGGTAAAGAAATATCAGAAAAACTTATAATAACAAAAATATTAATGTCGCTCCCTGAAGATAATAAACATTTCATTTCGGCATGAGAATCATCTCCTGATGACAAGCAAACATTGGAGAACGTAGTGGCGAGATTGCTAATGGAAAAAGGAAGGGTAAAGGGTAAAAATGAAGAACTCCAGCAAAATTCATCGTCGTCTGCTTTTGTGGTAAAGAATAAACGGTCTGGAAAGTGTTCCAAGTGCGGGAAAGAAGGACTTTTACAGAGTGAGTGTAAAAGTGTTAAAAAGAACTGTGAAGGAAACAAAAATATTAAGTGATTTTATTGTGGTAAAGTCGGACATTTTCAGTCATAGTGTTTTGGTGGTTCAAGAAAAATAAGAATAAGATTAATAGATTAATAGTAATAAGAAAAGTAATGCGTTCGTGGTATCTAATACAGTGTATGGACGGTATGGATGGATGGTATGGAGTATCAAGAATCTAAGTGGCTCGTCGGCTCTGATGCAGATGAACACATGTGTTGTGATAGTTCATTGTTTACATATTTTACAAATAGTTCGCAAAAGACAGTCACAGTCGGTAACAGCGTGTCAATTAGTGTGTTGGGATGCGGACAGATGGCAGTACAGGTCCATAATGGAGACGAATGGATCGACACAACCATTTTAAACAACGTGCTGTTGTGTGTAGCGTACAACTACAACGCTAGTAATATATAAGTCAATGATTGGAAATGGTTATTACATGAAATTACGTTTTAAATGAAATATGGCAAACGTAGCTGAATCGGAGTCAAATGATTTAAATATGTGGCACGAGAAATATATTAAATCGAAAAAACTAATTTATTCATATCTTTTTATCATGAATTTATTCATATCGTATAATTTGATATCGTTCAATGTATTTAGATGCGATATTGTTTGAAGGTTTGTGTTCCATTTTAACATTATATGGCGTAAGAAATACATTATATTCGATATGTATTTTATTCTATAAATCTCTAATATTCGTAAGTCCAAGAATGAGGAACACTGTCAAAAGATATTTTGTAATCAATATAGGTGCAATTAAAATTTCTGTGTTTAGAGGTGGCATGTTTACCAATAGTGGAATAAATAATCAGCTGTTCTTTGTAACCCATGTGGCCCTACCTACATCCATTTTTTATTTGTGTAATGAGGTTAACTTT
The DNA here is from genome assembly GCA_907164705.1 of Parnassius apollo. Taxonomy (NCBI): domain Eukaryota; kingdom Metazoa; phylum Arthropoda; class Insecta; order Lepidoptera; family Papilionidae; genus Parnassius; species Parnassius apollo. The sequence continues at coordinate 5,061,007 of CAJQZP010001584.1, forward strand.
TTGTACCAGAAATTACATATTTTGTCTATGCCAGGCGATTTCGATTGTGTGTATTCAAGTTTGAGTTATCTTGGTCGCGCTTCTGGTTCCATGCCAGAGTACGAGTATAGTGTTATTGTTATTCTAAATCTCTTTATAAATTTATTGAATATATGTATCTGCTGTTGAGTGTTGATCTGGAACAACTATGGTTTCAATGTCGTTTTCTAGTGTTAGGATTACAGATTTGGTTTGTGTGGATGTGTGATGTTTGTGTGTAGGCTTGTGATTGGTTGTATGGCTGAGGTAGTGTATAAATAAGTTGTGACTGTGTGTAAAAGTTGACTAAGCGATTGTGGTTGTACTTGATGAATATTTTCATTTGTTTTTTTATTGTGGTATTATTAGTATCTCTATAATTATTAAACACGTCTTCTTGAAGTAATTGTGTTAGTACTTCTTTCCGTAATTGATCTTTAACTTTTTGTAATAGAAGTTTATTCTTAACTATGGTTCTTCTTTGATCTAAGATTCTTTTTCTGAAACAGTAATTGATCTTTAACTTTTTGTAATAGAAGTTTATTCTTAACTATGGTTCTTCTTTATAAGATTCTTTGTTCTGAAACAGTAATTTCTCAATATTTTCGGGTGAAAAGTGCATGTAATTTTTGTCTATAGGTGGTCATATCGGTCTCTAATTTAGTAATTTATAGATAAGTTCGCATGATAAAATGATTTACTTCTTTAATCTATTTCATGCGAACTCTTACTTCCAGGCTTGGCTGACGTGGGTAAGAAGGTAGATACCCCTGCGTAGCATGGTCCCTGCGAAGTGGGTGGGATTGTACTTAAACTAAAAATGGGGGTGATGAACGTTTGGTGACGATAGTATGGATGGTAATGATGGCCTTGAGGATGTGTATGATACCGTGCTTGCACTATACGGTTCTAAAGGTGTTTCTAAAGGTGTGTACGGTGTTTGTCCTGTCCATTAGTCTGTCACCATCGTCAATGATAACGGCTGTGGCATCTTTTTTAGGGAGAGCCCGCCTATTCAACTCCTCACCGCTGATAATTCACATGCTGAGACATCCATGGTCAATCAGGATGTGTGGTGGTTTAGGGGCCTTATTATTATTATAGGCCTCATCCAAGTAATGGCACGAGAGATCACTAAACCACTGTTAGTAGATATAATATTTGTAAGTATAACAGACACACATATAAATCTAAATGCTTTTTGTAACCTGTCAAAATTTGAAGTAGTGACTAACACGAAGTGATAGTGACTAACAAATTGTTCATATATTTATATTTTAAACAACAGAATCTTTAATTAGAAAACCGACTACGTTTTGAGACCCAACTAAAATTAATAAATTCATATTACACCAAGATATAATACATTAGTAATGGTATATATTACCCAATTTTACAAAAACATTCCGTTCCACACCATATTCGAAAGTTTTGTATTAAAATAATCTGTAATTTCAATAAAGATTAACAATATAGTAGCATAAAAGCCGCCTGAATGCGTCGAAAAATCCTTAAAACGCCGTAAATCCACACGAAAATACCCATAAGCTGCGCCATAGAGTAGTATTTACCATAATCCGGTGTTATCGGGTGGCGGCACACTGGTGCGTTGCGTCTGGGAGCCCACTAATGGTTTACGGAGACCGTTTCGCTCGGCCTGGAGCTCGGCGTCACCCGATGAAATATGATTAGGCCTGCAACAGATGAAATTTATGCGGGTGTGCATTACTGGCTTTATCGGAGTTTAAATTTTAATAGATTTGGACGCTAGGAGTTGTTGCTCGCAATAATGAAATTGTGATTATGACTTATTCAAGAGTGTAGTGTGTTATAGTGTCGGACATTTTGGGCATCGGATACAACAAAATATACAAAAGTCACAAATAATACACTTATAGAGTCAGTTGTGGTAGAAAGAAACGAAAAGGATTTTTTAAATCCACTTTATTTCAACAAACTTAAGGTTTTAATATAAATAATTGTGTCGTGTTTAAACTTTGCACAAGTAAACGTAACTACAAGAGATAAAAATATAAAAATAAAGTTTAATTTTCTCCATGTCAAAAATTCAGATGTATATTGCTATTATTTATTGTGTTATTCATATGCTTACTAATAATGTAAGATTTATTACAAATTTAGTGGGATGCTTAAATTTTAATTTATAAAAAGATCTTAAAAATAAGTGCTTAATGATTTTTGTGGCGAGTTTTAATAAATGTTTCTTTCTTTCTTTCTTTCATACTGACCTATGCATCCAAGGTGGGGTCGCGGAGAAAAAAGAGGTATAAGATAATACTTCATATGATAGAGGTTTTAATTAATAACTGAATTAAACCATTCAATAATTACGCAAAATTCCATTTTTAATCAAATAATATATTATAAAAAAACAAACTTCATAGTATAATAGCATAGATAAAAAGAAACAATATAATAATAATACACCACCAATTGAATATTTTATTACCTTCCAATAGAAGCACAGCAATATTGAATATCCAATCACACACAAAACTAAAAAGTTAAAAGTCTCAGTACAAGCGTGGCCACACCATACGGCGAGTAGCGTTGCGACGCAAATTTTGATAAATGGATACCACAATACCCTTAGTCTAGACCTAGCATAACACGTAGACCGCTAGACCTAGACCAAGACCTTCGGCGGAGTTAGGTTTTCGTTCACCAGGCTCATTAAAGTCAGTACTGAATAGAGCAATATCTATATTCTTAAACCGATTGGACTTTCCGACTAGTTTTATAATGAAAATATCTTTTGCTAATTAAGAATCTTCACGAGTAGAATTATTTTTAAACGAAAACTTTTATAAAAAGATCGATACACTTGGCTGGACTTAGGTAACTGGTACTTTAAGTCACCTACAGGCCGCAGTATAGCAACGAACGCAGATTTAGCACTAAGTACGCTTTAGGCGAAATAGCGTAGATACTTACTTACTTACTTACTTACTTATCTTCACGCACATTCCCTAACGGGGTAGCCAGAGAGAACAGATCGCCAAGTGTCACGATCTTTACATACCTCTTTCGCTTCTTTCAGGTTCATTAACTTCTTCATACATGCACGTCTAGGTATCCGAGTACTCTTGACCCTCCCCTCTTCGAGCAATTTGCTCACATGGTCTTCGAAAGTTAGTCTCGGTCTACCTCGACACCTTTTAATATTTACTTTCGCTCTATATATTTTCTTCACCATTCGGTCTTTACTCATTCGTTCAACGTGCCCAAACCATTGGAGTACGCCCCTATCAATTTCTGTGATAAGGTCATCTTTCAATCCTGCCATATTGCGAATCTCTTCGTTTCGCTTTCGGTCGGCTATGGTAACGCCGCACATTTTACGAAGAGATCGCATCTCCACTGCATTCAACTTGCTTTTATGCTTCTTCTGGCATACCCAGGTTTCGCTGCCATATAACAAAGTCGGTACCAACACTGCGTTATGTATTGCAAGGCGTGCACTCTTCACCACGCCTTGCCTTTTTACTAATGCATTCAGGGCACCATTGACTTTGTTTCCGGCAGCGACACGCCTATTCACATCTAAATCACATCTTCCATCCCGGCTGAAAGCACTCCCCAAGTATACAATTTCATTTACCTGTTCTAGACATATAAATCAGGATTTACCCATATTTCACATTTCGTTCTCTCTTCGTCCTTTTCAAATACCAGAACCTTAGTTTTATTAGCATTCAAACGGAGACCTTTAATTTCACATTCCTCTTTCATACACGTGACTAATGCCTGCAGTTCTGCTTCTGATGGTGCAATAAGCACTGCATCATCAGCATACAGCAGACAATTAACTTTAATGTCACCCAATTTCACACCCAAACAGCTATTTTTCAGCTTCTGTAAACAGCTGTCGAGATACAGTATGAACAGCCAGGAAGACATGACACAACCCTGTTTTACGCCCGCTTGGACGCTAAACATGGGTGACAGGTCATGCCCTACCCTCACACAGGCTTTACAGTCATAGTAAAGTGACTGCACAGCCCTTAACAATCGACCATCCACACCATATCCCGGCAACAGTTCCCACATTTTCTTCCTTATAACCTTATCAAATGCTTTCTCCAGATCCACAAAAGCACAGAAAATCCTCTGGTTAACACTCAGAAGCTTCTCCGTGATCATGCGGAGAGAAAACATTTGATCCGTGCATCCTCTTCCAGGTCTAAATCCGCATTGTGCCTCCCATAAGAATCTTTCCGATTTCTCTTGCATCCTACGTGTCAAAACCTTCGAGTAAACTTTACTTGCTAAACTGGTCAAGCTGATCGCCCGATAGCACCCGCAGTCAAAATGTGAACCTTTACCTTTATATAAAGGCACAATGACCGCGGATCGCCAATCATCCGGGACATCTCCCGTCCGCCAGCACAAATTGCACAGCAGATGAAAGCTGTCCCAGACGCGAGGCCCACCGTACTTGACCATTTCAGCAGTAACTCCGTCTAGTCCCGCAGCCTTACCACATTTCAAACTTCGAATCGCACGTTCAATCTCTTTCATGCTGATGACCTCAGTGTCATCGAGGTCCGTGTCTGGCGTGCCAGTCATGGCGTCACCCCAGGATCCTTCACTAAGATCATGACACGCATACATTTCTCTATAAAATTCACTCCATCGCTGCATGACGTCCGATTTTTCTGAGAGGACGTCATTAGTTCTCGAAAGCACCTTGCTCATTCTTAAGGCTGTCACACCACTCCGGGACCTTCCAACCTCTTTCCAGAAGAGTTTGGAGTTTTCCTTAAAGTTTTGCGACAACCTCTCGTCCACTTCTATTCTACACCTTTCACGTACTTCCTCAATCAATGTTTTCGCATGAACTTTCTGCAGCTTATATCTTTCTTTCATCTTCTCTCTCATATGCTTATCGTTACTAGAGGCCAAGTAGTCTAACCATGCTTTTTTCTTCTTTTTTACAGCTTCTCTCACTTCATCATTCCACCATGCATCTCTTCTTTTACTACTACCTCTTTTTGTAGTTCCACATACTTCTTCCGCTGCACTTACCATTCCACCCCTAAGGTTCTGCCATGTTCTCTTCACACATTATTTCCTGCCATCGATGGTGTCAAGCTTTTCGGCTACCCTCGTGTGATATTTGTCCCTAGTATCCGCTTCCTGAAGCTTCCAGCTTCGGATGCGACAGACCAACTGTGGTTCTGTTACTGCCGTCCGGTAGCGCCAACCCGCGAACAAACCCCTAAATCTAGTAATTACTAGATAATGATCCGTTCCCAGGTCAGCACCCCTGAACACTCGTGTATCCATCACCTGTTTTCGCAGTCGGTCATCCACCAGGAACAAATCAATCATACTTCTCTCATTCTTTCTTTCTCTAGTGTACATATGGATTTTCCTGTGATTAAACATAGTGTTTGTCACAAGAAGACCCTTTTCCTTGCATACAGTCAGTATAAGCTTGTAGTATCATTAACCCTTTTATCGCCAAACTTTCCAAGCACCGACTCGTATCCTGGTCGAGCGATACCTATCCATCCATTCAAATTACCACATACAACAGTTATTTCGTTTCCCTTAACCAAATCTAGAACTTCTCTTACATTCTCCCAAAACTCCTCCAGTTCAGCCCTGGACGACGAAGCTACCGGCGCATAAACAGCCAAAAGGAATAACTTCGTCAGTCCTAGTTTAAAGCGAACCCAGAGAAGTCTTGAGTTCACAACCTTGTATTCAGTCATAAGATCGACCAACCGGGACGACAACAGCACCCCCACTCCCTGGCAGGCGTTCTCGCTTTCCGGGACTCCGGACCATATAGCTAACGTCCCGCCAGGGAGCTCTTCAGTACCACTGCCTTTCCGTTTGGTCTCCGACATACACACGACATCTAATTCTCTTTCTTTCATTATTCGACACGATCAACTCATTCGTCTTATCTCTCATGCCCCCTCTAACATTCCACGTGCCAACTCTGCACTCCGTCCTCCACCTTCCGCCGTGTCGGGCTGTGCGTGACGGGTGGCGGTCCCCATCGCCGCTTTGCGCGCTGCATTCCACACCAACGGGGACGAGCTGGTGTGCGTCGCCTTGGGGGGACGCCCTAACCCTCGTTTGCATGGGTGCGCAGCTGTGTAGAATTGCAGCCCTGAAAAGGGCTGGCAGGGGTCGCGACGAGCACGCTTCTACAATGACCCCTAAATAGCGTAGATCTAGCACTAATACGCGAGTGTGGTACAAAAACAAATAGCTCATCAAAGATTTTTTAGACTGTACTCCGTAACTGCACCGTGTGGCTTCTCGCTTACATCAAGATTTCCTTCTGTACTTGCTGTACAACTGCCACCAGTCCTTTAAAGCCTCGCTGTACCAGAGGGGGGAAGTGCTTAACTCCTCATCAATGACCATAGAATGAGGCGACGTAGAGTTAGTGGGATACCACTTCAATGGCAACAGCTCCGTTACCTCTGGAATTGGATCTCTCTAACAAAGAAAAGTCATTGATAATTCACATTCACACTACCATCATTGCTATAATTGTCATCATCGAGTAAAGTGTCCACTACCGGACGAAATCTTAATCCCTCCTTTAATGCAAAACCTATTTACTAAATTTACGTACCGGAAACTAAACAACTTGTGTATCATAGATAGACTTGAGATAATTTATGCGGAGTGCCATAAGCTACTTTGTCATTTATTGCCCTTCTGCTTAACCACGGAAATTCATACAAGTAATGGGTTGTTATAATATCACCAAAACAAAAAAGTAAAGAACCTATCAAACAGTGTACTATCGATGTCAAAAGAATGCAATATATAAACACCCATGCAATGCAAGAAAGTAAATGCAATGCAATAAAACTAAACTTTATACGCCCAGAGACAAAAAATCGACATATACTAGCGTTGATTCTGTCAAGTGCTGCCTTCAAACTACATTTTTGTAAGAGGTTTCATACGTAGAAAGAGCAACTTGTAGCTCATTGCTGTATGATGACTTCAGGACAAATGTGTCAGATTGACTGGAAAAATGCAGACGCATGATTTCACAGCATACCAACGTAAAATAACAGCATGATGCCGTTGTTTTTTCCATGGTGAGCGAAAAGAAACCAGCGATTCCAATCATTAGTTATGAAACTAAGTAGAGTTTACAAAACTTAATATTTAATAGGAAATTTAATTAAATTACTTTCAAAACACGTATAAAACAAATTAAAAAGAGTCGAAAAATTTCTCTAACTCTAGAATGTAGGGTGTCATTGTGTAGAGCTAATTTAATAGAGTACAAATATTCTTTATTTACAAACATTCTATATCAATTATGCTTAATTTTTTTGCTTCAAAAATAAATAAATAGAGGCCCGACAAATTCGTCAGTTGTAGATTTTTTTTATTACGGGGACTATCACAAATGTTGAATTAGTAATAAAATTCAAATTTCTGTAGTTATTGTTTAAATACAATAAATACTAAAAACATCGATTCAAATGACGGGAATATGTTTACATACGTACACAACAAAAAGTTAATTGGTTATAAACGTACGGAACCCCAAACGAGTTAGATCGAAATCGCACTTGGCTGGTATAATTTACTATACATTTTAGTTGCGGCGTGAGAGAATCCGTATATTTGTAAATACTTATATTTTACTTTAATGTTGCTCCATAACTTTAAAAAAAGGATAGGTGGCCTGTGCCCAGCAGTACCGCGTTTTTATTAATGCTGTTACTTTAAAAGTTACTTTTACTTGCTTACCCGAATTTGGCGAAATTTGTCCATAAGGTCGTCAACTTATCGATCATTTTACTCTCGAACAAGGAAGGTAATAATCCTTGGCTGAACAAATAAAACAATTCATCAGCATGCGCTGCTCCAGAAGCACTCCTAAACGGATCACCAGAAAATATCTTCGCCAAATTTCTCCGTCCGTTGTAATTAAATATATAATTGTATATTGGTTTGTCATTATTTTTAAGAATATATTCTGTTTCTTCTAAAATTGAGCTGCTTATATAAGCGTCACCCTGAAACTTAGCTAAGCCCAGTATAGTCTCTTGCGAAATTTTCTCATCTCCAAAGTACAGCTTCTGCAGCTTCGCTGATACCTTTCTTCTTTCTTTATGAGAGGGAAATGTCACATCTTTTGGCAACGATTTCTCTGTTTTAATCCTAGGTATCGTTGTATCATTTTCCAAAGACGCAAAATAATATCCTTCTTCGCTATTCAATCCGATCATCATAGGAACTTTATTGAAATCGCCTCTTGTTATTATATTGTATGGTAAGTCTGTCAAGAACGGTTCCACGTCATTTATGTTTTCTTCTGCACATGGCACATAAAGGCATTCAGAAATAATAACATTTCCTTCCTTTCTTGGCACTCTTGTAACTATCAGCTCTGTGTCTGATTTATTCATAAATATAAAGTTCACGAGCGTTTTCTGTATTGTAACCCATCGCTTTCGCTAGTAAACTCACCCTATAAACTGGTCTGTACTGCATCGCCCAAGGGGAAAGAGACGATCCGCTTTGAAGTATTGCCTTCTGAAAGTATCCTCTGGACTTGATTCATTCCTTTGGTGAAAGAACATGAAAAGACACGGACGCAGACCCGGCACTCTCTCCAAATATTGTTACATTATCCATATCTCCACCGAATGCTTTAATATTTCTTCTTATCCACTTCAATGCAGCAACTTGATCTTTTAAACCAATATTACCTGGGGCTTCCTTAATTCTTAGGCATACAAAACCTTGAATGTTTAATCTATAATTAATAGTGACTAATATTACGCCTTTAGACACTAAATATGTAGATCCATATAAATTTCTTGATCCAAATCCATCGTAGAAAGCACCGCCATGTATAAACATCATGACTGGTAATTGTGAAGAGGGTATCGCATCTACTGGCGTATAAATGTTTAAAGTTAAACAATTTTCTTGACCAAAAACAAATTTCGTGCCATATCTTTGTGGACATCGTACGTTTTCGTTTATAGCGTTGAATACTCCATCCCATGTTGGTTCAAGATCAGCTGCCTATAAAAAAAGAAATCTGGTGTAATACATATGAGTAAATAAAACCTTAGTACGATGTTATTCACATGTTATTATCGTCTTAATAAATGTATGCTTATCTCAATCGTTTGTAAAAGATCAATAATCTCAATTTAATTGAATAAAATGGCGAAAGCCGACATCTTCCTCTAATCATCGTTATCATTATAGTCCGACATAATTATTACAAAATACGATATTAATCTAGAGGTAGCTGCCCTCATTACTAGTCCTTTCATTGAATATAAGACCGTATATCTGAAACTCTTTGAAGCTGCTACCACAAGAGCATTGATGAGAATATTGCTGCTTCTAATCGGATTTTTAAGGCTTTGCGCAAGCTTACCCCGTCAAGTAATATGCCGCGATTACGTGACTGTAAAACGTGTAACTAGTAGTTAAACTCTTTAGTGAAAGCACCTAAACAGCGGCCCCGACCTTTGTGATTATCAAACTTATGGAACAAATATTTCTGCCCACTCTGCACCATTGGAATATCTCATTGCTTCTTTTGGCTAACATCCATTGGAAAATTCTCGCTGGGTCAAGTCTGCTTTGCCTTTGCAGCCTAGGTCTACTTTATTATTTAGATTTGTGTAACATAAATTTTGGCACCATGTATGGAAGCAAGAAAGACGAGCAATGCAATGTTAGAAAGATTTTTTACACCGGTACCTTTGAATTTTATAGGTACTACGTGTGTGATTAAAGAATGGTATTGAAAATGGCTGCGGCACGAAGCAAAACTCAGCAGAACGTGAGTTTGACGTCAAGCTCCAACTGCATAGTTGGAGCTCAGCAATACACATTAACCTTATTTTTATTGTAATTTATATAATTCGTTACAGATCTTGCATTGATCTCTTTCCCTTCTTTTCTAGTTGTAATAACTATATTGTAATTTCTTTTATAATAAAGTATTTAAAATTAGTTTCGCTTTTTTTGGGTCCTTGCGCTGCAGTTAACGTTAGACGAGTTCAACGAGGTAAGCGAGTCTTGTTACATTGGCAGGTCGACAGCGCAGTCTTCTTTAGTTATCGTTTTGAGATACAAACTGTCCTCTTTGCATTTGAGGTGTGCAAAAAATTTCGATTAGCAACTACCAATTAATGTTTAATGTTTATTTGGGCTATTCCCAGTAATCTTACTCTTAAGACTACTCCCTTCTTCTTGCCAATAGTCTTACTAAATAAATAGTTTTAAAAGTAAGATTACTGGAAATTTTCACACCAATTAGGCCTTTTTTTAAGGCCTTTCAATTAGATCACTGGGGAAGAAAATTCTCAGTAGTCCAAGTACATTAGACCCTTTTTACTGGAAACGAGGCATTCCATCTTAGTCCTCACGGGTGACAACGCATCTGCATTTTGATTCGGAATCGAGGATAGATGTAGATGTCTATGGGCCACAGCAACCACTTACCATCAGGTGGACTATGTGCTCGATTGTCACCCTATCCTATAAAAAAACATAGAAGTTGTGAGTAGGTAGTAGTTTATTTTAGGAATAACACTAGACGAGCATAAACGTGAAAGAAAATTTTCACTAGTCCTACGATATGACGTCAAACGTAAACGGATGCAGTTAGAGCTCAGCAATATACATTAACCTTATTTTTATTGTAGTGTATAATTAATTAATTATATTGAATAAAACTATTATTTACGGATTTTATCGCGTTTAATTACTTTAATTTATTTTTTATTATTATCCCGACGTTAAGTTTTGAGATGTTTGACGTCCCAATGTCATAGTTAGTCCGGCTACCTTCAGTTTTTTTAATATTAATTTTTTTATATTTAATTTAAAATTAATATCAATAAAAAAAATTAAAGTATAACCGATAAAATTAAAAAATTCAATGTGTAGTGTTCGCGTAAATTTAAGAAATCATTAATTAATTATAGCTCAAGCATTGATGTTTATCACTTCTTTTCTAGTTGTAGCACTTATATTTTAGTTCTTATTATAATAAAGTATTTAATTTAAAATTAGTTTCGCTCGCGAACGCGAGTAACCCGGGTTCGATCCCCGCCGGCACCAATGAAATTGTTAATTGCAATTTTAAGTGCTGATTTACCACGTGCTCGGCGGAAAACATCGTGAGGAAACCTGCATGTCTGAGGAATAAGAAAAAAAATATTTCGAAGACATGTGAAGTTCGTCAACACGCATTTAGGCAGCGCGGCGGACACTTCCTTGCCCTAAACCCTCTCAGAAATGAGGGGAGGCCTGAGCCCAGCAGTGGGACGTATATAGGCTGTAACTTTAGTTTCGCTTTGTTAGGGTTCTTTGGCTGCAGTTAACGTCAAACGAGTTTAACGAGGCAAGTCTTGTGACATTGACAGGTCGACAGCGCAATCCTCCTTAGTTATTGTTTGAGATAAAAACTGTCCGCTTCGCATTCGAGGTGTGCAAAATATGTCGTTTAGGTTTTTGAATTTAATGTTTAAGAAACTTAAAGGATGTTTATTTGGGCTATTCCCAGTAATCTTGCTCGTAAGACTGCTCACTTTTTCTTCCCAATAGTCTCATTAAGTAAATAGTCTTACAAATAAGATTACTGGAAACTGTGCGCCTTCCTAGTAGACCACTGGAGAAAAAAATTCTCAGTAATTTCAGTACAAGGAAGTTGTGAGTAGGTAGTAGTTTATTTTAGGAATAGTACCAGGCAAACATAAAAGTGAAAGAAAATTTCCGGTAGACCTACTATGTGAAGTACGTGGAAGTTGTGAGAAGGTAGTAGTTTATTTTAGGAATATTACTATGCAAGCATAAACGTGAAAGAAAATTCTCTGTAGTCTGACTAGTTTAAGTAAGGAATAATTTACCACACTAGTCGAATGGAAGATTCGAACCTACGACACTGAGTTTGCAGTCCGTATCCAACCATTAGACTACGGTCGCTTAAAGTGGAATGAAATGACAAATGACGGGACGGTTCGGTAGCGTAGAGGTTATGTAGAGGATGCGGTGCTGGGAGTCGCAGGTTCAAATCGTGTTAGTAGCTGAAAAATTGTTTTGAGTTCGGATGGCTTGTAAAGTCCATGTGGAATATATTGTTACGCGCCTAAGTCGACGTCACTAGCGCCATCTAGTGTCAGAGACGAGAGCGAGGGGAGCTTTCCAGAAAATGACATCACTAATCTTTCAACCGGCAGCGCCATCTAGTCTCGAACCGAAGAACTAAGCTTCTGGAAGCTGACTCTCGAACTTTCGGCGCTTTGTCGATTGGTGCGCGTATTTACTTGAATGTTCTGGATGATTCGGTACTAATGTGTATTTATAGGCGCTGCAAGGTGCGATCGAGGAAGTATTGAATTTGGCGAGACAAGCGAAGCTTCGGAGCGGAATAAAGTGAATCAGTGTGATTAATTATTAGTGTTTTAAGTTTAATTAGTGTAAAGTGAATTAAAGTGTTAATTTCGGTAATTCAATCGGCAATTTTTATTGTCACGAACCCTAAGCTCTTAACAATATGTACGAGTATGTAAAACGGATATATACACGAGAATCCTAGTGCTATAGATATGAAATAGAAGAAAATAATATTTGGTAAATGCAACAGAATAATAATACTCGAAATGTGCGCTTCTAATCGGCACAGAATCCAGGCAAACACTTAACTGCTATTAACCAGAACTTAATTTGGCGCGAAATCTCTAACTATTATTTCCTTCACATTCATATCTATAACACCCAGTACAATTTTATTTTTATATACACTATACTACACAGCTAACAACACCATTAGTTGTCATGGGGACAAACCTGAAATCTGTTCCTAGGCCGTACTGTAGCATACGGGATAGCCAGGTATTGGGCATGCGTGCCGTCTGGAGAGATGATACCACGTAGCAGTCCGCCACTCACTTGCACTACGACGGTAGGCTGCTGTAAAAGTCTGGCTGCCCATAGAGACCATAATATTGTCCAGTGTATTTTAATTATGAATGATTTCTATTTATAAAAAAAAAATCATAACTCACACAGGGGATAAGTCGCTCGCGTGGGGGATAAGTCGCTCGCGTCCGTAGGCTTTGACCACCTAATCCTAGGCCCACCCTACACGTGTCCCCCGGGTGGTGCTAAATGAGCGACAAGCCGATAGCACAGACTCGGCTCCTCGCCGTGGTAGCGGCGTTAAATATACCATCCCATTCGCACCATGAGGAATCAAATTAAAGAAATGGCCCCGAGTTCCCGGCGCCCCTTTAATGGGGCAGGGGTGCGAAGAATCTCCGGGAGGAAAACCGGCGACGAGGCTCGCCACCCGTCACGTTCTGTCTCCCGGAGGGGCGAAAAGTGGATTGCAGAGGCCCGTCTGGCTACGTTTAATGTATGTGGAGCAATGAATGATAAAATGGATGAACTATGCCAGGTGATGTATGATAGAGGAATAGATTTGTTATGTGTAAATGAGACGAAACGGAAGGGGAAGGATGTCACTACACATGGCATGTATACCGCATACTGGTCTGGTGTAGACGAGCTCGAGCGGGCATGCCAGGGAGTAGGTATCATCCTATCAGAAAGAATGGTGCAATGTGTGAAAGAGTATGAATGTGTAAGCCCAAGACTGCTATGGATACGATTGAAAGTGGGCTTAAAGAAATTGTTTGTGCTAGGGGTCTACGCCCCAGACATGTCTAAGCCCACTCATATCCGAGAGCAGTTTTGGGAAATGGTAAGGATGGTATTAATGAAATGTAAGGGAAATGAAAATGTTGTTATGCTAGGATATTTTAATGGAAGAGTTGGGGTGAGGAGGATTGGTTATGAAAGGATATTGGGAACGTTTGGTGATGAAAGTATAAATGAGAATGGTGAAAGCCTCCTCACTGTATGTATGGAAAATAATCTTTTTGTGACGAACACTTTCTTTCGCCACAAGAGGATTCACATGTATACTTGGGAAAGAGGTGATGATAGAAGCATGATAGATTTCATAATTGTGGATGAAAGATTGAGGGGCGCAGTGGTGGATACAAGGGTTTACCGGGGGTCAAACGTAGGAACGGATCATTTTTTGGTTTTATGCCGAATTAATGGTCTATTCAGGAGGTGGCGCCATCGTCATCTGTGTCTACCACTGCGTTACAGCGTATTAGAACAGAAAGATTACAAGATGAAGGTGAGAAAAACAAGTTTAAATGTAGACTGAAAGAAAACGTAAGTGGTTTGGATGAATTATGTATGAATGAGTTAGACTTGGAGAATGTATGCAAAATGTTAAGAAAGGTTTAGTAGATGCAGCTACCGAAGTATGTGGTGTTAGTAAAAGAAAGAATGAAAGGAAAAATAATACTTTGTGGTGGGATGATGAGATACGTACGGAAGTTGAAGCAAAGAAGAGAGCATGGCTAGATTTACTAGCAACTAAGGCTGGTAATTCTAGCGGTACGAACGATGATTTTGAAAGAAAAAAGGCAGTCTTTAGACATCTAAATAAAAGAGTAAAAGAAGTAGTTGAAAGGAAAAAGCAAGAAAGAACGGATAAGAATGATAGAAGAATATCGGATAACTTCCAGGCAAATATTAAAATGTTCTGGAAACTCGTAAGAACTGCCAGGGGACGTTCAAAACAGCCTATAATGAATGCTATAAGAGATGAGAATGGCTATATTCTGAATGATGAAGTTTTGAGTTTAAAGAGATGGAAGGAATATTTTGAAAGCATGTTTATGAGTGAGGAGACAACGTATGAACTGAATGAAATAGGAACTCCGAAAGAAGAGGAAGGAGGTAGCGAGATAAGTATAGATGAAATAATGAAAGCAATGAAAAGCATGAAAGCAGGTAAGGCTGCCGGTTATGATAGAGTTTCACTCGAAATGCTAAGGGCTGGAGAGGAAGTGGTGGCAGGCCTGCTGCACACCTTGTTTAATGTATGCTGGGAACTGAAGCGGGTACCGGGAGACTGGTGCAAAGCAGTGATAGTCCCAGTATATAAGGGAAAAGGGTCGCAGCAGGACTGTAAAAACTACCGCGGTATCAGCCTTCTTAGCATCGTGGGAAAATTGTATGCCAAGGTACTAATTGAAAGGGTCATGAAAGAAACCGATGGAAAAATTTGGGATGTGCAAGCGGGATTTAGAAAGGGAATGGGATGTACAGATCAAAGTCCATGCGCATGATGCGGAGAAGTTTTTGGCCAAAAACCAAAAGGTTTTTTGTGCGTTCATGGACTTGGAGAAGGCCTATGACAGAGTGGATAGGAATGTGCTATGGCAAACACTGAACTCATTTGGGTTGAGCGCTGGCTTGATACAGGCATTGGAATCTCTTTATAGGGACTCTAGTGCTTGTGTTAGGATCAACAGGATCTACTCCGACTGGTTTGGCATCCATAAAGGTGTCAGACAGGGCTGTGTGGCTTCCCCGTGGTTGTTCAACCTATTTATGGACAGTTGTTTGCAAAATTTGAAGTTGAAGAATGCGGATTAAGAATGGGTGAGTTAACCATCAAATACCTTTTGTACGCCGATGATCAAGTCATTCTTGCGTCGTCGGCGGCTGAGTTGCAAATGATGGTTACATTAATGAACAGATCATTAAAAGAAAGGGGTATGAAAGTGAACGCAAGTAAGACGAAAATTATGGTTTTTGAAAGAGATGAAAGTAAAACGATATGTGAAATAAAAATAGATGGGGAGTTGACCGAGCAAGTAGATGAGTTTGTATATTTAGGTTGCGTATTTAGCAGGGATGGGAGATATGATAAGGATATAGAACGACGAGTGAACGCAGGAAACAGAGTAAATGGGGCCCTGCACTCTGTTGTGAAGAGTCAAAATGTGTCAAAAAAGGCACGTATGGCCATTCACAGTGCTGTGTTGGTCCTTACTTTAACGTATGGTAGTGAAAGTTGGGTGTGGCAGAAGAAGCACGAGAGTAGAATAAATGCAGTAGAAATGCGGTCGTTAAGGAGTATGTTAGGGCTGAATCTGAATGACAGGGTGAAGAATTGTGTGATAAGAGAAGAGTGTGGTTTGCAAGATGATGTTGTGACCAGGATTAAGAAAGGAATGCTTCGGTGGTTTGGTCATGTGGAAAGAATGGATGAGGAAAGAGTGACAAAGAAAATTGATGTTGCAGAAGTGAATGGCAGAGTCGGAAAGGGACGTCCTAGGCGAAAATGTATCGACCAAATTGGCGATTTATTGAAAACGGGCCAAATTAGGAGTACCCTTAACCGACGAGCATGCATGCGTAGATGTATGGATGTGAAGGAGGCGAGAGAGGTGTGTCAGGATCGTGCCAAATGGAAGTCTGTAGTCTCTGCCTACCCCTCTGGGTGACAGGCGTGAGTGTTTATGTACACAGCATAGACCCAACAATAATAATTGAGACATCCTAAATAGTAAATTTAGGTCACTAGGGTAAAAATCGTATTTAAATATTTCAAATATAACATTTATGAAGAATGAATGAATGAAAAAAAAGAATGAAGCACGAAATCAAATACAAACCTGTTCAATCTTCATTCACTTTCCATGAAACTTGAATAAGTAAAGCTAAGAGTCTTCTTATAAAATAACTTATTAAATAAAAATTTGTCGATTTAGCGTTCAGTCGTGACGTGAGTGGTACGCGCAATTCAATGCAATGGATATTTAGCAACATTTGTTAATTTATCCAGACCGCGTCATTTTCTGCGATGGGTGATTCTTATAACAAAATCGCATCAATGATGCAAAACTTAATTAGATAAGATCCGCGTAAAAAAATCTATAATATGACCCGTATTTCGTTGATCGGCCTCGATGACCCAACACAGCTGCCATTTCCCTAGTGCAGTCACAGAATAAATAATAGTGTTGCGCGCCATAATTAGGACGCTCAACAAGTTTTGAGCTATATAAAAAGTATTCTAGATACTATTAATATTTATTTTACATCTTTTCAAAATATTCTCCATCCATGAAAACACTTTTACCAGTTTTGATCCGACAGGTCGGAAATCGCTTCATAGGCAGCCACGGCTTCATCGGAGCTTGAAAAAATCTTGCCTTTTATTTATTTTTTGACTCTTGGGAACAAAAAGAAATCACAAGGAGCTAAGTCAGGGCTCTAGGGTGGGTGACTTCGAATTTCAACACCAGATTCCTCAATAAATACCTTTGTTCCAAGAAAGGTATGTGAAGAGGCGTTGTCGTGACGCAGCATGATTCCCCGAAGCCCGGTCTTTAGTCTTCTCCCCCGCACAGCTTGAAAAGTTTTGGGTAATTTAACTGTAGTATACCATTCAGAGTGGATTGACCTACAATTTTGACGTTGCGAGGTCTTTGCAATTTTGTCGGTAAGTGGCCTTCTGAGTAGACCCATACCGATGATTGTCTTGTATTTTCCGGATCGTATTGATAAATCAATGTACCAACCTTCTAAAGGAGGCCCCACTGACCCGAGTGCTGCACACTCTAAATAAAGTAGCACAGGGTATAGATTTATTCTGCTGTTCCTTGGGTGAATTCACAAAAGTGACATTATATGTATTGTGTTATAATAGTTGATAAGTTGTGTTCTGTACTTATTAAATTACATAGTTTTATGTGCCTACACTGTCGTATTAGGAATGCCTGTAAAGACAGAGGTAGAAATAAATAAATATATAAAATGTCTCGTCACCAGTAATAATTTCTGAAACACGCCTAGATGCCCCGTTTTCAAAACGTAGACGCATTTCATATCACCAATCCACACGAGTCTGTTTTTCGCTTTCGGAGAGCAAACGAGGGATCCATCGACAAGAAAGCTTTCTCACTCCAAGATGTTGATGTAGGATGGTACGAATGCACCTCGAACTAATGCCTACAATATTTTTGATGTTCGCATATGTGATTCGTGGGTCTTCTCGCACCAATATTTCAGTAGTCCATATATTTTCTGCCGTTACTGCTGTTTACCCCCTGTCCTTTGGTCATCTTTAAGGTTAACTTTACTCCTTGTGAATTAAGCGAACCACCTTAAAATTGTTGAGTGTGATGGAGCTGAGTCCCCCAATGCTGATTGTAACCGTTGTCAATTTAATTGTTCAGTTAAACCAAATTTGATATCATAATATTTCATAGCGCGCAAATGTTCACGGTTAAGATCTATCATCATCATCCGTTCATCCATCATTAATTAAATGAAAACCGCGGGAAGCGTTGCAGAAAAATTAATAGAACTTTCTTTTTTCTTTAGTATTGAGTAATTGGCTCATGGAGTTCTATTTTTAAATGACTTAATTTTTTAGAAACATATAACACGTGTGCATTCCATTTTTAAATTTCGAGCATCTCAAAACTTATTGAGCGACATACATGCCGAGTTTCCACGAGCTTGTCATTCATATCGTCCACAGCATTACAATCTTCTAGGCACTGAAAGCGGTTTTGTAACTCGAGCTGAAAGGTTTCGGGATATTGGATTAGAACACGAGAGGGATGGAGCGTTGACTTCATTAGACGATACCTCTCCAACTTAATGTGTAGGTTCAGTGTGCCTCTAACCATACGGTTAGAGGCACACTGAACCTGCCAGTTTTCACCCTTGCGATCATTGAGGTATCACTGAACAGTTGTCGTCTAGTCGTCATAATGAAGTCAATCTCATTTTTTGTCGAACCGTCAGGGCTCGACCAGGTCCACTTTCTGTGGGGCAGCTTCTGGAAGCGTTCGGGAAATTACGACACATCTTCTCGTCAGGTATACCTCAAACTCTGAAAACTATATTGTACAACCAGTGCGTTTTGTCAGTGATGTTTTACCGATCTGAGACGTGGTCCAAGTATGATTCGATGCTTTAAGAAAGTTCAAGTGCCTGCGTACTGTAAACATGACTCTGTAATTCTTTAAACATGAAAATAGTTTAAGCGTGTATTATGCTATCACAATATCATAAAAATAGTGATAACAAATCAATAAACGACTGAACACGTTTTAAACGATAAATATATAAATTTAGTGATAAATAAACAATAAAATTTATCTATCCATTGTTAATGTGAGTGAAATAATCTAAAGGAGTTCAAATATTACATACATAAACACTCACGCCTGTCACCCAGAGGGGCAGGCAGAGACTACAGACTTCCATTTGGCACGATCCTGACACACCTCTCTCGCCTCCTTCACATCCATACACCTACGCATGCATGCTCGTCGGTTAAGGGTACTCCTAATTTGGCCCGTTTTCAATAAATCGCCAATTTGGTCGATAAATTTTCGCCTAGGACGTCCCTTTCCGACTCTGCCATTCACTTCTGCAACATAAATTTTCTTTGTCACTCTTTCCTCATCCATTCTTTCCACATGACCAAACCACCGAAGCATTCCTTTCTTAATCCTGGTCACAACATCATCTTGCAAACCACACTCTTCTCTTATCACACAATTTTTCACCCTGTCATTCAGATTCAGCCCTAACATACTCCTTAACGACCGCATTTCTACTGCATTTATTCTACTCTCGTGCTTCTTCTGCCATACCCAACTTTCACTACCATACGTTAAAGTAGGGACCAACACAGCATTGTGAATTACCATACGTGCCTTTTTTGACACATTTTGACTCTTCACAATAGAGTGCAGGGCTCCATTTACTCTGTTTCCTGCGTTCACTCGTCGTTCTATATCCTTATCATATCTCCCATCCCTGCTAAATACGCAACCCAAATATACAAACTCATCTACTTGCTCGATCAACTCCCCCTTCTATTCTTATTTCACATATCGTTTTACTTTCATCTCTTTCAAAAACCATAATTGTTGTCTTACTTGCGTTCACTTTCATACCCCTTTCTTTTAATGATCTGTTCATTAATGTAACCATCATTTGCAACTCAGCCGCCGACGACGCAAGAATAACTTGATCATCGGCGTACAAAAGGCATTTGATGGTTAACTCACCCATTCTTAATCCGCATTCTTCAACTTTCAAATTTTGCAAACAACTGTCCATAAATAGGTTGAACAACCACGGGGAAGCCACACAGCCCTGTCTGACACCTTTATGGATGCCAAACCAGTCCGAGTAGACCCCGTTGATCCTAACACAAGCACTAGAGTCCCTATAAAGAGATTCCAATGCCTGTATCAAGCCAGCGCTCAACCCAAATGAGTTCAGTGTTTGCCATAGCACATTCCTATCCACTCTGTCATAGGCCTTCTCCAAGTCCATGAACGCACAAAAAACCTTTTGGTTTTTGGCCAAAAACTTCTCCGCGATCATGCGCATGGAGAAGACTTGATCTGTACATCCCATTCCCTTTCTAAATCCCGCTTGCACATCCCAAATTTTTCCATCGGTTTCTTTCATGACCCTTTCAATTAGTACCTTGGCATACAGTTTTCCCACGATGCTAAGAAGGCTGATACCGCGGTAGTTTTTACAGTCCTGCTGCGACCCTTTTCCCTTATATACTGGGACTATCACGGCTTTGCACCAGTCTCCCGGTACCCGCTTCAGTTCCCAGCATAAATTAAACAAGGTGTGCAGCAGGCCTGCCACCACTTCCTCTCCAGCCCTTAGCATTTCGAGTGAAACTCTATCATATCCGGCAGCCTTACCTGCTTTCATGCTTCTCATTGCTTTCATTATTTCATCTATACTTATCTCGCTACCTTCTTCCTCTTCTTTCGGAGTTCCTATTTCATTCAGTTCATACGTTGTCTCCTCACTCATAAACATGCTTTCAAAATATTCCTTCCATCTCTTTAAACTCAAAACTTCATCATTCAGAATATAGCCATTCTCATCTCTTATAGCATTCATTATAGGCTGTTTTGAACATCCCCTGGCAGTTCTTACGAGTTTCCAGAACATTTTAATATTTGCCTGGAAGTTATCCGATATTCTTCTATCATTCTTATCCGTTCTTTCTTGCTTTTTCCTTTCAACTACTTCTTTTACTCTTTTATTTAGATGTCTAAAGACTGCCTTTTTTCTTTCAAAATCATCATTCGTACCGCTTGAATTACCAGCCTTAGTTGCTAGTAAATCTAGCCATGCTCTCTTCTTTGCTTCAACTTCCGTACGTATCTCATCATCCCACCATAACGTATTATTTTTCCTTTCATTCTTTCTTTTACTAACACCACATACTTCGGTAGCTGCATCTACTAAACCTTTCTTAACATTTTGCCATACATTCTCCAAGTCTAACTCATTCATACATAATTCATCCAAACCACTTACGTTTTCTTTCAGTCTACATTTAAACTTGTTTTTCTCACCTTCATCTTGTAATCTTTCTATTCTAATACGCTGTAACGCAGTGGTAGACACAGATGACCGATGGCGCCACCTCCTGAATAGACCATTAATTCGGCATAAAACCAAAAAATGATCCGTTCCTACGTTTGACCCCCGGTAAACCCTTGTATCCACCACTGCGCCCCTCAATCTTTCATCCACAATTATGAAATCTATCATGCTTCTATCATCACCTCTTTCCCAAGTGTACATGTGAATCCTCTTGTGGCGAAAGAAAGTGTTCGTCACAAAAAGATTCTTTTCCATACATACAGTGAGGAGGCTTTCACCATTCTCATTTATACTTTCATCACCAAACGTTCCCAATATCCTTTCATAACCAAGCCTCCTCACCCCAACTCTTCCATTAAAATCTCCTAGCATAACAACATTTTCATTTCCCTTACATTTCATTAATACCATCCTTACCATTTCCCAAAACTGCTCTCGGATATGAGTGGGCTTAGACATGTCTGGGGCGTAGACCCCTAGTACAAACAACTTCTTTAAGCCCACTTTCAATCGTATCCATAGCAGTCTTGGGCTTACACATTCATACTCTTTCACACATTGCACCATTCTTTCTGATAGGATGATCCCTACTCCCTGGCATGCCCGCTCGAGCTCGTCTACACCAGACCAGTATGCGGTATACATGCCATGTGTAGTGACATCCTTCCCCTTCCGTTTCGTCTCATTTACACATAACAAATCTATTCCTCTATCATACATCACCTCGCATACTTCACCCATTTTATCATTCATTGCTCCACATACATTCAACGTAGCCAGACGGGCCTCTGCAATCCACTTTTCGCCCCTCCGGGAGACAGAACGTGACGGGTGGCGAGCCTCGTCGCCGGTTTTCCTCCCGGAGATTCTTCGCACCCCTGCCCCATTAAAGGGGCGCCGGGAACTCGGGGCCATTTCAAATATTAATTATAATAATAATGATTTGTTTCGGAACTCTAGCTAGATCCATAGATGTTAGTAACAGATTAACTTGAGGCTAGTGTTAGTACATAATAAAAGAGACTTTCAAAAACATAAAAACTTATAATAAATTAAATTTCATCAAGGAGCAGCACCTCACTTGCAGTTTCGGCACCGGCGATCCAGGCTACTTAACTGCATGTAGTGTTACCCAGTGCGCCAGGAACGGAGAGTCTCAGTGGTCCATCAACACGCGCAGGATAGTGTTGGGGCTGTCACGCGTAAGGCGCCACAAGGAGGCGCAGCGCTTGCGCATAATGGCAGCAAAACCGTCTGTACACGCCTCCGCGAATATGGTGGAGCCGCTGCAATAACGCGGCAGCCCCATCATCACCCGGAACGCGTTATTGTACTGCACTCGCAGTTTGCCGTAAACCCTTCGCGTATAGTTCACCCACAAACTGCACGTGTAAAAAGACTGACAGAACACCCTAAAAAAAGTTAACTTAATATATTTAGTACATCATGCAAATCTGCGAGCCAACATATTACAGCGAACGGAAAGTGCTCTACGAGTGCCCTCTCAATGTTAAAATTATCTTTCATGTCCTCTTTGATCCAGTAGCCCAAATACTTAAAACACTCAACCTTTTTTAGCGGAACACAGCAGAGTGTAGTTTTTGAAACATTGTTGGACCGCTTATTGCTCGGTTTGTATACCATGAACTCGCTTTTGGCGGTATTATATTTAACCCCATGGGCCGCAGCGTAGGACTCACTAACACCAAGCAATATCACCAATGCATCGCACGACGGACTCAATAGAACCATATCGTCTCCATAACTAATATTATTTACACAGATTCCGTTTATATGAAAACGGACAACACCTGTGCTGCTGAGCTCATCGATTAATCGGTTCATACGCAGGTTGAAGAGCGTCGGCGAGTTCAGCCCTCCCTGCCTTACCCCACACTCCAACCTGTAGTTCGCAGAAAGGAAACCTGTCCATCTAATATTATTTTTTTTTGTTTTCGTACCAATACTTGAAGAGCGCTATAATTTCATTTGGCAAGTCAGTCTCCACTTTCAACTTGTTCCAAATGGATCTCGTAGGACACAAGATCAAAAGGCTTGGACAAGTCAAGGTAACATGCGTACACTGGTGTTTTCCTTGCTATATAATACCGGACAGTCTACTTCAGGCATAAGATAGCACTTTCAGTGGAAAGACCAGCCCTAAAGCCAAACTGTGAATCATTGAGTGATATGTGCTCACCCAACCGGCGACTGAGCAGACTGTCCAGTACTTTTGCAATAAATGTAGCAAGAGAGATTGGCCTATATTTGTTGACATCAGACGAATCACCAGTTTTGTTTTTTTATGATTGGAACTAAAATGGTATGCATTAGATCTTCCGGTATATAAGAATGCCCTAGACATAGGTTAAAAAACAAAGACAAAACCCATGGTAGGTGCACTCCTGCATGTTGCAGGTGCTCAATGCTAAGGCTGTCATACCCCGGAGACTTACCTCCTATCATACCTTTAATAATCGTCTTCACCTCCTCTTCGGTGAAGTAGATAGACACTGTTTTTTTTTTATTTACCTAATGAACCCCCCCATGTTTATGGTTGTCCACCCTAGCATCGAAAACCTGCCGCACGGGACCTAGCAAGCCTACCTTAAAATGCTGCCTGAATAGATTGGCTATAATTCGAAATACTTAGAAAGTCGAATATCTCGAAAAGGGTTAAATTTAGGGTAGGGTGTTTCATAGTGAAATAAGTCAGAAATGATGGGTACTCCACGCCCTTAACGGATCTAGCACGAGTTTTTCTTGTATCAAAATGTATGATTCATAAATTATCAAGATGTGTTTCTTTTAATTATTAATTTCCTTTAAGTATGATTTATATTCGTGAGAAAGAATTGTCGAAGAAATTATTATATCGTTATTCGTTAGAAGTAAGAAGGTGAAAAGGGCACAATAACTTCAGCTTTGTACCTTTTTTTGTTTGAGTGAAATAAAAAACTTTATATTTATCTATCTATCATGTAAGCTGTCCGGGAAACAACACACTGCTTGCAAATTAACACACAGAATACTGACCATATCTCTGGGCCGGGGTAGTCTAGTGCCAGCTCCAATTGGGATACAATTTTACTCGAAATCTACTTGTATTTCTTGTACAACATTTCGTTTTCCGTGATTGCCTTTGATTTACAACTTTTCTAATGGAAAACTCCCGTCAAATCAAATAAGACGTTTAAATTACTTTGTTGACTCAAACAGTTTTGTTCGCGTAGGTGGGATGATACACAAATTCCTTTTACCATATGGTTTAAACACCAATTGATTTTATTTAAAACATCCCTTAACGATTCTAATTATTAAATAAACTCACGTATCTCACTTACATACTGATGCACAAAGTATCAAATACATATTTCTACGAAAATATTGGTTCTTATCTGGTCGTGTCGTCAATGTATTCATCGCTGCGTCCGTTGTTTTCGAGCACGTCTTGTGCGCTCGCAGCCAAGCATGGGTCAATTGCCTATCTCACGTTTGCGACCAGAAAGCCCCTTGTTTTAAAACAGCCGTCCTTTCTACGTTCGAGATAACGAAGTACGAAATGCAAAAATAGTAAAATTTAATATCTGTGTATTTGTATTATTAAAGCTATACACCTCTAAATAGTTTCGTAACTTACAACAGAGTTACGGCAAGACGACTCTTTACATAGCGCCGAGGTCTGTGCTGATATATTTATTCTGACTGCGATGAGAATTTCATTGAATGTGACAGGTACCTAAAGGACTTGTATGCCTTCCTACGGAATGACACTGTTCAAGGCGCGCTCCTGAACAAGACTATTGAGAATGGACTTACATGGAATTTTTAGCCACCTTATGCGATTCCTTGCGGTGGCCTTTTTGAAGTGGGCGTCGAAGGTATTAAATACCATTTTCATCGTGTACTACGTCCTGGTATCCTTATCTATGACGAGGTGCATACCCTATTGTATCAAATAGAGGCAGTTCTAAACTTGCGTCTACTTTAAGTGTATCGGGGATAGCTGTTAACGGTTCACTGTTAGCGCGTTCGCTTAACAGTGAACCGTTAACAGCTATCCCCGACATTTCACTTGTGGATGAAATTCCTGGTCGATTAGAAAACATTCGGTTCTACATTTTTGGATGTGGAAATGGAGCTTTGAGTATTTGCATGAAATTCAGCGACGTGGCAAATGGTCCACCAATAGTAGAAATCCACCATACACTGCATATATCGCGACTGTCATGAGATTCCGTGTGTTGTAACTCTCCCAATTGGGAAAACATATTTGAAGCGACTCGTTACCAAAATATGTCTTCTTCCTATAGAATAATAAATATAAATAATGATCAAGAGGAAATAGTATGTAAGCTCAAATTGCGATTTAGCCTTTGCGCCCCGCAGCCTCGCGAGATTTCGTTGAGGGGCGCGCGGGGTTTCTCAAAAATTGTGCTTTATTATTTTACTTAACCTTAGGGAACCAAAAGAAAATAAATGAATTAGAAACTATTCACTTAGATACTGCAAGCATTTTTTTTTCGCCAACCCTTTTTTTTCTTTGTTAATTTAATTTATTTCGCATTATTGTAAATCACTAAAATACATTCGAAACTAAGCGCGCGCGCCAGCAAGCGACGCAGATTTCCCCTCCGACGGCCGAAGCTGGAGTAGAAGGTACTCTGTGTGGAGTAGCTTTCGCTTGGTGACTTGGTGTGTGATCGGGGCGAAGACAAGGGCCGCGGCTCAGGATGTGGTGGCTGGGCGAGAGTACATTTCAGATATTTCTTGTTTATTTCAAACCAAAATTCCTATTTTGCATAGGTATGTTATAGTTACACTATTATTGAAATTCTGGTAATTTCCCACGAATAATTAAAAAAGGAATTTTTTCTATCTAAAAAATTTCAAGGAATCGTGTTTCTGAAAAATATTTCGAATCGTGTAAATCGTTTCTTGAATATGAATCACGAAACGAATGATTAAACACTGTAGATACAATACACACACAAAAAAAACCAAAAGAGTTTAGTTACTAAAACTAGAGTTACTAAAACAGTTATTTAACTGCTGTTACCTCTTAATATTCCCTATTTTACTTTCTTTTGAAGTAACTTTAAATATTTATCAGTAATTTTTAAGATATTTTTAACATGTACTATCCAGTACTATGTTCAACTTTGGTTATACTCCTTACATTTTTATTTTATATCCAAGGCTAGTTTGTGTTGAAGATTTGTTTAGATATATTTAAAAGATGCTGCGTACTTTTATGGTAAGTAGTATGTTCCATTTATGATATTTTATTTTTTTAAACTTAATTTTCGGTATAATTTTAAAAACTAGCTATAGTGCAATTTGAATATAAAACATTTTGTCCTACGTAAAATATTTCGAATATATATTTTTTCTTATTTTCATGCACTCTTTGACTTTAAAGCGAGCAATTTTTTTCAACTGCACCCGCAACGACCATTAGTAACGGCCGATTTCTTAATCAATACAATAACACTTTGGCGGAACACATTGCCTGCGCGTTCCTTTACCGTCAGTAGTTAAGATCTCTTTTCCCTGCTTCTTCGAATACTAAGGCAGTTTTCCATACCTAACTTGTGGATAAAAGAAAATAGTGGACACATTTGGACAGAAGATACATCATACCGGGTCCGGTGAATGTCAGGAAGCTAAAAAGTTACCCAAGTGAGTTTGTGCCAGCTCTTATGTGTACATGACAATAAATAAACAAAATTTAACGTCATCATCCCGTGGGCGTCGTAAGAAGCGACAAAAGATAACAAATCAGGAAATGGGCAGTAGTTTCTTCCTAATAATGATCATGAATAAAAAAATACGTGGGCACTCGGTGACTGCCGCGGTAAAGCTATTGCATAGCATTTTTTATCAACTTATGCAATTATAATTATTTATTTATTTTATTTATGCAGTTAAGTCTTTGTAAAAAAATATAATATAATTATATATATTAAATCGAGTTACACTTTTTGAGCGTGGTGACCGATAAGAAAACAATTTTTTTCTCTTATTGAATAAATGAGAAGTTAAAATATTTTTAATATCTTACAATACATGTAGGTTATTCAGTAATTTTCATCATTGAATTAGCAGCTAGTGTACACGCATACGTCTAGTCGCACGCACACAAACACCGTGCTGAAGTCTGCCGAGTGCCGAAGTCTGCCGAACTGAAACGACGTTAGACGATGCACGGCTTTCAACGCCTCACCTCCGTGCCCGTCGGAGTGGGGAGCGTGAGGTTTCTTTTCGTTACGGAATTTCTGGATTCGGTCCCCGCGCTCAAGGCCCGCGATAGAAGCTATGCAATAGCTTAAAAAACTGCGGTTGCCAACTTTCCTGCAAAGCGTGGCTAAACTACGGAAAATATCCCCTACTACAAAAACAACACAACGTTTATAATAACATTGTGGAAATTTGATGGTCCTTCGAGCAGGTATATTCACAGTAAATAATCTTTAATGTGGCAGCTAAGTATGCCAAACTGTCAAAGGCATTAGACAGTATCCCAAACGCTTACTATCAGTGTAACAACTCACTAATGCGACTATTATCCGGACCGCAGTTGCGTAGCGGTAATAGTTTAAACCCGAGATGAATCGTTAGGGCGCCGTTGACTTAACCCTCTCTAACGATAAACTAAAAACTGGGTTGCGATTTATCAACCGACAATAACCTAAGCCACTGCCAACAAATCTGACCAAATGGTCGCTTGAACCGACGTTAAGGTGAAACCTTATTCACAAGTGTCGGCGGATATATAAATAAAATAGAAAAAAATATTAATCACGCATTTAAAACACGCGTAGTCTAGAATCGGCAAGTATATGGTGCTAGAACTGCTAAGCATAGTATTTTTTTTATAGAATAAGGGTAACAAACGAGCACACAGTCCACCTGATGGTAATTGGATCCTGTGACCCATAGACATCTACATTTATTCTCTACTAAGAATCAAAACGCAGCTGCGTTGTCACCCCTGAGGACTAAGATGGTATGCCCGTTTCTAATAAAAAAATATCTCCGGATCTCTACACTCACCATACGAAACATAGCAGTATTAAGCTGATATTTTACACTGGAATTCTGTGAGAGTGTGGTCCTTCCCCTGTCGAGCCGACCAATTCGTGCTACAAGCTACGACCATAATATATAGCTGCAGTGTGGCTATATCACGTATAAAATCGTTTATGAAAATGGGCTGGTTTTCTTGTATATAAGTTAGGACATAGGGAAAAAAACATTAAATGGGCGGTAGTGTCTTCTAAACATCGACTAGAAAGTTAAAAAAATGCTGTTCCAAACCCGCCTGCAAAGCGTGGCAACTGTGGCAAAAGCCACCCTATGTGGCAACTGTGGCAAAAATCCCCCTATGTGGCAATCTATGGGGAGGCATATGTTCTTTAGTGGACTTTTGATTTGCGGTAATTTCCCAGATTCCTCTGACATGCAGTTTCAAAATCGATGTTTTCCTTCGCGAAGCACGTAGTAATGCTCGGTGCTTTGTGTTTTAATGTTTGTAGTAAAATTCACAATAAGCTCTTTAACCCCTGAAATACTACGACTATCGCAAAACTAATGAGCTACCACTGGTTTTCGTTTACCTTACTGGTTTCAGCAGTTATTTGAATTCTTTTATGTTTCATAAGATTTTTAAAGAAACATCATTGAGGCAATTTCAATACTCGATGTCCTTTCGCTTGTACCAATACAAATTCGAATATAGCACGTGCAAAAATGTCCCTCGTTCGACCCGCATTAGTCACTTTATCTACCTTCGGCTAATGCGCTTCGGTCCAATAAATATTACAATATGATAACTCGTGCTAAGTTGCGAGCACAGGCTGCGATAGGCCGCCAAGAGAATAATAGAGGGTCGCATGATATCTAAACTTGGAAGGGTTATATTGTCTGAGTATAATCCAGTGTGAGAATTACTTTTGTGCACCATTCCCAATACGTTCAAATATAATTTATTTATTATATGTAGTATTTATTATAATAGAAATGTTTGCACACACAAGGCTGGCGAATCGGTGGACACATTATGGACACATACGCACTGGTAATGATGATCGCCATTGCCAGATTATAAAACGTGGGCTTAGTGTTTTTAGATGGATTTTCCACTAGCACTTTTTTAATTTTATTAATAATTCACATTTAAGAAAATTTTACGCTATATTTAGTAACAGATTTCGATAAAATGTAAAGAATTAAAAAAAAATGTGTATTAAAAATGATTACGCCTGTGAAAAAATATTAGCTAAATAGTTCAGTTACATTTTTATCGCTTGAAATCAAAAGGCGTTATAAGTAAATATATAATCATCATCATTAAAGAAGAAGACTAACTTCAGAAGTCCACTGCTAAATATTTCTCCGATTACGCTTCCTTCACGTAATGCACATTTCATATCTTAGTCGGAGCCGTAATTTTACGTGAATTCTTTGATGAATTTCATCTGCTTTCACAAAATTGTTACTAAGTTGATCTAAACTTATTAATTATTATCTATTAATAATTATCAAAAGGTTGAATAACTTTCATGGAAAACTATAAAGAAACTGAAATTATGCCTTGGATGCTTAGGGGCTAAGAGATCTATATATAATATATTACAGAAAATATTAGGATGTACTATCCTTCTACCAAAAAATTAATATCTTTGTAAACAAATAGAATTTCAAAAAGTCTTTAACCACTTCATTAGCGACAATGAGTCTCATTTATAGAAGTAAGGGTGATTAACGATTTTGGGTTGAATTTAGAATCGTTTAGCAGGAATTTGGAGGAGTAAGGTGTTGTATTTAGTAGAGGTTTGGTCCCCGATTATAACAATACCACTCGTATTGATAGGTAATGCACTGTTTTCAAGAAACAAAAAACATTATAAACTAAAAATCGATAAAACATGGAAAAACAAATGCAATATTACTGTGAAAGCTGGATGACATACAGATTCGGCTTTTGGTACAGATTCGACCTATCATATCTATAATATCTAACTGATAAAGAACAAAAAATGCCGTTCATACCTCATCATAAGGTAAAGTCCTGGACCCAATAATTTCCAGAATATTACCGTCATCTGCAGCCGACCACGATAACTTTTCAGTACTTAATTTTTACTTAATTACTTGCTAATAATATTTATCGTATATCTATTATCGTCACTGCGTTACTAGCGATACGTTTTGCCAGCAACGCAAAGAGGAGAATCACTTTTTGGTCCACTAAAATTTTTAACGACCCTCACTAGATACAATCACAAATACAAAAAAAAAGATACCAATTTATTATTATAAATAACATAAAGATTTTTTGAAAATCTAAACGGAATCTAGAAATGTCAAAAATAATAGTTGTTTCGATATTCGTGTTCAGGTCATTGGTTCTGGTAATGTGTATAAAAAATAATTGTATTAGAGATGTGCCAACTCGGAAGAAAATCGAAAGGAGTAAACTCGAGTTAAAATTCAGATAACTCGAGTTACGTAATTCAAATTAGCCGAACGAAGCTGACAGCAAACATAATACTGTTTATTTCGTAACAAATAATATTTACTCACAGTATATTTTTGATAAATAATGTAAATTCATAGAGCAGATTTAAGTTAGACACCTGAATCCACGGGTTAGATTAGAAATGACAATGATAAGTGACAACGTTTTTTATTAGTAAGTAACATATATTATAGGTGGTAGAGCAATGCTGCAGTTATATTAGTTATAATGTGAATGGGTTGGCTCAACCGAGGCAGGACCACGCTTTTACAGAATACCAGCGTCAAAAAGCAGCTTAAGGTCATTTTTATTATATTTTATTGAATAAAAAAGTTAGTAACGACATCGTTGGATACGTTCATGAATATTTATTTATTGCTTACAAATTATCAACCAAGTACGACCAGTTGTTTTTGCGCCCGGCAACAGCAACGTAAAATACCGCAGCAAGTTTAGGAACTTTATCGCTAGTTAAGGCGACATCGTGAAAATTGCACCTCCTTACATCGAATAGTATAGGACTATGACACCACTAACGAAAGTGGAATTTTGATATAGGTAAATTCATGTCTTTATCTTGAATTTGATTGCTCAAAAACACGATTGTGTAATTTTGACTCGATCGTAATTATTTGCGAAAACACCTCTAAAAATCATTATAGTTGAAATTACAACGAAATTACTTTATCTATATGCTTGGGAATTACTCAAATATATTCATAACATCAATATTCATAATTTACTTGTTCATTAATTTGATTAATTAAATCAATAATTTTTAAAAAAAATATTTTAAGATTGTGACAATTTCTAAGCGCTTTTAATCGTCGCGGGCGCTACGCAATTTTAGACCTTATGACGGCGTTTTTTCAAGTTTTTATAGAAATTATGCATTCACTCGGATCAGTACGGCGATAGCCTTTTCGATGTGTCGTCTTAATTGATAGAATCAGGCGTTACCTTGAGGAAATTCATTGTGGCCGTTGAAGGAAAAGGGGAGATCTCCCGCCGGGCAAGGTGTTCTGCCTGGGGAGCAGCCAACACTCCGTGTGATAGTTCGGAGATGTTCTACATATACTGTTTATGATTCGGAATTTTGATATCGTGATTTAGGCTTCGGTGTGTTTCGCTTGTGACGCGACGACAGCGTCGCAACATCACCCCCCCTGCTTAGACCGAAGGTCGATAGTGCAGCCTCGTTGCCGACGAATGTGCAAGTGCCAGTGGATTGCCTTGTAGTCTGCGGTGAGCCAAGAAGAAGGCAAGTAATCTGCGAGAGTGCCGAGAAGCAGAGGCGAGCAGTAAGGCTCAGAGCCGTACCGAACACTGTATAGCGCAGAGAGTAGCTTGAAGGAACAGGAAGCATTATTATTCCAGTGCTGCGATGAACCTTGTGAAGCTAGCTGGCTTGCAGGATATGAAGACTGCAGATGATATCTGCTCGGGAGCGAATGGGTGGGGTATTCTATGACGATGATGAAGCTTGAAGTTTTCGAAGGTTGTTGGTTCGTGATCACATCACGTCGGGGTCACCACTGTGGCCGTGGAAGGAAAAGGGGAGATCTCCCGCCGGGCAAGGTGTTCTGCCCGGGGAGCGGCCAACACTCCGTGTGATAGTTCGGAGATGTTTTATATATACTGTTTATATGATTATGATTCGGAATTATGATAGCGTGATTTAGGCTTCGGTGTGTTTCGCTTGCGGCGCTACAGCGCCGCCACATTCATTATAATAAATATATTAAAATTTCATTCGCAACCATTCGCTTAATTAAATACAATGATCTGTCTTACCTGGATTGAAGAGTACCTCCCGCCCTCCCTTAATTGCGTGCACTAATCTCGTCACAACTAATCCCAGCACCACTACTCGCAACATCAATACTCCCAACACCCCCCCCCCACTATTCGCGGCACCACTACTCCCAACACCACTATTCCGGGAAAATTTTGTATTATCGTCGATGGTGTGTCTTTCTTCTTTGAATGTTATTTAATTCAATTGTATTTTTACTATTTTCCAAGATATTAATGTTAATGTCTCCAGCATTATTAATTCTTTTATTGTGATTATTTATTAATTTTGACAATAAGTTTTGTAGTTTAAAAAAGAATATATTCACATTCGAGCCAGGTGTCCTATAGAGGCATATTACGTAAATGTTATGTAAAGGAATTTCTATTCCACAACATTCAAAATGCTCGGAATCTGTTAAATCTGAAATAAATTTTATTTCATTCTACTGTACATCTTCCTTTATCAAAATACATACACTACCTCTACTTTTTTACGACCATAGAAACTAGCTAAATCAAAACCAAAAACATTATAATTATTATAATCACTTGCTTTAACAAAAGTTTCCGTTAAGCATAATATATCTATTCGTATATGCTCCTCTTCGTGTATATATTTTAAAGCTAATTCTAAAATATCCTTTTTGGAGCAATTGCCAGCTATATTTTGGTGTAAGATTATGAATTTCATATTTAAAGATTTTTCTTTATGAACGAAAGGAATCATTTGATACTTGCTTGTAAGACTATACAGAATGAAAATAATACGTTACGAGGGCGGCACTGAAAATTTCGGGAATCAAGGAAATGACACAACATTACTATTTAAAAATGTATTTATTGCTTTTCGAAGTATTCTCCGCAAAATTTGACACATTTTTCCATACGATGGAACCAATAACTGAAGCAACCATTCCATTCGGAATTTGGGATCTCCAAAATGGCCGTTTTGTAGACGTCCACAGCTTCTTCAGGTGATGAAAATCTCTGTCCACGCAATTTATTCTTTATTTTAGGGAAAGTATAGAAATCAATAGGGCTTAGGTCGGGGCTGTACGGCGGATGGTCTAATAATTCTTTGTTTTCTTGCTCTAAAAACTCTTTTGTTCTGTGTGCGGTGTGAGAACTCGCATTGTCGTGGTGGAGGATGATGCGGCGGTTGCAGTTCTCTTTACGGAGTTCAGAAAAGACCTGTGGCAAACAAATGCTAGCATAACATTCTGCATTAACCGTTCTTTATCCCTCAAGACGAATAGTCGTAACATGGCCGGTTTCGGAGACAAACGTGGCCACCATTTTTTTTGCAACACTCCGTGAACGAACAATTTTTGTTGACTTTAACTCATTTTCGAACACCCAAACTCGTGACTGGTTTTTTGTTTCGGGTTCGTACGCATATATCCAGGATTCGTCACCTGATACGATGTTGTATACAGCATTTGAGGATGCTGCGTGGAATCTTTCGAGAGTTCTGACGCACCAAGTAACGCGAGCCGCTTTTTGCTCTTCACAGAGCGAATGCGGTATCCATCGGGAAAACAACTTTTTTACACCTAATTTTTCATGCAAGATTATTTGTATTTGACTCATGCCAATGTCTAAAATTGCCTGAATTTAACGGTATGTCACATGTCGATCTTACTCAATCAGCTTACGCACAGCATCAACGTTTTCTTGGGTGACTGCAGTTTTTGGACGACCTTGACGGGGATCGTCACTGAGCTTGATACGTCCACGTTGAAATTCAGCAAACCAGCGATAAATTGGATGGGGCTTCATAACCAAATGCAGAAATCATCCGGTCAACACACTGTTTTTGTGTTAAACTATTTCGAAAATCATAATAAATCATTGCTCTTGAATTTTCTCGAGTCAATTCCATTTTCTCAACGACTAAACAAGTTTGGCAAAACTTTGTGACAAAACCATGACAAAACCGAGAATCTTTTTTTAAAGAAATAAATGGTATTCGATTTTTAAAACCAAGGAGTTTTCAATTAAAAAGATTTTAATATGACATCATCATCATTATCATCATCACAGCCCTTCATAAGTCCACTGCTGAACATAGGCCTCCCCCAAGTAATGCCACAAAGCACGGTCCTGAGCCACCTGCATCCATCGACTTCTTGCATATCTTACCAGGTCGTCACTCCATCTAGTGGGGGGTCGCCCTACACTACGCCTACCGGTACGAGGCTGCCACCCGAGAACCTTTCTTCCCCATCGGTTATCGGTTCTTTGAGCTATATGGCCGGCCCATTGCCACTTCAGCTTACTAATCCGTTGGGCTGTGTCGGTCACTCTGGTTTTACTGCGGATATCCTCATTTCTGAGTCTATCACGCAGAGAAACTCCGAGCATAGCCCTCTCCATAGCTCGCTGAGCGACCTTGAGCGTCCTCATACGGCCAGCAGTGAAGGACCATGTCTCTGATCCGTAAGTCATCACTGGCAACACGCACTGGTTGTACACTTTAGTTTTCAGAGATTGAGGTATACCTGACTAGAAGATGTGTCGTAATTTCCCGAACGCTGCCCAGCCGAGTTGAATCCGTCGATTGACCTCTCGGTCGAAGTTGGACTTACCTAGTCGGACTATTTGTCCCAGGTAAACGTACTCGTAAACAACTTCGAGCATAGTGCTCCCAACAACTACCGGCATAGGTGTGACATGGACATTAAACGTGATCTTTGTTTTGTCCATGTTCATCTTAATACCTATCCGTTGGGAGGCACTATTGACGTCATTGAGCATAGTGCTTAAGTCCTCCAGCGATTCTGCCATAAGGACTATATCGTCGGCAAATCGAAGGTGAGTGATGTACTCGCCATTGATGTTAGTACCGTATCCTTTCCAGTCCAGTAGCTTGAAAACGTCTTCCAAAGCAGCGGTGAAGAGTTTCGGGGATATAACGTCATACTGTCTTACACCTCTCTGCAGTTGGATAGGTTTCGAGCTCTGGTTCTGTACTCGTATAGCCATCGTAGCCCTACTGTACAAACACTTCAGCACTTCGATATACCGACAGTCAACTTGGCACCGCTGAAGGGACTGCAGCACCGCCCAAATTTCGACGGAATCAAAGGCTTTCTCATAGTCCACATACGCCAGGCAAAGTGGCAAATTGTACTCTTCAGTCTTCTGTACAATCTGCCGCAGGGTATGTATGTGGTCTATGGTACTGAAGCCTTTTCGGAAACCGGCTTGTTCGGGAGGCTGAAAGTCGTCGAGTCTGCGTGCGAGACGATTCGTAATGACTCTCGAAAACAGCACGTAGACGCGGCTCAGAAGGGAAATCGGTCTGTAGTTCTTCAAGAGAGCGTTGTCGCCTTTCTTAAGGAACAAGACCACCGCACTTCTGCTCCACGCCTCTGGAGTAGTGCCACCATGGAGGACGGAATTGAAGAGCTTCTGAAGGACTTCAAGTACCGGTGTTCCACCCGCTTTCAGAAGTTCCGCTGTAATTCCATCCTCGCCTGTGGCCCTGCCGTTTTTAAGGTGCTGGAGAGCCATTCTAATCTCGCTTAGACTGACGTCCGGGATATCATCGGAATGAAATTAATATGACAGGAACAGTGGAAATATTCCATTCTCGACACTTTTAGTGCAGCCTAGGTATTAACCCTCTATTCGGTTTACAATTTTTAAAGCTATCATTGATGATATTGCAATATTCATTATTATGGTCTTACATTCTTTTTGTTCATTAAATTAAAATAGTTATTTTAATTTAATGAATGAAAAGAATGAAGAATGTAATTTTCAATTTTTTTTATTAATATAGTTCTCTTTGTTCATTAAATTAAAATAAATATTTATATATAATATATAAAAAGAATGTTTAGGTATATTGCCCTTCATAAATTGAACTTTAGGTGAGTTAGATTTAGTTTTCTCCGAGTTAATTGTTTTTTTTTGTGTGTCAATCTAAAGTGGGTGGACCATGGAAGGCCATGCTCCTTCGAAGGCCAATTATTAAAATGTAGTAGTTATTGCCATGTGATGACAAATTCCTTCTACTTACACAAACACCCATCGAACTGAAAATCACAGACGCGGCGGCGAATGGCTCGCGCTACTATTTTAGCAGTACGGTCCCTCGCTTCATTGATTTCGGAAATCGATGACGTTAAAATAAGGTGGGTGTAACATAGGAGGCCACTCTAACAAATAAACAGTTATTATTCGTTTATTTACTGGATAAATGAAACTAACACATATTTAAGTAATACTTTGTTTTATTACGTAAAATATAAAGCACTTCTTTTTATTGTAGATTTAATCGCTATTTATTATATATTTAACTATAGTGTTAAATTACTGATTTACGAGTATTATAATGGCCTTCTAAGAAGCCTTGTTCCTAGCAAGGCAATTTGGAAGAGTTAAATGAAACTTAAGTTCAATCAATATTGATTAAATCTGCAATTTAAAAAAGTGGTTTATAAACACACAAATACTCTTACGACGATGTTTAATCGATTAATCGATTTTAGATCGACATGCTTAGTCTGTGGTTATTTACTTTTTGATGGTACTATTAAAAATTATATATTTGTTTGTGTACCAGACAATTAACATCGTCCCATCGATGCAAAAGTGTTCAAGAGAATACGGATTTTAAGATGCAGATTGGCCAAATACATAATATTCTACAGTAGGTACGTATGTATTTCTCATTTTTTTTGCGGTAAAATTCGCCAATAAAATTGACGAGTACAAGACTTTGTTTTCCCACCTAGAATTTGTGAAACGAGCACACAGTCCACATGATGGTAAGTGGATGGCCCATATACCATCATTTATCCTCGATTAAGAATTGAATATAAAAAATAATAATATATTGATAAGAACGGAAATTTATTTAAGACACCTTTACAATATTCATTAACTTCTGTTTAAATGGTTCGCTTAGAACAAATCTGTATGCCCTGCAGACTGAAAGCTAGCAGATTTGTCCGTAGGTAGAGACAAAAAAGTGTATGATCATCTCTCATCTCTTATCATTGAAAATGCCCTACTGATTCCTATTTCATAAATGGACATTTTTTTATAGGATAGGTTGACAAACGAGCACACAGTCCACGTGATGGCAAGTGGTTGTTGTGGCCCATAGACATCTACATTTATCCTCGATTAGGAATCAAAATGTAGATGCGTTTCCACCCGTGAGGAGTAAGATGGAATACCTCGTTTCCAGTAAAAGGGGTCGTTTCCATTAAGCTACTATTTTATTACGCCGGTATTCTGTGTGAGCGTGGTCCTTCCCCGGTCGAGCCGACCCATTCGTGCTACAACTATACTACGAATATAACTGCAGCATGGTTCTACTACGTATAAAGACATGGTACCATCTAGTTAATTTGAAAACATCTTTTGAAATGATGATGATTGAAAATCTATCTATATGAAACACAAAAGTGTTTTACCTAGGTCCGTTATGGATTTTAAAAACATCCAATCAATTTTGATGAAAATCTTTGTGTGTTTGAATTGATCTCTGGATGGTTTATATTTACATTTGAATCCGCTAGATGGCGCGGTTGTCGAGATCCATAAATCACCAGTGGGAAGCCGCGCCAGATTGCTTGTAATAAATATAATTAAATATATTTTTGTAATCCTTACACAAACAGTTTAAACATCTTCCTAACTATTTATCAGTGTGAAATAAGTAATACAGGTAAGCATGATATTACATAGTCATTTTGATATGTTATTTACCCAGTCATTTTATTATGATGTACGTATAAGTATAGTTGCCGACACGAGTCGTGAGTACAGATAAACTGTGGTGGGAGGTAGGTACACTTTCGGGCAAAATTATTGGGTACCTTTATTATTTCAATTCGTAAAGGAAATTTACTCGAATACATCAAATTTTACTTTGATACAGTAGTGTTGCAGATATTCATGTCCGTTATTTTATTATCTACTATAAAGTATTTAATGTATACCTGGTGGTTAGAATTGATAATTTTATTAAGAAGAAGGAAGAGGTGATATGCCTTCCATAATATATGGTGTTGCGGTGCGGCGTACAGTAGCTACTGAGACATTAGTCGCTTTTTTTTTTTTTTTGCGCCCGAAGCAATTAAAGGGCTACCCTATACGTAGGGAGGC
Organism: Parnassius apollo; assembly: GCA_907164705.1. Classification (NCBI taxonomy): domain Eukaryota; kingdom Metazoa; phylum Arthropoda; class Insecta; order Lepidoptera; family Papilionidae; genus Parnassius; species Parnassius apollo. Next base: position 5,099,789 of record CAJQZP010001584.1, read on the forward strand.
GGAAAATGTATTACGCATACCACGATAGCCGGTCTATCGTGGTTATGAGGGGCTCACTGTCCTACCGGGGACCCTAAGTGATACCCTCTAAAAACCGCCTTTGGGGACAGGCAACCGGCTGATTAAGCTCTATTGTGCCTTATCATGAGCGACCCTCTTTTGGGAAAAGAGGGCGCAGGCGGCTAAGTGCCGCTGAGGGAGTGCCTACGAAGGCAAGTTAATGTTAGATATTACAATAATTTTATTTAATTAGAGTTGGCCTGAGCTGCCAGGAGACAGTTCAGGTCGTTTGAAAGTTTATTAGGCGGGTCCGAGAGAGAGTTTCTCGGCCTGCGGACACGATAGCGAGAGGGGGGTGGGGCTGCATAAGAAGCTGCCTCACGAATTAAGTGGTTTGGGTGCGACTCTGAGGCTTTGAAGAAGTTCTCAGAGAGTTTTTTAAGAAATTGTTGAATTGTTGGGAGCTCTAAGTCCCGATGAAGGTCGGCATTGCGGACGTACCACGGTGCGTTCGCAGCTCGACGACAGAATAGGTTCTGAACTATTTGGAGTTCATTTAAAATGTTAGGGTTTGCGTGGGCAAAGACGGGGCCCGCGTAGGACATGACTGGTCGTATACATACCTTGTAGAGTGTACGCTTGTTTCGAAGGGACATTTTACTGTGTCGGCCCAACATACTGTTGAGCCTACTCAGATAAAATCGTGCGTGACGGGTTACTCTTTTGACGTGGGGCTTGAAAGTGAGCCCTGTGTCTAGAGTGACACCTAAATATTTGGCGGACGTATGCCAGGGGACAGGGGTCCCTAGCATACGTATTGGTGGAGTGTTTTTGAGACGGCGTCGTTTATAATCGAAGTGGACGGCGGAGCTCTTCTCCGGGTTCACATCGATGCGCCATTTTTTGAACCAAGCTCCTAGGTCATCAACTGACTTTTGGATCTTGTTCCGTATAAGGGGTAGTGAGACACCTTTGCAGTAGATGGCAGTGTCATCTGCAAAGAGGGAGAGTTGAACACCTTTCGACGGGATGGGAATGTCGTTGGTGAATAAGATGTACAGCAGAGGAGCAAGTACTGAGCCCTGGGGGACACCAGCCTTGATAGTTCGCTGTGAAGAGAGCGTGCCTTCGTGTCTGAAACGAAAGGTACGATGTTTTAAATAGGAGGCCACGAGACGAACTAGACGATCGGGGAGACCTATTTTATAGAGCTTGTAGATAAGGCCTGTGTGCCAGACTCTATCGAAAGCTTTGGCTATATCGAAAAAGACCGCGATGGTCTTATGACGACGAGGATAGAAACCGCTGAGGATATATTCCACAATGCGGTGAAATTGTTTGGGACATGAGTGTTTGGCTCGGAAGCCGAATTGATGGGGAATGATAAGAGGGTCGCCGTCTGTGGGAAACAGGTAGCGCCTCATACGACTTTGGATGACTCTTTCGAAGAGCTTGCCCATTGCCTTGAGGAGGCTAATGGGGCGATGGCTGGAGGGGGAGGTTGAGAGGCTTGCCTGGCTTGGGAATTCCAATCACAGTAGCCTCTTTCCACGTAGTGGGAAAATAACTAAGGTTGAAGCAGGCGTTGAAGATAATAGGCTTGGTTGGAGATGCCATCCGCGCCCGGAGCCTTTTTAGGCTTAAGTCCTTTGATGAGGGATGAGATCTCATCATTGGACACAGAGATAGGTTCGGAGGCCGTGGGGGGGTGAGTTCCGGCGGCGGACCTCATCCTCCACTGCCTGGACGTGTGAGGGGTCGACGGGTTGAGAACTGGGAGAGCATTGAGCGGCAATGCTATCTGCAAAGCACTCAGCCTTTTCCTCGTCCTCGAAGGCAACCGTGCCGTCGGGACGGGAGAGAGGGGGAGTGTGGGTGATAGCGTCTATGCGGAGGGCTCTAGCCATCTGATAGTACGCTGTGTGAGATGGAGAGATATTCTCCATGAGCTTACTCTTTTCGAGGTCTCGAAATACAGAGAGGCGGAAGCGAAGTTCTCGTTGAAGACGATTGGCCGCGCGCCTATATTCAGGGGTGGGATATTTTGCTGCTCTCCGGAAAGCAGCTTTTTTGGCTTTTAATAGGTTGCTAATATGTAGGGGAAGCCCACTATTGTTAGCAACCGGGACGACCCTTTCGTTCTCCTTAAGGGAGGATTTAATAAGGGTGGAGAGTGAGTCGACCGCGGTGTCGATTTTTTCGGGACTATCTAAGTCCGACGGTAGGGAGATGGTAGAGTCCTGTGAGTCCAAAGCTTTAGCTAGGGACTCCCTGAATCCCTTCCAGTTAGTGAAGGTTTTCGTGTGTGTTGGGGGAGGTGGCTGATGGCCAAGAATGAGGAAAACCGGTCGGTGATCTGATCCTAGATCGTCTAGTGTCTCGATTGCTCCGAGGTTGAGAGAAACTCCTTGGAGTAACGCAAAATCTAACACATCGGGGGCGTGATCGGTGTTATCGGGGAAGTGAGTAACACCGAGAGGACTATGGACGGTAATATCAAGAGACTGCGTGATATCGAGCAGTATCTTGCCACTAGGGGACGTAGTGCGGCATGTCCATTCAGTATGCTTGGAGTTAAAATCTCCAAACATAATGACTGAATTGCCTAAAGATAAAATGGCCTCAAAATCCTTTTTGAGGGGATAGGTTCCTGAAGGGATGTAACAGGAGGCTATGAGGATGGACTGATGTCCAGTCATAGCTAGCCTGCATACCGTGGCTTCCATGTTGGTAAGCTGCGGAGTAGAAATGGGCGAGCAATGAAGTGTCTTCTTGTAATAGATGGCCGTTCCGCCGCCTCGGCGGTCGGGTCTGTCGTTACGAAGAAGAGAGAAGTTTTTAATAGAAAGGCCTCTAGTGTCCTTAGCTTTGAGATTAGTTTCCTGTAGGAGGAGGAAATCGACTTCACGATTCCGAAGAAAGAGCTTGAGCTCTGGGAGGTTATTTCGCAAGCCGCGAATATTAAATGATACAAGCGATAAACCCTTAGGTTTGATACGACCGTGAGATCTAGGTAGGTTAATTCTCTCAGTCATTGAAGTTAAGTTAATTAAGTTAACCTAACTTACAACGCTAACAAAAGGTTATTGTGCTCCGCAAGAACGAGGAGACGTTCTTGGGGGGACTTGGCCGCGCGCAGTTTGCGTGATACAACTGTTATTTCCCTAACGTCGATATTCCTAATAGCGGAATATAGCGTGTTGTAGTCGTCGATTGTGGGCTCTGCTTCATGAGCGTACGAGGTTGTCCGCGGTGGGTCTGCCTTTTTGGGCCCCCAGGGAAAGACTGGAGGCTGCATTGGCTTGGAGAAGCCCGGAGGGGGGCCGAATTATGCCCTGAGGGGGGCCTAGGGGGGACCCTGAGGGGGCCTAGGGGGACCCTGAGGGGGCTTATGGGGAGCCTGAGAGGGTCGAGGAAAGCCCTGGATAGGCTGAGAAGGGCCCTGACGGGGCCGTTGTTGGAGGACCGGAAAAGATCGGTCATTCACCGGCGGTGGAGCTTTCCTACTGGGGCGAGGTTGAGGTGCGCGTGGGCAACCCTTGTAGTTCGCCGGGTGTCCTGTCTGGTTGCACAGGACACAGGCGGGCGGGGATTCGGCGTCTTTGGGCCGGGGACACTCTTTTGTGTTGTGAGGTTCCAGGCACTTCACGCACCTGGGTGGGGCGGAGCAGTTGGCCGCCGCGTGACCATAAAGTTGGCAGCGGTGGCACTGCGCCGGGAAACCGGGCCTATGTGGGGGCTCTACCTTCACCCTTGACAGGCCACACAATGTGCGTACCTGCCGGAATATGGCTTTAGCCTCCGGCACGTTTGATAGGATACATTAGTCGCCTCAGCAGTCTGTTTATATACGTCTATGATGTTTTTCGCAGTACCTAATTTTTTCATGTAACTAAACACTGAATAGACCATTTGTCGGGATTGTCTATTTAACACCGAATTCTTCCTTCTCTGCATATTTAGACCAAAATCTGAACACTCAAATTATAACAACAAAAATAATTAAAAACAAGAAATAACTAAAACAATTAATAACAAGGAATACACAAACAACAATTAACAACTATGTAACAAAAGCAATTAACGAAAATGAACTAATTAAATAAGTTATCACTAAAATTATTGCTCTGAAGTGTACGGAAGCCGAATGATACGTTCGAAACCAATAGACGACGAGAATCGACTGATGAACCAATCACGTTGAACGTCAGCGTGGTCAACGTCGTATCGACCAATAAAAAGTGTGCTCACGACTTATGTCGGCTACTTACTAAACAACCAAACCATATTATAACAAAATCTTGACACCGTTCCTTTCTATCTCAATCAATAATTTAAGTTCAAAAACCTTATTCAACTAAATTTGTACAAAAAGGGTTATTATAATATTAAGAAATTTATGTATGATAATAACTCCTGGGTTAGGTGATCACTACCAAGCTATTTCTAATTTGTTCTGTGTTGTTAATTGTAACATACATGATTTTAAACTGTTATTTAAAAAAATGTCTCACTAGGTTTCATCGTGATTCCTCCCACGACGGACATTGAGCTATTATGTACTACGTACTAGAGGCGACACTGCATTCAGCTACTCTGTTCCACTGAACTGCGGTGCATATACCGTCACCGTCAGTCTGCGTCAGTCACTCGCTAGGCGCTTGTAGAGTTGTCATGTGTTGTGTTGATTTAAAAAAAATCTCTTGATAAAAGTATGCCGTCGTGTGTACTTAGATATTGCACAAATAATTCAAGAAATGTCAGTAAAAACCAAGGAATTACTTTTCATCGATTAATAAGATACTTAATCAATAAAAAAGTATTATAGATTAATAATAAAACAAAATATTCCTAAGACGCCATCTCGTGTCATGGAATATACATAGATTATGAAATTAATTTGTTCAGATGCGACATTTCTGTTGGTACTTATGTATAGGATGAATATATTATTATACATATTATATTCTTTGTAGAAACATAATATATGTCATCATAATTAGGCAAAATTTTTTATATTTAAATCATCTCATTATTCTTTTATTTTATTTTTACGTTTCCACTTCAAAGTCAAAGTGGAAAAAATTCGTCCATTTTTAACTCTCGCGTGCCCACTATTTATGAACAACTCTTATTCTAATTTAAATAAATATATTTGTAATTATGTTAATAAGTTTGGTTAAACATACATTTAGTATGTTTTTTTATATTTGACATAGATACCTTTTAAAATATTCAGATAAAAATATCATTAAAATGTAATTGTGATATAATATTATGTAATATTATATTAAATAAGCAAATATAATATACAAAATAAATGAAAAAAATTAAATATTGTTTTCGATATTATAATTTACCTATTTAACAATACAATCTACTATTACCTATGGATCATTCTACTTATGTTTATTCTATGATAAAAAAACCAACCGCGCGAACACAGAGTAGCGCACATTTTTTGTTTGAGATAGCTGTTCTTACGTAAGTATATATTGGGTGCGTTTGGCAGAAAAATGGCGATCGTAAGCGGTATGCGCTGTTAAATCGTAAGTAGCTATTTTCCTCTAGGACACGAAGTTAGTTTTAACCGGGGAACCTAACCTAATTTAAATATGTGTTTGTAAAGTATTCATATTAAAAACTTACCAATCATGAATTTTTAATAATATTATTTATATAATTACTACACTACTATACATTATATTACTTAAAACTAATATTGCACAAAACAACTTATAAACTCTAATTCAAAACAAACAAATTAAATAAGCAAAATGGCGGATTGTGTCAGCGCCACTGAAGTTAGCAAACCGTAAAAAAAAACTGTTTAGTTTCGCCATTTTGCTTACAAGCGCTTGCTAGCGCTTTTCCTGCCAAACGCACCCATTACTTCAATGACAACAGAGGTTTTTTGAACCAGTGCAGTGGTATATTAAAAAAAAGTAGTTAGAAACTATATTGAATAAAAAGTTTCTGTTTCTGTATGAATATGTTATATATATATATATATATATATATATATATATATATATATATGTGTATGTGTGTGTGTGTGTGTGTGTGTATAAGAATACTTAGAAATTATAGTTTTAAAGAAATTTATTTTCAAAAAGACATACAATGCCAGTTACATGAAAATATAGCTTGATCTCTGCGACAGCTGTCAGTAAAATCACGCCTATGAAGTCTTGAATTTCTTAGTAGTACAGACAGTACCTGTCAATGTCATACTTTATGGGCATGCACTAATTAGGTCGGCATGCCCATAAAGAATGACATTGACAGGTACAGCTGACTATACTACTAAGAAATTCAGGACTTCATAGGCGGAGATTTTACTGACAGCTGTGGCAGAGATCAAGCTATATTTTATGAACCATAATACAAGTGAGCTAGGTCGATGAAGATTGCGTTTAAAAATTTGTGATTTTTTTACAAAAGACAAGTTGGTGTGGATGGTTTTATCAAGTATTTTCCTAATTATAATGAAAGTTTTATGTATTATGTAGTAGTTGAACGTTTATAAGTTTTGTTTCTTTGTAATTTTGAAAGCTGGTGTTAGATACGGAAAGTGAAAAAGAATTTTTATGATTTTATTTTGTATCCTTTGAAGTTTATGTAACTTAGTTTTAGCAGCATTGCCCCAAATTTCTATAAGTTAAAGTAAATGTGGTTTGAATAAATGAGTTATAAATAGTGTAACGTATTTTTTTAGGTAGACGATGGGAAATATTGTGAAGGGATCGAGTAAGTGCCGAAAGTTTATTTTTAATGTGATTTATTTGCTTATTCCATGTTAAGTAATTGTCCATTTAAGCCTAGGTATTTTTCGCAGGTTTTTTGTTCTAAGCGGATGTTATCAATCGTCGGTGGGTCATGTAATGGTATAGTTTGTTCTTTGCTTTAAAAATTATGTAACACGTTTTAAAAGTGTTTATCGTTAGCAAATATTATGAGCATTATGATATTAGTATTACGATTTACAATGACGAATAGAGTTAGATTATATTTTGTTTTTAAGCTATTGCAAAGCTTCTATCGCGGGCCTTGAGTGCGGGAAAATCCAGAAATTTCGTAACGAAAAAAACCTCACGCTCTACGACGGGCACGGAGGTGTGGCTTGAAGGCCGTGCATTGTCTGACGATGGTCTAACGTCGTTTCTTTTCCTCAGTCTTCGACACGGTGTTTGTGTATAAAGTGTTTTGAAATTTTGAATATGAATGAACAAAGTGCATTTATTATTAATGAAGAAAGTCACGAAAAAATAGTGAAAGAAAATAAGTTGGTACTCTATATACATACCCACATTTTATTATTATCACAAATGCAGTACTAATTTTGAATTGAAAATATAATACTGCTATAAAGATAACCTAAATTTTTGATATTAAAATGAGCGATATTAAAAGTAGCCCTTTTTATATACACACAAACACACACACGCGTATATTTTAAATTCTCAATTTAGATTCTCAATATGTACATATAACTCGATTATATACTCGATTAACCGGACTAATTGTTGCCGTTAGGGATTCGGATAATCGAAAATCCGGATGATCGAAAGTATGAAGAAAAGCGGGTTTTGTGCATTTGTAGTACATATGTACATACATAATGTTATGTGTTTATTAAAAACAACAATTTCAACGAAAATCAATGTTTATTAAGAAATTATTATTTTTTAATAAACATTGATTAAATTCCATGAAGAGATATAAATCTATACAACCATCCGTTACTTGCGACAAACGAGCCGCCGTCACCTAATTTTTTATTTAACTGTAATGCTTTTTCACAAAGCAAAGGGCCAGATATCATTTGCCCAGTTGATCGTTTTTGTAAAAACCAACAATACAAAACGTCTTCTAATTGCCAATTTACTCGCGGACATAGGTCCTTATGTCCGGGACGGAGGTTTGTTAGCGCCTGATAGTAGATCTTCTTATCTCAAGCGGTGTGAAGCGACGATTAGTGAGGTGCGGGAGGGGGGAGGCTAGCTGCATTTGTGCGCGCGGTCGGTCACCCCTAAAGTTGGGCGTTATAGCATACAACAGATAATATATTTCATTATATATTTTTAATATTACAACACATTAGAATAATGAACCATTGACTGTTATAATATTATATTCATTATCGTTAGAAAGCGTCATCTGTTTACGTTTACGGTCCAACCATCGCGTCGGCCGAGACAATGGGAGTCAATAAAATACTACCTACATTCATTATGCCACAAGGATTGCGTATAGCTTACACTAATTTAAACTCTAAGCTAACTTAATAAGAGCTTATTTTACTAACACTAAATTATAACGGTAAACAAAAATATATTATTTCCTCCATTAGTTGCCTGTTGTGCCTGTTATTTAATTTGGCTGTTGTAATATATAATATATCAGTTTAGTGTTCAGTTAGCTGTCTAGCTGAGATGACAATGACACTGTTATCTGTTAAATTATATACGTAATGTTTTGATAGCAGGTCGCCATATTACGTGAAAACGCTATTGTTGTTTTTGTTTATTTTTCGTTAAACAAAACGCGAACACAGCCGACGACTGAACTGAACTAACCGCGTGTACAATGTAATATTTAAAACTGTTATAATATATTACAACAGTTTAAAACAACAGTTAGAAAAATATTGTTGTTCATATATTGAAAGTCTCTTTGTTTTGTCTTAGACTTATGTTAATAGAGCGTGCCATTTGAACTTAAAGACAATTAATTGGACGATAAATAATAAGTGACAAATCTTGCCGTGGAGCGTGGAACTGAGTAGTTGCGCGTCTTGTTAATATAATTGCCGTACGGCCGCCCTGACGTATGTACTGCGCGAACCTGAGTTTTTTGCGACGCGGTCCGGTGATACAGTATTTTTCACAAATAGTGAGTTCGTTATAACGCGGGTTCGGTTGAATCTGGTTGAATTTGATTGGATTAACCTAAGTAACTTGAATTAATATCAAAGAAAAAGAAATACTGCATAAATAAAATAAATAAATAATTATAATTGCATAAGTTGATACAAAATGCTATGCAGTAGCTTTACCGCGGCAGTCCCCGAGTGCCACACGTTTTTTTTTTGTAATACAACCAGTTTAAAACATATTTATTACCGTGTTTGTAATAAATATTATAAATATAAATAATCATATAATCCCTTCGTCATTTTGGCTTTAATCATATTACTTTAATGGTATTTGGAATGTGCACTCACGATTAATCAATAATCATACGACATTTGTGCATAGACAGGCACTATATTTTGCCGGAACTAGTGAAAACACTTTCCATCGATCTTTAAAGTAGCTATAAATACTGAATATAAATACAACTTTGTTTTATATGTACTATAATTATTCAACAGTACACTATTTTTACTTATAATCCCGGAGAAAACTACTAGAAAACCGTTTTCAGTTTGTTTTTAGGTTATTGTTAGATTCATATTTTAATTGTTAATTTCTCAGTACTCCGTTTAGATACAGTAAAACTAATAATACTGTTGTAATCGGTAGATTATAAGGAATAAATTGACATACATTTCATTAGGAATCATTAAAATTTGTTACTAATTTTTAAACTTAGCAACTAATTAGCACCTAAAAAGCTTTTTTTTGGCTTTTTCTCAATGAAAATTCTTGACTTTGCGTTGCTGATGAGAAAAAACTATAATTTTAAGTAAATGCGACAAGGACGAAAGATATCATACGAGTATCGCATTATTATGATTCTATGGTATTTTTATTATTCTGTGGTCTATATGCTTATAGTAAATTATGTTTAAATACTTCACACCTAGAAATATTTTTAGTTGAGTTAGGTAAAAAAGAATAACCACGGAGGCTGTGGCGGAAGCCGCGCTGCGCTTCATTCCCACCACGGTCTTCGTGATTATTTTTTCTTTACTACACCTAGAAGTACTTGCGCACTCCGAAACCGGAAATCCTGTCAGTTGAGTTAGTTTGCAAGGCTATCTCGTGTGGAGTTGCCAGGTTACTTCATCGGGCGTATCCCCAGATAGGTAGGACCACTCAGATATGGGTGGTAACGAGAAACCGTAGTGGACCAGAATTGGTTGGTCTGGGTGTAACTTGCGTTAAGAATGGTATCAAAAAACGTCGAGAGCTTGTTTGTAGATAGGAGGGCCTAGATGTTGCTTCCCGTATCCAATCCGTTGAGAGGAACAGAGGATATGATATGCGTGGTGAAGTGCCAGGTGCTCTCGGCTTTGCCGGCGCCAAGCAACCGGTATTTTTGGGAGTTTCAGGGACCACACCCAGAAAAAAAGAAATTGAATGGGCTCAGTGTTTCCTCACCCTGTCTCTGGGCAAGCAAAGGAAGAACCTATATCGACCCTGCCGCCGTTAGAACCTCGGATTCCCTTTGGCATGTAGTGAGTCGTCACGTATCTCGGCATCTAAGGGGCCAAGACCTCTCAGTATTGGCTCAACCACCTGGAGTTATGATGATGATGGCCTCTTTAAAAAATCACACGAAGCTCAAGCGTGGCCCGCCGTGAGGAGCTGCATGAGTGATGTGTAAAAGTTCAGTCGTTAGCATTGCTCCACATCGGAGTAACAGCCGACACCTTTGACGGGTTACGCATAGGCTTATCCGGGCAAAGGAGGCACTGCTCGGATGGACTGTTATTTCCTTCACATTCGTGGGATAAAAATGAGAAATCAAAATACCTTAAAACCGTAGAGGAGGAAAATCAGGCTGGATCGGATTCGGATGGAAGCCTACGTAGTGATATAGCGGGGAAGGCTTCTAGAACTGAAGGAAGGCTTCTAGGACGCTATCGTGGGGTAAAAAGAGACGTCTAGTTAAGACATTATTGTCCAGAGGCAATGAAGTTTTTTTAAAAGAGACAAATTCTGAGAAGACAAAAGAGGTGACCTCTTTAATGGATACATTCGGAGAGCTCGTAGTGCCAGGGCCAGAGGAGGCTCTTAATATGGCTGAGAAGCAAGTTGAACAAGCGATTTGCGCTGCCAATCAGAAACGGACCACCCTGTGGCTGCTTACTCTAGTCGGAGATGATGACTGTTCGGCAGTGGCTCTTTACCAATAGGTTTTTGATGATGTCGAAGTCATTCTGACGGCAGCCTGCCAAGTCGCGAAATCTGAAAGGCACATTCCAACGTGCCCTAAAGGACGCGTCACTTCAATAAAAAAACTGTCGTGAAAGTCCTACATCGGAAGTCAGTAAATGATGAAATTGCCTGCGCAGTGAAATAGAGGATCTGCGTAAACGGCTAGCTGAAACCCAGCTTGAAGTAGATGGGGTCAACAATAATCCTGCCTCACCATCTCCTCGCGGGCACACAAAAGGAAAAGGAAAATAAAGAGTTGACAAGTTCTATTTGTCGCGTCATGTTGACAACATGATGAATGCGCGATTGGAGGCGCTTGACAAGCGGCTTCTCCCCGAAAAGCGGGTACGCCCTTCGATGGCTACTGACGAGCACAGAACTGTATTAAATGAATCATACATACTACGATCGAAGTCTTCAGAAATGGTAAAAGTGGGTTAAATCTACAGCTACCCGGTAACTGCAGCCAAGAAAATTGGAGGAGGTGAGCGCTTTTTGGTTGGATGGGTGGTAGCACATTTGAAACTATTACCACCTAGACTAGTACACCTCAGAAACGGACCGTACCAATGACTGCTACCGCTGTGGCCAGACTTGCTACAAGGCGGATAACTGCACGGCTATACCAAAATCTTCATTGTGTGTGACAGCGAACAGGACCGCTGATCACGTGCTGGGAATCAACAGTTGCTCACCTCCAAAGCAAAAAAATTGTGTTGAAGGGGCGTAAAGACCCCGGCTACGCAACCTGAAACGGAGGAGGCGATGGCAGTTTAATAATACGACAGCTAGTCATTGTCAGAATTATCTTCTCCAGGCAATCATCAACCACTGTGCCCGCGTACAGGATTTGCTTCTGAAGAGCATGGCACAGTAGCTGATTAATGTATCGGTGGTCGCTTAGTCATACTTCGTCGCCCCCATGGACAACTGGGTAAGTGACATCGATGACCTAGTGGCCATCACTCTCACCAAATACTTTGCCTTGATGAATTTGAGAAGTTCTTGGGCGAACTGAGGGCTCTTATTGGGCAAACCCTGTCTCGCCCAGTGCTCATCATGGGAGACCTTAATACTAATTCTACAGTCTGATATTTTCCTGTGACTGATGCGTGTGGCCAGGTAGTAGAAGGCTGGGTGACTATAACGAGTATGAAAGTGCTGAATCAGGGATCATTCTACACATGCGAGCGAAGACAGAGGTTTGTAGATGTGTGATGACTATTGTAGATGTCTCATTTGCATCCCCTGCAAGCCGCATTCGTTCCTAGAGAGTCTTGGAGAATGTGGATTCTTTGCCAGACCATCGTTATATTCGATTCGACTCCTACTTCTCCAGACTCTAAGCGCCAATCATCCGATCAGAAGACATACCCCATTGTCAGCCACTAGATGGATATTTAAAGGTATGAACAGAGATGCTGTAATTGAAGCTATACGTGGTGGAGCCATGCTGCAGTTATATTAGTAGTATAGTTGTAGCACGAATGGGTCAGCTCGACCGGGGAAGAACCTCGCTCTTACAGTATACTAGTGTAAAATATTACCTTAATGCTCCTGTGTTTCGTATGGTGAGTGTAGAGAACCGGAGACTCTTTTTACTTGAAACAATGCATTTCATATTAGTCCTCACGGATGACAACGTATTTGCATTTTGATTAATGATCGAGGATAGATGTAGATTCTTATGGTGAGCTGTGTGCTTGTTTGTCACCATATCCTATAAAAAATATTGTCCAGGCGTAGCTGTCTCTTCCAACTGAGCCTGTAGGGCTTGAAGAGGAGGTAAGTTGGTTGCGAGATGCTATGATACATCTGTGATGCAAGCATGCCCCGCGCCACACATCAACTTTCTAGGCGTCAGGTGTACTGGAAGTCTGGAGAGAATGCAGTTCTGCGCGCGTACTATGTGAAAGTGAGGCGCCATTACACCAGCCATCGAAGAAGATGGCTCCGAAATTATGTGAAAATTTTAGAATTTTAGAAAAAGAATTTTAGAATTTTAGAATTATTTGATAAGCATGCTCCTGAGAAATTAATAACGTTTAAAAAAAGACAACTGCCATGGTTCACTAGTAATGTTCGGTACATGATGCAACTGCGTGACAGCGCTCATAATAAGTATCGACAAACAAAAGCTGAAAGTGATAAAACTCATTACCAAATAGCCACCCCAATCTTAAAAGACTAGTTAATAGTTGTCTTAATACTGAGAAGAAAGCATATTTTGACTATCATATTAATCAGAACCTACATAAAGCAAACATTTTGTAGAAAAACCTAAAATTGGTTGCATTACCTTCATTTAAAAATTCTAACAATTTACCAGACCATTTTAATGATCCTGATTAAATTAACCACCACTTTCTTAATATTCCGGACATAAGTAATTGTTGGCGACGCGCCTATAAGAATATTTCAGTTTATTAAGTCAACCGATGACGAATAGCTTCTAAAAGGCAAATTGTTCAATAGCAATGTTCTAATAAGAAAATGCTTAGTTAAATCTTAAAGAATGTCGATTGTCGTAGTTTATTGTTTTCTTAAGTAATATCTCTTAATAAATTCATATAGGGAATTTTAGGATATAAATTATGCTACCGGATTTGTTCCCCGGTTGAAATCATCTTTCCAATGATGTGAATTCAAAGGAATATTAAAGTGAAGTTAGAGATCGGATTTGTTCCCCGGTTGAGATGATCACTCTGTGCATAAATAGAATTAACGGAAATTAATTGCATAAGTATTGCCTTATATGAGTATGATATGTTTTGTATGAAAATAAATGCCTATTTGCTATGACTGATTTATGAGAACATTCACTTATATTGTTATCTGATAAGAAACATGATAACTGATAAGAATCTGATTAGAAATAGTTTCCTACAGTTTGAAAATTGTGTAGAAGCATTTATTCACCTAATACTGTCGATATTGGTGTATATTAGACTTTTCATTTTTTCTGATAGTCGAGAGCCGTGCGAAGTTAGTTGTTCAAATAGTGTGAGTTCACGGATGCACGCTAAGCCACGCCCTTAGGAGGCCAAATATGTAAAAATTTAAATATTTGTAATTTCAGCAATTTATGTAAAAATGACTTGTAAACATTTCAGGTTGATTGTACGTGCTATAAAAGTGAATTCTGTGTTGTTTTTATGTGAAAATTCCTGTGTATAAGTGAAATAATGATAGTTTTGTATAAGAAATTTAAAAGTGTTTTAATGGTGAAATGAATGGAGAAAATGTAAATTAAACTGTTGTATTGGTTAACTTATGTATAATTTCAAGTGGAAAACATTGTTTTAACTTTCTATGTTAAATATTTAAGAAATTTCGACTTTGAACTTGTGAGTAAAATAAGCATATTTTGTTAAATAAATAATAGGTTTTTTGTGATATGAAAATGTAATGTATATCGTAGTGTAGATATTGTTTTGTGCTATATATACAGGTAAATTATGTTGATGTATGACTTATGCAAATAAAGTAATTAAGTAAAACGTGAGAGAGTAATAGAACAAATTCATGTAATTGAGTTGCGCAAGCGCGCGAATGGCGCGGCTCACTTTCGCGTATAGCTCTGGGGTAGCTCAGTAAATGAGTTTTATTGCAATTCGTTCGGGAATCCTTCGGGAAAGTTCGGAAAAAGTGCAAGACCAGCAGTCAATAAGAAGAAGAAAGAAAAAGTGTAGGGAAGTGATAGGGAAAAGTAATTACTCTCTCACGGAACGGTTTGAAGATAATTGCTGTTTTATTCCCAAGAAATTCATCCCTCAAAATTATACAGTCCACATCGAAGAATTAAGGCATTGGGACCGGGACGACTTCGGAAGACCCGTGATCCCCGTCTGAACCTATTTGCTGAAAAGGAAGAGGTTATCGCCCTTGTGTGTTACTCCGTTGCGGAGATCACATACGTTGTTCCCGAACCCAACGTAGGCGTTATAGGAGGCCGGATCGAGAGAAGCCTCGATTCCTCCCTTCTGTTTCTTAATCCCCTCGTTGGTTCCTTTTCAATTGGACCTTCGGAGCCGGATTAAGAGGACCACCGAAGCTCGCTGGTTCCTTTTTAATTGGTCCTTCGCAGCCAGGATCAAGGAACCAGCTGTGGACTGCTGGTTGTGGAAAAGAAGACCTTCGGAGCCGAGTGAAGATCAGCAACCGAAGGAAGCCAGAGGTTTGAGCTGAAGCAACAGGACCAAAGGCCAGAAGACCAGGTCAGCGCAGTAGGACTGGACCTGGAACTACCGGAAGAAAGAAAACCGGGATTGCGGCTTGGGGCGTGTGCTCGCATGGGGCACGTATCGCAGCCAGGCGCAGGTGCCTTGTGAAGGCGCTCATCGTGGCCAAGCAGGGCTTGGCATTTTTCCTGTCGGGCAAGCGTGCTCGGCATTTCCTGTCGGATGACCGTGTCCGGCATTTCCTGTCGGGTCATCAGAGGGTGCAAGAAGAAGAAGCATCCACCACTGCTGCTGCCAGGCGAGGGTGCTCGTGGGCAACTGACTGCATCGCGGCCGGAAGAGGGCGCCTGGACGAGGCGTCACCGGCGACTGGGCGACGAAGCGCAGCATACATCCCGACCACCTAAAGGTTCCAAACGGTCGGGCTCTGGCACAACACCTTCGGGTGGAGCAGTTCTCTCGAGCGAGACTGCGCTTGCACTACCGCTCGACTGTTTCGTCATATTCCTTGGCGGGACAGTTCCTAAACCTTTCCCCCATTCCATTCCTGCACGACTCCATCCCTGGACGGCTCACCTCGGTAGGCCCTGTTCAGGATTGATAGGGCTGATAGGGCTGTTAAGGTGGTAGTAAGGTTGTAGGGTTGGGAGATAAAGGGGGGGGAGGGGTAGTGGGGTTAGGTTGAGGTGTAGAAGGGTTGTAGGTAAGGGGTCGTAGGGACAGTTAGGGACTGTAGGCCAACAATCACCTTCCTGCAAGATGAAGAAGGCACAAGACCCGACAGGGAGGAGCGAAGGGAGCAGGACAAGGACAGGGCTCTCAAGAAAAGCTAAAGAAACGGAACCATCTGGAGCGACCACAGCTACTGCGTCAAATGGGGCAACTCCTTCAAGTGGAGCCACCACCGACACGTCCACATGCACGTGGGACTCAGGGACGTCCATGGCATTGACAAGCAACAGGACGGACACCAGTGGTACGCAGGCCAGCACCGCACAACAATCCGTTATATCCAGGAGTGAAACGGTAGTCGAAAAAAGTTAAGAAAAGGAAAAGGTAAGAAAAAGCGGCATCGTCAAGGACAGTAATCGGGCACACTAGTGACAAAGGGTCACAGAGAGGTAGTAGGTCATCGCGATCGGCGAGGCTGAAAGCCGAATTAGAGGCGCGGATTAAATTCAAACGCTCAGAGCTCGAACGAGCACAGGCAGCTGCTGCCTTAGCCAAGTCTCAATTGGAGTTGGCACGACTCAACCGAGAAGAGGAGATCGACTCGAGTGAGGATAATGAAGAGCGGAATACTCAGGTGGAACCTTTCGTAAGGAGTTGGGTTCAGCAGACCATAATGAGCGCGCCGGTTAGTGTAACGTAACCCGATATTACTGATAAGGAAGCGTGTAAAGGATCACGCCGCAAAGAGGCGGAGATCGAGCGCAACCAAGGAAATGCACAGAAAACACGCGAGTGAGGTGTCAGAATTGACCGAAACGATTGTGAGTGCAATAAAGATAGCGGGAAAAGATAAGTCTTCCCAGCTTCATTTCCTCCAGGAATTACCGGTGTTCGGTGGAGACCCGGGTGAATGGATAATTTTCAAAACGGTGTTTGAAGACACGAGAAGCCAATTTTCAGGGGTGAAGAATGTCGCACGCCTTAGGAGGGCATTAAAAGGTACCGCTAAAGAAGCGGTCAAGTCGTTATTGTTTACTTTGTGTGAACCTGAAGAAATAATGAACGCTCTCGAAAGAAGATTCGGTAGGGTTGAGATGCTCATTCTAGCCGAAATCGAGAATGTAAAACGTATGCCAAGATTGGCAGAAGATTGCCGGAATATAGGATCTTTTGCAAGTCGTATTACGAACGTGGTTGCCACAATACAAGCGTTGAATCAACCACAGTATTTATACTCACCGGAGTTAGTGAGCCGCATAGTGGAGAAAATCGGAACTATGATTAAATTTAAATGGTTTGAATATCGAGCTCAGTATCCTTTGGAGCCATAGTTACAGAAGATGGCCAAGTTTTTAAATCTATTGAGTGAACAATTTGGAACGTCCTTAAGCAATGTAAAAGTGCCTGAAAAACGGAAGCGTCCTGAATTCAGGAAGCAAACTGTACACACCGCAAAGGGGTCTGTACGCAACCGTTTCAAGAGCGAGCGCTATGAGCGCCGAAGTAATACGAGCGAGCGTCTAGAACGCCGAAATAATAAAGGGCACAACCGACAAGTGGTTATAATAACCCAGGATAAGCCTGTAAGTCGGGTAACACATAAGTGTGTTATATGTAACAAGGAGCACTCTATAGTGAGTTGTTACAAGTTTAAGGACATGAATAATCGCGAGAAATGGGAAGCGGTTAAAAAAAGCGTAAGTATGTTTCCAATGTTTGTCACCTAACCATAGGAGGTTAGAGTGCAAAGCGAAAAAATGTGGTGTAGATGGATGTAGAATGTCACATCATCGGATGCTACACCGATACCCCAAAGAAAATACCTCGCCGCAAGGGGACGAGGGGGGGTAAAGAGGCTCAGAATACAACTGTTAGTACAGTGAATGCACTGGCATGTGCATACTTAAAGATTATACCGGTCGAGTTGTATGGACCTAGAGGCAAGGTCAAGACAACAGCGCTTCTGAATGAGGGATCGACCATGACACTCATAGAGGAGTGGAGGGCTCAGAAGTTAGCACCTCGCGGACGTAAAGAAGAATTACGTATTGAAGCCGTGGGAGGTAAGCGAATTAACGACGATAGTTCGTATCCCTTAAACGTTAAGATAAAAGGCATTTACTCGAACGACTTAGAAGAGATAAGTGTACAAACAATTAAGTCACTTAACCTTTCTCCGCAGTCAGTAAGTCGAGAATTATTGCAACGGTGTTCTCATTTGACACCGATTAAGGACGAGTTAATGTATGAGAGGTCCAGACCTACCATATTAATTGGCCAGGACAATTGGCATCTCGTAGTTACTCGTGAATTAATTTCAGGAAGTAAGAACCTACCTGTAGCATCGCTCACCAAACTTGGATGGGTTTTACATGGTCACATATCGGGTGGCATTGAACCAATCAAGATTGTTAACCATATTTCCACGAAGAAGGAGGAAGACATGGATAAGTTAATCAAAGATTATTTTAGTTTGTTAGGTTTAGGTTGTTATATTTTGAGCAAAACGGTACGTCGTATACCTAATAATAGGTACGAGACTGCTTTGTTATGGCGCACAGACAATGAGTGCATGCCATCGAATAGAGCGCAGGTTGAAAGTCGCCTGTTTAATATCGAAAAGAAGCTCGACAAAAATAGCGAGTTGAAAAAGGAATATGAGAAGCAAATTGAAAATCTCATCGTTAACGGTTACGCAGAGAAAGCGAACCATATTTCCATTTCCCCACGCACGTGGTATCTTCCACACTTTGCAGTGACTCACCCACAAAAAGGGAAAATAAGAATAGTTTTCGACGCCGCCGCTAGGACGGGCGGACGTTGTCGTAATAATGCATTGTTAACCGGACCGGACTTATTGAAGTCGTTATTTGGCGTTCTGCTACGATTCAGAGAAGGAAGCGTGGCAGTGGTGGCAGACGACGCCACTAGAAATTTTCCTTCCACCTTCGATGTAAGTCATCGCTGGTTTCAAGGACCTGAATTCCTCAGGAAAAGTCCTGATTTATGGCCCAAACAAGTGGACATCATAAAAAGCTTAGAAACAGGTGAAGAAAAATCGCCAAAAGGCGTAAATGCGCTGAGAAAGCAAGAACCGTTAAGTCTACCCGACTACGGACGATTTAGCAGCTTTAAGAAATTCCTTGGGGCAACTACACGCACCTTACAAGCGGTAGAAAAATTCAAGAGTTTAAGAAAGTCGGTTAAAGGACCCGACGACGCAGCCGAAAAGTCGGTTATGTGTTCCAACAAAGTTTTAGCAAAGTAGGTTAAAGGACCCGATGGCGCGTTGGACAGCGCTCTTGAAAAAAGCGGAATTGTTAATTTGGAAGTTCGTTCAAGACGAGTGTTTTCATTCGGAAATAAAATGCTTGAAATTCACGCTTAAGTAAATTATCTATGGAAATAGGAGAAGATAACTTACTCCGTTTAAATGGACGTTTACCTTTTAAGTCTAATTTGACTAAGGAAAGTAGAAAACCTGTCGTATTAGACGGTAAACATGAAATCGTTAAAATGATGATTAGAGAAGTTCATCATCATTTTGGACATGCCAATCACCAGACGGTGATGAATGAGGTGAACCAGAAATTTTATGTCTTGAACTTGCGTAATGTAGTACGAAGTGTGTCACATCACTGTCAGTGGTGCAGGACATACAGGTCAAAACCGCAGAACGTGCCACAAGGAAATATTCCTCTGGAGAGAATAGCTCATCATGAACCACCTTTTACATGTTCAGCTGTGGATTATTTCGGACCTATGAGTGTGACTATAGGAAGGCGACACGAAAAACGTTGGAGTGTTTTATTCACGTGTCTGACCACCAGAGCAGTACATCTGGAATTAGCAGCCTCATTGACACCAGCGTCAATGATAATGGCGTTGAGGCGATTTATCGCCAGAAGAGGAAAACCAGCCGTTATATACAGCGATAACGGGACAAATTTCAAAGCTGCGAATAAAGAATTATTGAAAGCATGCGAAGAGTGCTATGAGGGCATGAAAAATGAGTCATTTAGAAAATATATTAAATGGAAATTCATACCTCCGGGAGCACCGCACATGGGTGGCGCCTGGGAGAGGTTAGTAAGATCAATTAAAATTGCGTTGACCGCTACGCTCAAAGAAAGGAGCCCGTGGGAGGAGGTTCTGCATATGTTGCTCTTAGAAGCAGAGCATACTGTAAATTCCAGGCCTCTAGTAACATTCAGTATGGATAGTCCTGAAGAGGGTTTGACACCCAATCATTTTCTTCTGGGACGCTCATGTGGTGATCGACCACCTGGATTATTTTTAGAGCAACATCTGACGGGTCAACTCAATTGGAAAGCTGCACAGAGGTTAGCCGACCATTTTTGGACAAGATGGCTAAAAGAATACATGCCTACTTTAATACCTCGAATAAGTAATAACGAAAAGTTTATGGAGCCTAAAGAAGGTGATATTGTTTTGATAATAGATCATTCGTTGCCACGAAATACGTGGCCGAAAGGCAAAATTAGTAGAACGCTACCGGGACCAGACGGTCACACCAGAGTGGTTGACGTCATTACTAACACAGGTATCTTGAGGAGACCTACATCCAGAATAATAGTGTTGGTACCCGCGACACCTCCCAAATAATGGTGCTTACGCACGGAGGAGAGATTGTTGGCGACGCGCCTATAAGAATATTTCAGTTTATTAAGTCAACCGATGACGAATACCTTCTAAAAAGGCAAATTGTCCAATAGCAATGTTCTAATAAGAAAATGCTTAGTTAAATCTTAAAGAATGTCGAATTAATGATATGAAGGTCTTGGGTTCGACTCCCAGGCCGGACTAGTTTATTGTTTTCTTAAGTAATATCTCTTAATAAATTCATATAGGGAATTTTAGGATATAAATTATGCTACCGGATTTGTTCCTCGGTTGAAATCATCTTTCCAATGATGTGAATTCAAAGGAATATTAAAGTGAAGTTAGAGATCGGATTTGTTCCCCGGTCGAGATGATCACTCTGTGCATAAATAGAATTAACGGAAATTAATTGCATAAGTATTGCCTTATATGAGTTTGATATGTTTTGTATGAAAATAAATGCCTATTTGCTATGATTGATTTATGAGAACATTCACTTATATTGTTATCTGATAAGAAACATGATAACTGATAAGAATCTGATTAGAAATAGTTTCCTAGAGTTTGAAAATTGTGTAGAAGCATTTATTCACCTAATACTGTCGATATTGGTGTATATTAGACTTTTCATTTTTCTGATAGTCGAGAGCCGTGCGAAGTTAGTTGTTCAAATAGTGTGAGTTCACGGATGCACGCTAAGCCACGCCCTTAGGAGGCCAAATATGTAAAAATTTTAATATTTGTAATTTCAGCAATTTATGTAAAAATGACTTGTAAACATTTCAGGTTGATTGTACGTGCTAAAAAAGTGAATTCTGTGTTGTTTTTATGTGAAAATTCCTGTGTATAAGTGAAATAATAATAGTTTTGTATAAGAAATTTAAAAGTGTTTTAATGGTGAAATGAATGGAGAAAATGTAAATTAAACTGTTGTATTGGTTAACTTATGTATAATTTCAAGTGGAAAATATTGTTTTAACTTTCTATGTTAAATATTTAAGAAATTTCGACTTTGAACTTGTGAGTAAAATAGGCATATTTTGTTAAATAAATAATAGGTTTTTTGTGATATGAAAATGTAATGTATATCGTAGTGTAGATATTGTTTTGTGCTATATATACAGGTAAATTATGTTGATGTATGACTTATGCAAATAAAGTAATTAAGTAAAACGCGTATAGCTCTGGGGTAGCTCAGTAAATGAGTTTTATTGCAATTCGTTCGGGAATCCTTCGGGAAAGTTCGGAAAAAGTGCAAGACCAGCAGTCAATAAGAAGAAGAAAGAAAAAGTGTAGGGAAGTGATAGGGAAAAGTAATTACTCTCTCACGGAACGGTTTGAAGATAATTGCTGTTTTATTCCCAAGAAATTCATCCCTCAAAATTATACAGTCCACATCGAAGAATTAAGGCGTTGGGACCGGAACGACTTCGGAAGACCCGTAATCCCCGTCTGAACCTATTTGCTGAAAAGGAAGAGGTTATCGCCCTTGTGTGTTACTCCGTTGCGGAGATCACATACGTTGTTCCCGAACCCAACGTAGGCGTATAGGAGGCCGGATCGAGAGAAGCCTCGATTCCTCCCTTCTGTTTCTTAGTTGAACGTTTACACAACCATTTGGTTCCTTTTCAGTAATACTGGTTCGTTTTATTCTAAATTCTTTAAAAGTTCTAAATATAACTCAAACACATTAAAGTTAATGCCAGTCTATGAAAGCGTAGTTGCAAAAGTTATTATGGCTATCAAGTCGAACGCACAAGGGATTGATCTAATTGGTACGGAAATTATACTTTTGACACTACCACAAACATTAAAGGTTATAACAGCAATAATTAATAGGTCTATCACAGAATCAATTTTCCTTCTCAGTGGAAAACCGCACTAATTCGTCCCGTACCAAAAAAGAAAACGCAGTTGATTTAAGCGACCTAAGTCCTATTAGCATTTTACCATATTTATCAAAAATATTAAAAAAAGTTGTACACTTTCATATAGTATACTTTTATGAACTAAATAAAATACTACCTAAGTTACAATCAGGGTTTAGGAAGAGTCATGGGACAGCTACAACCCTTATAAATGTCGTAGATGACGTATAGGTACTAAAAAGCAGGTAAAGGACATAACTTCTACTGATCCTAACGTACGTATTGATGGTGAAAACATTGAACGAGATTTTGAAGTACGAAATCTTGGGGTTCTTATGGATAGTTATTTAAAGTTTGAAAATCATGTAATTAATGTCGTGAAAAGTTGTTTTTTCCGATTGAAAGTTTTATATTCAATCAGGCAGTTTATCACTGTAGACTTAGTTCTGTCTAAACCAAACTATTGCATAACTTTGTATGGACCTTGTCTATTTAAAAAATCAAAAAATTTAATTCAAAGGGTACAAAATGCTTGCGCTCGTTACTGTTTTTACATCCCAAGACGAACACATGTTACACCTTACCTTAATGCCTCTAATATGCTTAAAATGCAGGAACGTCTCAAATTATTTTATGCCTCCCTGCTATTTGGAGTGATAAAAACAAAGAAACCAGAATACCTATATGAAAAGCTTCAGTGGAGACAAAATCAACATATGTACGGTATCCGAAAGTGTGCAAAAGTACTTTGCATACCTCAACATAGGACATCAGCATTTCGTGGTAGTTACAAATTTATGGCCACAAAATGTTGGAATGATCTTTCACCACCATTACGAGTCATAACAAATAAGAACAGTTTTAAGAGAAAATACAAAGAATATTTATTACGTACAAAGAAAATGTTATAAATATAAAAAAAATTCGGCAGGGGCTGAATATTCCATATTTAGTTATATGCAATTATGTAACTTACATTTACTACCAATATTCTTTTTAATAACCATTACGTTTTTCACGTTTTTGTTTATATTTCGTTTATATTTATTAATAGAAATATTATGAAAACTTGTACTTGTTAATTATATAGTTCTTGTACTGGCTGAATGAATAAATAAATAATTTAACACTAAAAGCTATTGATAATATAATCAGTGATGTACGCGTACTGTTATACTTTAGCTCACTAAGTGGGTATATGGGTGCTGACAGAATAACAGCGGTGTAGATTCTCTTCAACACATGCTGAGTCAGATCCCTTTCATTGTCCTTCTAAAAATATCATTTTTGTATTAGTTTAACTTTTAAATATTTTATTACTTTTGGTAAATGAATAAATATTTTATTATTATTATTATTATAAAATAGTTATACGAAACGTACAAAGAATGGAAACGGAACCGGAACGTTTTGCAGCTGGCCATTCGCGAGGCTAAGACACGTTTAAGAGCAGATCTCTTGGAGACCCTCAATCAAGATCCATGGAGGCGTCCATATAAGACGATCAAGGGCAAACTTGATCTTGGGCACCACCACTCACTGAGAGTCTCCAACCTCAATTTGTTGAGAATGTTATTGTCTGTTAATATGAAACCTTATTTTCAAACCGGATGGAGTGGTCATCACTAGAAATAGCTCCTCCACAAACGATAGAAAAAATACAGAGAGGTGCCACGAGTGTCACAAAAGAAACTTGGCGCGGTGATCTTAAGACTCCTAGTGAAAAACATGGCTCCAGTTCCTGACAGCATTTCTGGCCGCACCTGAGTCTTAGCTCTAGAGGAACTAGGGGAACGATTCTGTCTGGAGGCGGAATGGTTCCTCTCGTAATGGAAGATGAGCAGACTAGTTCTTCTGAATGAATGAAGAAGGATGGGTGCCCCGCGGACTCTCCCTCCGCCTACTGCCCAATAGTTTTGTCCAATGAAGCAGATAAGCTCTTTAAGTGAATAATAGCCCATTGACATATTGGACATCTCAAAGAGGTGATCTCGATTTGTCAGACCAGCAGTTTAACTTTCGAGTGAGTTGGTCAACGATAGACGCATGTAAATGCGTCAAGGTCCCAGGCATATAGTGGCGTGGGGTAGGGTATTATTGGCTGTGTCCCTAGATATATTGCCATCGATTTCTACACCCTACCCTGGGAGTCAGTACATCAAGGAAGCACTGAAGTACCACAAAATACCTCCCTAACTATGCCGAATAATCGGGAACTATCTCTCTGAGCGATGCGTATCGTACCTGGGCGGGAAGGCAGAATATTAAGGAGGGAAATGTCGTGCGGTGTTCCATAGGGTACGGCTTTAGGACCGCTTCTGTGGAACGTCGGTTACGACTGAGTGTACTGGCATAATCTGCTACGCAGACGATACTCTAGTCACTGCCCAGGGTGAGACTTATGAGGCAGCCTTTCGTCTTGCCACTGCGTCATTTTTTATAGGATGTGAGGGTGACAAACGAGCACCAGATAATAAGTGGTTGCTGTGAACTATAGACATCTACATATATCCTCGAATACGAGTCAAAATGCAGATGCATTGTCACCCGTGAGGACTAAGATGGAATGTCTCGTTTCTAGTAAGATGGGTATCCGGTTCTATACACGCACGATACGGAACACAGCAACGTGGAGCCACTATTTGACGCTGGTATTTTGTGAGAGCGTGGTCCTTCTCAGGTCGAACAGACCCATTCGTACTACAGCTATAATATTAATATAGCCGCAGCATGGCTCTACCATGTAACACACAGTGTATGGATACAGGTTGTCGAAAGAATCGGGATGTTGGGACTGGAAGTGACGTTAAGCAAGTCCGAGGCCATTTTTTCACAGGTCTCGAAAAGCACCGCCACAGGGATCCCACATCATTATCAGTAATGCCCGTATTCTGATTGGGTCCACCATGAGGTATCTTGGTCTCATCCTTGATAGCCACTGGAGCTTCCGCGAGCACTTCCGGTGCTTGGCCGCCCGGCTAATAGAAGCGGCAATGTCGGAGGGTCCGATGCTAATTGCCGCCACCTCTACATGGGGGTGGTTCGGTTCATGACTTCATATGGGGCCCCCCTTATGGATCGGGGGACAATTTCTCATGAGTTGGCATGCGTTTTAGCGGCATCCCCACCCAGGCATATAGAGGCGAATCCTTGTGTTTATGTGCGATTGGCGCTCGGAGCTTCGACAAGGAAGGTACTTTCTCCCAGAGAGTGGCAATTGTGAAAGTTCCACACTTGGCAGTTTGTGCTTGAAAAGCGCATGGAGCGTCTGGCCCACTTAAAGGCAGGAAGCAGAACTGTCGAGACTCTTAATCCAATTATGCCAGACTGGACGAACAGCTCGTTTGACACCCTTATGTGAAATCGTGGTCCATCCCATTCATGCCACAACCATAATATAACTGCAGCGTGGCTCTACCACGTATAGTATGTATGTGGTTGCTATGGCTCAAATACACATAGAAATGTAAACACAAATGTGTCATCTATTGTCATCCTTGAATAAAACACCGGTACGTCCCCAGTTTTGTAGTACAATCTATATGATATAAAACATAGAATTATTGTGCTACAATTATCTGAGAGCGTAGTCTTTTCAGGTTGAGCCAAGCAATTCCAAGAAAACATAGTATAGTTGCAAATTTGCTCTATTACGCTAGCTTTACTAATAATAAACTAACTATTAATTAACTAACTTTAATAATAATGAATAATAACTTAAATTATAACAATTTTAGAAACAACCGGAATAAAAATACCTGATGATTTTCAATCGGTTGAACAGGTATTTTGCTTGAAACGTAGCTAGGGACACTCTGCATCGCTTGAAAGGTATAAGACATCTTTCAAAGCGAAAAAAACTTAATGAAAGTCAGTTCATCCATTCAGGAGCTATGATTCCACAGACAAATATACAGATACACTCTACAAACTTATTACACCCCTCTCTTTTCATCAGGGCTTAAAATGGATCTATTCAGCTAGTTAGCAGAAGACCTTACAGTGACCTGCAAATTAAAGTCTACTGTTGGCATAAATTGTCTATAGTAATCTTTAGCTCTTCTTAGCCGAACAATTCCACAGCATAGATAGATTGCTTATGGCCCGTGGGCATTCTCCGAGCTAAGGTCATCGTGGCGTGGAGTTAATACGCCGTGTCATGATTTATTGCCTTCTGGGCCGCATTCCCTGCCATACGATATATAAATGTTTGGTACCCATTTCAGATCTTTGCTAATTTAGTATAATATAATCGAGAATGTGTTGTTTATTTAAATGGGTGTATACAATTGTGGCTCATACCGTATTTTAAGGCAGCTTACATTCAGCAGTGGACTTGTAAAGGGCTTTAAGGATGATGATGATGATGATGTTACTTACTTTAGAGAAGTTTAAAACCAGTAGTATATTTTTACGTTATAATTAAAGAAAGAACAAGAAAACAATACTTATTCACTACAAAGTACACAAAATAAACAGGTCATTATTCTTAGTTTTGTTTCAGTAGTGTAAAGTTACGACTTTGACGAGGCGAAAAAGAAGATAGCCATATATATAGAAAGCCACGCCTTTAAACAAAAGCAAAACAGCCATATTGTAGGTAATCTCGAGTAAACAAATCTTAAAACACTTTGGAATAGAAACTTTGAAAATTTATTGCACGTGTGAAAATTATAGACTTTACTCATTTTGTCGAAGGCATTAAAATGTTTATAATTATTATATCCAAACTTAATTATGATACGATAGTTAAGAAATTGACTTCGTTAAAAAGAACTCTAACTTGGTAACATCACGTTTGTTATACGTATATCAAATTTATAAAATATCATTTACTGATCCTTACAACAATAATCCATAGGATATAATACTGCAGAAATAGCTGATATAATAGTTTTTTTTTAAACTTTTAAGCCTTTTCTT
The DNA here is from genome assembly GCA_907164705.1 of Parnassius apollo. NCBI lineage: Eukaryota > Metazoa > Arthropoda > Insecta > Lepidoptera > Papilionidae > Parnassius > Parnassius apollo. The sequence goes on from CAJQZP010001584.1 coordinate 5,127,164, forward strand.
TAGAGTATGCAACAAAGTGGGACTCTAAGTCTTCGTAAGACTTTAATTTTAGCTCTTCATTGTAGACGAGAGTCTATAGCGATACCAAGGAAGACTGCGGAACGTACTTATTAAAGTATTTTGTCGTTCCCCTCAATATGAGTAGTACCCGCCTCACATTTTGGTAAAGAAAATTTAAGGCTTTTAATTTCGTTGGTATTTAAAAAGTAATTGTTGTAGACAGGTGTACTACTTGAGATTCAGCATTAATTACATAGTCCGATGAGTTTTGACATTAACAAATTTTAAACACTAGAGCGGTGTGATCAGTGTATATAACTTTTTAGTGTTAAAGGGAGATCATTTCTATATTCTACGTATTATCGTATCGTAATGTTTTGTATTCTACGTTGTATAAATTATTTTCTTAGTTACTAATTTACTTAAGTAATAGAAAGTATTTGTGTAGGTACGAGAAAATCTAATAAAAAAAAAATTATAAAAAACAAGCAAAAATTTAGTTATAAAATTTCTTTAATTGCTGCATGCTTGACTAGTTCTTTTCGGAGCTTGAAAATTCACATTTCCACATGGCTTAGGGATTGGTTTTAATGTTCGTAGTTTTAGATATTGTGCATCTGTGACGCTTTTCCCGTCTTCGGTCTACGTATTTTTTATTTGATTTGTACGTAAAGGTGATATCACCAGCCAACGGAAGCCATAACACCTATCTGGCATTTAGCATAGTGTTTTTCTTTCTCTTTATTAGGTTTACCTCTTAGTACAATTACTTAAATTAATTAGCGAACCTCTCAAAAGTAACGTCTAAATCAAATGAAAGTATTTTATTTCTAGAATCTGATATAAAATAATTAAAGGTTATAACATGATGGCCACAGTAAGCAGTCAATCTCAACAAAAAATACCAATCATCGAAGGTACAGTCAGAGAAGTACATGATCGTCAAAATAGAAACAAAAATATAATAAAAGCTGGTATTTCGAAACCTTTAAGCAAAAACCTTTCTTAAAAACAAGATAACAATGAAAAAAAAAACAACAGAATAATTCCAAAGACTGTCCAGAACTTGTCAACATCTATCAAATTGGAAAATATAATATCAAAAAATATTGTCTTTTAAAAGTTTGTTTTAGTCAATAAGAAAAGTTAAACTTTTATTTAAAAAATAAAGATAAAGTGACAAGGCAATTCTGTTAAAATCTACTCTGACTAAACACAACAGCAAAAGTTTTAAAATTCATAAGAAAGAACTTCACAATCTAAAGAAGGTGAATCTAACCTTGTCATAAAATACGTAATTGGTATCCCAAAAAAGTAAAATCGTAACCAGAAAACTAAAAACATGTGAATAACCTGCAAAAAACTACTGAAACCACGACGTTAATTATTAAATAATTGCGAAAATCTTACAACTACGAAAACTTCAATAATTTTTTTTATATTCAAATGCTCGTTTCATTGTAAAGCCTGGAAAATTCGATGAGCTAACATGTGTTGTAGATTCGCTTAAGAGTATAATTCATATCATTATATTAACCGAAACATGTTCGAAGTCTACTGAAGAAGCTAAAAGATTTCAATTACCCGGATATCCAGACACTCATTACTACAATATTAGAGTTAATCACAAAGGAGACGGGGTTTCGATTTTTACCATAGGTTGTGTAATCGTGTCATTGAGGATCAAAATGTAAATGAAAATAATTTTCTTTGAATTATACTTTATTATTGATATATTGACAAATATTGCCTCTATATAGGTGCAAATATAAACCACCTAAGTCCAATATAAAAGATTTTCTGAAAACTTACCCACAGTTGCAGAAAAGAAAACGAGCAATAGCCCTCTGTATTCATGTAGATCCATGGAATCATGTAGACCTTTATTTAAAAATAATAATTTTCTAACACTGGCTGGACTTTATATATTAGAGGTGTGTATATTTGTCAAAAAAATAGTGTTCATTTTATAGCGCTCTACAACAATTTGATTTTGAATTTTTGAATTTGAATTTTGAATGAACAATTGATATTTTCAGAAGTTATCGTGTATACTTCATTCGGACTTGAGCCTACATCATAGGCCACTAAAACCACATTTTCAATGTAAAAATAGCAGTTGATCGATTTGAAAAAAATCAATAAGTTCGACAATTATTTATCTTTTTGATAATGTACTTTTTATATCATTTATATGTTCAATATGATTGTTATATACGATTTCTTGCGACAAAACGTCGGATTCTTGATTTTTAGGCACTTTTAGGCACTAGTAGAACAAACCTACGTGTTTTGCGCTTAATGCATACAAAACAATAAATTGATCCTCATCTAAAATTAAAACAATTATCTATTAGTAAGCATAGTTAAAAAACCTAACATAACTACTTACTTAAAAAACCTAAACTTGATAAGTTGATTTCTAAGATACTGGACACTCACAATCGTTATTACCCAGTCATTAAAAATAATAAATGTTCTACGTGAGGCGAAAACTTTGAATCCTATTTAATGTTTTATGGAGACGAAGTGCAGAAAACTAAAATTTATATGTAATATATTAACAAATATATTAAATAAAATAAAATATTAATTGTTGACGTTCATACTGGCGATATCGAATTCACAAAAGTCCGTTTATGTTTATACCGCCAAAATTAAACACATAATAGTCTGTGACCAAAAACATGCACAGAGTAGAGATTTTAAAATGTTGAATAATTACTGAGTGATTGACTGAATCATCATTAAAGCCACAAGTCCACTGATGAACGTAGGCCTACCCCTAGGAATGAACAAAGCACGGTCCCGAGCCACGTGCATCCATTGACTTCCTGCATGTCTTACCAGGTCGTCACTCCATCTAGTGGTAGGATGCCTTACACTTTGCCAGCCGGTACGAGGCTGCCTCTCGAGAACCTTTTCCCCCCATCGGTTATCGGTTTGTATGCGGATATCCTCATTCCTAAGTTTATAACGCGGAGAAACTCCGAGCATAGCCCTCTCCATAGCTTCGCTGAGCAACTTTAAAATTCCTCATACGGCCAGCAGAGAAGGACCACGTCTCAGACGCGGCTCAGACGGGAAATCGGCCTATAGTTCTTCAAGAGAGCATTTTGGCCTTTCTTGAAGAACACGACCACCTCACTTCTGCTCCACACCTTCGGAGTTATGCCACCGTGTAAGACGGAATTGAAGACCTTCCGAAGGATTTTAAGTACATGTTTTCCACCCGCTGTCAGAAGCTTTGCTGTAATTCCATCTTCGCCCGGGAACTGGCCGTTTTTAAGGTGCTGGAGAGACATTCTAATTTCACTCAGACTGACGTTCGGGATATCATCGGAATAGTGTCGGATAAGACTTGCTCTTGCATCGTTACTTCACACTTGCCTGTGGCTCCAACGATGTTCATAGAACTTCTCAATCTCACTTAGAATCAGTTTTCACAAGTTTGTCGTTTATATCGTCCACTTCATTGTGGTTTTCTAGGCACTGAAAAACGATTTTGTAACTCGAGCTGAAAGTTTTCGGGGCTTTGGATTAGAGCACGAGGGGACGGAGCGTTGACTTCATTAAATATGACCTCTCCAACTTCTCGTTTAGTTAGGTTTAGTGTGCCTCTTAACATACGGTGGTCGCTGCCAGTTTTCAACCTTGACATTACTGAGACATCACGGCATCAACAGTTGTCATCTGGTCATATTAATGAAGTCAATTTCATTTATTGTCGAACAGTTGGGACTCGACCAGGTTTACTTTCTGTCTCCAAGTCAGTTAGCTGCTGGCCCCTTGGTTTTCGTTGCCCTATTCCGAATTTCCCTACTTTCAGCTTACCGTTTTCTCTTGCGCCTAGTTTTGCGTTGAAGTCTCCCATTAACAGCGTATAGTGGGTTTTGGAGAAATGCATGACTCTAGTGATATCCTCATACATTTCCTCCACCTCCTTATCGAGATGTGCGGTTGACCGAATGAGCTGTGAATTTTACTGTTACGATGGCCGTTACAGCCTATCATTATATACTATATTAATCCAGTGCTCGCCCATGTCTTCGCCATAGATAGCCTGCTTAGGGGGTTATTTGGCATAGTTGCCACGCTTAACATACGGCTTGGCAGCCACCGTTTTTTATTTCAGTCATTGTAAGGAAGACGATGCTGCACATCTCCTGATTTGTTTCTCTCTATCGCCTCTTACGACACCCACCACTACACGGTAAGTTTTATGTGATTTCAAGCAAAAAAGATGTGCAGTTGAAAGAGAAGTACAGCTTGCCTAATATATTATAAACCTAAATATTTAATGAATTACAGTCGAATTCCGACCATAGACGAATAGCTCTTTATAAATTACACATCATGCCTACGGAAAGTTACTATCAGGTAAACCTTTTACTAAATAAACTTAAAGCTGACGTTCGTAGAACGTGTCCAATAACATATAATTTAATAGTTAATTAGGGTCAGCACTGAACCTTTCGCGATAACGATGGCAACCGATCCTAACTTAAATAATTTAAATTTTGGCTATACACATAATTGTTTCGTATTGCGAGGTACTAAGACCACAAAGCGAGTTTGGATTTGTCGGACAATTCAATATTGATGTAGTTGATTGTTTTTTTAATGCTATTAAAATTTCTAATACTTGCGTTGAAAACTTTAAATAAGTTAGTTAGTAGGCAGATTTGAACCCACGAATTTACAAGTTTGCAGCCCACATCCTTATTTATTAGACAACTGTCGCTTTAATTTGTGATTCGTGAACTAAATTTGAAGTTGTAATAGTCATGAATTTATGTATGGACATTTTTTTAAGCGGATTCCATTACATTTGCAACCTTTGGAATAAATATTTGTGTTTTTTTATGCTTTAAAACTGTTACAACTGAACATACTCTTCAGAATCTCTTAAAAATTCAAAGGGTGTCATCGCGAGTTTAAGCACAAATTTATTTTTCAGCGCCATCATCATTGCATCCCGTCATAAGCCCACAGGTGAAATTAGGCCGTCCCCAAGGCATGCATAAAAGAGTTAAATTCTTCATTAACAATATAAATAATTAAAATTAAATTAGTACTCAAAATTACTATTGATACGAGCTTGGGGTTAACAAAAACTGCCGATTGAATTACCGAAATTGACACTTTAACTACCGAACACCAGTTACAACTTAAAATACACTAATAATAAATCATACTGATCACTTTATTTCGCAGTTATATCGCTTCGAAGTATTTGCTTGATCCCCAATTCAATACCGCCTCGGTAACGGTCCTAATTGGCCTTATATAGAGCTTTTTCTACCGAAAAATTAAGAATGTTCGAGTACATACTGGTCCCGACTGACTAGGTGTGGAAATTCAGTATTAAATTTTCTAGAGAGCTCTCCCAGTTCTGTTGCCCGATACTAGATGGCGCTGGTGGGTACTCGCAATTTACAAGGCATTAATTATGGCGCGTAATACTATTATAAATATAAGAAGAAAAGATCCATCCCGTGTTTAATTTCTCTTCAATGTGTAAGTAGTTGCTATGACTACGCTATGTCAATACAATTGCTATGTCATTATTGTAAGTGGGTGCTGTGACTATGTCCTGTATTAAAAATAAAAAACAGATGCATTGCAGAACTGAACATAATGCTTTCATAAAGTATATATCGTGATAATGTGTATTTTTTCCAAAATTGTATAGAGAGCCAGTATCATTATAAGCTATGGTGAATTCCAATTTGGTTCTTATAGGTGATAACGCATTTTTAGCATTCTTAGTTTGAAGTTGCCTGCATATTTTCATGGACTGCAGTAACCACTTACCATCAGGTGGACTAAGTTAGTTTATTTATTAGTTTAAAAAAATATAAATATAATATTTATAATTTTTGTACCGTAATTTATTTTGGTCACTCTACAAGGGACGCTGCTGTATCGAATATCTCTCTCAGATTAAGATCAAGTTAAAATTAATTTTAAGCTTTTATATAGGCAAGTCTGTATCGGCAAGTTCTAGAAACTATTGCATTTATAAAGAGGCATCTATGGAATATCAATTCATATGTTTGTACTGTAGGTGTTTATTAAAAGGGATAACGGAATGGATTGTATAGATATTTTTAATAATTCATTGTATTTACTTATAAGTCACCTCATCCCCTAAATTTTGTATCAAATATTTGTTTTAAAAATTTGTACAGAGTATTCGGGAACAACATTTTCAGGGAAATTGCTTGTTCTCTTTTTTTTTTGCGAAATTATTTGCTTGCCTAAATTGATGTATTTTGGAATTTTTGGACGATACGTGTTTTGCCTCTAAACGTCCATTCCTCAGGTAAAGTAGTCTCTGTAATCTAGGTCTTAGCGATCAGCCACCGCTGAGTTTCAACATATTTTGTCTAGGGCTTCATCACCACTAACCATTAAGTGGTAAATTAGTCAAGCACTGGTCAACATAAAAGTCACACATTTGTAATCACATTTGAATATGTAAGCTTGTTAAATGAGCACATTGTTTACCTGATGGTGAATAAATGCTGTGACATATAGCCTTCCTAAACAGACAAACTAAAGAATCAGAATGCCTTGTCTGCTTTTCACCACTGGGGACCAAGACGGATTGCCTCGTTACGAGTTAAAAGGAGCTCCGGTTCTTGTTACTCATCATACGAAACACAGCAGCATTATGCAGCATTGGTATGTTAGAAGAGCGTGATCCTTCCACGGCCGAGCCGACTTATTATAGTCGACTCAAGTTTTTTATATAATAAGGATGACAAACGGGCTCACATTCCATCTGATGGTAAGTGGATGCTGTGGCCTTTAAGATAATGTAAGCTCGTTCCGGGTAGATGGGTACCAAAGATTAATGATTAGAAGTTGAAGGTAACCTTCGTTAACTATGACAACGTGACGCCAAACACCTCAGTCCCCCCGGTGACCGTAGTTGTTGGAAAGTGCCCGAAACGTCGTGAATTAAAAAAACTAAAATTAAACGCAATAAAATTCGTAAAATTAGGCAAGAAAGGTAGAACAAAAACGTAGAAACCAAAAATGTACAGTGTTTTTTTTTTGCAACACCAGCGCTGTACATATCATTTATCCTACGAGCTGCTTCTGCAGCACTGGTGCCACGGTAGAACTCTTACTCGTAAATATACCGATATTTCATGTTTTCCATTGTGCGGTAATAAGCGACGCCAAAAAAAAAATAATGAGGAAAAAACAAATGAATGACCAAATGTACTCGTACCAGTTAAATGAATTTATAAATTTTAATTTGAAATTCTTAACCAAAGACGAGATATTTCAGATCAAAGTGGTCAGTACGACAAAACGTTAATTTCATAAGTAAGGACCCAATAAAAGACTAGCTCTGCATGTATTCTCATACGTTATCTAAAGGTGTTTCTAGCACACATTTAGCTAAGTCCACGAAATCAGCAAAATCTTCGGCGCGGTCGTCAACCCGGCTAGCAGTGTCGTGGAAACAGTTCAAGAATTTGCAATTCCAGGAACCGTTGGAAAGTGCGATCAAGTTTTTATCGACTACTGTTTAGGAATTCGTGACTCCTTTGACTTAGATTCTATAAATTCTAGAAAAAGAAACAATTAAATACAGGCCATATTTAGTTTTAATTTACACGACAAAGCATTTCAACAATTCGCTTAACTTGTTCATCGAAGTGGATATTAATTTCTTTGTAATTAATTAGTTGAATTTTGAGCCAGCACAGCCCACGACTTTGTTCGCGCGGAATTAGTACTTTTGTGCTATTTTTGATGCTGATTTATTTATATATTTAATTATCGCGAAGGTATAATTACAATCTGTAAGGTAGTTTACTTTATTCCTCAGGGGTAAATAAGGCTCTGTAAAGATTTTTGCATGCCTTAAGCCCTAAGCGCGTATGTATGTTCTACTAGCGCCTAAAAATATAGAATCCGACTTTTTGTCGCTTGAATCGTTTCTAACAATCATATTAAACATATAAATAGCATAAAAAGCACATTGTTAGAAAGCTGAATGATTGTTGAACTTACAATTTTTTTTAAATCGTTTAGTTGCTATTTTGGTTGTTGTTGCTATTTACATTAAAAAAGTGGGCTTATGATGTAGATTTAGTTGTAATCCGCAATGCGGGGTAAGCACGATAACTTTTGAAAATATCAGTCGTTCAACTCAATCTATTTTTTAATCTCTTCATCTAGCATGTGGGAAGTCATAGAATGTAAATGGCTGTTTAATTTTGTTTTGTTTACTTATAATTAATTTTTTTTCGACTGGGAAATTCTAAAATTTTCGGTGTAAGATTTGTAATAATATATTTTACTAAATACAGATACATTTTGACTCACTGCGGGCTTGGCTCCCGCCGTGAGTTGGTTATTATATCGTTTGTTTACAGCGGCTCGTGATGAGAAATATCATAATATGGAGTGACCTGAAGGTGTACTTCGGTATCTGCTACTGGAAATTCTCGAAGAGTATAACTAGATGTGCCGAGTTTGGCTTCGTTTTGTTAGTTATGATGAGTTCTTACATCTGGACTTGATAGAGTGATCTGAAGGCATAATTTGGTGAATTATAAATTAAAATACTGGTCATGATTAGATAAAAACTTTTTAAAAACGAAATAAAGTTAAGTAAGTTAGATAAAACAAACTAGTTTTTACGATAATGCCTGAGAACAAATATCTAAAAATTAAAGTAGTATTAAAGTAGATTTCTGATTTTTTTATGATAATTCTGTTAAAAGCTTTTTCAATTAACAATAATAAAAAAATTTAATCTCAATAATAGTAATAATAACAAAGTAAAATTAAAAAAATCTATTGTTGATAGAATTTTTTTTTTCTACATTTTTACACGATCATATGAGCATTGTGTGTCGTGTCACTTTGGATTTTCCAAACTTTTCTTACTGACGTTTGACAAAAAATATAGGAAAATTAAAAGTAAAAGTAATACGGTTATTTGTGAAAACTAAGCGTGTATTTAAAATACTTTATAAATTAACGTATAACATGAGCGCATATGGCATGCACATTTGGATTTACCAAAAATTTATTTATTTTTAGTCTTACCTTTTTTTACTAATTTGTTAATGAAACGAGAATGGGGCTCGTTTGATGGTAGGTGAACACGGTCGAAAATGTTTAAAGGAGTCTAGGTCTCAGGAGTAAGAACTAAGGCACTTTAAGAATAAAGTGCCTTAGTTCTTATTGGTTTAGAAAAACCACCGGTGACAACACACCGTAAAAAGTTATCGCACCTGGTAAAAAATGACACAATGATACATTCCTAATCATGTAGGTGATGTGGATAAATATTTGAAATTATGACAAATGAGGAAAATAATGTAACAAGAAATTATGAAAAATATGTCAATAAACCGAATGAAAGGACCTTCTAAATTACTTTTATAAGCCATGAATGGTTATTTGAATTACAGTTGTAACCTTTTTAAAAAGATAAATAGATGTCTAAATTATTAAATCTTCGGTGGTCATGTTAATATTTAATGAATTTCTGAATCGAAATGCCCCGGATTTCTGAATCTCGGCAAAAGCACCATCTAAAGTTACAGCCTAAATACGTCCCACAGCTGGATACAGGCCTCAGCTCATTTCTGAGAGAGTTTTAGGGCAAGAAATTGTCCGTCTCGCTGCCCCAATGCGTGTTGGAGAACTTCATATGTCTTCGAAATATATTTTTTTCTTATTTCTCTGCCATGCGGGTTTCCTCACGATGTTTTCCTTCACCGCCAAGCACATGGTAAATCAGCACTTAAAATTGCAATTAACAATTTCATTGGTGTCGGCGGGGATCGAACCCGGTTGGCTCGCGTACTGTGAAATTTACAGCGAGCGTTAACCATCTGAGCTAGCACGGCTCTTCTCCATCTAGCACCATCTATCGGGTCTTATTGTTAATGCAAGCCGTCCAGAGACCAACCCAAAAATTTTTTTTGTCAATTTTTTATCAAAAGCCATGCTCAAGTGATGATATTTAATACATGCGGCAATTGAATTTTATTTATAATTTCGTAATTCTCTATACTATGTACTCGATGTATTATACGTACCAACCTTCCTCTCGAATTATTTTATCTATTGATGGAAATCACATCAAAATCTATTGCATAGCTTAAAATATCTAATTATCTAAGTGTAGAGACGGCGGGAAGCACCTTTGTGTTATTTATTTAAAGATAGCATCCCAAACATTCCTATTATAGCTTTCTTGAATCGTTTATATGATCTATCCTATTTAAGCTACTTCAAAAATGTGTAATCTAAAATCATTGTTTTTATTTCTGTCACCAATATTTTTTATTGCATGCCTTCGAACACATCGATCGCGTTTCTTTTCTTATCAACGCGGACTTCGCTGGCGAAAATATTTCGTTGTAACTGTAAAAATACAACGAGTTAGAACAACCGGAATTGGGTCGTGTCGTGAGCTTAGGTTTCTGAAATCCGAGAAATCGCACCATGGATTCGGGGTTCTAAGAATCGTTCGAGCTTAGATTTTATTAATATATTGTTAGAAAGCAGCTTGTTGTACACGATTTTAGCCCAGACGATTATTTCTAGAAATTTCAGTGATTCTTTGAATAACTGATTTCATAATTTCTTTTAATTTGTAGTATTTATTTATTTTCTTCGATAACCGATAACCGAATTCCTAACAAGACATTTTACCTGCGTAATTAATAATACTTCCTTTTACAAGCAAATAACCTTTGTGTTATTTATTTAAAGATAGCATCCCAAACATTCCTATTATAGCTTTCTTGAATCGTTTATCTTCTACTTCATGTGTATCTAAAATCATTGTTTTTATTTCTGTCACCAATATTTTTTTATTGCATGACCTCGAACACATCGATCGCGTTTCTTTTCTTAACAACGCGGACTTCGCTGGCGAAAATATTTCGTTGTAACTGTAAAAAACAACGAGTTAGAACAACCGGAATTGGGTCGTGTCGTTAGCTTAGGTTTCTGAAATCCGAGAAATCGCACCATGGATTCGGGGTTCTAAGAATCGTTCGAGCTTAGATTTTATTAATATATTGTTAGAAAGCAGCTTGTTGTACACGATTTTAGCCCAGACGATTATTTCTAGAAATTTCAGTGATTCTTTGAATAACTGATTTCATAATTTCTTTTAATTTGTAGTATTTATTTATTTTCTTCGATAACCGATAACCGAATTCCTAACAAGACATTTTACCTGCGTAATTAATAATACTTCCTTTTACAAGCAAATAATAAGAATATGTTGAAAAACGATATATCCATGAAAAGCTCCGGCTTGGATATTTTTGATCTAAGATCCAGGATATTCAAAAGTGCAGTATAACAGCTTACGCAACATAAATACTTATTCCTACATCACGTATATTTTAAATTTGTTGTTAATTTAATTTAACTTGTTGTATTATGTAGTCACGTAGGTACTCATATGTCATAAATATTACAAAGCGAAGAGTTGATCTCTCCAGTAATAAAGAAATATAAAATGATGTACCAAGATATTTAGTACAACAATCTGGTAAAAAACAGTTATAATGTAATTTTTTAATGTAATTTGATTGTTATCTGTTTTGTTGTCCATATAATTTAAAAAAGCCTGTTTTCGAAACACTATTTTTTTAAACTCTAGTCGTTACACGTAGTTATAAATATAATTTAAAAGAATTTTATAATTTTAGTATATTTAAACGAATGATGTTATAAATATAAGAAAGTAAACCCTCATCCTAATTTGCCTGATTAAAATTATATGAGTATTTAAAAATTGTGTAGATGAGTAGAAAGCCCAGACAGAGATAAAAGAGATTATAATAATATGCTGACTATGCTGATATTGACACCGTAATCATGAATAACTTACTTAAAACACTGAACTTGTTCTGTTGTAATGCAACTGTAATAAGGACCACGCTCTTACGGAGTACCAGCGTAAGAGCAGTTTAATGCTTCTGTTTCGTATGGTGAGTGTAGAGAACCGGAGACCCTTTTTTACTGGTAATGATTTATTTTAATTTAGTCTTCAGAGGCAATAATGCATTTGCATATTGATTCTTAATCAAAAAAAGGAGAGATGAAGGTTTCTATGCAACAGAGTATTTACTTAACGCCACGTGGACAAGTACATTCGTTTGTCACTCTCTAGACACATGGTGGTGCTAGCCAAGTTTGAAAAAGAAAAGGGCAACGTAACGGAAGTTTCTATACTTACAAGAACCATATCAAACTACATTTGGCCCCGCATAACTCAAAAATTGTTAGACCTACACGTTTGTAATTTAACATGTCCAATAAAAAATCTTCAATAAGTAATATCCTAAATTTATGAATTACTAACTGATACCCAGCGCGTTTCAGCCATAGAAAAAATAATTGTGTTTATATCGTTTTCAATTTGGAAGAGCTATATTTTTTAATTAGGAATAACATATAAAAAATATATATATATATATATATATATATATATATATATATATATATATATATATATAATGTTAAATTCACAAGTTGAATGTTAAATAACTTTCAAATAAATGGGTCAATAGGAAACGAGCGCCACCTACTGTAAGTTAATTGTACTATGTCTATAACCTTAGTTGCCTGCTTGCAATAAGTTGACAAAGTTTTACTGCAATCCGATGAGCGGTATGGCGGTGCATAAAGTACGAACAAACAAACATTTATTTTTATATATTAGGAGATAATATTAGTTTCAACAACTTTTTATTCCCTAAGGATCTTATGATTTATAGAACTGTAATGGAGTTTGGCTGCAGGATGACTTGGTGTCCGTTAAGATCTTAACTCTTTTGTCAGCGAACCCTGAAAGTTATTGGCATCGAATTTGACCCCTTTTCGCATTAATGTCTTGGTAGGATTTAAAATAAATATAGCATATAAAGTAGGCATAATCGAAATCAAAATTGAAAATCAAAAGTGACAAACACAAAACTGTTTATTCTCTCTTCTGTTGAACGAAAAAATTTCTACTTTTTAATTTCTCCGTTCGTTTCCGGGTAACTTCGTACACAAAAGTTGTTTCTTCAAAGAAAGAAAAATGCGGTAACCACAAATGATTGCGAACGGCGAGCTCATGTTAGTCGAACGCTGAACAAACAAAAGTCTTAACACAATTTTTAATAGACTATTTTATATCTGGACAAGAACGAGTTTAAATTAATTAAGGCTCAACATGGACGTCGAACGTTGGAGCGTAGAGGTGACAAAGATATTAGTTGATTTTTTCGGATGCGGTATGATTGTTCGGCTCATAGAATACTGTAATACATACATAATAGAAAGGGGGAGTGGGGGAAGCCCGTCTAGTCACTAATATGTCAGTAACATGTCAATTCACACTTATAAATGTCAACACAATCAATTGTTTCCAATTTTTGCGTCAAGCGTTGCTACATGCAAATTATTTAAAAAATGGCAAATTGTGCAATAATTAAGTGTCGAAAGAATAGCGGGAAATGGAATTTAAGTTAAGGAGACATATCCTACAACCAGTAAGTCGAAACTATTTATATTTTGTGACTGTTAGAAACAAAAATAAAGAAATATTGATGTGTCAAAAACATTAATCAAAAGTCTAAAATGTGTAAATTCGGGAATCGGTTCGTAGTAGTGATAATACGTCGTAATTGCTTGTATGTGTGCTCCCGGCAAAACCGACCCTCGTACAAAATAAGATTGACAGCCATTCTATAGTGTATTATAGTATTCTATGTTTCGGCTTCTCCGTGGGCCTTCTTCGGTGTGGATAAACTATATCTGTCGCAAGCATGATGGCTATATGAGATCTTTTAAATCCTAATAGTCTCACTTCTTACTTTTTGTAGATTAAGGGTGACAAACGGACACACAGTTCACCTGATGGTAAGTAGATACTGTGGCCCATAGACATCTTGTTTTTGTCCTTGTTTAAAAAACAAAAGGAGGACCGAAATTCGGTCTTGAAAAATATATTCTCTACAAAAAAAGTCGATGGATGCAGGTGGTTCAGGTTCGATGTTTGTGGCATTCTTTTATACCTCTGTTCGTAAGTAGACCTGTAGGGTAGGTTTCGGTTCTGTGGCGCAGTGGTCTATCAATGAGTTGTAGTGCTGAGACCCGGCAGTCAAATTCCAAACGGATCAAGTACTTATATGGCCTACAAATAATTGTTACGGGTTTGGATATTTGCCCCTACGATATAGCTGAAAATACCAGTGTGTTAATTGTACCAGTTTTTTTAATTGCCCCCACGATACAGCTGAAAATACCAGTGTAGATGTAACGTGGTTTAAAAGAAGCTAATTAAAAATGAATTACGGTTAGCACAAATTTGCCTTAAAATTGGATTTTCGTACAAATAGCTCCAAGCCATCCCGCTCCCATAATATTTATACTTTAATAAGTATGCATTTACGGCTCGAAATTTGTTAAAACTTTTGGTTATTATGTTTTATAAACTGCCTTAGGAATATACTTATATATTTAATATTTTACGTGACAAATTGGTAGAGTTTTTTTTATAGAATAAGGGCAATATATGAGTATAAAGTCCACCTGATGGTAAGTGGATACCGTGACCTGTAGACATCTACATGTATCCTTAATTAGGAATCGATATGCCTAAAATGAAATGGCTCCATTCCAGCAAAAAAGGTCTCCGGTTCTCTCCAACTATACGAAATACAGCAGCATTAAGCTGTTATTCTGTGAAAGCGTGGAACGAGCCTACCTAGGCGAGCCGATCTTTAAGCGCTTCCAATAGTCTCACCTCTTACTTTTTTATAGAATAAGGGTGACAAACGGACACACAGTTCACCTGATGGTAAGTAGATACTGTGGCCCATAGACATCTTGCATCTGTCCTTGTTCAAGAAACAAAATGAGGATACGTATTCAACCCTGAGGATGTTGAAATTCCCCATTTCCAGTAAAAAGGGTCTCCGGTTCTCTACACACACCATACGAAACACAGCAGCATTAAGCTGCTATTTCCCCAGTCGACATAATATGGCTGCAGCGTAGCTCTACCACATAAAGTGCGCAAACATATTGTTCTATTAACCAATGCCGTATCTATTGTTTCGTTGTTGCGTGGCAGCGTGCAATCAACTAGCCAGTAAAGTAATTTGATTGGTCTGCACCGCTCGCCTGGAAGAACGTGCACTATTTATACAAATCATCAACCGTTAATTCACAATTGCATGTAGGTTAAATGTTCGCCGCCGTCTAGAGTTTGTGGGTTGAATTAACTTTAGAATAATTAACCACAACAACAAAATAAACTAGCAGATATCCGCACGGTTAAGCTAAATACGCGGTTACCTTACGTGAGTAACTTTTTTAGTTTGGTTTACAACAGTAGTCAAATGGCGGATCCGAACCAACGACTTTCTGATGTCGTTTAATGATACTTTTGAAATTCGAATTAGTATTGCTACCCACGGGAGGTACAAATAAATTTTCTCTTGATCAATCTTTAATAAAATTCCTAAATTCAATGAAATTTTTCCTAAATAAATTTTTTATCAATAAAAATCACCTCCTTAACGACTTCAATTGTTTTGATGATTTTTTATGAGGTACTGTGTCTTTTAGGTTTTTAGCTATATTTGTATCCGATAGGTGGCACCCTTGTCGAGATCCAGAAGCCACCCAAGCTAAGCCGCGGCAAGTCGCTAGTTTCTTTGTAAAAGAACTGCTTGTTTTTTTCTTTATCATCATCATTATTAATTCAGCTACCTTACGTTTACTGTGAAATGAAATTATATAAAATATATTTTTATTCCTTCCACGTAAGAATTAATTTCTTAGATTATATTATGTCATATATATAATTATGTCTTTATTGAAAATATAATATTAATTCAGAGAATCAGGTAGGTATTACTTTGCGGACATCCTTTATATTAGAGATGTTAAAATTAATAAGTCAGGACATGAAAGTTATGTGTCTTAACTACTTTTGAGAGCAAGTCACCCCTCCCTCCTTTGCATGCAATGTCGCCGTCACTTCTAATCCCAACACCACTACCCCAGCCTACACTAGAAAAGACACACCACCGCCGACTTGTGACTTTTGGTTGGGAGTAAATATGTAAAATAATTCAGTAAAATGATAAAATAATACATGGTTCAATGGTATCAACTCACATGGACATCTGCGAGTATAGAAAAGTAAAAGTAAAATTAAAAGTTAAAGTAAAAAGTATTTTTTACTTTATACTTTATTATATTTTATTTGCCACAAAAAATCATCATCATCATCAGCCTGCGGCAGTCCACTGCTGGACATAGGCCAAGGCGCGCCACTTAGCGCGATCTTCGACTACACGCATCCAGTTTCTACCAGCCACATTGTAAAGATCGTCGCTCCATCTAGTCAGGGGGCGTCCCACACTACGTTTGCCTAGATGCGGTCTCCACTAAATAAAACGTCTACTCCACCGATGGTCACTTCTGCGACAGACACGACCAGCCAGCCCATTGCCATTTCTGCTTACAAACACGAAGGCTACGTCAGTAACCTTTGGGTTTCTTCATTTCAAATTTTATCTACCAGAGAATTTCCGAGCATAGCTCTTTCTATTGCTCGCTGAGCGACTTTGAGCTTTTGGAGCAGCCGTATCGTCAGTATCCACGTTTCGGCACCATAAGTGATTACGGGCAGAACGCACTGGGTGAAGTCTTTTGCCTTCAGGCTTTGCGGTATGGGCAACGAGAAAACACAGCGGAGATTTCTGAATGCTGCCAAGCCTAACTGAATCCTCCGATCGGCTTCCTGCTTGAAGTTATTCTTACCTAGTTGTAATATCTGCCCGAGGTAGGTATATTCCTGGACAACTTGGAGAATTTCACTATCAACAGTATTTGGAACTGGCATGACGTGACCGTTGAACATAACTTTTGTCTAGTTCAGATTCATGCACAGACCAACACGTTGAAAGGATTAATTTAGTCTGTTTAGCATGCCCCGAAGTTCCTGCAGCGATTCTGCCATGACGACGATATCATCAGCAAAGCGTAAGTGTGAGATGTACTCACCATTTACATTAATGCCGCGTCCTTTCCAGTCTACCGTCTTAAAAACAGCTTTCAGTGCATTTGTAAATTGTTTAGGGGATATAACATCCCCCTATCTCACTCCGCAATGTAACTGGATTGGTTTTGTTTGACTGTTCTGTACTTGGATGGACATTGGTATCTCAGCACTTCGACGTACCGCTAGTCAATTTGGTACCGCTATAAATAATCCAGAACATCCCATGTATACAAATGCAAGACATAGGGGGCTGATTATACACTGTTGTCTTCTGTATTTTTTATAGGATAGGATATTATTTGCCGCAATGTGTGAATGTGGTCTATAGTGCCAAATCCTCCTCGAAACCCAGCCTATTCCGCAGGATGAAAGTCGTTCAGTCTTCTCGTGAGTCGATTTGTGATGACCCTCGAAAACAACTTATAGACGTGACTCAGAGGCGAGATGGGTCGATAACCTCAGGCTCTGACATGAGGACTTTGCCATCATTTGTCTGGAGTTTTGCGATTTGACTTGTTTAAAGGTCCCGAGCAAAGATTTTGATCCCTTGTTTCGCTCTATTGTCGCTTTTATAGCAATGGCATTAGGGCGACGCAACTATTTGCATAGACTACTTATAACTGTTTCGTTGTGTTGTTGTACGTCGTTGTGTTATTTGCATATATGTGAAATGCAATGACTATAGGAGAGATTTCTAAAGTGTGGGTAGCCATTAAATTATGCTATTAAAATGTAACTTCTAAAATGTTGGAAAAAAATCCTCTCGAGTAAAGCCGCTGGCAAAACCTAGTCAAATAAAACGAATTAACGATATTACATCAGAGAATAACGCAAACATTTGTTACGGTGCCGCATCGCTCGATGGAATGCGAACGACAATAAAAATGCCTAATTCCTTGCCCGTGACTCCATATATAACGTGGGGGCGAAGATTTACTGGTGTAGTTATTGCTTCTGAGGACACTGGCTCCATCGCTTATTGTCGTTTGCGTTGTCAAAAAAAAAGCAGTTCGCACGTAACGCGACGGTTACAGCACAATAATAGAAATGTGGTTCAAATTGAATAATATTTATGTGCTTAACGTGGCCGTAAAATGCTGGGCGTGGTTTGTCTAGACGCTTAAGTCACAAATCGACTCTTAAATACGTTGAAATGAGTGGCATAAGTTAACAACATAGAAAACAGAAAGCATGAATAGCTGACTATTGAGCTGGCTCTGAATTGGTATTATTGATATTGTTTGCCAAATATGCTGGTAAATTTTACGTGTCACCGTTACCGTTACCGTTACCGTTACCGTTACACCCTACTGAAGTCAACTGCTGAACATAGGCCACCCCCATAGATTGCCTCATAGAGGTTTTGTCACAGTTGACACACGGGTTGACAGCGGGTTAGCAACCGCAGTCTTTTCTTTTTAGTCGTTAGACTTAGTCGTTAGGAAGACGCTGCTGCACTGTAGTGGATATTCTTATATCGCCACTAACCGGTATCGTATAGTGTCACTCTTGACTTCTTTCAAATACAATAAGTGGTAGGATTCTTTTTTATGTGGGAGTTTGGGTAGGAACAAGAGGAAGGCCTGAGTAGGAAGAATGAAATCTGCCAGCTTCCGTTGTTCTGTCCGATTATAATGTGCTCTCCTGGGCCGTTTTCTTTCAGAGTAGGAGAACCAATGTGAAGCGAATAAACTTTTGGTGTGCTAAGTCAGTGCGCTTTACGATCTTCGGCTTTTAGTTTTACGGATTTTAGTTAAGGACTAGGTTGTAATCGGTAAAAAGTAGTCAGTACCTTATAAAAACATCTTTCATATTTCTACCGCCCAGCAGTGCGTGGGCTACTGTGGTCCGGTCTGAAGACTAAGGAAAATTATCAAGAGTAATTGCGGGTGCGTTGTTAGCTTTTTAAAAAGGAGTGGGTTATTTTTTTAAAGGTTCCTACGCCGTCCATGATAAAATTACATAGATTTATTGCGTCTAATTTGATTTATTCCAATTGCCGATGTTTCGGATGCTTTACAGCACCCATAGTCACGGGGAAGACTTAGGTATTTGCCTTTCTAATGGCATGGTTAACCCGGATAAACTTCAGCTTTTGAACAGTAATTTTTGGTCTAGTCTACGCGTAACGAGTGTCTTGAAGTAGTGATGTGGGTTTGGTTCCCAAGCAGATGGTAACACCCAGCCATTTTTTTATATTAACATTTGAATGTTTTTAATTTCAATAAACTCGCGAATCATCCTTGGTAGGAATCAGAGTTCTTTTACGAGGATTTGTGGTTTATCAAATAATTGCTTGGAGTTCATCTTGAATATGTTTACAGACCCTAAACCGAAGAAGTACCGATGCTCTGGGAAGTCTGCATTCCTCAAAGTGCTGAACCGCTAGCCATCCAGATGATGTAGATGGTACAGAGATTTATGTCGTGATATGAGGTGGTAAAGCACGGTGGCTGAAATTGATCTGAACGATTTTTTTGCGTAACTACTTCTAATTATTGTTGGATTCCCCCAGCTTCCTGTACCAGATAAGTATAAACTTAGTCGTTAGTGTTAAGAAGGCATTATTGTTATTAGCATGCATATTGTTCACTGTAAGAAATAGACTTCCACATGACAGTAATCGTAAGCTCAACTGGCAAATATGAGGAGTAATGCTGACTCCTCTATCACAATAAGTTGTTAAAAACCATGAATTTTTGAAACCGTTATTTGATCATCTTCATCAGTCAGTTATAGGTTACATGTTACGTTACTAACTTTCTGAGGCAAAGAATTATTACCAATTTTCGTTCCTTCTAGTCGATTTTGTCCTTGTTTGTAGTGGTGATCTAAGAGTATCCACAACCCCATATCGGCCCTTAGGTGTCGTAAGAGGCAAAAAGGGAAGCAAACTAGGACAAGAGCAGTGTCTTTCTAAAAGTAAAAAAATTAAAAAAAATTGGGTTTGCCAACTCAACTGTCAAGCGTCAAATATATCAAATTTAAACATGAGGAAATTTATGGAAGAGACCTATGTTCAACAGTAAAGTCTTATAGGTTGAAGTGGATGGAATATAATATATTAATTGATTTTTTATAGGATAGGGTGACAAACGAGCGTACAGTCCACTTAATGGTAAGTGGTTGCTGTGGCCCACAGACATCTACATCTATCCTCGATTACGAATCAAAATGCAGATGCGTTGTCTGTCACCCGTGAGAACTAATGGAACGGCTTGTTTCCAGTAAAAAGGGTCTCTGGTTCTCTACACTCACCATACAAAACACAGCAGCATTAACATACTATTTTACGCTGGTATTTTGCGAGAGCGTGGTCCTTCCCCGGTCGAGCCGACCCATTCGTGCTACAACTATACTACTAATATAACTGCAGCATGGCTCTGCTACATATGATTAGTTCATATTAACATGATTAAATCAGAATAGGAGGTTAGTTATAACGTTATTTAGCAAATTAAATTCACAACTCAATTTAAACAACGTGTTTAGCAACTAACGCTTACTGGATAAGCTATCGAAATGATTCGTTATGTTAACAGACAGGAACGTGATTCGTACGTACAATTATTGTATCAGTTGTGTATCGTTTACCACTGGTAACCCGCCTCGGCTTTGCCTGAGTAGAATCTTTTAATGTGAACTTATTTAGATTTAAGATAATGGAAATCATATATTTTAGCAACTTTTTGATTTCTGAAAAAAAATATCCAAGTTTTTCGGGTAACACACTATCGTGAAAGTTACCTTACAATCGGTTCAGCTATTCTGAAGATTACCCCGAACAGACAAGCAGACGGATAGTTTTTTTTTAAATGAAAAGAACCCTTTTCAGCTTAATATATAAAAGACAGTTATTTCGATACCAAAGACACACTTCAATTTTATTTTACGTGTTAGAGCCATTCTGCAGCTATATTATGGTTTTATCACGTATGGGTCGAATTGAACGCAGAAGGACGACACTAAAGGAATACTAGCGTAAAATAGCAGCTCAACGAGGCTGTGTTTCATATAGTCAGTGTAAAGAACTAGAGGCCCTTTTGTACTGAAAACGATGCATTCCATCTTAGTCCTCAAGGGTGACAACGCATCTGTATTTTTATTCTTAATCGGGGATAGATGTAGACGTAGATGTCTATGGGAGCCAGCATCCACTTACCATTAGGTGGACTGTGTGCTCGTTTGTCACGCTTATTCTATGAAAAAAAAAAGGTACATATAACGTAAGTATGAGATGGTGACACAGGCAATGTAAACAACGCTATAATGATATAATCCTAAGTAATATGCTATAATTTATTCTACAAAGGGTTATATAGCGTGATTAACCTTTTCAAAAATGGGAAGAAGCTTGTAGTAGCTGTAGGATGTATAATCATTGTAACTTTACTATACTTTACTATGAACGGACTGTGAACAATTGCCTTGACAAATGTACATATTCAACATGTAGCAAAAACCCTGTGGTTCCTGTCGAGTGCATTATCAGAATCAGTATTCAAACGTATAGGAATACCTACTTTATTTTTTTCAGAAAACCTGACAATTTTTTATTTAATTAAAATTAATTTTTATTTTCCAATTGTAGGTATGTGTTTTTATTACCTCGAATTGATACGCGTATCGGTAAAGAATTTGACAATCCTCTACTTACCCGGACAATGTAGAGATATGCAGAGATATAAATTAAAACCACACTTAATTTACTTAAATTAAACTAAATTTTTCAATGCTCGAGTTTTCTGAAAAAAAATTATTTCCATATACTGATTCTGAATATGTACTTAACGGGATGCACAGGGTTTTTGTTATATTTTGTATAACTCTACGATAGTAAAAGTTTCCATATAACGTAGGCCACGTGGTAAAATAAAAAGTAAGAAAAATGTAACACAAAATGTGTTATTGGGTTTATCTGTTAAGAAATTCTTAGTAGCAGTTGCGAGTCAAGAAGACGGCTGTCTCCTCGTGCTTCTGAATGCACCGTTAGTCTTGTGCCTGATCTCTCTCCTTTCGTGTCGGATTGCCGTCCCAGAATTTGGTGGGGAAAAGAGATGATAGCAGCTAGTATCCATTTAGACTTACCACCATTTTCTAGAGCCTATTGTGTTATAAAAAAGGAGCATGTTCTCAAGATCTTATACCTATGTCATACTTAAAATTTTATTCAAAACATAAGTTTAAATCAATCGTGTTTAATAAGAAAGTTAAATTGGAAAAAATTAAATAATAATTACGTATAATTTGTTATTACTGCATCACAAAAACTTTTCAAATGTCAACATCCGTGCTTTATACAAATCCTTCATCTTCCCAAACACAACATGAGAGATATTAACCCCAGAAGAGTTAAGTTAGGTAGGTTAGTTAGGTTGTCGTGGTTAGGGAGACTTAGTAGCCGTGGCTTGGTCACCCACGGTGATCAAGCCACGGCTTGAAGGAATCCACATGGCTGGTCCAAGGAGACCACTCCGAGTGCGCTTAGCATGCCCACTTCGGATGTGTGTTTGTAGGCTGCGGCGAGAGGGATGTCCTCTCTCCCTACCGCTGCAGTCGAGGTGGAGTCGCGGGGAAGAGGAGCGTTGGTATGGCGATTCGCCACTCGTCTTATCCTCCGCGACTCTGGTGGGACCGGACTGTAGTATGCATTCGGTGGTGGTGGGGCATGAGGCGGGTAAGCGTAAGCATTTCCCTACGTAAAAACAGAACTAACTATAGTTTTTTAATTTCTTTTATTAGGAAGACATTGCTCCTATCTCCGGTTTTGTTTCCTTTTGTCAGCTCTTACGACACTCACGAGGCGATATAGGTTAGTGAATACTCGTGTTCTTACTCTTTGGCGATTTGAGATCATCGTTTGGTGCTATTACAATTTTGAAATTACAAAGAAAAATCTTGATTTTATAATAAACAATACCGATAAATGCGGTAACAAATTAGTAAACGCATTAATAAATTATGCCCGGAGTTAACAAGTAGTTAAAATTAATTTGATCCAATCAAACGGATGGCGAGCCAGACAGCTCTTCAGCTGCGCATAGACGCACCGTAATTAATACCCGCCGTAACAATTAATAATATAGCTTGAAGCCCAATCGGGATACACTTGACATATTTATTAAGAAAACGATAAATCAAAGCAATAAAACGCACCCCCCTTATCCGAGTTGGGCGGGACCAACTCTGTGTCGGAAGGTAAGCAACGTTGGAAAGTTGTTATTAAAATAGCTTAACGTTATAACTCTGTTAATTGACGCGTCCTACTTACAACTTAATCATTATCAAATGATAAAGTACCAACTGATGCTGCTCTATGTGCATATCACGAATATGTTTCGTCCGTACTGTCATATAATCTTCTATTGATGGCAATTCAGGATATAATAAAAGTATTTAGAGTATGAAAAAGCCTTCGATTCCGTCGAAATTTACGCTGTGCTGCAGTCTCTTCAGTAGTGCCAAGTGGACTGTCGGTATATCGAAGTGATGAAGTATTTGTACAGTAGAGCTACGATGGCTATCCGAGTACAGAACCAGTGTACAAAATCTATCCAACTACAGAGAGATGTAAGAAAGGGTGACATAATATCCCTGAAAGTCTTCACATTGCATTGGAGCGGATTGGAAAGGATACGGTATTAACGTCAATGACGAGTATATCACTCACCTTCGATTTCCCGACGATATAGTCCTTATGGCAGAATCGCTGGAAGACCTAAGCTCTATGCTCAATAACCTCAATAGTGTCTCCCAACGGGTAGCTCTTCAGATGAATATGGACAAAACGAAAGTCATGTGTAATGTTCATGTCACACCTATGCCGGTGATGGTTGGGAGCACTAATCTTGAAGTTGATGACGAGTAAGTTTACCTGGGACAAGCAATCCGACTAGGTAAGGCCAACTTCAAACGAGATGTCAATCGACGGAATTAATTCGGATGTGCAGCGTTCGGGAGATTGCGACATCTTTTCTCGTCAGGCATACCTCAAAATCTCAAAAGTAGATTGTACAACCAGTGCGTGTTGCCCGTGATGACCTATGGATCTGAGACGAGATCCTTTACTGCCGGCCGTATAAGGAAGCTCGAAGTCGCTCAGTGAGCTACGGATAGGGCTATCTTGGCATTATCATGCTTGTAGATTAAAGAAGTACGCATATTTGTGAAACAACATTCTGAACACTTTTAAAAGGAATATAATATAAATGAACGAAATTTAGCTCCTAGAAATAAACAAAGCTCTATTTACCTCAATGCAGGCTCGAATTGAATAAAAGGAACTCTTTCTTATGTAAATGCTATAAAGGGATATTAACCAAACATCCAACGTCTTTAAAGAGTTACCTTTAATCATGTTAAAAAAGTTGTCACAATGGTTAAAACAAAAATGTTTATACGTCCTAAATGATTTTGTCTTTTTGTGAAAAATAAATCTGACATCATTAATGTTGATATATAAACTATTAATTAATTAATTATGAATAACCATGAACGTTACATACTCTGACATTTTAAAATTTATTGCTTAAATGACATTATAATTTTACATCAATTAATTAATTTATCCTGTAATAATCATAACTTTACGCAACTGAATTCCCACTTGTTCTTTAAAAATAGTTTGCATGTACACTTATAAAATATTTGCACACCATATATAGTGGTAGAATGTAAATGGGCCCTTAGACATAATAGATAATACTTTATTGTACACATACATTCTGAAAAATTAATTATTTTGAATTCGTATTATTGTTGGTCTGCAGTTCACTGCTAGGCTTTTTTTTAAGTTAATGCCACGTTTGGCAGTGAATTTGGCATAGTCTCACCCAAGTTGACACATCTGCAAGTCTCCGTTTTGGGTATTTAAGAGTAAGTTATTTTGTGAGCTGGTTTGGCATGTCGTCAAAACTTTTATGACAGCCTTGGAAGTAATGTGTAGCATGTACATATTTGAATTGAATGTGATCATGACAACTTTACTGCCCATAACTCACTCTCTGTTCTACCCAATGTTAGCTGGTAGAGAATGCCATATAACATCGCTCGCCTTTTGTACAAAATCTTTGGTACAATAAAGAATAAAATAAATAAATAAATAAAAATAATAAATGTGGGCACCATTTCTGCCACCAAGCAGTAGTGCCTGCACTGCTGTGTTCGGAAGTGAAGGGTATAGAGATCCCGTATAAATACAGTCTGTGAGGAATTCCATGTTAGTTCTTAAGCGACTACTTTACTACAGTAAAACATCGTGAAGAAACAGTAACAGAAACAGAAACTTTTTACTTTTTAGAGTAAAAAGTTATAATTAATTAAATTATTACATAATTATTACATAAATATTAAATTAATACATACGGGTCGTGCCGCGTGCGGCTGGTGAAAGGACATATCCGTTCGGTCTAAGCTTATGTTTGATGTTTAGGATTGGATTTGCGTGAAGCTGGTTGAAGTAACAGTATCGTGCAGGTTAGATCCGAGCAGTTGGTCGTATGCATTCTATGTATACTTCTCTTTTATATATATATATATATATATATATATATATATATATATATATATATATATATATCCTCACCATTATCATATACGATTAATTTAACCCGAATGGTGCAAAGCTACAAGTATATAAACTTGGAAATAATGTTGATAAATTTATCAGCACCCATGATTACGGGGAGAACTGAGATGTTTGACGTCCCAATGTCATAGTTAGCCGTCTACCTTCAGTTTTTGAATATTAATTTTTGGTCCGATTTACGCAAAATGAGCTTACAGTATCTTGAATTCTTGCAGTGATAAGCTTGGGTTTAGATTAAATTTTGTTAATTATAGAATTCCAAGCAGATGGCAGCACCCATCCATCTTTTCTATTGCAATTAGGACGTTTTTTAATTTCAATAGCCACGCGTATCATTCTTGGTAGGAATCGGTGTCCTTTTGCGAGGATTTGTGGTTTATCAAATCTAATATATTAATGAAGACAATCTTGAACATGTTCACAGACTGCAGACTTCCTGGAGCGTCGGTTGCTTCACGTCAGCTATATGTTCTTTTACGCGGGTTTTTATAGATCTTTTTGTGATTGACCTATGTAAGAGAGACCACATTTACAATCTAGCTTGTACACTCCTGCATCTTGTAGAGGAATATTACATTTGACGTATGATAAAAATTGGCTAATCTTCCTCAGCGACTTGTTTTTTTAATGGACTTGGTTGTTTTAATGGAAGCTCGCTTCAAGATGTAGCCAACCTTGTCTGTGACTCCTTTGACATACGATAGTTGAGTAGGCACACGCTCGACTGTGGCCGGCTTTACTCGGTTACTGTAACGTTGGCGCGAGACTCGAAGCTTATAGTCTTGCAATATTTGCTTGACGTGCTGAAGCTCGGCGGCCAGATGTTTTCTGATAGATCATAGATCCCTTGTGCTCTCTGAAACAAAGATTTACCCATGGTAGCTAACTGTGAAGGATGATGAGTATGGGTCTTTTCCTATACATAGTGTGACCAATAGACGAATGTGATGACTAAATGGGTGACTAAAATATCTAGGAAAGCTAAAGAATTATTTCTCTCTAACTCCATTGCGAATTGTATTTTAGAATTTATGGAGTTAAGGTGGTCTATAAATTCAGTTACTTTGTCAGATGGTAAAATTGTGAAAGGTGTCGTCTACGTTTCTGATATGTTCTCTCAGTGCTGACAGTATTTTTACCAAGCGTTGTGCCAGCTTACTAGGCTGCACTAAAAGTATCAGGAATGGAATATTTCCACTGTCATATTAAAATCCTTTTAATTGAAAACTCCTTGGTTTTAAAAATCAAATACCATTTATTTATTTAAAAAAAAGATTCTCGGTCTTGTCACAAGGTTTTGTCAAACTTGTTTAGTCGTTGAGAAAATGGAATTGACTCGAGAAAATTCAAGAGCGATGATTTATTATGACTTTCGAAGTGGTTTAACACAAAAACAGTGTGTTGACCGGATGATTTCTGCATTTGGTGATGAAGCCCCATCCAAAACCACAATTTATCGCTGGTTTGCTGAATTTCAACGTTGACGTGTCAAGCTCAGTGATGATCCCTGTCAAGGTCGTCCAAAAACTGCAGTCATCCAAGAAAACGTTGATGCTGTGTGTAAGCTGATTGAGGAAGATCGACATATGAAATACCGCGAAATTCATTCATTCAATTTTAGACATTGGCATGAGTCAAATACAAATAATCTTGCATGAACAATTAGGTGTAAAAAAAGTTGTTTTCCCGATGGATACCGCATTCGCTCTGTGAAGAGCAAAAAGCGGCTCGCGTTACTTGGTGCGTCAGAACTCTCGAAAGATTCCACGCAGGATCCTCAAATGCTGTACACAAAATCGTATCAGATGACGAATCCTGGATATACGCGTACGAACCCGAAACAAAAAACCAGTCACGAGTTTGGGTGTTCGAAAATTAGTTAAAACCAACAAAAATTGTTCGTTCACGGAGTGTTGCAAAAAAAATGGTGGCCACGTTTGTCTCCAAAACCGGCCATGTTACGACTATTCCTCTTGAGGGACAAAGAACGGTTAATGCAGAATGGTATGCTAGTATTTGTTTGCCACAGGTCGTTTCTGAACTCCGTAAAGAGAACTGCAACCGCCGCATCATCCTCCATCACGCCAATGCGAGTTCTCACACCGCACACAGAACAAAAGAGTTTTTAGAGCAAGAAAACATAGAATTATTAGACCATCCGCCGTACAGCCCCGACCTAAGCCCTAATGATTTCTATGCTTTCCCTAAAATAAAGAATAAATTGCGTGAACAGAGATTTTCATCACCTGAAGAAGCTGTGGACGCCTACAAAACGGCCATTTTGGAGACCCCAACTTCCGAATGGAATGGTTGCTTCAATGATTGGTTCCATCGTATGGAAAAATATGTCAAATTTCGCGGAGAATACTTCGAAAAGCAATAAATACATTTTTAAATAGTAATGTTGTGTCACTTCCTTGATACCCGAAATTTTCACGTATAAGTCGATGAATCGATTTGGCTCACTATGGGACGTAGAGGAGCGTTTGGTTTTTGTATCTTCGGTAACTCATAAAACCTCGGTGGTTTGGTACATGATGATATTTGCAAATTCACTTTAATTTTTTTAATTAAATCTCGACATGAATTCGCTAATACCATCATGTACTAAACCATGTGTAAGTGTATCGTCTTCAGTAACCCATAACTGTGGGTTACTGAAGATGATACACAAAACAATTTCGGGTGCCCATGGTCACGGGTGCTGTAAAGATGACTGCCTCGTTGGTCTAGTGGTTGTAGTAGTGCGACTTCTGATCATGAGGTCCTGGATTCGAATCCCGGGTCGGGCCAAAAAATCAATTATTGAGTTTTTCCGTCAAGAAATTCTCAGTAGTTATCCGGAGTCAGAAAGTTGGCGGTGTCTCACCCCCGTGCCTCGGAAAGCACGTAAAGCCGGGTGGTTCTGCGCCTGATCTCTCTCCGGTCGTGTCGGTTTACCGTCCCATCGGATAGTGAGAGTGACGGAATAGAGAGTGCACCTGTGCTTGCGCATACACTTGGGCACTATAATCCTGTCCTGCGCCGATGGCTAGCCTCCGTTGAGGCAGGCCGCCGTGGCCGAAATTCGGTCTGGAGGAATTTTTTTTATAGAATGAGGGTGACAAACGAGCACACAGTTCACCTGATGGAAAGTGGATGCTGTAGCTCATAGACATCTATACTTATCTTCAATTAAGAATAAAATGTAGATGCGCTGTCTGAAGACTATGATGTAATGCCTCGTTTCCAGTTATAAGGGTCCCAGTTCTCTACACTCACCATACGAAGTATATCAGCATGAAGCTGCTATTTGACGCTGGTATTCTGTGCTACAACTAAAATATAGCTGCAGCGTTACTCTACCACGTAAAAGTTAATAAATTCATTACTAAATTAATAAAAAAGTGGAACGTATGCTACTTCACCTGAATCATAAATAAGTCTTCAGAACGCGCGTTTGATAAAACTGCGTGATTTTCCTACACTCCAAGTTGCGGAAGTTTCCCGTACTAATTCACGCGAGATTAGCCTGTAGACGACATTCTTTCCTATCTGAATAAATATAGTAGTAATAGCGCGCGAAAGAGACAACGCACATAAAAATGGATAAGAACAATCACTCACGAATGCGTGTCCAAGATTTCCGGCGTTAAATCGCGCACACTCCGATCACGAGTGAATGAATGTGTCGTGTAAAGGCTACTAATAACGCTCCGTGGCGCAGTAGGTTCGCAACGAGTTAACAACAACGCTATGGGCCGCAGGTTCGAATCCAGCACGGAACAACTATTTGTATTCGCCTACAAGTAATTTTCCGGCCCCGGATGTTTATCCTTGTGAAATTTATGTGTGTAAGCCCCCACGATACAGGAAAAAATCCTGGTGTGGAGGAAAAATCCCAGTATTTAGAACAAGTTCAAGAACTAAGAACTGTTAATAACGCAGCTGTGATCGACATAGCAGATCTCAATCATTGTTGCTGAGGCAAAAGCTCTCAAAGCTAAATGCAATACATTAATAAGATTCTGTCATGTCAAGACACAAAAATGAACCTAGTTTTATTTAGCCAGCGTTCCTTAGGTTAGAATCGTCCCAAAAAAGGGCACAACATCTTTTAAAGTATTAAGTTACTATTTTGTTTCTTAAATCACCAATTGTCACCAATTTATCGCTTAATCCTAACATAATATAATTTAGGATAACGTTGGGGAGCATTCCAGCTTGAATAACGTTTTAGCGACAGCCATTATTACGTGCTAGAGAAAAAACGGAGATGCAAATTATAGAAATGTACGTATTTATGCAGTTTATCTTGATTCGTTGGTCTTAAACATAACTTATATTGTAGTCAAATTGTTTGGGGACATTTGCGTTTCAATGCGACTTCAAAGTACTTGATTTTCATGTACGATGAAAGCCAAAACCAATTTTAACATCAATTAATAACTTTTAAGCAAATTGTCGAGTGATTTACGACTGTGTTAAAATACAGTTGAAAAGACTCTACCTTGAATTTAAACTAAATGAATACATTTTCATTTGAATGTTGAATTAACGAAGCCCGACCTCTTTGTTCTCTTAATGTACAATCGCGTGACAAATTGTCGAAAAGATATATTTTGGTACATTCATCATCATCAAGATCAGCATGCTAACTAAGGCTGGGCATAGGCCATTAACTTAAATTCTGCTGTGTGCAAATAATCATCATTTCGGCAACAATCGGTACGAAGATAAATGTAGATGTCTGTGGGCTACAGCAACCACTTACCATCAGATGAACTGTGTGCTCGTTTGTCATCCTATCCTATAAAAATAAAAAATAAAACAAATTTGACCGTCCATCTTACTTTGAATTTGAAATTTAAAAAAGCATTAATCTAAATAATATCTTAAAACGAAAAATAAAATTTTTGATGACATGAACTGATGAACGCATGGTATAACGCTGACACACGAGGACCTTTCTTTCCCATTGATTTTCGGTTCTTCGAGCTATATGGCCGGCCCAGGGCCACTTTAGCTTACTAATCCTTTGGGCTTTGTCAGTTACTCTCGTTGTACTGCGGATATCTTCATCTTCGTCCTCTCCATAGCTCACTGAACGACTCTGAAGTTTGTCATAAGGATTCCTTTTTCCTTTTCCTTATGAGAAACAGACCTTTACTGAAGTAATATTATTTAACTAGAAAACAAAATGGACACTTTGTGAACAAAACATGTATATTAAATGATACTGCGTATAAAAACGAACTGTTTTACATTCATACGAAATAAACTGGCCTAGTTTCATCTATATGTTTGCCTTTTTATGTTTGGCAACGATCCATAAACTTGGCATTGATGTGGGTGTTGCCATGTCTGACGCGAAGTAATAAGTTGCCTACTGAAATATTATGCATTGTATAATGTGTAGTTATTTGTTGTATAAACTTTGTTACCTCATAGTTTGATTACGGTAAAGCCGGATGGGTCGTTGTTTATTTTTTTTCTTTTAAAAAATATTATACCCCTCGCACAAAGTTTTTCGCCGATATCAAGGAGGCAATTTACAAACATCATTAAACTCTTGTATAATGTATGTTGTGTATGGACAAACATTCAGATCCAGAACAATGATTTGTAGGCCATACACATATACTCGTACATACTTCGGGATTCAAACCCGTGGCTCTTAGCGTCGCAGCTCAATGCTAAGCCATTGGACCTGAAGCCGTTTCTTGGAGTAGGTATCATTTACACATGAATTCTACCTGAAGATAATATTGGTGCAGTTGTATTTTATTTATTGTTAAAGAATTGAAGTCACTAGTGACCTTACATTACTTTACTTGGGCTACTGTAGCCCAAGGACACCTGTAACTAACTACACATGCGTTTTCACCTCCAAAGATTAAGATGCTTCATATATTCATCATCATAATCATTACAGTTCATCACAAGGCCAGGTACTGAGCCATCTGCATTCGTCGACTTCCTAAAGCTTTTGCCAGGTCGTTATCCCATTTTGTATATATATATATATATATATATATATATATATATACACACACACAATATATGCATATGTCATCTCTTCTACCCCTCGAAAGATCACAAAGGTTAATCTTAAAAGTAAGTAACTCTCTTCCATTTAAACTTCCAACCAGTCAACTTTATAAAATTTCCAAAGTTCTTACAGTCCGGCAACTGTTTATTATATACACAGTTTTAAAAAAACATGCACAATTAAAATATGACCAAAAAAATACACAGCACACGAGACGCAAAGACCGAGTGTGTACTTCTCATTATGACCATTGTACCTACTTTTCCAGAAGATTTTTTTTGCTATCTTGGCGGATACCTGTATAATAAAGTTAACAAGGAACTTAATATTCACTTCCTACCTAAAATAAAAGCTAAAAAATGTATCCATGAATGGTTACTGAAGACGGACTATAAATATACGGAAGATCTTTTTTACATCACATGTGTAAATGTTGTAATTTTTGCACTCACTCAGCACACGCACACGCACGCGCACACGCACCACACACACACACACACACACACACACACACACACACACACACACACACACACACACACACACGTAGCATTATTGTTAAATTATGTATATACGCGCAAATGGATTATAACGTATCATTATTGTTAAAATATGTATTCCAAGATAACATACTTTTGTATTTGTTTAACTGGGAGGGAGACCTGATGACCTGAAATACAGGTTCGTCGCCTAGTTTAGGCATCAGTCTCTCACATTAATCTGTGCCTTTTTTTTGTTAAAATTCGATATTGTTAATTTAATGTGGAGAGAAAAAAATAAATTATTATTATTATTATTATTATATGTATATATATACCTACATATATATTGTGTATGTTATACATACCGCTTATTACATACCACTGTAAGGTAGAATGGTAGACAACGCCTCGTTGATACAGCCTTTATAAAATTAATAAAAAAATAAAATTGGAGCTAGGTTTTGATGTAATGTCACCTACATTGGGACAAGCACGATATAAAAAATATCTAAAATCCACACTCGTTACCGCACAGAGATCAGTTCTGTCTGGCATTTGTACCTAACAAATCAATTAGAAATAAAAAAAAACTTTTTTATTTATCTATAATAGATAAACAATATTTATTAAAAGTCACTCTTATGTTTAATTTACCACTGGTTAGGATAATACCTCTGTCCTGGGATGAACCAGCAAGAAACTTATTGGAATAATTTTTTAAAGAACTGTTTACAATTATTTAATGTGTTACACAATAAATAACAACACAAAACAAAATAGATATTTTAAGTAGTTTCTTAATATTAGTATTCCTTACATTAATATTATAATAGTCCTATTTATACAATCTTTGCTTAATACAGTTAAAAGTTGGCGGAAGTCTGATTTTGTATATTTTCTGGGATTGAACCAAGAATAAATTACTGACTCTGTGGAGTCGAGTAACCGGTGCTACTAGCTTGTATCTGTTCCTAGTAGATATAGAGTGAATGTCAATTATATTGAATTTTCTTAAATTTTTGTCTAAGAGACTACACTTGTTTTTAGATTTTATATCAAATTATATTACTGCTGTGGCCTTCTCTGCAAAAGAAATATAATTTCCGTTTTAGTCTCGTGTCCATAGCAAATACCATACAACATTCATGCTATGGAAGAAGCTAAAATAAATTAATTTAGCTGTTTCAACACTGGTAAGATTTCTAATTTTTTTATAGCATAAGTTGCATGGTTAAGTTTCCTTATTAGTTTATCTAAATGAGGCGCCCTCAATTTTAAAATTTTGCATCTAATGTAATTCTAAGAAAAATGGTGGTATTAAAAAGGTTGTTCTTTTCCTAACTTTAAAATTTCATTATTAATTTGGTGTTTGACATTTCTAATTATGAATTGCATACATTTAATTTTAGTTTTACTCTGTTTACAACGTAATACTACCGCTGTCGCTTCTACTGACCTTTTCATGTGTGTGTGTGTGTGTGATCGATAGATCGACCCTTCAGATATAAACACTAGCTAAATTAAACAGTAATTACAATTTTGGAAGGTAAATTGGTCTGGGTGATTAGATATTTGATCAGAGACAACCTACAATCACGTTTGTACATACATTTATGGTAATTGTTGTAGCATTAAATAGCCTTCAAAGTTATCTGTTTACTATTAATCTATATATACAGGTAAGGAAAATTTAATACCCCATTTTTAGCATATTGCGTGCACAGAGGGGTGTGACATTTGTCATAGTTAAAGTATATGTGGAGAAGAGTGCAGAAAGCTAAAATATAACTAGCAATTCATACCGGCTTCGCACGAGAAATTTCTGGACTTCAAAAACAGAGCCACTTACTGGGTCCACTTATAAATATAACTAAAATATAACTAGCAATCCATACCGGCTTCGCACGGGAAATTTCTGGACCTCAAAAACAGAGCCACCTACCGGGTCCACTTATAAATATAACTAAAATATGTCGAGCATTCCATACCGGCTTCGCACGGGAAATTTCTGGATCTCAAAAACAGATCCACCTACCGGGTCCACTTATAAATATAACTAAAATATGTCGAGCAATCCATACCGGCTTCGCACGGGAAATTTCTGGACCTCAAAAACAGAGCCACTTACCGGGTCCACTTATAAATATAACTAAAATATAACGAGCAATCCATACCGGCTTCGCACGGGAAATTTCTGGACCTCAAAAACAGAGCCACCTACACGGTCCACTTATATAACTAAAATGTATCTAGCAATCCATACCGGCTTCGCACGGGAAATTTCTGGATCTCAAAAACAGAACCACTTACCGGATCCACTTATAAATATAACTAAAATATGTCTAGCATTTCATACTGGCTTCGCACGTGAAATTTCTGGACCTCAAAAACAGAGCCACTTACCGGGTCCACTTATAAATATAACTAAAATATAACTAGCAATCCATACCGGCTTCGCACGGGAAATTTCTGGACCTCAAAAACAGAACCACTTACCGGGTCCACTTATAAATCTTAACCAACTTAAGTGTTACAACTGCTTACTTACGGAAGCTTACGGAAGCATCCGCCGCGCGTGTTAGCTAACTTCATTTTGTTGAAATATTTCTTTGATTTTCCAAACGTGCAGGTTTCTACAAGATGTTTTTCTTCACCGGCTTAAACTTGGCACTACCACTAACAGTAAGTTTCATAGTACGCAACAAGGGTTCGATCACCGCCGGAACCAATAAAATTGTTAATCGAAATTTTAATGTCACGTGGATGGTTTAAATTCGGTGTAGCTATGATATTACGCCGTAAACAAATATATTTTCCTCTCAAGTTAGCTTTAGAGAAAAAAATTTTCTGGTTCATTTATTTCAACAATTTTATACGTGGTAGAGCTACGCTGCTGCTATTATGTTTGTAGCATGAATGGATCGACTCGACCGAGGAAGGACCATCCTTACACAGAATACCGGCGTAAAATAGCAGTTTAACGCTGCTGTGTTTCGTATGATGAGTGTAGGAGACCCATTTTACTGGAATCGAGGTATCCCATCTTAGTCCTTAAGGGTGACAACTCCTCTGCATTTTGATTCTTAATCGAGGTTAAATGTAGATGTCTATGTGCCACAGCATCCACTTACCATCACGTGGACTATGTGCTCGTCTGTCATCCTTATCTATAATAAATCACAGTTTTAAAAATTTATGATTAATTTAGTTTTGTTTGATTTTATTCAACAATTTTCTAAAAAAAAACTGTCTCAAAATTTCTACTCCAACCGAATCTTTAAAATATTGCCTTTGATTTACGATAGCCTTAGACGCTCTTATTTTTTTCTGAAAGATCATTACCGAATAGTGTGCTATCTCGCTCAGAACTGTGTAAAATGATTTGCCAAACTGGATATAAGAAACTTTATTCTAGTCTCCATATTTTCGTGATGTAGGTAGGATTAAATTTGGTAACAATCGCTAATAAACCTGATGGTATCTACCCTCTTTTCTTTATTAACAAACAAGTGTAAACCCCTGCCAATTGCAGCGATACCAACGCCCAATTGTTGTTGAGTAGCAGACATTTTATTATCGAGAAGTCTACCAGATTCTGATACAGCTGCCGAAATTTTCGGGTTCCTTGTCGGTGCTTAAAGTAACGTAACGAGAGTTTTTTGGGATGAATTAACGTTTAAGAAGGGGTTTCCTGCTTTTTTTGAGAAGGGAGATTTCCTTGCATTTTCTCACCAAACTCTGAAGCCTCTTCTGTAATTTCACTCAACCCTGGCAAAACCTTTGCATCCAAACCAGGAGTAGTTAAAGCGGCCGATTCATTGTCAATGACGGTTAGATTAGGCAAAATTTCTGGAGCCGTACATAATTCATCGGAATGCAAACTTGCATTTATAGTTTCGCGGTCTTCTGTCGCTGTTGGGCCTAGCAACAAAACGTGTTATTTTTAATTTATGAGGGTAGGCTATAATTTTCGCGGCAAAATAAATTTAGGTTGAAAGAATAATATTACATGTGGAACTAATTTTTAGAACCCATGGCTGTTCTTTTTGCAGTAATCATGTTACCACCTCAAGTAACCTCTCAGCATGAATTAACTTTCATGTTAAAATGTCGGGCAACCTCCAGGTTTTGATAGTTAGATATGTAACCTTCGTGCTACAATCGTGGGAATCCTCTGGATAATTTTTCCATATTAGATGTCGTTATACTACTTGCCTACTTATTAACTTTTTATGCAATTAAACACCAACGTAAGAAAAATTATACGAGTATTATAAACTTCCTAGATGCCTATATTCAGCAGTGGACTTGTGAAGGGCTGTAATGATGATGATGATGATGATTATATACTTTATATGCGTTAGTGTCTCTATTTGAAAGGAGTAATTTAAGATTCGAATTTTAGAAACTTTCACGTTCAATGCAGCGCACAAAAGAGGAATGCATTTTTTTTTTTTTTTACTTTTATTAAGCCACTCAAATCAACCTTAGCCGGTTTGAGTTAAATTAAAAAAAAATCTAAAAGAATTGCGTTGTTGCTTGCGCAAGGGTACTTGGTGAAAATATCTGAAGAATGAAGCGTCGAAATGTAATCACAGACTGTGAGGTAATCCGTCTTGGTATTTCACCGTGTCTACGGGCTGCAGTACGCAGTTGCCATCAGGTTGGCTGTTAGTCAATTTGTCACTTAAATTTTGTAAAAATAATGTCGTTTTAACAAAATCTTATACCTGATGTAGTGGCTGTCAGCACGGTACTCTAATAGTACAAAATGCGTGACCTACTTTTCAATTAATAATTCGAAATACCATCAACAATGTAAAATAAAGCAATTCGTTTCTTTGATGTAAATTTCTAAGGCTCGAATGTGTTAAAACTTTATCATATTTGCAATGCTACGATTAAAGGCGAAGGAAAGCCCTCACGGGGCCCGCATGTAATCAAAGGAAACAATTAATACTCGTTAATTAAGGCACGGCTTTGTCAACGTAACCATGTAAAGCGAAAATTAACTAGCACCTGAATATTCATCGTACTGAGTAAATTACGTAAATAATGGTCATAATTACATTAATAAAATAAATGGTCATAATTACATTACATTAATACATATAATACAAACTATCAGAGCCCACTACTGAACATAGGCCTCCCCTATAGATTGCTTTATAAGAAGTATATTTTGAATAGTTGCCGCACTCAGGCGGCTTGGTATTCGCAGTTTTACTTCTAGTTGTTACTAGACTACAGCCTATCTCCATCATTCTTCGCCTTTTACAGCAAAGATTTAGTGGATATTTTTTGTTACTAGAAAAGCGTTTTACGTGGTAGAGTGGTTATAGCACGAATGCGTCTGCTCGACTTAGGAAGTACCACGCTCCCGCAGAAAACCAGCGTAAAATTGCAGCTTAATGCTGCTGTGTTTCGTAGGATGAGTGTAAAGAATCCGGGAACTGTTTCTACTGGAAACTAGGTGTTCAATCTTAGTCCTCAAGAGTGACAAAGCATCTGCATTACGATTCTGGAGTTGATGATTGTGGTGATTGAGGATAGATGTAGATGTCTATGGATAATAGTATCCACTCACTATCAGGTGGACACACAGTCCTTTTTTGTCACCCTTGTTTATTAACCTTATTATATAAAATGCATCTACAATTTTTGTCACTTACCATATGAAATACAGTATAAAATGCTGCTATTTAAAGCTGCTATACTGTGTTAGCTGATTGTGCCCATTCGTTAGTTTTCAGCCATTGTAGCTGCGAAGTGGCTCTACAGAGTAAAATTAATAAATTAAAAATAAACTATGTATATTCAGCCAAAATTGAGTGTGTTTGCGAAATAATAAGCTCCATGTCGGGAATGTTTACGCCCAGTACGATCCATAAACCTGACGTTGACATGGGTGTTGCTGACCGGCAACGAACCGTTATACCGGCTAAATTATTATATGTGAACTAGTGTATGTGTAAGATGTTGAATAGAATAAAATAATTTTTATTTAATAAAAATCACAAGAATACCTATTGAACGGTTATTACGTTTTTACCACTGGTTGAGAAAAAAACATCAGTCCTGGGAAAAACCCAAAATAAACCCAGCGGGATTCTCTCTCTTTTTTATTATTCTATAATATATCAATAAGTGAAAACGAAACTGTACTTTACCTACCTTCTTTGCGCTTAGGGATGTAACATTTGACATAGTAAAAGTTTATTTCGAGTGAGAGAAATTTCTTTATTATAGTTTTTTAATATGATATGTATTTCAATGTTTTGTAAATAAATGTATATTTAAATTTATAAATGTAAGATATTTATATGTACTAAAATCATTTTTCTCCTTTTTAGAAAGGTATAAATTTTCTCATTAATACATTCACAATACGTTTGTGACCAACCTACGACTAAAGACCAGACCAGGAGGGCTACAATTAATAAATAGCATGACTGTGCTACAAATGTATTAAATAAAATAAAATAAAATAAGACATTTATTGTTTACGTTAAGTATGAACCAAACAAAAGCCAAAGTCAATCGTCAAACACGTATTAGCCTATAGTCCAACAGTCGCACCCAGTAGAGATAGTATTTATATACGAGAGTTAAATGTGAAATAAAAAAAAACTAGTTTTTACGGATTTTATCGCGTATATTATCTAATTTTATATTCCCATGCACGCATGGTCCCGGGGGAGGGGGGGGGACTATGGTGCTTGACGTCGTAATGTGTCGGTTAACTACGGCTACCTCCAGATTAAAATTATTAATTTCTGTTCCGATATACGCAGTATGAACTAATAGTATCTTGAACAGCAGTTGTATGCTTGGGTTGGGATTTAATTTTATTACTTATAAGATCCCAAGCAGATGGTAGTACCCAGCGGTCTTCTCTACTGAAATTAGGATTTATTTATTTATTCCTAAGGATTCTATAAATAATAAAATTAAATACCAACCCAAGCAGAAAAATACAAGACTTCAAGATACTATAAGTTCATATTCCGCATATCGGAACGCGATAAAATCAGTACAAACAAGTTTTATTTAAATGTGTCGTCTTCGCGTAAATAAAATAAATCATTATTAAAGTGTAACAGTTTGAAAAATCCAAAAGAGCTTTTTCCTCAAAATTAAACGAAATTTTGATGAAAAAAAAAACTTTTAAACGGTATTGAGTTCAAAAAAAAATTCAATAGGAATTCTCGGACGGACAGCAGCCAGAAGAGATGTTGCATCTCTTTGCATTTTCTTTCGCATATACCATGGAGAGTGTTCTGAGGAATTGTTCGGATTAATCCCAGCCGCCAAATTTCGCAAACGCACTACGCGGCAAATGTCCCGATACCATCCACACCATCCATTGATGCCTTCGATGCTTGGCGGTCCACCACAGTACGTTTCAAAAGGAGTTTTCTTCCGCGTACAACCTCTGTGGAATAGTTTACCACCGGCGATTTTTCCGGACCGATAAGACCTGGGGACCTTCAAGAAAAGAGCTTACTCCTTTCTAAAGGGCCGGCAACGCACCTGCGATTCCCCTGGTGTTGCGGTTGATCATGGACGGCGGTAGTCACTTAAAATCAGGTGAGACGCATGCTCGTTTGCCCCCTCTTCTATAAAAAAAAAATATTCTCATTTGTAAGTTTATCACGCAGACAAACCTCGAGCATGGCCCTCTCCATAGCTCGCTAAGCGACTTTGAGCGTCCTCGTACGGCCAGCAGTGAAGGATCACGTCTCAGTTCAATAAGTCATCACTGGCAACACTACTGGTTGTGCAGTCTCGGTTTCAGGTTTTGAGGTATAGCTGACGAGAATATGTGTCTTAATTCCCCAAACGCTGCCAAGCCAAGTTGAATCCGTCGATTAAACCCCCGGCCGAAGTTGGACATACCTAGTCAGACTATTTGTAAACAACTTCGAGCTTGGAGCACAAAGCTCAAAGTTGTTGACGAGTATGTTTACGTGGGAGTATAAAAACTACCAGCATATGTGTGACATGGACGTTACACATGATCTTTGTTTTGTCTATGTTCATCTTAAGACCTATCCGTTGGGAGGCACTACTGAGGTCATTGCGCATAGTTCTTAGGTCCACTAGCGATTCTGCCATAAGGACTGAATCGAAGGTAAGTACGGTATTAACATCAATGGCGAGTACATACGCCATTGATGTTAATACCGTATCCTTTTCAGTCTAGTAGCTTGAAAACTTCTTCCAATGCAACGGTGAAGAGCTTCGGGGATATAACGTCACCTTGTCTTACACCTCTCTGCAGTTGGATAGGTTTCGTGCTCTGGTTCTGTACTCGGATAGCCATCGTAGCCAGTGGTGACCCTAGCAACATTTTTAGGTGGCGCGAGATCTC
Organism: Parnassius apollo; assembly: GCA_907164705.1. NCBI lineage: Eukaryota > Metazoa > Arthropoda > Insecta > Lepidoptera > Papilionidae > Parnassius > Parnassius apollo. The sequence continues at coordinate 5,167,709 of CAJQZP010001584.1, forward strand.
ATAGTACCCCTCTAAATACAAAACCTTAGTGTTCATATACGGTGACTAGTTGTACAGATTATTTCTCATAATATCATAATATCAAGAATAAGAGTTAATAATCTTGTTTGACAAATTTTATTTAAACTGTTGTTTTGTAGACAGTGTTAAAAAAGATAAAAGAACTACCAACAACAAACTTAATGGAAAGCCTAGATGACCATCTTGCAATTTTTTTTATTAATTCGGAATAATTTAACTCCTGGACATTAGAATTTTCTATGGAAAAGATTCGAAAATATGACAGTCTTTCCTGATACTTAGTAGAAACGTAGATAAATTTTAAATGTTTTAATGTACTAAAACTTCGTTTCCGTTTAGCGACAGTTTTAGTACAGATATAGTCAGCATGATACGAAGTGCGGTCATTTGAGAAAAATATCAAGCCAATCATTATTTTAATAAATCTGAAAACTTTACGTGGCTCTGCCGATTGGAGATCATTAAATAATAGGTTCAAGCTCATAAGTTCCTGAACCAATTTACAACTAGACAAATAATTATATATATGCTCATCTGTTCAACTGATTTGCAAATCAACACAGGCTTTTTGACCTTTCAGGAATTATTTTTATCTTTTATAAAAATGAACACGTATTGTAGAATTTTGATAGTTTAAGTCAATTAGTTAAGTAACCAATACACTTTTAATTGTATTAATCACTGGGTAAAAACGGTAATTTTAAACAATTCTTTATGATCAGTTGGTGTCTCGTCTATGGCTTAGTACACAAATAATATTTTCTTTCTTCGAGATCGAGCTGGATTAAAATTGGATTTATCTATTCTCAGAGCTAATGAATAGGCTCGGTATTATTTCAAAATACATACATAACATAACTCACTGCGCCACGGAATTGTTTGCTCCTAGTGACGAGGAATTGATAATAAGGCAACCCATCTAAGACTGATGGGATGACAATGGATTTTGATTGTCATTCGAGGAGTAGGTATCTATTGGCCACAGCGTTCGCTTACCTTAAGTTAATCTCAATGTTAGTATGTCGCCTTTAGATCTATAAAAATGGTTGATTACATCAGCTATATTTATTTATCTGTATGGTAGCGGTGTAAGCCGGAAATTGAAATAGAAGATACTCTTCTCGATAATAATTTAAAATAATAAAGTAACCTCGGTGGCCAACTGCATGCCAGTCGTGGCAACTATGGTAAAGTCTTTCCTATGAATCAGCAGCAGTAGCTTTTTGGCTGTAATGTTTATATATTATGTTAAGTAAGGCTACGATCCGTTACATATCCAAAGCTTCGATCGAGTTACAAGGCTATGAATATGTCATGTTATGTTGTATCCTTCTTGACGGTCCCAGTCGGCTGTTTAAAAGAAACATTGTAACAGCTGTAGATGTCTGTAAGATCACTGACAGTAAATTTTAACACCATAGTTACTGCGGTACCTCTGAAATAACTTCAAATGGCCGCCGCCGACAGTCGATGGCTGTAAAATATTTTATGTTACAAAACTTAGGCTTTATTGCCGGGTGTATGTACTTCCAAGTCTACTTAAATTGAGATATAAAATATTAAGGTAAAATTCTGCGAGTCACCTCATTTCGGGACAGTTATCGTTTTACTCAGCTCTATAAGTATTTTTCGATTTACAGATTGTAGATCAGATCTCAACCGCATTGAATATTTTTAAACAGAAAGGGAAAGGCAAAAAAAAAATGAATGAATGTATAATTCTTAGCAATTTGTCGCTACTATAAGTGATAGAGCCACGCTTTAGCTATATATCTGTATGGTTGTATTATGAATGGGTATACTCGACGTGGGGACGCTCTTACAAAATACCAGTGTGAAATAACAGCTTAGTACTGCTGTGTTTAGCATGGTCAGGTAGAGAATGGGAGAGTCTTTTTAATAAAAATGAGGCATTCAATTTTAGAGCTCAAGGTTAACAAACAAAAAGAGTTTCTCCCATGTAGGGAGGATTTGCCCAAATCTTCACAATTGGGAAGTGGATTGACTATCGCAGTAGTAGACATACTGATGATGATGATGATGGAATGACGGATTTTTTTACGCCACCAACACGACATTGATATTTAAATGATGGTCGATTGATGGATATTTGCATTAACGTCATCTAACCACCAGCTATATCAATGTAATAGCAGCTAAAATTTTCTTACTTAGTCTTTACGGAGCACCTGAAACGCAAATGTATGCGTGCGCCTGCTGTTTCGTTTAGGCGTCGTAAGGCGCTTGCGCGAATGTTCGTGTATGATAATTAAAGCAATTCGTGCAAAATTATTCCCTAATCATTCCAAAATATCCAAAACGCACAACGTTAATATTCAAGTTTTCACTTCTGCTGGCACTCCCGGAGTATAACCCGTTGTTTTTCTTTATTTTTATTATTTAGAGTTGTTTTCCCCACCCATCTCCTGTTTTATTTACCTTCTGTCGTCTCCATCCATGCTGTGAAATGGGGTAGTAGTTGTTCTCACTTCATCACTAAATAGCGAACTTTACCAAGACGTCATCTCATGTGCTCAGCAGTGGAATATGATAGGCTGCAATAAATTACTAATGTTTGTGAAGTCAGCCAACACGCACAGGAGCATCGCATCAGATGACGCAGCCACGACTTTCTGATTTTTATGAAGTGAATTATTTGACAGATTTCATAGCTTGGAAGTTATTTTTTTTAGGATTTTTTTTGCACAGTATAGGGTGACAAACGAGCACACAGCCCACCTGATGGTAAGTGGTTGCTGTGGCCCGTAGACATCTACATATATCCTTGATTATGAATCAAAATGCAGATGCGTTATCACCCGTGAGGGAATGCCTCGTTTCCAGTAAAAAGGGTCTCTGGTTCTCTACACTCACCATACGAATCACAGCAGCATTAAGCTACTGTTTTACGCTGGTAATACACACCACCATTTATCTTACACCGTACATACACAGATACTCGAATGGGAAATTAAAATTTAACTTAAAGTAAATATAGATTCGATTAGTTATGCGATCTCGGAATTCCGGGATTTTATTTTTAATAAAAATATCCCAAGAAGCTGCTTCCATAATTTGTTAGCGAAAAATAACTTTAGGTAAATATGCATCCGATTATCCAATCTCTAATTATAATGTACGGTCTTATCAGTTAATATAGTTCTGTTCCAGTAGAGTTTGAATTCAGGAGAGTAAAGTATGGTTTTGGGTTTGTATTTATAATATGCTATTTTTTCATCTATAAGTTTATATATTTATGTGTGAGGTACAGATGAATGATGGCAACTGCTTGGTCGTGTCTGTGTTTATAGTCGGTCTGTGTTATTGAGCTGCATGCACCAGTGATATGATGAATGGTTTCTGAACTGCTGACAATGTCTGCAAAGGTCTGATTGGTGTGGTCTTTAATTACGTGTTTCCTGTAGTTTACTGTGTGTATAGTTTGGTCCTGAATTGCTAACTTAAAACGTTCCGTTTTAGGGAAGAGTTCTTCGTGCCTGAGCCACATGTTAGACTCTATCTTGTCTCGGTTTGTGTTCATCAAATCTCAACAGTGTCTTCCATTTAATGTCTTCTGCGACCAGAAGTTAATTTTATCCTGTGCAGAGATAATACTTTCATTTTTCTTTTTCCTTGATCTCTGAGTTTTAAAGGAGTGAGTTTAGTATCGGCTTAAACAACAATATTATGGAGCAGGCTATTATTGGCTTGTTGATGGAAGAAGTTTCGAATAGCTGAAATTTGAGAGGGTTATGAAGATTTTTTTTCATATCAGTGACACCTATTCTACCTTCTGCTTTAGGTAATGTGAGTCGTTCGCTACAAGATCTAGGGTGGTGTTTTCTGTATTTAGTCATAGTTGTATTAATGGAACATTGCAGCTTTATTATATTACTTTTAGATAAATGAATTATACCGAATGAATAAGTTAAAATTGGGATGGCGAATGTCTTTACAGCTTTTATTGTGTATCGTGCGTTTAGACATGTGTTAAGTATTCTATTTAGGCGTAATTTAAATTATTTTTCTAATATTTTCATTGTGTTTTGGTGAATCTGTCAAGTCTGAGTAAATCCTAGATATTTATAGCTAATTTTTCATCTACAGATTCAATGGTTTCACCTGTTTGGAGGGTAAATGAATTTTGTTCCACTTAGCCTCTACGAATTGATTATACCCTACATTTATTTGTTCCAAATTTCATTTGAATATCAGTTGATTAGCTTTCCGTTATATCAGAAAGAATATGTAAATATTTTAAATTACTTCTATACAATTTTATGTCATACATATAAAGTAAATGTGATAGTGTGTGACGTGTATTTCCGTTGGTGATTTTATATCCCTTGTTATTTCTATTGAGAAGTTTAGATGAAGGATTTTAAGCCAAGCAGAACCAAAGAGGACTTAAGGCAACACATTGAAAAAATTCCCTTTGGCTTGTTATTACATCGGTCTCTAAACAGGAGTCACCACAGTAAAGCTTGAGAGTAGTTCTCCAATAAAGTAATATATTTTTCAAGAATTCTATAATTTTATGATGAATTTTATAATGTTCTAAAATGTATATATAGCCAGCTATGGGGTACTAAGTATGTGACTTAGTACCTTTTTCTAGTCAATAAACATGGTGAAAATATTTCTTTTTTTTGGACGCTAGACGATTAAACCTTTTTTAACTAGCTTTTCCGCATCCTTTTTTTTCTTCTGCTATCAAGATAATGGGAGATAGCGTGCTTGTAAATTAATTGGCTAAAGCAAGACGTTAGCATCAATTTTAGTAGACGTTGGCAACAGCGAAATTTGCATCAGTAATGTCATGTGCGTTTGTTAGTTTTCTGTAGAATGTTATTTCTTAATTATAAAATACTGCATTTTGTTGTTTTCTAAGAGTGGTTTCTTTATATCTACGTAGTGAGTTTGCAAGTGAACTAAACTTTTGTTTGAGAGTGTCTAGAAAATGGGCTAGTTCCTTGTTTTCGTGTTTATGCATTGAATGTATTTTATAAGCTGCTCTATTTGTTTTTCTATTTCGCGTTTAAGCGTAGTGCTTGTAATGCCATTTATATATTCTGTTAGCCTCCCTTTTTTAATTCTAAGATTAGAGATTCTGTCTTCTAGTCTCATTTGCCATTTAGGGATTCGTTTTTACCGATGTGAGGGGCTATTTTCAGGGTCCATTATTTTGTATCCATTATAAGTTGTAACTGTAGCAGCTGCACAGTTTATAGCATTTTGAATTGTGTGAAAGCCTAAATCAGGTGGTATATGGACAAGAAGCAGCTATTGGTTAATGTAATGTACAATGCGCGCTTGTTTTTTTTAGAAGTTTTTTGTTAAGGTATACTAGGTCTAGCTGTAGGATCGACGTTTTTATATTTATTAAAAAACATTGCAAATGTCCCATCAATTTTATTTCGTGTGTCCCCAAGAAATTTGTTGTCATTTTGGTGGTTTTTATAATTTTCATCTTCTAAATCTGCGTTAAAGTCTGTAGGTGTAATTGTATCCGGGTAAATTTGTGTATTGTTTGGTGAGATTAGGCTTTCATGTTTCCCTAAATTCTCCGTTTTATGCCGTTATTTGCCGTCTTATTCTGGGTAGCCATCTCTATTGCAATTTCATCCTATAATTCTTGGAGTCTGCTTGCATTTAATATTTTATTTTTGATGATTGCTCTGTATTAATCTGCTATGCGTGGCTCAGATATGTGAGAAAGATGTGGGAATTTGTATTCATGTAGAGGACGTCTGTTAGCAGTTTTGTTAGTCTCGACTGTAGTAATTCTGTAGAAACTTTCTATGATGAATTAATTTAAATCATTATCCCAGTGCATTCTTTGGTTACCGGTTACCTACTTTATTATTGATTTGCAGCTGCTCAAAGTTAGGATTGTTGTCAAAGTAGGTATTCAATCCGTCACTATTACTAGAATCTGTTCAGCAGTTAATAATTTAACATTAGTTAATGCCCTACGTTGGTACCCACTCGCCGTCTGCTAACATCTATGTCTGGGTACTTTTTATAAATTTTGTATGAAGTTGGGGAAGGCATGACCTAATGTTTTTGTAGATGTGATAGTAAGTTATGTGCGCAGTATATAATATAATATATTCATATCTTCACTCCCTTTCCTGCGTGCCCGTTTACAAGCTTTGGCAGTTGCAAAATTGTCGGCGCTTGCCTTCTGCACAACATCCGTAGCTGTTTACGAAGAAATCGATTCATAAGCATCGGAGTCCAAAAGACTAGCATTACTCGTTAGAGATCCCCGCACAGAGATTCAACTGGCCCCGTAAGCCAAGCACTAGGTGCATGTGTTCATATTTTTAGTTATATTTATTTTTGTTTGGACAAAAATACCCGGATACGTTTGTCCAATAACCATGAGTCACAGTAGACTTCCTAACTGAGCCTGTAGGCGCCACCGTTGGTACACAAGATACTCCTCCGCCGCCGCTATAAAACTGACACCCCATGACCCCACGCTTATGTCAGTGCACTACCTAAGCTTCGATGAGGCACTCGTGCATAAGAGCCTTACGTAGCCTCTTAAATGGATATACCACTATCGGTCAGTTTTGCCATTGCCTCGTTTGATGACAGCAGGGTGCACCACATGCAGGTGAGGTTGGCTTGAAGTCGTTCCCCCGTTTGACCCCTTATTATTATTATTATGAGGTATTAATATAGTAGTCCCATCTGGTTGATTTGTATAAACACATTAAACAAAGTTACAAATATACTTTAATATAATATTAAAGTAAAGCAAATAAATAAAAAAATACATCTTTATCATCACCATAACAGCCCTTCACAAGTTCACTGCTGAACATAGGGAGGCCTATGTTCACAAGAAATGCCACATTTTTGCCGCTTTGAGGAAAAAAATACATAAATAAGTAAAAACTTAACTAGATAGAAGCCCTATCATTATAACTATTATATAAATAATATTCAATGTATTTTTAATCTTTATTATTTTAAAGTTTATCCCTCTAGGCTTTTAACTTGTATTGTGTAAGCGTTTTACACATTTAAATTGCACAAAGACACACATTTAGAAAAATTTTAGGCTTGAATGATAAATCCATTCTCCTTGTACTAATAATATATACGTGGTAAAATCATGCTGCAGTTACAAATAGTACTCTTGTAGCACGAATACGTTGGTTTGACCGGGAAGGACTACGCTCTCACGGAATGCCAGCTTAAAATAGCAGCTCAACGCTGCTGTGTTTCTTATGGTGAGTGTAAAGAACCCGAGACCCTTTTTACTGGAAACAAAGCATTCCATCTTAGTTCTCTCGGGTGACAACTAATTTGCATTTTAATTCGTAATCGAGAATAGATGCAGATGTCCGTGGGCCACAGTAACCACTTACCATCAGGTGTACTGTGTGCTCGTTTGTCTCCCTTATTCTATATAAAAGAAAGATAAAATCATACGAGATAAATTCCTAAATACTCTTTTAAGTTTGTTTTAAATCGTTCTCATCATGTTATAAGCCTATTTAATTATAAAACTTTAGTTCTCTGTACACTTCTGTGTACTTTTATTGACACTAAAATAACTAGCTCATAAGAAACAAAAAGCACAGATTAATTTAGCCGCAGAGAAAACAGTTAATGATTGAATAATTATTTATATAGAATAAGGGTTACGAACGAGCACACAGTCCACCTGATGTCAAGCGGATGCTGTGGCCCATAAAGATACATCTTCTATCCTTGAATAAAAATCAAAATGCAGATAGATACGTTGTCATCTCTGAGGACTATTTAGAATGCCTAGTTTTCATTACGGATCCGCGGTACTCTACACTCACCTTACGAAACACAGCTGCATTAAGTTGTTAATTTACGCTTATATTCTATAAGAGTGTATTACTTCCTCGGTTGAGCTTGCCTATTTACATTTACATTTACATACAGTAATTAATATTAACAATACACTTAGAACTTTATCTCTCAAAAGGCAAGCGTCCAAAGGGCATTGCCCACTCTTCATAGACATTTCGGCCATGGGTGGGCACATATAAAAGCATATAGATATGATAATATACAATTAAAAGAATGAAATGGTTAAGAAATTTTAAGATATAAAAATTTTTATTTTCACAAATACAGTTTTTTAACAACTAATTTTACCTATGTTATCGCGTTTAATTTCTTTGATTTTTAATTCCCGAGGTTTCGGGTGCTTTCCAACACACATGGTCATGGGGGATTGAGGTGACTGGTGTACTGAAATCAGTGTTAACTTGGAGTAACTTCATCTTTTTAATAACTATTTATGGTCTGATCTACGCAGAATGAACTTACTGGCTTGAAGTCTTGCGTGGTATGCTTGGGTTTAGTTTTAATTTTATTAATTACAGGGTCCCAAGCAGGTGGGAGTACCCAGCTTCATTCTCTATTGAAATCAGAATGTTTGAATCTGGGTGCAATACATTACCGACTTCAGATTGCAACGAGGATGAACTAGATGATTCAGATGGTTCCCGTTCTGCAGTTGAATGTGATGCTGCTCTATCAAACCTTCGCCAACAATTATGACACACACGAGATGACGATGGCAACTGAAATAATATTAAATACAAAAGTGAAGAAGTGAACTAAATAAAAATAAAATAGATTTGTTTCCTTTAAACTCAAATACATATAAAATATTTATCAAGTTAATTGTTACTGCACAAAAGCAGACTTAATAGCCTATATTATTTAATAATTAAGCACTTAAAATCTATCAGTAGTCCAAAAACAATGAAAAATCAATTGTCTCATTACTTGGTAGTTGGTAAAAACGGTAGCATTCTATCTGGTGGTGACAAGCTAATCTTATCGCCATGTTATAAATAAGCTTGTATGTTTGTCAGATATAGTTTGTGTGGATGTAATCAGAGTAAAACATATATCACTATCAGATATGGGCACACACACTTAATAAATTAAAAAAAAACGTACCTCACGTGGTGCAATTTGATGGGCAATTTCATTCCTTATGAGTTCCTCACGTGGAGAATCAGACCCAAACAATGTGTGTGATCTTATTCTCAAAAGTGACTTGCCACAGCTGATACATACATGTCCATGACTAATAATTGGTGAATTTTCCTGTTCGCTAGTTGGATGTCGTATTTGATTCCAGGCTGCAGTCTAACATGCGTCATCACTCGAAACTTGTACCTAATAAAGAAGCCATAATTATTATATCAATTGATATAATTATAAGACAACTCTATTAATAAGCATTACTGCAATTGTAGAATGAAGAAAAGGAAGACATGACACAATCATGATTGTAACTATTTACCTGCTGTGGTCGAACCTATTCTTGTATAAGATTTCGCAGTTCTGGAATTTCCAACAAATGCCTTCGTGTTTTCGCTATATTTAAACAATTTACAGAGCGAAAATGTCCTCTTGAATGAGTTACCGAGGGCTGGGAAGAAGTCTGGCCGACGTGGAAGCTAGGATCATTGTTAACAGTGGATATCGAGTCCAAGTTCGTGCAGGGGTTATTGAAGGAAGCGGGTACGGGGTCCATGTTCAGGCCGTGGTCAGTAGGGTGGGAAAAAATGTCAGAGTCCATTTATAAGGCTTGTTCGTTACTTCGATAACAAATTCACAAAAATAAAAACAAACAAAATAACACGCAAATGAATTCTACATGTGACTATTTATATAGGTATAGATATAGTTGTGAACTGAATTGTGAATTGTGATTTCATTCTAATGACAGGGCCTAGCTGTCAGACTCGATGTTGCCACTTAACTGACATAAAATCTATGAAAAGATATCGATTTTTATTCGATTTATAATATCGTTAAAAAAACAATCTTTGAGGCGCTTTAAGTTCTGCACGCTTTTTAAAATATATTTTCCTTTATTTATTTAAACGCTATTTTAAATGTATTTTTAAGAACAGTGAAATTGTGCAGTAACGTTTTGTTAAGCTTTAACCTTTTGAGCGCCACGCCAAAAACGCATTACCGTGTCCCGCACGCCAAAGCGCCAAAACAAAATAGTGTTGCCAAGAGTTGATATATCGATAACGTAAAATAACTTGTTTTTGTTGGTTTTTTATGCTATAAATAACTCTTTATAAACTGTGTGTTTTATTTAATCTTGTGCTGTCTTCCACTCTTTTTATATATGTACTTTGTACATATAAACATAAATAAAAAACAAACAATAACAATAAAACAGTAGTAAACCACAGCACTACTCTCCATCCTGATGACGACACTGTCACGACTGGACGACAACGGCGTAGCTGATCTTCCTTTTTGAAACATTCTTCGAATGTTGTGTATCGATTTCAAAATCGATCTAACCGAAATATACAGACATCGATTCATAATATTTTATGTGTCGGGGAAGGCATAGGCCAAGTGAAGCACAGAAGAAAAGTCTTACACTCTTATGACAATGGGGATTTGATATGATGCTGATGCTGCTAGATGATTTTGAAACTGAGAAAGAAAATGGCACAACACAAAATGAAAAATTGCTCTTCACACCTTAAGTAAAAAAAAAACGTTAATTGTAATTTTGTATTATTATTAAAAAAAAGGTACATAATTATTCATTAATCAACAATTGTATATAATTATTCGCACTAGGTAAATCAGCCTTATAATATTAAAATCTTGGTCATGGAATAAATAAACAAATTGTTCACCAATCAATCAAAAATTCAATTCATCAATCAAAAATCAAAATTCATCATCATCGTCGCTTTCCAAAATCCGAATGAGTTTTGAGGAATCGTTCATGTTGCATTGCTCTACTTTTCTCGGTAATCACTTATGACGTCATCAGGGTGTCGTCTATTCTTGATGACGGTGCCCAGTGAACTGATTTTCGATGACGCGCTAAAGATGCGCTAGAGTTGAGATATTAGATTTATTATGTGAAGATGATCTGATAACATTTTTTTATTCATGTAGCTAATTATAGTTTTATGTTTCTAACCTTTAATTTTATTCAAATATCAATAATAATAGAAAAAAAAAACACCATTGAGCTGAATTTTGTATAGTTTTCAAGAAATCTATGCCTCCCGCGTTTGACACTAGCGGTCAACCATAGACGACTTTGGCGTGCCGGACATAGTATTTGCTTAGATAAAAATCCATTTTTATTAGTTCAATGTTTCTTAGTACTTGTGGCTCTAGAAGTCTTGTTTTTTTATACTCACATGTTGCTGAGTTATTCCTATTTTGAGGACTGTAGAATTAAAATACCTGTAATAATTTTCCAATATCTATATTTCATATTTTTGAGAACCGGGTTTTTTGTCAACTATAGACGTCGTTGGCGCTCAAGGCCCGCAGGTGTTGGTCAAGTATAGGCGACTTTGGCGCTCAAAAGGTTAAAGGATTCATGGTAAATCAGCTGGAAACTAACTTGTTTCATTATCATAACATGATTCTATTTTAAATGTATTGTTATAAACAGATAGGAATAACTTAACCGATCTTCTTTGAAAACAGATAAAAATAACAGTTCTTATCTGTTTTCAAAGAAGATCGGTTAAGATTAACAGTTAAATTGTGCCGTAGCGTTTTGTTACTCTCTAAAGAATTCATTGGAAATCAGCTAGTAATTCGCTTGTTTAATTATCATAACATAATAATTATTTAAAAATTATATTAGCACTGTAATGATGACACCGTAAATAATCGATCGAAAAAGAGAATCGATTTTTTTAAATGTGTTTTGTGATTGGCAACACTTTTTTTTATTCAAAAACTAATGACATAATGATTTACCTAATTTTTATTATTATCTTTTCGGTACTTTTAATTTGTGCAAAAATATTCCCATTGTTTGAGGATAAATGAATACCGCGATTAATAACCATAAATAAAGACATAATTTTTTAACAAATGCACATTGTTGGGCGTTCCATGGCCGAAAATGGGCAATGCCCTTTGACCGCTTCAATAATCCGTCAAATATCAAAACGTCAAATGTGACCTGACTGCACCCAAAGCACTTTAACCCATATACCCAATACTTATGTTTAGAGACTACTTTTCTACGAAGAAGTTTGACGTTATAGAATCAATATGAAATTTTCTATCCTCTATTGGAATAAATACTCACTTAATCTATGGATATTTATCTATAATCTACGTTCATTTCCTACGCCATTGTTGTGTGAATATTATTGTGTAGATTTTTGGATTTTTCTAGTGTTTTATTATAAAACTGTAATGAAAGTTTTTGTGTCAATATAGTTTATCATTTTACGTAAATAATTTCGAGTTGCCATAAACCGAAAATTTTGTCTCTAAATAAGAAGAAGTAGTCTCTAAATATAAGTTTTAATGGTTTAAAGTGCTGTGGGTGGGTGCGGTCACATGTGACCGCTCGGGATTTGCAGGACACATGCGATTGCATGTGATTTTTATGGCGATTGAAGGGTTAATGTATTATTCTGAATTTCAATTATGTAACGGTTCCGTTACAACCTATTAAAGTCCAATGCTGAACATAGGCCTCCCCCTTAGATTTTCCTTATAGGGGGGGACATTTGACATAGTTACCACGCCAGGCAAGCGGGTTGGCAACTGCAGTTATTTTATTTTTGGTCGTATTAGAAAGATGCTGTGGTTCATCTCCTGATGTTTCCCTGTATTGCCTCTTACAACACTCACGGTATAATACGAGGCTGTGAATCAATTGTTTAAACCTTATAAAATTTAGTTACACAAATTAAAATTGTTTATTAGATTTTAAAACTTAAACAACTTTTTGGGAAGTTGGTTTGCCACGTGCTGCGAATTTAGCTTGAATAAAAAAATTTTGCAAATGAAAATGGAAATCGAAAACGCCATTTGAGCATAATCAAATTGTTATATCTCGATTTCTCTCGTTGTTGACAGAATTTGACTTAATTCGTTACTTTTGGCAAGTAGATTCACGGCTGCAGTACCAAACATCTCGTACTTCTTATAGTGTATATCAATGGTCTCGGTAGTTTATATCTGACATAGCCGAGACGTTTATACCGTTATATATCGGTTGACATAATATCTTCTCTCGTGATTAATTCTAATGCACGCGTAATTATCATAGTCATCACAACAGCCCTTTACAAGTCCACTACTGACCATAAGCCCCTTCCAGGGTATGCCAGAAAACAAGCTTCAAAACTCCTGAATCGACTTCTTTCACGTCTTACTAGGTCTTCAGTGCATCAAGTGGGTGTCACCCTACCCTTCGCTTAAATACATCCTAATTACGTCAAATCTGTTGACGAGTTAATCTGTGTACAGAAATGTACTTAATTTACATTTGTCGCGCTGGCTCGTCACACGTGTCGTTACTATTTGTTTTTTTCCCCTCCACATCGGGTTTTACGATCGCATAACATGTGACTTACGACGCCATAAATCCGCCGCTTTTAATTATTAATAATGTTGCGTACGAGCCACATATGTTGCACCGAGATATTCTGTTTCGTAATGGCGGTCTCGATTTACGCGATTTGCGCGTGATCGTTCCACAGGGCGAATGTGGAATGGTCGTTAAAATCGGATTGCTTCTTTTATTTTATTTAGTGGAATGAATCTGTGGAAAGGCTATCACGGTGGTTCCATTGCTAATTATTTATTAATGTCTCATTTGCGATGAGATGTTCGCTTTGGGGATTAGAGTTGTTCTCGATAAGAAATTCTATTAAGTGGCTACTTGGATGAATTTAATTACAGCATGAAAACATGTTGATGTTGACACACGAAATGTTAATTTCTTACGTCTAAAAATGGCATATCCCTAAAAGGAAATAAGATATTATTAAGCAAAAGTAATAGGAATTCCCTAACCCCTACTTTTTACCATTGAATAGGTAGTCAGTGAGGTCTTTCGTAATATGTTCTGCAAAGGACTAGAATAATTCCGTCGGATTACAATACGGGAGTCTTCAAGGCAAAAAAAAAAATCAAATACTAGTGCTTGCTTTTGTTACGCTAAGACAGTGCGATTTATTGTCTTGGGCTTCATCACCATTTACCATCATGTAGGATTGCTGTGAAACACTGGCTTTAAGTTTGAAGTATAAATTTATTGCATATAATTAATGATTTTGCACGCCTCATAACGGGAAGCGTTATTAGGCGTGTAAAATAATTAATTTCTGTTTTTGAATTGCCACTAACTTAACCACATTGCACTTATACAATAATATTAGTAGCGGTATATCAAGAAAACACTCCAATTAATCCATCTTATATTTTATAAAATATGATTTTATATTGCTACTTTGAAAAAAGAAACGATTTGGGAAAAAATACGTAGACGTCCGGAAGTTGATTACGTATGTGGTAACGGTAACTCCCGAAAAAATTGACGTATCGAGACCAGATTTTTTAGCTTCAGAATCACATCAACTAGTTCCCTATTTCACATCAATAGCCTAGTCCGCGAAGTTTGTTCATGAAACGATTTTCAACATTTATTAGGTTGACTGCTCTCAAAAATTTATAGGCGCTTTTATATTTTTAGCCCTTGATAGATAAAGGACAAATGTACCAACCATACAGCCTATATCGATTTTATACTATGTGTAATCGATTTATTTTGGTAAACATAATAATTTCTTTCCCTGTAGACTACTACTAAATTTTAAACATCTAAGTAATATACTTAAAAAGTAAGGAATACAATTTTTTCACAAAAATTGAATGAAACGCTCACGACACGTGCACTTTTGAACTTTTTTTTCGAACTTTATAGCATTAACTTTGAATTATTTTAAATTACAAACGTTTCAATTGCTTTAAAGCTACCATGACCACGGCGCGACTTCTGAGGTGTTTGATCTCCTGATATTAAAATTAGTCTGGAACTACATTAGCTTTTAATTTTAGTCCAATCACACAGTTCAATCAAATCTCAAAATTCACATGGTAAAGTTCCGCTGCATAGTAGGTATTATGGCTATATGAAATGGGTCGTTATTACACTTATTTTACTATAGTATTTAGTTTTTTTTTATAGAATAAGGTTGACAAACGAGCACACATGCTATCTGATGGTGAGAGGTTGCTGTAGCCCATAGACATCTGAACCTATACACAGTTGAGATTAAAATGCAGCTGCGTTGTCACCTCTAAGGATTGATATCGTTTCGTTGTTATCTGTAATTATCCGGCCCCAAAAGTCCTTTTTCGAAATGGAAAACAGGAAAAATCGCTAGGTGCTGGGTCTGGGACATACGGAGAATGGTTAATCTCTGAGAACCCCGTGTCTTTCAGGGTTTGCCTCGCAACATGTGCGGTGTGAGCGGGCGCATTGTCTCGCAGAAAGAGCACTCCGCGCGTTATTTCCCACTCGTTTCGGTACAATAGCCTCGCAAACCCGAGTCAGTAAATTGGCGTAATATTGACCATTCATCGTAGTATTTCTCGTCATCGCTCTACTAATGCTGCCAAATATAGCTGCAGCGTGACTACAAATTAAAAAAAATACATTAAAATATTCCGATACAAAGATACACGCGAAGATGATAAAAGCGTGTTAAAAATATATACAGTACGTGAGGGCAAGATGGTCATCCGGTAAATATGGCCACCTTCTTATTACGCAGAAACTACAGCCTTGTTTACATAGATTTTACGTGGTAAAGCCACGCTGCAGCTATAATATGGTTTTAGTATGAAAGGGACTGACCGGGGAAGGACCATGCTCTCACAGAATACCAGCGTAAAATTGCAACTTGATATTGATGTATTCCGTATGGTGAGTGTAAAGAATCGGAGCCCCGTTTTACTGGAATGGAGGCATTCCATCTTAGTCCTCAGGGGGACTACACATCTGCATTTTTATTCTTAATCGTGGTTAAATGTAGATGTCTATGAGTCATAGCATCCACTTACCATCGGGTGTACTGTGTGCTTGTTTGTCACCCTAATTCTATTTTAAAAAAAAGATGACTGTGTGATACAATAGATCTTCGTCAGTCAATCAAATAATAAAGGGTAAAAATTACGCTGCTTTATCAACGTAATTCTGACAGTTGACATTATAGTAAATACTTTAGTCAATTTTAGTATTGTGTAGTGTAGTTAGTTTTTTGAAACTTGTTTGCAATTTTTTCTTCATTTATTAGTTATAGTACACGACTTTCCGTTGTGGTCTTTGTCCTTCTTATTGTTTTAGTCTTATAGGACGACAAAGATGAAGATGACCATATTGTCACTGGAAAGGCAACATTACTTAACCGCCAAATTGAGCATATTGAGTTATATACATATTTGGAATCCGTGATTTTTTCTGCATCGATCTATATAGGTAACATTGCAATCGAAGCAATTGAGTGGCGTTTCAGTAACCAGTATAAAAGCGCGATTATTTTTTTCTAGATTAAGTAAACGACACTCTTTTTGGTATTTTTTTACACGAGTGTTATTTAGATCATGTTTACTTACTGTAAAAATATACAAATTTCCATTAAAGTAAATTTAACTTTCTGTTGTTAGGAAAAGAATGTTGTATTAGTAGTTGTGCTCTTCTTTGAATTTAATAATAACTTGGTTTAAGAAATTTTGATTTACGTAAATTCGAATGAGGCATGGCGGATAAAAAAAGATGTCGTATTATTTTCATCGAGTGAATGGCGTTTCAGTAATTTGGCCTGAGTGTTATAGAGCAGTTTTCGGGTTATCGGTAACATTGCTTTGCCGTTAAATTTCTACAGAAGTTACAAAAGTATTTCATCCTTTCAGTGCAAGTATATACTACCATCTCACAAGTAAAATTATTAATCACAAAATTATTATTATTGCTGAATAAGTATTGACTTGATAGTACAAAATTGTAAATGAACGCGCCCATGCAGGCGGTTAAGTCAGTTGGCTTGACAGAGTTTTAGTGAAAGGACGTATATTTTCGATGCTGCAGCTGGGTACAAATTAATCGAAAACAGTGTGACAGTTTACTTTATTAACGAAGGTGAAGGCCAACGACAAGTGTGGCAACAATTTTTGCTTTGCACACTAGACATTAAGCAAAAACCATAATACAATACATTTGCAAAATCTCTTCATGTCTGCGATTAAACATATGAGACGCAAACATGTGCCCAGACACAGTCATCGAAAATTTACGAAAATACCAGCATTTTATCCTCACACTACTACAGGAAAAACAGTAAAAGAACATATTTGTCCCAGGAATTCAAAAATATAACAAACTTATAAAAAATTAACAAAGAGAATCAAGAGAAAAATGGCTTACAGTACGTAGGAGAAAAGGCGTTTTAAAAACTTTTTACAACTGAGTTTAAAATAGGATTTCATTTCCCTTGAAAAAAACGAGTGTTTTAAATGTACACAATTTGAGAATGCCAAAAACATTAACGAAGAAGAAAAATGGAAACATTTGAAGGATAAAGAAGACAACTAAAAGATTCAAAGCACATAAAGATATTCATAACAAGGATGATACTATTTTATGTACAACTTTTGACCCACAAAAATCTTGTCTAAATGTAACTCTCCAAAATTGTAACAATCTTTTACTGATACATATAAATTACTTGCTTCCAGGATATAAACACATGCGCGTAGATTCGGTTAATTCCATCATTGAAAAATGAAGTGGCGTTATAATTTGGGCACCTTCTCAGTGGAGTACAGTTTTCACTTTGGCTAGGAAGTCACCGATAACGTACTTACAATTGTAACGTACTTAACGATTTTAAACGACAAGGTTATCAAATAATTTAGATTTATTATTGTGATTTTAGATATATCTACTATAAATGTTCCTTAATCATTTAAATAAACGGTTACTTTGATAATGTCTCTATTTTATTTGAAAACTTACGGCTACGTCCAATAACTACATTGTAATCAATTTGGTACGGGCTGGACGCGTGTGGTAGGTAGATGGTTTTTACCCCCGAACGGGTTCCCGCCTTGTCGTGGCGGGGGCTTAGAAGCCGTGGCTTGGTCACCCACGGCGAAACAAAGAGGAACCCATATGGCTGGTCCGAGGTGGAGGGCCGGCCCGAGGTGGCCACTCCGAGTGGGCTTGGGAAGCCCACTTCGGATGTGTGTTGGTGGACTGCGGTGAGAGGTGTGTCCTCCCCACCTACCGCTGCAGCCGAGGTGGAGTCGCGGAGGAAGAGGAGTGTTGGTATGGCGATGCGCCACTCGCCCTATCCTCCGCGACTCAAACGGGGCCGCACCGTTGATGCGGTGGTGATGGGGCTGCGGGGGGAGAGGATTGTCGGTATTGCGAGGCGCCGCTCTCCCTATCCTCCGCAGCCGAATCTTGGTTGGCGGCGGAGCCATAGACCGGATCCGCCGCTGGGGTCGGGAAGGCTAGTACTTCTAAGTGCTCGTTTTTCCTGGCCCTATGGCCTTCGCGCATCGGACGCGGGGGCGTCTGTTGCGCAGATGTAATTGGAGGCCGTGGAGGAAGGCGTGCCATGTGTTCTGGTGCGCCTTACTTGGGAAGGAGAACGGGGAGGAATATTCCTCTCCCGATGAGGTGCTGCCATGGGGCGGCAGTCGCTGGTTGGGCCGCGGATGTGTGCGAAAGCGTTCCCGTAGCCCTGCCAATATGCGACGAAGGTGGAACACCATGGGGTTTTAGTCGGTGCGAGTCCGACATAACCCGTCCTTGCCCCCCGCGAGGCGGGTATGCGTAGGCATTTCCCCATGTTAAAAATAAAAAAAAAGGTAGATGGTTTTTCACGAAAGAAAGAAAGGAAGGCCTAAGAAGAAAGACATTTAGTTATATTGATAGCAGTTGATACGTAATTTTAAGTATCTAATTATTTTATTTAGGGACACTTCAGTTATTCAATGTGTCATTAGTCTTTACGTCGTTGATCCCTTATATAATTACGGCAAACTAAAAAAATAAATTTTGGTTAACTTAGTAAATTATCTGATTACCCCTTAAGTCTTGTACTAGACATATGAAAATGGTAAATATTGAAATAATACTAGTTTTTACGGGAATTTATCGCTTATATTTTAACTTTTTAATTACCCGACGTTTCGAACGCTTTACAGCACTCATGGTCACGGGCAGGACTGAGATGTTCAACGTCCATATGTCATAGTTAACCGCGGTTACCATAGATTAAAATTTAACTTTTGTTCCGATCTAAAATTTTAATCTATGGTAACCGCGGTTAACTATGACATATGGACGTTGAACATCTCAGTCCTGCCCGTGACCATGAGTGCTGTAAAGCGTTCGAAACCTCGGGTATTTAAAAAGTTAAAATATACGCGATAAATTCCGTAAAAACTAGTATTATTTCAATGTGTAGTGTTCGCGTAAATATAAGAAATCATAATGGAAAATATGTCCTTGAAGTAATTTTACTTCATCGGCATAGCAGTATGTTATATTAAAAGAAATGTTATCGTACTCCCATTTTTTATGTTATGTGTTATCAGTACGTTTAAATGGCAAAGGAAGTTTACTTGGCGGCGTTAAGTAAATTTAACTTACTCTGAAATGAGGCCATATTACTTATCCACCACTTATTTCCCAAAACAGCCTTATACATACGGGATATGAATAAAAAAAATGGATAAGGTTTACATATCAAGTTATTTGATTTAAATCGGATGATAAATTAAAAAGATACGAATTTTTTTGTTTAAAAGATAAATAAATATGGCTTTTTCTCGAAATGGCTTTTTGGTGGTCCAGTAATTTTGCCTTTCCAGTGACGATATTATCCTCACGTACCTTATTATTTACGCACCGTGGCAGCGATTTCTGTCTATAGATTTTGCGGCTGCACGTAGCAAAATTATATCTTTTGATATTTATTGAACTTTTTCGATGTTGTACGTGATAATGTATGATCGGTATTGATTGCGGATTATGGCAAAGCTCGCGTGACGCCTCGCTTGCCGCGTGCACGAAAGTACACAAGTTTTGTTTTGTTTTAGTAAGAACAGGAAAATTGTTGAGAATTTTTGGAATTTTCAGTCTTTTGTCGAAATTCATACAATGGTGTAACAGTAACGCTATGTTTGTTTGCATAAAGTTTTTTGTTATATTTTTCCGTGCTGTGAAGGCAAAGGTACCTTAGTTCATACAACCACGAACATGATCAAACCGCTTTTACGAGTGTAAGTGTTTTGTATGAAACATTTTTTTTCTTAATATTGTATAGATAATTGATGTTGTATAGGAATTATATTTTTATGTTCACTTTATTTTCTGGATTTTTAAGACACAGTGATACACCTTTCGAGGGATGCAAGTTTAATTTCTTTTCTTTATGTATTTAAAAAAACAGAAGTAAGAAATAAACTAACAGATCAGCAGATGGTTAGTGAATACTGCAGCCCATGGATACCTTCAGCCAACTTCAAAGAAAAAATGGCTACTGATGTGTTGTCGCCTCATGTGATTAAGATGATATGGTTTAAAGCCTGTAATTATACTGGTTCTCTATTACCTTTCAGACAGGAGCACAGCATTGCAGGAATTGTTATTTGGCGGCAAAAAAATTAAGAGGGTATATAATACCTACTATACTACGTATTAATATTATAATAATTTTTAAATCTGTTATTCCTGACCGATTTTACAATAATAAGGGCGTTATCACACTGGCGATTTGCAAGCGAGTTCAAAACGAACTCGTCGCAAGTGCGCCGCGAAGACGTCGCGACACAGAATAAATAATAGAGCATCATTGAGAGGTTCAAACGTCGTTAATATAACGGATACGGCGATATAAGTACAGCCTATTTTTTATACTGTGGCGCGGTGTCTTCGCGGTGAAATCGCCGCGCGTCCTCTGCTAACTCGCCTGTAAATCGCCATTATGATAAATCTCAAAGACGGATGAGTACTTATGCATTTTTACTTTTGTAAGTCAATTCATCAGTTGTTTCTGTATATAGTAACATAATTGAAGTATGTGTAAAACATTTCGAACATTCTGCATAATATAGGTAACCCAACTCTAAAACGCCCACTAAAACCTAAGGGACTTTAAGGGCTTATGATGATGATGAGTTAGTTATATAGCAGTCCTTATGTGCTCGCCACATTGTAGGAAACAGCGTAAACACTAAGTTTAAGTAACGTTACCCCTGCATTAAGAATTTGTTATATATTATAATGTAGCAAAACGAGGCATTTTACATTGCAAACATACCCATTGCCACTTCAGCTTATTGACCCGTTGCACTACGTTAATTTTTCAGGCTCTACCGAAATAATTATGACGTATTCTCTCATACAGGGAAATTCCAAGCATAGCCCTCTCCACAGCTGAGCAGTTTTGAATACATCTCGATTCTATATGTTCAAATTGGTTGTACATTTTGTTTCAATTTTAAGAGAAGTACTAGATAAAATATGTAAGTCCCGTGGGTGTAAGAGGCGACGGAAAAAAACAAATCATTACACGTGGTAGAGCCATGCTGCAGTTATATAAGAAGTATAGTTGTAGCACGAATGGGTCGGCTCGACCGGGGAAGGACCACGCTCTCACTGAATACCAGTGTAAAATAGTAGCTTAATGCTGCTGTGTTTCGTATGGCGAGTGTAGAGAACCGGAGACCCTTTTAGTGGAAACGAGGCATTCCATTAGTCCTCACGGGTGGCAACACATCTGCATTTTGATTCGTAATCGAGGATAGATGTAGATGTCTATGGCTACAGCAACCACTTACTATCAGGTGGACTGTGTGCTCGTTTGTCAACCAATCATATTAAAGAAAATTCTGACGATTGGCAGCTGCGTGTTCCTGATAACGACTATAAAATATAAAATAAAAAATTGCGATTGCCAACCCGTGTGCCAAGCGTGGAACTATAATAAATATGGGGGATATTATATATCCATGATGATATCTATGGAAGAGGCCTGTGTTCGGGAGTGGAATTTCATTAGCCTGTTACGGTAGCGTTACAGAAAAAGGTGTGAGTTATTAAAAACAAGTCGAATGTAACAAATGTGGATAACAATAAATTTGAACTGTAAAAATTGCTAAGAATTAATCTAAATATGTTGACAGGTTTTGTCAGTTATAACAACAACAGACAATAAACAAGTCAACGTGATTTAAGAATTCTGAATTAAAAGCAGAGATTATAAAAGTTTTTATCTGTCAACCAGTATCTTATTTTGACAACAAGTAAAACTCGGCCTCCCAGGTAGGTATTTATGTTTAAAGGAAAATCCCGTTTAATATGTTCGTTTTCTACTGGCAGGAAATCTTTCTTGCTATCAATTTATTTATTTAAACTATATTGTTTACACATTTATAAATAAGGTTATCTACAGCACGTAAACTATTGTTTAGTAAAGTAAAATTTTACCCTATATACGTCCCCTTGCTTAGCACAAACCTCCTCTCACTTCTGAAAGTGTTTATAGAGAAAAGAAGTGTCTGCCGCGCTGCCCCAACGCGTTTTGGTGGACTTCACACATTGGCGTCGCGCGGCGGACATTTTCTTGCCCTGAAACCCTCTCAGAAATGGGAGTTTTTGAGAGAGTTTTAGGCCAAGGAAATGGATACATACGATACTCGTACATATATATGGATACAGTGGAATGTATATAGGCTGTAACTTTAGCTTTTAATTTACGTATTACATTGTATATTTTATTTATATTATTAATATATAAACAAATACATGTTAATATATATATATATATAAAAAAAAAAAAAAACCGATATCGGATTAGTAATGACAGTGATATTTGTACATATAATAATAAAACACATATATTAAAATTGTATAATGTAAATCATCTAATTACATATTAAGTGATTTATATAAGGTAAAATGCAATAAGTGATAGAATTGGGTGGGATAGCATTTTTCATAAAAAATCTTTAACTAAAAGTCCACCATTTCTTTATTCTATTCATGATAGGACAACACAGCAATCCGTGAACGTTTTACAACCAACTTCAAACAAAGAAACCTATAGATGTATCGTCACTCCTGTGGGCTAAGGTGAAATGCCTCACAGCCAGCAACCCCGATCGGTACACGGCAGTGTAGGTACCTACTTTTTCATTTTTAATTACCCTATTATGTGTTCTACACCAGTTTATATAAAATAACATAGCATAAACACTCACGCCTGTAACCCAGAAGGGTAGGCAGAGACTACAGACTTCCATTGGGCACGAGCCTGACAGACCTCTCTCGCCTCCTTCACATCCATATACCTATGCATGCATGCTCGTTGGTTAAGGGTACTCCTGATTTGGCCCGTTTTCAATAAATCGCTAATTTGGTCGATAAATTTTTGCCTATGACGCCCCTTTCTGACGCTGCCATTCACTTCTGTAACATAAATTTTCTTTGTCACTCTTTCCCCATTCAATATTTGCACATGACCAAACCACCGAAGCATTACTTTCTTAATCCTGGTCACAAAATCATCTTGAAAACCACACTCTTCTCTTATCACACAATTTCTCACCCTGTCATCAGGTCAATAGCTTCTTTTACGCTATCCACTCTCTTCTATTCCTAATTAAATAAAAGGTCATTAAAGTGACGTGATATCCTTTTAGCATATCCTGTAGTCATGGGTAGTGAATTCTTTAACGCCACTAATGCACAGGTACATTCAAGCTTTACATAAATTTCTGAAATAATTTTCTTTGTAGCGTCAGTAAAAATGAAAGTAAAATTACATTTGATGTTATCTTCTAACGTCACCCGTAACAGAAACAGGCACGATCTATGGACTAAAAGACCATAAACCTGTAGAACATGGGCTGCTAATAGCTTCATAACTTGTCTGAAGCTCGCTCCTCCTCGAATGTTTTCCCGATGGATTTTATATCTGTGTGTCACGATACCCGCCCGTTACGAATAACTAGATATTATGTTATGTAAAAGCAATATTGCTGCGGTTAACGCAAAAGGTCCGAACGAGATTGTGTTTATAATATTTCTGAAGTATGTATTTCTTAACGGCCATTCATAACGATCGTTTCAACAGTATTTGTGTGAGATCTTAGTCTTTAAAGGTATTGTTTGGAACAATGGGAGATGATTACAATGAAAATTGCAAATTAACTGAACAGAATATAATGATTTTTATAAGCTCTTATTTAACTTGTAATGTTTGTGTGTTCGTTAGTATTAAATTTTTCAACCGAACTTTAAAGCAGTTATCCTCCACCGATTGAGCTGAAATTTTGCAAATCCAATATAGCGGACTGCCCTAGATGGCGATCTTTTTTCGATCGATCGAATTTTCTATAAACTCCCATAATATCGATATACCCAATGAAAGAGTTTGTGGAGAAAAATACGGAAATAAAATTACGTCACACTAAATTCAATATAGCGGACCGCCCAAAATTGCGGACTGTGTTTTTTTATTTACCCCGATGATATGAATATCTAATGAAAGGATTCGCTGAGAAGAATACGAATAAAATAACGTCAACTTTCAGCTCTTCAAGGAAATGATGTACTACTACCCGACTAAACGGTAAGATTTAGAGGGGTAGTCATTATCGATATTAGTAATAATATCGATATACACTCTGGGCAAATTTTAGCAGTGGTGAATAAAAATCAAAATGGTGGAAAATAAGATAGCCGCTTTACCAATTTTATAGAGTTACGATTCGACAAAGGTTAAGAATAGTTTGCTGGTGCTCAAATAAGGACCGACAAGAGTCAACTGCTGGCAATTAGAAGTTTTCGGGATAGCGAATCTATGTGGCCATCAAAAAACAACAATGACGCATATGAAATGAACAAAACTAGGTAAACGTCAAGGGATCGCTAAAATATAAAAAAAAACTAATAGTTAAAAAAGTATTAAAAAAACAAGCTTTCATTTAAATATTCTAAAAAGAAGAAAGTAAACTTTAAATGAAATCAAACTCATCAATATAATGTAACAAACATTACACAATTTATATGATGCTTGCCGCGAGATTTACCTGTTGTACATAACTAAGAATACAATATGCATATTGACATAAATAGGTAATTCTAAAAAACTAATGTCTTTTAATGTAATGAAATAATCATAGGTTTGATTTAATTTGAAGTTTATTTTAATCTTTTAGAGTATTTAAATAAAAGCTTGTTTTTTCAATGTTCTACTATTAATTTATTATTCATTTTAGATTACGAAAATACTTATTGAAAGTCATGTACGCCTTAAAGAACCAGCAAGTAACCCAGTGAAAAGAACCCAGCGAATAAACATCACAGTACTGAGCTTGCGATGCTTTTGATAAGTGGAGGTGTACATTTTTCATGTAATAGAAATAGTAAATGAACTTTCAGTCAAATTCAATCAAAGAAACATACAAAACCTAAAATTTAACCTCTGTGGAATAAGATGGAATGATGATGGATCTCAAAGCTTGTAATATATATATATATATATATATATATATATATATATATATATATATATATATATATATATATATATATAATAGTGCATGGTTCCCACCTTTACTGACTTCCTGGCGAAACAAGTTAGTTTCGCAATTAGAATCTAAATGAGTACCATTTAAAACTATAACATTAAAGACTTCACCTTGTGGTAGATGCCTAATTCAGCCCTTGGAAACCTGGAACTAGCACAATTAAAGGCTATATAGCGTGGCAATCCGCCTATGAAGCAATCTATGAAAGAGGCCTATGTTCAGCTCATCGTAGTGGAGCCCTGCTGCAGCTATATTATTGTTGTAGCACGAATGGGTCGGCTCGACCGGGGAACGACCACGCTCTCATAGAATACCAGCGTAAAATAGCAGCCTAATACTGCTGTGATTCGTATGGTGAGTGTAGAAAACCGGAGACCCGTTTTACTGGAATCGAGGCATTTCATCTAAAGCCTCAGAGGTAACAACGTATCTGCATTTTGATTCTTAATCGCTATTAAATGTAGATGTTTGTGGGCCACAGCATCCACTTACCATCAGGTGGACTGTGTGTTCGTTTGTCATCCTTATTCTATAAAATAAAATATAGTCATCCCCGAGAACCAAAATGATATGCATCAGAACATGTAATAGAAATCTTATGGCTTCCGTTAAATGGTACGAGTAAAATAGCCACACATAAACTACCGTGTAGTGGCGGTGTTAGAACACCGACTACCCCATATCTTCCCGTGGGTGTTTTAAGAGGCGATGGATAACACAAATCAGAAGATGGGCAGATAAAGATATAAGAAGCGTCTTCTTAGTAACGACTTAACATGAAAATAAACTGCGGTTGCCACCCCTTTTGCCAAGCGTTGGAACTATGGCAAATATTCCCCCTATGAAAAAATTTATGGAGGAAACCTATGTTAAGCAGAAGACTTTTATAGCCTATAGAGGTAATAGTAATGGTTAAGAGGAATATGAACGGGGAGTGGCGTCAACGGTATGAGAGGTGCCGTGATCATAAAACCGCCTACCAGGCGTGACCATTAAAGCCAATCCTCCTTAGAACAGAAAACAGCTATATCCAGCAATGAACTTATCGAGCTGATGAAGAAGGAGATATTATGTTAGTAAACTTAGAGGCATAGAAATTATTCCTTTAAAAAAGAGTAAAATAATCTCACATTCAAAAGCCGGTGTTAAGTCATAGAATATAAAAGAATTTTTTTTGAGTTCTGAATGTGAAATAGTATTCTTTTTAATCTTTTAATTTTTTCAAGAGCTGTGGTAACTCAGAGGTTTAGCGCTCGAAGTAAATTCCACAGTAACGCTGTTTCTTTTGCATATCAATGATATGTTGCAATATTCATTGCTATGTGAAGGACAGCACTTTTTGAGTTCCGAATGTAAAATAATAATATTCTTTTTAATTTTTTAAAGAGCCATGTTTGTACGTGATTCGATCCCCGCCGGCAACAATGAAATTGTTAATAGAAATTTTAAGCGCTGATTTACCACGTCCTCGTCGGTGAAAGAAAACATCGTGAGGAAACCTGCATGCCTGAGAAATAGGAAACAAAAATTTGGAGGACATATGAAGTTTGCCTACTCGCATTGGGGCAGTGCGGCGGACGTTTCCGTACCCTAAAACCTTCTCAGAAATGAGAGGGGGCTTGTGCCCAGGAGACATGGAGACGTATATAGGCTATAACTTTACTTTTTTATTTATAAAATTGATAACAATATAGTTTAAAGAAATAAATTAATAGCAAATAAAAATAGTTTCGTAAATTTTAAATAGAACTTAAGAAAATGTTTATTGCGAAGAAGTGATAAAATAAAAAAATTTGAACAGCCGACATCAATATAATAAAAATGAGAACAGTTCAGCAGTGGAACATATAGCATATATATACTGTAACTTTAATTTATATAGTAGCTTTAACTTTTTAGCTTTAACAGTTCAGACACTTAACGAGTCGTTTTACTTTTTTAAATTATTTTTTAAGAATTATCACGAGCACAATAATGTCCAAATAGTTATTATTAAAATTTCATTCACTACAGATTTTTTTCTCCAAATTAGTATATGGGACCCGTATAATCTATTTAATGCAAAGAAACGAACAAAATCTGTTGAAAATTAACTAAGATATGGTATAACATACATATAGAAAAACATTCACTTTAATTTAGTACCTCCTCCTACTTCTGAAGTCGGTTAATGACGTTAAAATAATATAGTTGATTTGGTTGAAAGTTATGTTCGTCCCTTCGGCGCAGTTGATGTAATAGCTTCGTAAAGTGTGTAAGGTAAAAAACTTTTTGAGCTTTTAATTGCTCCCCAAAGAAAAATAGAGTGCAGCCGTGTCGCAATTCACGTACACATTTTAACTTCCTGTAATGCAGTTTTAAAAAGTTTTCCCACTTATTCTGTTTTTATCTCGGAATTCTTTAGTTAAAATACTTGCGAACAACTGTACCAATGTCATGTAGATAAAAATATTTTTATATTTGTTTCATAATATTGGAATCATAAACGAAATTAATACACCTGTTGGTAAGTAGATACTGCAGCCAAAGTGGTAATGAGAGTTCTTTTTATAGAATATGGGTGACGTACGAGCACAGAGTCCATCAGATGGTATGTGAATCATGTGACCTATAAACATCTACCTTTATACTCGATTATTATGTATAGTGTAGAGTACAGGAGAGCCTTTTTACTGGAAACAAAGCATTCCATCTCAGTCCCCAGGGTTGACAACGCATCTGAACCTTGATTGTTGGACTCTTATAAAGTAACATCCCACCACCAATAAGAAATCATAATTATTAACACCAATTACAAGTTTAAAAATAAATTCAAAACATATCTTCTAGAAACTAGATAAACATAAACAACGTACTCCCAAACATTTCGTTTGCCAGCTATAAACAATGGCATTTTTTTTTCTCTTACTAACTCATAATGATAGGCTAAGCCATTTAGGTACTAGCCGCAGTCTTACAAACTTACACATCATTTCAGTGTTTTTTTTTTGACTAAATTGAACCCAAGTTGTAAGTCGTAAGGCTAAAAGGACACATCATTCACATATATTTACACTGCAATAGTATTAACGTGCAAATAAATGTTTTTTCTTTCTTTCTGATTATACTATTGTGCTCATTTTCTTCTCTCGATCTCGAGGGTAATAGCTGAAAATTAGTATTAATTGCAGAGGTAGGACCCATTTGTTAAACTGCAACACACATGTACATTTATATCTTAAGTTTAAGTAACTTTTTTTCATAATACTCTGCTTTGTATCTAGTATAATCACTGATTATACGTGTGTGGTTTGAGAAACAAATAAACGTTTTTATCTATCTTTTCAGATTATTAATTGAGGATAAATGTAGATGTTTGGGGCCACCGCAAATACTTACCATCAGGTGGACTGTGTGCTCGTTAGTCACCATTATTCTATAAAAAACATATTTAACACACGAGCATTAAGCTGCTATTTACTCTGGAGAAAGATCACGTTCTCACAGACTGAACGTGGTCTTGCTGTAGTCGAGCCGACGCATTCACTTCATCTTCAGTTATATGGTTGTACTATAGTTGTAGTTGTAGTATATACAACCATAATGTAGATGAAGCATATCTTTACTACCACACGTAAAAACAAGATGGTTATACTCGTAACTTCATTTACCGGAAGGTTGAGATCTTTCTGTCGCCTCTTACGCCATCTTCAGAAAGCAAATAGATTTCGTTCCGTTCAGCAATCACATCAAATTATCCTTTCACAAGGCAAGAATAATTGAGTATTAACGGTAAATGATGTATAAGTTATATACGAATGATTCACTGTTTAACGGGTCCCTTCTCAGCGCAAGGGCTCTTTATAAGGGTTGAATTTGTACAGGATGGAGTTGACTTAGTGCATAGAACCGAGCGACGGTCATCGCGAGAATCCACGACTTTTCCTTTTGTTACCATCTTTGTTTTAACTTTATAATTGTTGAAGTTAGAGACCGTAGTACAGTCGTGTCGAAAATTATTGAAAGGTGAGCGAATAAACTTTCTAGCTGGTTATTAATGTTGTTTTTGAGGCTTATATAACTTGTTTATGTTCATTCACACTAAAAATAAATTTAGAAAATTTCTATTAATCTACGCACGATCTTTTTAATCCTGTCACTTTTCAAAATCAAAATACATACTACCTTGTAGAAAGGCCATTTTCAAAGTGAGAAGGACGTTTTAATAACCTTTTATTGAATCATAAAGCGTAATTCTCATTATCCTCACACTAGGAATTTCTCATGTATCGTTGAAGATATCACATAAATACGTGATACACAAGCCGGCGTATTAGTCATTTCTTGTCTTTTTTAAACGTTACCTTCAGCTTTGGATTTTCTCCTGTATCGTGGGGCATTCACATACTCAATCTCAAAAGGACAAACATTCAGACACGGAACAATTATTTGTAGGCCATACAAGTACTTGTTTTGTGTGGGATTCAAACTCGCAGCTCTTATCGCTACAACTCATTGCTAAACCACAACTCCACGAAACCGTCAGGTTAGTAACACGCAAGTCGTGTTTATAACTGTGTGATGGCGGTGTAAGAGTGTCCATAAACCCATATCGTCCCGTGGTTGCCGTAAAAGGCGACAAAGGGAAGCAACCAGGAGATAGGCAGCATCTTCCTGATAACAACACAAAGTTAATAAAGAACTGCGATTGCCAGCCCACGTGCCAAGCGTGGCAACTACGGAAAAATCCGCGCGATTAGGCACTCTCTGGGGGAAGCCTACGTTCAGAAATGGTCTTTTATAGTCTGTAATAATGATGATGATGAAGAATTCGTATATGATCATGATTTATATGATATAAACAAAACTAAAGCTTGACAAATGTGGACGAAACTGGCTTCTGGCACTTAGTTTATCCAGGAGCTAGGGTAGCATTGTTAAATAACTGTTAAGATCGTTGCAATAAAGATTTTCAATGTTCATTCCAATCTGAAAAAAATATTTAAAGCTCTTTTTGCGGTTTTGAATTAAGTCTGAATGGAAGCTCCTTGTAGGAGCGTCACATAGTGCCCCTTATCTTTACCGACTATTTACACACCCGGAGTTACGTCGCCAAACTGTCACGTAGACATGATGAATTTAAATTGAAATCCTAAGCACATAGGCCTTAGCTGGAAATATCTTTAGAAACGAACTCTTTGACATTTTCAGATATATACTTACGTGATCTATGTGGGGCTTTTTATAAAAGTCAAGTTATTGAATTGTGTCTTATCCTAGTATGTCAGCACGGCTTAAAGAGTTGATAATGGAATTCCTATAATATATATAAAAAAAAAAAAAAAAAAAAAAAAAAGATGGGTCGGCTCGACCGGGGAAGGACCACGCTCTCACAGAATACCAGCGTGAAATAGTAACTTAACGCTGCTGTTTTTCGTGTGGTGAGTGTAGAGAACCGGAGACCCTTTTTACTGGAAAAGAGGCACTCCATCTTAGTCCTCACGGGTGACAACGCATCTGCATTTTGATTCGTAATCTAGGATAGATGTGGATGTCGGCGGACCGCAGCAACCACTTACCATCAGGTGGACTGTGTACTTGTTTGTTACCCTGTCCTATATAAAAAATAGTGGTAGTAAGTGTGACTCCTGATCAGGAGGTCCCGTGCCTGAATCCCCTGTAGGGCCAACAAAAATTGGTTCTCTGTCTGTCGTCTGTCAAGAAATTTTCATTAGCAGCCCGGAGTCAAGAAGTTGAAGCTGTTTCAACCCCATGCATAAGCAAGCACGTAAAACCGCCACTTGATCTCTCTCTGGTCGTATCGGATTGCCGCACCATAGCACTTTTTTTGAGAGTGAGGAAGTTTGCACACAAACTCGTGCACATTAAAGCGGTCCTGCATATGTGAGTAGTCTCCGTTGTGGTCGCCGTGTCTGAAATTCCATGTAGATGATATTATGATATGATATTTACATATTATTTTAGATTTATGCTTAGTATAAATGGATTGGATCAATCGGGTAAGAATCACGCTGGCACGGAATATCAGTTTATTGTTTCTATGATCTTAGTCCTCTGGGATGAAAACGCATCTGTGTGGTCGGGACAGATGATGTTTGGTATAGCATCCACTTACCATCGAATGTACTGCGCATACATATTCATTTTTTTAATAGGATAGAATGAAAAACGAGCACACAGTCCACCTGATGGTAAGTGGTTGCTGTGGCCCATAGACATCTACATATATCCTCGATTACGAATCAAAATGCAGATGCGTTGTCATCCGTGAGGACTTGGGTGGAATGCCTCGTTGGAAACGAAAAAAGTTGGAAATGTAAAAAGGGTCTCCGGTTCTCTACACTCACCACACGAAACACAGCAGTATTAAGCTACTATTTGACGCTGGTATTCTTTGAGAGTGTGGTCCTTCTCCGGTTGAGCCAACCCATTCGCGCTTCAACTATACTACTAATATAACTGCAGCATGGCTCTACCACGTAAAAAAGTTCATGTCTTACATTAACACACTAGCAATTAAAACTGATGCGTTTTTAATGTTTGGAGATTTATCAAATCTATTCTTGATGGTGTTCACTATAGGAGCATCAACTACATTTCACGGTAGCTTATTCCAATTAGTGATAATAAGATCTACGTAAAAATAAAAAGCAAATGCAACGTGTATGAAAAATTATCACTTGCACACCATTATTTTACCGCATCCCTAGTTGGTTTAGATTCTTTTAGTCCCACCAGGTAAGTGGCGTTGTTGTCGAGATCCAGTAAACACGCGTGCGAAACCTGGGCTGATCTCTAGTTTATAATGAAATTATTTATGGTATTACGCTTGGCATCCCTATCGAAGAGTTTATGTAGATGTCCCTTCAGACCATTGTTGCTTTGAAAATATTATTTTATATCTGTTAACTATTTAATTAATACATAAATTCCCTAACGTGGAATTTGACCGCAGAATGTATTTTGTAAAGTTATTTCATTTTCATTCATGATTTTAAATTTCATGGAGCTCTGATATAACCAGACATTACAATGTATTTTTTTAAATGCATGCATATGTTCAAGTAGTCCAGAGCTATTCGTCATGTTATAGGAACGCGGTTCCGTTCTTTTGCGGCGGTCGGGTAAATGAATGCATATGTTGAAGTAGTCCAGAGCTATTCGTTATGCTATAGGAACGCAGTTCCGTTCTTTTGCGGCGGTCGGGTAAATGCATGCATATGTTCAAGTAGTTCAGAGCTATTCGTTATGCTATAGGAACGCGGTTCCGTTCTTTTGCGGCGGTCGGGTAAATGCATGCATATGTTCAAGTGCTCCAGAGCTATTCGTTATGCTATAGGAACGCGGTTCCGTTCTTTTGCGGCGGTCGGGTAAATGCATGCATATGTTCAAGTAGTCCAGACCTATTCGTCATGCTATAGGAACGCGGTTCCGTTCTTTTGCGGCGGTCGGCTAAATGCATGCATATGTTCAAGTAGTCCAGAGCTATTCGTTATGCTATAGGAACGCGGTTCCGTTCTTTTGCGGCGGTCGGGTTAAATGCATGCATATGTTCAAGTAGTTCAGAGCTATTCGTCATGTTATAGGAACGCGGTTCCGTTCTTTTGCGGCGGTCGGGTAAATGAATGCATATGTTGAAGTAGTCCAGAGCTATTCTCTATTAAATATAACTTCTTCATCAGCCGCGTTGACACTCTCCGCAGTAGTGAGAGCGATCGTATCGCTGTGCACCACGTGTGGTGATTCGATGATTTCTTCTAGCTCTTCTATATTCGCTGTAATAGTTGTAGAATCATAATGAGAAGTTATTATTCTCTCAAAGGTAATAGATCACTTATAAACGAATTGTAATAAGAAAAATTTCACCATTTTCCGCTAGAATAGTACACGATTATTCATAAAGCTCTGTCGGTTTTCTCCGGCGAGCCTACGCCATCGGCAATATTTTATATTTATTTATGGTTTCCGCATTCGCCTCTGTCCTTCGCCAATTAATCAGTTGAGCCCAACGCTTTAATGCCCGTTTTCCTTCTCTTAATGACTTATTGTTTTGGGTTTTAATTTTTCAGTAACAAATTCTTGATTACTGCTAACTAACGTAGACGTATTTCATAGTGGAGTTAACAACTCGATATGTTAAGAGTTTTTTTTTTAAATTATAAAGGTAATTGTCAGTCCATATTAGGTAACTTACTCGCTACAATTTTTATTTTATAATTGTGGTTATAATACGCGTAAGAACCACCTTCTCATAAAATTCTAAGATAAGATAATAACTTCATACTACAGGGGTGACAGAGTATCTACGTTTTGATTCTTAATCGAGGAGAGACGTATTTTATCTTAGCCCTCAGAGATGGAAACACATCTTCAGCTTTCTTTGTTTTATGTTAGTTTCAGTTGTCCATGGATAGTAGTAACCACAACCTCAGATTAATTGTTATTTTTTTTACCACTTATATTTTATAAAATACAAGTTATAGTAAATAATAGAATAACTTATCTGACGCAAAATAACTTATTGGGTGTATTTCAGTAATGCGCGGGTAGCCTAGCCGCACAAAAACACAAACACAAAACCCCTTTAAATAAAATTTACAAAAACTCGTAGCTAAGTCTGGGTACACATCGAATTAGAACCGCACGGCGAATCATACTCT
This sequence comes from Parnassius apollo, assembly GCA_907164705.1. Taxonomy (NCBI): domain Eukaryota; kingdom Metazoa; phylum Arthropoda; class Insecta; order Lepidoptera; family Papilionidae; genus Parnassius; species Parnassius apollo. Next base: position 5,201,830 of record CAJQZP010001584.1, read on the forward strand.
CTACTAAGGCCTTAGGCTTAGTCTACAATGTAGCAGAAAAATAAAGGTCTACAAATTAAACAAAGAATATACCGTAGAATTTGAAGGAATAAAATCGTAATTAAGGATCGAGCTACGCATCCTTAGTGAAACTGTGCGTAAGTCATTAGCAGAAGGAAAACAACCATTAAATCGTCGGAGAGAATTGATTAATCGGCGGAGGACAGAGGCGAGTACGGGAGCCATAAATAAATATAAAATACGGCCTACGGCGTAGGTCTGTTTCAGGAAATCGATAAGGGTTCACGTGTAATCGTGCAATGCTGATGCTGAAAATAATGAGAGGAAAATTTAGCCTCTTTTGTATTTGTTTAACTTCAAAGAGATTTCATATTAGAAAAGGTATTATTAAAACAAATGTGAAAAAAGTAGGTTATATATGACTTCTTTCTCTTCAGATAAAATATAGAATTAGGAGTTTTTTGCGAAAATTCATGGTATTTTTTTATAGAATAAAAGTGACAAACGAGTACACAGTAAACATGATGGTAAATGGATACTGTGGCCCAAAGATATTTACATCTATCCTCGATTAAGAATTGATTAAAAAAATGATAGTAGGTATGTCTACTTAACTTAATGTCGACTGGAATATAATATAATATTTAAAAAAATTAAAACCTTAGCATTAAGATCGCCTACGATATTGTACATTAATGTGTTTATAAATACGTATTTAGCATTTTGTTTTAGAATAAGGGTGACAAATGAGTACTCAGTCCATCTGATTGTAAGTGGATACTGAGGCACATCAACATCTACATTACATTAAGAATAAAAACGGAGATTCGTTGTTAACACTGAAGACTAAGATGGAATGCCTCGTTTCCAGTAAAAAGAGTCTCCATTTCTCTACAATCAAGTAACTACTTACTAAAAGGCCGGCAACGCACCTGCAATTCCCCTGATGTTGCAGTTGTTCATGTATTGCTACACTTACCATCAGGTGAGCCGTATGCTCGTTTGCCCCCTAGTGTATAAACAAAATACGAAACACAGCATTATTGAGCCGCTATTTTACGCTATTATTATATGAGAGCGTGGTTTTTCCTCGGTCGAGGTGACCCATTAGTGCTACAGCAGTCATATATCATCAGAATAGCTCAGCCACGTATAAAATACAGATTTGAAAAATGACAAACAAAATTTTAATTTTTTACGACAAAATAAGGGAGGTATATTAAATTTAACAATATTATAGTTATAGTGGTCTTAATAATGATCTTCGACGCTTCGAAAGCGGATCCCTGATGAAGAGATTAATAATATCCCATTACGACTGAGGACTAAGATGAAATCAATATTTCGTTCACAGTAATTGGATATAAATAAGTTCAGAAGATTCAGTAATTGGGTATACAATAATAATAATTCTAAGTAAGACATGATTTAATAAAGTCTTATTTTAATTACTTTACCAATAATTTACGTTTAAGTCACTTTTTATCCCTTATTTCGAACAATATTCTATTCCTAGTGACCATGTCACTATAGAAATCAAAATAATTTAGACATACGGGAATTGTCTATTGTAACAAAAGGCAGTAAAAGTATTTTACGTGAATTTTGAAAATTTGTATTTATTACTATACTCCTCACATAGAGGTGTAAGTACTAAGTACTGACTACTGACTTCCATTTAGCACCTCATCATCCTCAAACACGTGTCTAGCATTTTTCAGGGCGACCTTTCAGAATCTACCACTCCCTTATTTATTAATTTATATATTTCTGGGATTTCGTGAAAATATAAAGAGACAAAATTTCGCAACAAATTTTCACGGTACTATTACGTGTAATAAGTTAATATTTTTATATTTAGTTGTAGTACGAATGGTTTGGCTCCACAGGGGAAGTACCGTGTTCTTGTAGAATACCAGCGTAAACAGTTTAATAGAGCTGTTATCGTATAGTAAGTCGTAGTCCTTCCCCGGTCGAGCCGAATCATTCGTTCCGCAGCTATGTATAACCAGCTTAGACATATCATGGCTGGAGCACGGATTGGTCGAGTTGACTGGAAAAGGAAAACGTTATCACAGGATCATAGCGTGAAACAGAAGAAGAATGCTATATTTTGTATGGTGAGTGTAGAGAACCAGAGACACTTTAGTGATAAGGTGAGTGCAAAGAATCATATACCCTTTTTACTGATAACAAGGTATTCTGTGGTAGTACTAAGGGTGTTCATCGACATTTTGTTCTTATAAAAGTAGATTAAGCTATAAATAGGTGTCTGTAGGCAAGGTCATCAGGTAGACAGTGTGAACGTCAAAACTTCTGTCATCAGCTTTATGCCCCTTTCAAGTTTACTACTGTACATAGGTCTCCCCCCTTAAAGAATGCCACAAAACATGTTCTTGAGCCACCCATCTTTCGACTTCCCGCTTTGGGCTGCATCAAATCCAGATTATCCAGGTCCTTTCATCATCTTGTGGGGGCTGAACTAAACTTTGCGTACGTGGCTCACTTGGTATAAGGTAGTATATTTTCGAGACCATCAGAATTCTCCGGCAATTACACGGCATAGCCCCAATATTCTTCGATTTATATTATCATTTAATGATTATTTCTATTTTTGTTTGCGTAAGGTTCAATTATATGATTGCCCTCGTGGCATTATATGATCAATAGCATCGTTACAGTTAATCATGTTTGTAATGAAAGAAAACTTTGAGAAGTCGTAAATACCCAATCATTAAAGTAGCAAGAGCGTGATGGAAAACGTGAGTAAAAATCGCGCAACCCTACCCGTTTTTATACATAACAAGTTACAAAATGGCAATAAACTCTATAATATAAAAAACTCATCCAGTGCAGAACATAAACACTCTAATTTCTAGTTGTAAGAAAACATCGTACACGTTTACAAGTCAAGTGAAACTTGTGGTCGAAGTCAAAGGCGGCACTGTTGACAAATTATTTTTAAAATATTCTTTTTTTATTGAAGTAGCACATAGTCTTCCCGATGATAAGTGGGTATTATTGCCTATAAATACTAATAATATTGAAATGTAGATGAATTGTCACCGTGGAGGAATAAGATTGTAAAATTATATAAATTTTTTCTGTAAAACTTAACTTTGAAATAGTCCCGCTGTGTTTTCTTGCTGGTTCTTTCAAGTGTTTAGAGTTAAAAATGACTTTTATTAACAATTACTTGTAATCAATATCGATTAAAATTATTCTATTTTAATGCTTTTTTACCATTAAAATGAGTCTCCGATTTTTAAATAAACAAATTGATTCAAATTATAGACTTTGTCTTGTACTAACTGCGGTAGGGCTGTTTATTTGTCAAGAAGTCCGTCTAGGTAAATAACACATTTTAGCTATTTCATCACGTTTTTATTAACTCGCTTCCGTGTATGTCTTTTCGAATTGAAATTTCGAACATAGCTCAGAATCTAATCAGAAGGATACGAAAAGAAAACGTGGAATATTTAAAAAATGTCCCTTGTTTTACTTAAGTAACAGTGCACTCATTGTTGCAGTTTGTAAAATAAGAGTCAGTATAAACTATGACGGATTTTATTTTAAACCGCGTGGGTGATAAATAACTGGTGGTTTTGTTTTAAGAAGGTGCAGGTGTCAATGAGCGGTAGAAGCAATTTTTTAGCAATTCAAATATCCAAAATGAGATTGAAAACATTTTGAGTTTTCTGTTGAGACACTTTTTACTAGTAACGAGGCATTCTATCTTAGTCCTCGGGTGTTAGCACGTCTGCAATTTAATTCTGAGTTAAGAATTGTTGTAGATGTCTATAGGTTCAGCTTCCACTTACCATCAAGCTTGTCACCCATATTTTAAAAAACACTATTTGAATTAAGCTGAGCAAAACACTTTTCACTTGCACCGTTACAAAAATCCTCGATACACCCCACTCCCTTCTGTTCCCAATCAGTGACAGTCACTTATTGAATTTTGTTGTGCTCAAGAAAAGTTTCAATAATTCCTGAGATCGTACGAAACTTTATCAATTTCCGTAACTTGGGACATATCTCGATGGAAAATTCGAAAGCGCCGAGGTAGCCTCCACTTGTGTTGAAGTCTACGGAAAATTTGCAAAGTTTTCTTTTCAGACTTTTTACGTAATACAATTATTTAACAGTCTTATATCTGTGCTTACAGCGTAATTTTATTTTAGTTTCGAAAAGTAAAATTATTTATTTGATGAAGTTACACACTACACGAAGTTACACGAACATTGTTAAAGGATATTATGGAAAAATAACTGTATTTAAAAATAAATGAAACGGATATAATCGCCTTTCATTTTTACACTGACCTCCAAATTTTCGAGTGCTTTTTTGCACCCTTGATTATGGGCGGACTTTGTAAGATTACAATAAGCAAAAATAACATTTGTCAAAGAGTAGTCGAAGTAATTAAGTCTTAAAAATACTCAAGGCTAGAGTTATAATGTCTGCTAGTAACTTTTTCTTATAAAGTTGTGAGCAGCAAGTTTATACGGATGTCTCCCACGATATCTAATTATTTCGTCAGAATCAATTTCAAACAGGTATTTGTGAGCTTCGTTACCGGTACGAGGCTGCCACTCGAGAACATTTCTTCCTCATCGGTTGTCGGTTCTTATAGCTATATGGCCAGCCCACTGTCACTTTAGCTTACTAATCCATTGGGCTATGTCAGTCACCCTGGTTCTACTGTGGGTATCCTCATTTATAAGTTTAAGCAGTATATTTGTTTCTTACTATGTAAATTATTCATACTCAAGTTTTGCTTGTAAATGTACCAATATCTACTATTACTATATGGAAGATCTGGAACCCAGACAGGTTTACCTAGTACCGGGTTCAAAGATCACAGGTTGTGTTATGTAAATAATATAATAATTTCCCCTTATAAATAAATATAAACAAAATAAATAAGTTTATCGCGCAGAGAAATACCCAAACACAGCTCTCTCCATAGCTCGCTGCGCGAACTTGAGCTACCGCAATCTCGTACCGGTATGCGAAGTGTGGGGCGGCCCCCTACTAGATGGAGTGACGACCTGGTAAGACATGCAGGAAGTCGATGATCACAAATCGTACTTTGTGAAATTCCTTGGGGGAGGCCTATGTTCCGCAGTGGACTTGTGAAGGGCTGTAATGATGATTGTTTGTAAACATTGACAAAATGATACACTTCATAAATATACGTAGGTGGTAATGATAACAGAGTCTCGAATTGGGGGCGACTAAATCTAGTCCAGTTTAACCCCCAGAAGACACAAGTTTGCGCGTTAACCGCTAAAAAGAACCCCTTTGTCGTATCCCCTCAGTTTCAAGGTACTCCCCTTGTTGCCTCAGCCAGTATCGGAATCCTCGGCGTCGAGATATCGAGTGACATGCAGTTTCGTGATCACTTGAAAGGGAAGGCCAAATTGGCTACTAAAAGGCTTGGCGTGCTCAACAGAGCGGGACAGTATTTCATGCGGGCACACCGCCTGCAACTTTACAAGGCGCAGGTTCGGCCGCACATGGAATACTGTTCCCATCTCTGGGCTGGGGCTCCCCAGTACCAGTCCTCCTTCCACTTGACCGCATCCAGCGCAGAGCGGCTCGAATCGTCGACGACCGAGTGCTTTCCGATCGGCTCAATTCACTGGCACTGCGAAGAAATGTTGCATCCCTTTGCATTTTCTTTCGCATATACCATGGAGAATGCTCTGAGGAATTGTTCGGATTAATCCAAGCTGCCAAATTTCGTGAACGCACTACGCGGCAAACGTCCCGATACCATCCACACCATCTGGATGCTTGGCGGTCGACCACTGTACGTTTCAAAAGGAGTTTTCATCCGCGTACAACCTCTCTGTGGAATAGTTTACCACCGGCGATTTTTCCGGACCGATACGACCTGGGGACCTTCAGAAAAGAGCTTACTCCTTTCTAAAGGGCCGGCAACGCACCTGCAATTCCCCTGGTGTTGCTGTTGATCATGGGCGGCGGTAGTCACTTAACATCAGGTGAGCTGCATGCTCGTTTGCCCCCTCTTCTATAAAAAAAGCCTCTGGAAATAAGGTTTACATTAAATGAAATATACATGTTGAATACATCAATTTTATTTTTAAATTATAAAGAGTTGCGTTTGGCTTCTTACCGGCTTTTGATACGACAGACGATTTTTTCGAACCAGCTCAGTGTTATCATTTATAACATATATTGAATCAAAATTATATATTATGTTATATTCTGTTTAAATGGCATGTGATACGAGTTAAATAATTAATTTCTTGATAGAGCCACGCTGCAGTTATATTAGTAGTGTAGTTGTAGCACGAATGAATCGGCTCGACCGGGGAAGGACCACGCTCTCACAGAATACCAGCTTGAAATAGTAAGTTTTTGTTAAGTGCGCCTTACCATCTTTGGCTGCATCGCCACTTACGATCAGAAAAAAACTTGATACAAATTACACTGAACAATTTAAAACATTGTATAATTTTTAAAATGACTAAAAAAGAAAAACAGTTAAAAAGTTATAGCCTACAAAAATACCTACACCAAAGAAAATTAAAAGAAGTGAAAGTTAAACGAAAGAATTATGAATTCGAATGTTCTACGCCGTAGCAGTTTTCCGACGAAAGACTCTTTCATACATTTAACTTTGTAGCGGACCAAGTTACTGTAGCTTTGAGAGACGACGGTCATTATGTAGGGTCTTTATTTTTTCCTTTTAAGCAAGACTTCTTTGTTCTAACTTAGTTTAATTGTCGAAGTTAGTTGACACAGTGTAATGAAGTTTGAATACGTTAAAATTAAAAAAAATGCAGATTTTGTATGTCTAGTCCGTAAAATGTGGCACGTAATTGTAAGTTTTAGCATTGATTTTCTCCTTCATTAGCCCTGTCAAAGACCACAGCTGGGCATGGGTTTCTGTGTGCTTATTGGCGATCGCAAAACCAGACGTTACGCATCTCTGACGCAGCTGCCCGTCACTGGTCTAAGAATGTTACCGTTACCGTTAAAACCTATTAAAGTCCACTGCTGAAAATAGGCCTCACCCCTAGATAGCCTCAAAAAGGGGATATTCGCCACGCTTGGCAAGTGAATTAGCAATCGCAGTTTTTGAAGTAAAACTTCTAGACGGACGCATGACTTGAGGAGTAAGCTGGCGAACGCGTGACGAAAGCGTTACGAAAAGTGTGATTGGGCGAGGTGAACGGGAGTTGAGTGATGGATAGGGGATAGGCAAGAGAGAGTGTGCGTGCACATTTTCTTTCTCTTTTTCTCTCATAGCCAGTTATTTTTCATAATTTTATTACATTTTGAAAAAAAATTATGAATTAATATTTTGTTCAATACATTAAATATTCTACGTTTAAAGTGAATAAAATTGTAAATTAGTTTTAAAATTCATGTTTTGTGAATTTTCGGGTGAATAATAACTAATTTCGGAAGGAAACCGGTAGTAAATTTAAATACTTGTAGAATATTAATATATGTATATACATGCATATCTTATACATATATACATATACAAACACACACACACACACATATATATATATATATATATATATATATATATACGTATACATATACTGATGGAGCTAAAGAAGTAAGTAGTAAGTAAGAGTACTTCAGTTGTGTGGTCGAAGCACACTTGATTTTATTTTTATTTTTAGTCGTTATTAGAAAGACACTGCTACCCATCTCTTCTTTCGTTTTCCTCTATCACTTCTTACGACACCCACCCGATGATGTGGGTTAGTACGAGTGGATATTCCTCCACTGCCAATACACGGCAAATGTACTTTACCCCTGGCGTAAACAATATGATTATACCGGGCCTTAACGTAAGCGTACTTAACAAGTAGTCCCCAAAGAGTTATTTTATAAAATAAGAATGACAATGAAACGCCATCATTTGAGGGTAAGTGAATACTGCAGCTCAAAAGAAGAAGGTGTCAGAACGATGATACACCTGTAGACTGAGATAAAAAACCAAACCTTTATATTCACTTTTATATTGTAGAACTTTTTCTTTCGGCAAAAATTCCAACGAACGGAGACAGACAGACATACATCTCCTTTCTTTCTCTTTTTTTTCATTTTTTTCTATGGGCAGTTAACTTAATTTAAAGGCTGTTTCACACTTGTAACGCCGTAGCGTAAATTTGTATCATTATGAAACAGTTCTTATTGGAAATTTTTTACCGCGACTTCTTTGTTCTAACTTAGTTTAATTGTCGAAGTTAGTAGTCACAGCGGGACACGGTTGAAGATTTAACGAATAGGCGGTGAATTAATTTTCATCTTTACGGTCCCAGATTTAATTAGAATTAATTAAAAGTGATAAATATTTTGGCGTAAAACGTGGAGAAAAGTTTCATTTCGTAACTTATGATAAAATCGAAGTCGACTCGATTTATATATAATTGTTGAGATGGTTGTACTTAACACTCTATTTCCAAAGTTAAAATAAGAGAACCTGTTCTAGAGATAGATATAGTGCAACATATAGTGTATTAGAGACAGATAAAGTGTAGGTAGTGCACTATACGCAATGTCAATAAAGTATATCTTAAATTATGTGTGTTAGACATAATTTGAGATCATACTTTAGTTCCCGTACATTCTGGCAAATAAAAGATTTTGAATTTGAATTTGATTATATAGCATAACATCTACGTATCCTCGATTAAGAATCAAAATGCAGATTTTTGCAGCGTTTTGCTCGTAACATCTTTGTAAAGATGAAAATAATGTCTCATTACCAGTAAAAAGGTGTCAGGTTCTCTTCACCATACGAAACATAGCAGCATTATATTGCTATTTTACGCTAGTAGATATTCTGCGTAAGCTTGGTCCTTAATCCATATCTATCATACTGTAGTTATAATACGATGTAGTATATTTTAAGCTGCCTGTTACTCTAAAACTTAGTTGATCAAGATTATTTTCTATATTTTATTTAACTATTTTTACAATTGGAATTGGGATTTTGACCCAAATTGTCACTGAAGTTGTCACTAAAATATATATAATATATGCGAATCGGGAGCGTACAGTCCCCGGGCGGGGACACGCGGTGAGGCGATATATCTAGTGGCACTGACATGTTCAAACGTGTCAACCGTCCGCAGTGGGCAGTTTGCGGTGGACGTAAACATCAGCTGGTTGAATGAAGGGGTTTATCTTATTTATTTTAAGACTCTTATATAAAGGGACGTTGTTGTAGTAAAAATTATTCACCTTTACCTAACCTCTAAATGGTAGAATTGGCAGAAACTTAATCAAGTAGGATAGTGGTTCGCGATGGGACGTTGGCGATTTAATTTATTTGACTAACTAGTTAAATTTATTAATTATTTGACTATTAACTAATGTCAAATTACATAGCTCAACGGTTTGTTGATGATTCATCGCCGCGACTGTCATCCAGTTCCTCATGTAAAGAGTACTTATGTTTTTATACTACAATAACATGATATATGAGATGTAATTTGAATTGCTTTCCAGACTCAAACTTTGTAAAGTTTGAATATTAGGAATATTATTAACTTCGACTGTAATATTATTAAAGATATATTTCAGATATAACGTCAGCTGCACCGCAGTTATTTGCGGTTATTTGATTCGGTTTATTTGTAGTTATTGCGCGCTACTTGTAGCGAACTGCAAACTCCAAAACTGCCATAAATATCACCATACTATTTTACACATCTTACTCTTTCACGATCATTAATCAAACAGTTGGGGGTCATTTTGCGTCATGTCAATGAACACGTAGTGGACGGAATTAAGTATGCTTAAGAGTTTCAGTTGAAAACGTCTCATTGTTTAGTAGTATAGATCGAAACGTCATTGACAATTTCAATTATTGATTTATAGACCATAAACGGTTGACACGTTGACAGAAGATTAGTTAATACCCATGCCTAATTGAATTCAATTACTGGCTTAACAAGAAAACATGGGACTGAGAAATTGTTAAAGATGCGAGACGTATGGTAATATCGGTTGCCATTAATAATTGAGAAAAATTACATACATTTATAGTTGCAATTATATAAAATATCTGATAACGGAGGCCCATTTATATTGCTTGTGTGTAAGCAGCCTGGCAGGTGGGTTTCTACCGCTGTTGCCCTTCTTCTATTTCGGATTCCCTCTGTCGCCTCTTACGACACCATTACTACTCGTATGAAAAGAGTTATGGAATTTAAAGAAGCAATAGTAGAATTAATAAGGGACTGAAAAGAATGATCGAAGACTATTTGATAATTTCCTGGTAAATATCAAAATATTTTGTTAACTCGTCAGAAACACCAGAGAGAAATCGGTACATTCTAATGAATAATGTCCAAAACTAGAATAGATGTATTTAGAATAACGAAATATAAAGTAAATAGAGATGAAAGCAATACTTTTAAGCTCGTATAAATTTATGGATGCTTTGAAGAAAATGAACTGAAAATTCCCAAAGAATAGGAAGGAGGCAACGAGATAAGTATGGATGAAATATTAAAAGTAATGAACAACATGAAATCAGTTAAGGTAGCTGCGTACGATAAAGTGTTATTAGATATACTGAGGTCTGGATTGGGAGTGGTAGCAAGGTTGCTGTACATTTTCTTTAATTTTAGTTTGTAATTTGTTTTTACTATTAATCTAGACTCACTCTTGACTTCCATCCGACTCGAGGGCAAAGATGAGGTCTACGGTGGAGCGAATTTTCCCAGGAGAAGCCTGTTAACAAGCACCTTGAAGAGGTTAAGTTTATATGCTCTCGGAAAAACAGCCGCCGGCAGAACATTCAACTCCTTGGCTGTGCGCGTTATAATACATAACATAGCTCTTAGTGCGAACATTTGGAATATCAACAAAGTGTGGATGGTAACTTGCATTAAATCTAATACTCCGATAGGAGAATGGAGATATACCAGCTGTATGAGCTCATGAAGCTCATGGGCACATTTTTTAAAGTACAGTCCGTAGAAGACGGACATGCAAGCAACTTGGCGGCGGTGAGCGAAGCTGTGAAGTTTAGTTCCCACCAGTTTTTTGTAGCCAATGAGCCTCTTAGGTCTGCTTTCCACTGAATAGAGTGCGGCAAGTTGATATTTTGCTGAGCCATCCCAGCTAAAACGAGTACCAGGAGACTATAAACTGGAAAGGCGTTATACGATCACTGTATTACGAGTAGAAAAAAGAGTTATAGCAGGGTTGTAAAAACTATCGAGGAATGAGCCTGCTTAGCATTGTCAGAAAACTGTATGCTTGACTTAAAAGAAAATACTGAACAATTTATGAAAAAAAAAATATTTTTCATAAATTGTTCAGTATTTTCTTTTCAGTCAAGCATACATCAAACATATTTTTAAATGTTTTTGGGATGTACAAGCTGAATTTCGAAAAAAAAATGGGAGAACTACATGCTGCGAGGCATTGCATCTTAACCCTCAAAGGTGACAATGCATCGTGACCTTCTTTATTTGAAGTTAGGTGTGGATATTACTTACCATGAAGTAGCTTGTCACTCCATTGACATTTTAGCAGTATTTTTTATAGAATAGGGACGATAAGCGAGGACATAGTCCACCTAATGATAAGTGGATGATGTGTCCCATAGACATCTACAACTATCCTCGTTTGGGATTCAAAATGCAGATGCGTTGTCAGCCGTGAGGACTAAGATAAGATGTAATGCCCCGTTTCCACTTAAAAGGGTCTCCGGTTCTCTACACTCAGTATACGAAACACAGCACCATTATGCTATTATTTTACGCTGGTATTCTGTGAGAGCGTGGGCCTTCCCGGGTTGAGCCGACCCATGCGTGCTACAATTATATTATTAATATATTTCTGCAGCATACATATATACATATTTGCTTGTATTTGCTTTAAAATATATTTCTACACCCATTATTTTAAAATATGCCGATTATATCATAGATTTAAGACTACGTTGTAGCAACATATTTCCTGGATAGACACTGTATTTTTAGAAAAATGCACGAATTCGTTTCACTTTAAACTACTAGACTAGATTTTGAGTTGTTATTTATTTGTATGACATCTCGTGCGTGTAGTAAGAGGCGACAGAGAGAGACAAATAAAGAGATGTGCGGCAGCGTTTTCCTAATAAGGACTAAAAATAAAATACTGCGGTTGCAACGCGCATGCCAAGCGTGGCAACTGTGGCAAATATTCTTCCCCCAATTAGGCAATCTATCACGTAGGCCTATGGTCAGCAGTGGACAATGATGGCCGGTAATGGTAACGGTAAATTTTTATAGTTGACTTTCTTTTACCACTACAATCCTAAGGTACAGTGCTTATATAAGTTATAAAAGTAAAAGTAATAATAATTTAATGGAATTTTAAAAGAAAAGGAAAGTTATTGAAATCACAAAGAAAATGCCGTATAAAAAAGTATTAAAAATTTGCCTATTTCTTTTAATTTATTTATTGATAGATGTTTCCGCAAAGCCACTCTTTAACTAAATGTATTTTTGCAGCAATCCTCTTAGTAAAACGTTTGATACAAATTGAATTTATATTCTATTCTGTTTGATTTTTACCGGAAAGATTCGTCTTACTTAAAACAAAATACCATTTGCTTGCTTTATTATGTATTCTTGTAGGGATTAATTTTTCTTCGAAACGTTAATGATATATTATCATGTAAAAATTATATACTTGAAAGCACTAGAAAAGAACTCATAAGAAATTAAAGCTACTTTTTGTTCATAAATAAAATTGAAGTGTCTGTATGTAGTATTGAAATAAATGGCTTCTATTAAACTCAGGTACTTATTTGCAGGTATCAGTTCCCTGTAACCTTGGGTGCTGGAAAGCAGCCGAAACGTCGGGAATTAAAAATAATTTAAATTAAACGCGATAAAATCCGCAAAAGTAGTTTTAATCTCGTAAAAGATTTAATATATATATATATATATATATATATATATATATATATATTGTTTTTCTGTCAAGGAATCCTGTCCCGCACCGCACCGAACGCCGGTGAGGCAGGCCGCCGTGTATATATTATATATAGAAAATAAAAGAGGAGAAAGAACGCTACCCTGAGGTACCGTAATGATACCAGACCAGTCGGAAAGAGTGTTATTAAGGCGAACACAGTGCGAGCGACCACGAAAGAGAGACGAATCAAACCACACAATGGCAGATGGGGAAATATTTGGAGATTCTTCTGGCGAAGAATATCAAAGTCTACTAAGGTAAAAGTTCATGAACTTGAAAAAGGCTTATGATAAGGTGCAGAGACACAGGAATATACTATGATAAACACTGAACTCAATTGATTTGAGCGTTTGGTTTATATAGGTATTAAAATCTCTTTATAAGTCATCGTCAGGATCAACTGGGACTATTCGAACGGATTGGTTTGGTATCCATAAATATGTCAGACAGGGCTGTGAACCTTTCCCGTGGCTGTTTAACCCATTTATGGACAGTTTTTTGGAAACTTTGAAAGTTGAAGATTGTCAAATGCCTTTTGTATGCTGATGATCAAGTCACATTTGCATCGGCGGTGGCTGGGTTGCAAATGATTGTTACAATAATGAACAGTTTATTAAAGAAAGGGGGGTGAAAGTGAACGCAAGTATGATGAAAGTGATGGGTTTTGAAAGAGAATAAAGTGTTTTACTTTATTTCTTTCAAAACCCATCAGAGAAGATAGATAAGAGTTAATCGAGCAAGTAAATAAGTATTAAGTATCTATTAAGTACTTAGCAGAGATGGTAGATTTGATAAGGATATAGAACGACGAGTGAACGCAGGAAATAGTGTAAATGGGGTTCTATACTCTATAGTGGGAAGTCCGAATGTGTCAAAAATGCACTATGGTAATTCATAATGCTGTGTTAGTTTCAATCTTGATGTATGGTAGTAAAAGATAGTTGTGGCAGAAGTAGCACGCGAGTACAATAAATGCTGTAGAAGAGGCGGTCGTTAAGGAGAATGTTAGGGCTGAACCGAATGACAGGGTGAGAAATTATGTGACACGAGAAAAGTGTAGCTTGCGAGATGACATTGTGATGAGATTAAGAAAGTAATGCTTCAGTGATTAAGTCATATATAAAAATGAACGGGAAAAGAGATACATATCAAATTTATGTTGCAGAACTGAACAGTAGAACCGGGAAGGAACGCTACGCTCTAGACGAAAGGTTATCGAACAATTTAGTGATATGTTGAAGATAGACCAGATTAAAATTACTTAATTGAGCCCTTAATCGACGTGCATGTATGCTTAGATATATGAATGTAAGGGAGCCGAGAGAGATGTGTCAGGATCGTGCTAAATGGAAGTCCGTAGTCCGTAAACTCTGGGTGGCAGGTGTGAGTGTTTATGCATGTATTTTATATCTTAATAACGCCATATTAATAGATCCTATTCAGGCAAAGCCGATGCGGGTCGCGTGTTTAAATTGTAATACAATCAATTTGAGAAACTAAATTTATCCGCGAAATTTCAAAACTTTACAACCATTGTTATTACATACCAAGGTTTTTAATATTTTATCGGATAGTAGAAGGATTAATTTAAAACATAAAACAATTAAAAGTGATTCTGAAAAGAAAGGACAAAGAAAATGAAGGAATAGAAATTGTATTTCCAAAGAAAACACGAGTACAAGACTTTAACAAATAATATATGACATCATTTTAATGATTTCTTAAATTCACGCGAACACTACACATTGATTAAAACTATTATTTACGAATTTTATCGCGTTTAATTACTACTGAGATATTTGAGGTCCCAATGTCATAGTTAGTCCGGCTACCTCCAGTTTATGAATAATAACTTTTGGTCCGATTTACCATATCATAAAAGATATATATATATATATATATATATATATATATATATATATATATATATATATATATATATATATATATATATATATATATATATATTAACGCACTTTGAGAAAGTAGTTTGTTCAGAATCGTTTACAGAATCGATTCCTATCATTTTTAATACAGGTAATTTTTTATCCCAAAAATAATTAAAACTACGTAAATTACAGTCATACTAAATCTGTACAGTCAAAACAAACTGAAATGGACCGTAACTTAAGGAAATAAGACTTTTAAGAGTGCAATTTTATATGTATTATTACTAATTCTGTCATTTAATAAAAAATAAAGAAAAATAAACTTAATTTCAAGCACGTTAAAGTCTTCGCGTTCGTGGATCTGTACTGCGACCACAACATTCTTCCGGAATTAGTATAACTAATTTGATAAATAATCAGTGCATAAAAATGTTTAGCTAAAAATTCAGAGTGTGTATTATGATTATAACATAATACACTAATTGGGGTGTCTGAGGGTGTGCGTTAATTACTTTACATATTGTATAATATAGAAGGGGGGGGGAACGAGCATGCGGCGCACCAGCCTGATGTTAAGTGACTACCGCCGCCCATGATCAACCGCAACACCAGGGGAATTGCAGGTGCGTTGCCGGCCCTTTAGAAAGGAGTAAGCTCTTTTTTGAAGTTCCCCAGGTCGTATCGGTCCGGAAAAATCGTCGGTGGTAAACTATTCCACAGAAAGGTCGTACGCGGAAGAAAACTCTTTGTGAAACGTACAGTAGTTGACCGCCAGGCATCCAGATGGTATGCATAGTATCGGGACGTTCGCCGCGTACTGCGTTCACGAAATTTGGCGGCTGGGATTAATCCGAACTATTCCTCAGAGCATTCCCCGTGGTATATGCGAAAGAAAATGCAAAGAGATTCAACATCTCTTCGTAGCGCCAGTGAATCGAGCCGATCGGAAAGCACTCGGTCGTCGGCGATTCGAGCCGCTCTGCGCTGGATGCGGTCAAGTGGAAGGAGCTGGCACTGGGGAGCTCCAGCCCAGAGATGGGAACAGTATTCCATGTGCGGCCGAACCTGCGTCTTGTAAAGTTGCAGGCGGTGAGGCGGCATGAAATACTGTCCCGCTCTGCTGAGCACGCCAAGCTTTTTAGAGGCCAATTTGGCCTTCTCTTCCAAGTGACCACGAAACTGCACGTCACTCGTTATGTCGACGCTGTGGATTCCGATGCTGGATGAGGCAACAAGGTTTTACCGATTTATCCAGAAACGTCGGGATAGTAAAATACGTTTAGTGTAGTAATTAAACGTAATGAAATCCGTAAATAATAGTTTTATTCAATGACATCAATTTATCATTTATAATTGTATACTAAACCAGTAATATTAGTAATGACAAGTTTTATTTAAAAAATATAATGTTATTTAAATGTGACCTGTGGAACTTTGGATAAACTACATCTCGAACGGTTTTATTTTAGTAATGTAAATAAGCTAGGACTCAAAGTTAAACTAGTTTTATAACAATAAATTTTACTAAG
Source organism: Parnassius apollo (assembly GCA_907164705.1). Lineage (NCBI taxonomy): Eukaryota > Metazoa > Arthropoda > Insecta > Lepidoptera > Papilionidae > Parnassius > Parnassius apollo. The sequence goes on from CAJQZP010001584.1 coordinate 5,218,229, forward strand.
CCACTGTTTATCCCGAGAGAATCAATAAACCAAGCTTTGTAATTCGACAAAATAAACGTAAAAGTAAAAGTAAATGGTACGTAATTTCAACAGTATAACGGCTTAATTAAAATTCCGTCAAGTATGTATATCCGAGTAAAGCAAAAAAAATCCCCATCGGCACTTTCCATATCGTAAAATTCCTAAATGAACCGAGAATGCTACCGTAAATAGCTACGAGGCACGGAATCATCCGAGTGTTAAGACTTAAATTAAAAAAATCCCCATCGGCACCGATGAATTCCATTTATCGTACTTGGCTTAATAGTGAACTCTGAAACTTTAAGACGAGCGCTTATTCCCTGAGCTACCTCTTATATTACTATAGATATTTGTACTAAATTAATAATTTAAAATGGTATTCATTATTTTCCTTCTTACCGTCTTCTTTGTTTTATCTTGGATTAATTCTTCAAGGTACTAGGTAAAAATTACCGGCGCTGAAGATTTTAATTAACAGGGATTATACAGATTCCTTTTATACTAATTTGAGCCCAAATTAAATGGTAATTAAATTTAAATCTGCTTGTAATCATTAATGAAAACGAGTAAGTTTTAGTTGCTTTGAAATGTTTTAACTTAAAGTATTAGTAGCTCAGGGGAAAAGTACTCGCCGTGAATTTCATATGCATGAATACTTGAGTTCAATCCCTGCCATGTCGGCTGAAATTATTTACTGTAATTTTAAGAATTAATTTACCACGTATTTCGCGGCAAAGGAATTTTCATATTTGAGGAATAAAACGTTTTTAGGATATATTATACACACGCGTTGCAGCAACATGGCGGACGAATTTCTTCATAATCTCCTTAATCCTCTTAAAATAGGCTGTGCCCATCAGCAGCAGTCACTTTAATTTTCCCGCTATTAAAAACATATTTAAGTAGTGCCGTTTTGCAAAATATTTAAATTGCTTATTTGCGATGTAAGATTTTATTTATTTATTTACGTACACAAAACAAAATACAGACTTATAGTGAGTTCGTACAAAAGTTCTACTTATTCCATAATTTGCTGAAATATCTTTCAGTAGACCTATAAAGAAAAACATATAAAATTGCAAACTTAGTGCATACATTACCACCACTAATGAATAAATAATATACAAAATATTACGTAAATTGTATTAAATAATACTATAAATAGAAATAAAATAATACAATACATAAAAATAATAAATACGATAATTACATACAATCAGACTACTGAATGAAATAAACCCTATTCCTTTCTTATAGGCCGGCAACACAGCTGCGACGGTTCCGTAGCGTAGAGACTTATCAATTAATTGCAACGCTAAGGAATGAGAGTTTGAATCCCGCACGCAGCAGCTCTGGCCAAGTCTGTAAAGTAAGTAAAGTAAAGTTACAGCCTATATACGTCTCACTGCTGGGCTCAGGCCTCCCCTCATTTCTGAGAGGGTTTAGGGCAAGGAAGTGTCCGCCGCGCTGCCCAAATGCGTGTTGACGAACTTCACATGTCTTCGAAATATTTTTTTTTCTTATTCCTCAGACATGCAGATTTCCTCACGATGTTTTCCTTCACCGCCGAGCACGTGGTAAATCAGCACTTAAAATTGCAATTAACAATTTCATTGGTGCCGGCGGGGATCGAACCCGGGTTACTCGCGTTCTGTTATATTTACAGCGAGCGTTAACCACTGAGCTACCACGGCTATTATTTATATATTTATTTGTAGGCCAAGTCTGGCCTACAAATAATTGTTTCTAGTCGGGATGTATCTCCTTGTGAAATTTATGTACATAAACTGCCACGATCCAGAAGAAAATCTTGTGTGAAGGTAAAGTTAAAAAAATCAATAAAAAAACTAGTATTGCAGAAGTTCATGGCGGTGGTGATACTGTCAGGTGATCCGCATGCTCTCTTCTCTCTCTCTCTCTCTCTCTCTCGCAACTCCTCTTCAAAGGAGACAACAAGAAGAATCATATACTAACCGCCTAAAAAAATGTTTTTTTTGTTCTTCGGTGTCTTTGTGAAAATGCGAAGTATTTCAAATATTTAGTTCTTTTTAAGTCGGTTCATTTTTTATTAATTTGCGACCCGCTTCGGTTTCGCCACGGTAGTTTTTATTAATGTTGTGTTATTTAGATTGAGGACTGGGATCAAAGACAATTTCTTTTATCAACTTTTCGATTTATCGAAAATATTCAAATATTTTTGGATAAAATATGGCCCAGACTACCACTAGCATTGTTCTCTATCTGTTCATAAGTTTCATTACCTTCGGTTCAAGCATTCCAAAGGTTAGCCCGGACAAACAGACAGTCAGAGAGACAATGAAAAATGGTTTTCTATGCCATAAAGCATGACTCTCAGCTCAATAGAGGGCGGTGACTTCTATATTATAGACAGACACTTTAGCTTTATGGTTATATATGATTAAACAAAATCATACATATAATTTAAATAATACTAGTTTCTACGGGTTTTATCGCGTATATTAACTTTTTTTTATATTCACCACGTTTCGCAACACAGCACCCATGGTTCAACGTCCAGATGTTATAGTTAACCGCGGTTAATCTCTCTGTACCACAGATTAAAATTAAGTACAGATTAAAATTATTAATTTTTGTTCGAGTTCGAGTTAATATACGCGATAAAATCCGTAAAAACTAGTATTATTTAAATGTGTACTCTTCGCGTAAATATAAGAAATCATACATATTAATTACAGTACCCGGATGACCGAGCTTTGCTCGGTTTCTTTTGAAATTACATTTAAAATTACATACTGATGAAATAATATTTTTTGATCTTATTGAGAGAATAGAAAAAAATAAACTGATTATTTGAATAAAAAATCATGAGTGCAATTAGTTTTATTAAAATTTTCGTATTTAAAAAAACAAAAAGGGCTTGAAATATTAGATTTTCTCACAAAAGAAGGGAACTTGAAAAAAAAAGGAATTAAGCTGGACCAGAGACAGGACGCGAACCACGGAACTCCGATTTCACGCCCGACCGACATCCCACCTGAGCTATTACGATCGTTACTGCTTTGTCAAAATTAACCTTCTTATATTGTAGCAGTTTTTTTTATTGCCTGAAAACATGGAAAAAAGGACATTTTCTAAAAATAAATCCTAGCTAGATCGATTTATTGCCCCCGAACCTCCCTGGACACTAAATTTTATGAAAATCGTCGGAGCCGTTTTCGAAGATTCCGATTAAAAATATATATATATATATATATATATATATATATATATATATGTATATAAAGTATAGGATTTTATTTAGGTGTATTGAGAAACAACAACGGAATTTTCTTAAAAGTTTTCGTAAATAACAAAATGTAACAAAACTATAACATGTATTACTAAACAGTTCATTATACTGCTACAGTTAGCTGACCCATGAAGATATTAGAGAACTTCTAAACGAACATTACAAAACAAGGAAGCTAAAGGATGTTCAAGACGCAAGCCCTTTGTAAGCATTATGTTAAAAAGGGTAACGGGGGACTGCGCAAACTCACTCGATCGGAAACTCCATAACGAGACTTTAATACAAAATCAAAGAGCTATTAACACGCTGTTCATTATTTATTGTAATTAGATTTAGAGATTAGTTGGAAAACAATAAATAATTAATGTTTTATTCATTTGTTATAGTTTTAATTAATCATAATTTTCGGTAACTTAAGGAAGTTACTTAAGGTCTTTTGTATGTAAGCTGAAACGGGATACTCTATATATTTTTAATTAGTTTAAGCCAGCATCTTACTACAAGTACAACATCAATTTGTTCACGTAGAAATGTCTACACATACGCTACCCGCGGGGACGAGGACGGATTATGTTGGGCTTGCACTAAAACCCCATGATGTTCCAACATCGTCGCATATTGGTAGGGCCACTGTTGACTTACGGCTGCCCCTCCTCGGGAAAGGATAATTCCTACTTAAATGAACTTAATTTGAATTAAAGACGCATTAAACACGCACATTAAACGTGATAAAATCCGTTGAATTAGTTTTATTTAAGGTGTAATATTTGCGTAAATATAACAAATCATTAATTTTTTCCCTTCACTTTCTCAGGTAAAGCGCAACAGAACACAAAGTGCGCCTTTCTCCGCAGTATCTAACCCCAACTGCGTTACGGACCTCCCCAAGTCCAATACGAGAACGGCAGAAAAAACGAGCACTCGGTAGCGGCCTTCGTGACCCTAGCGGCGAAGGGTAGGAAGAGCGGTGCCTCGTAACAATGACACTCTTACCCACCATCACCGCAACGATGGTGCAGCCCCATCTGGATCATGGAAGCTAGAGCTAGTAATGAAAACCTATGATAAGAATCTTGAGATATTTCTGAGATTTGGATTTCGCAAAGTGGTTTTCAAAACAAGATTAGGCTCTTCTTACGCTAAGACAATGCGTTTAACCATCTGGGGCTTCATCACCACTTACCATAAAAAAAAAGAAAAAAGAAGAATAAGAAGGAGAGAAGTAAGAAGGAAATAACTGCAGATTATATATAATCTCTATTCAACTAACGTTGAATTCGCTATCGATCTATATAAAACCCAAAAAATGTTTCTACCTGTCCGTTAGAATTTGAAATCATCCAGCCGGTTTTGATGAAATTTTTTGTGTGTGTTTGATTGAAACTGGATATCATTTAATAACTATTTTGTAAAAATAGTTACTAAATGATATATAATAATAATAAATCACTAAAAATTTAATAATAAATCACTAAAAAGTTTTATTATTTACGCAAATAGACAACAGACAAATTTTTATTCCGACACAGAAAATACGACGTTTAGTTAATATGTTATTATTATTATACATATAGCATACTTATACTTATAACTTGTATTTGCAGTGACGGTGTAAGAATACCAACTATCCTCGATCATCCCGTAGATGTCGTAAGAGGTGATAGAAAGAAGATAAATCAGATGGGCAGCGGCGTCTTCCTAAAATCAACTGAAAATAAAAAAATAAAAATCTCTAGTCTAGCGCCCCTATAAGGCAATCTATGGCGCGAACAGAGTTCACCATTGGGTTTTTGATAGGCTGTAATAGTGTACTAATAATTACCATACCTATTCTAACATTTAGTGCTCGAAGTGTAACTATACTGCGGTACTCAGAAAAAGCTAAAAAGTAGCTCACAACGCTGACGAAATTCAGTGAAGAAATTTTTTTATAGGTTAGGGTGACAAACGAGCACACATTCCACCTGATGGTAAGTGGTTGCTGCCGCCCATATACATCCACATCTATCCTTGATTACAAATCAAAATGCAGATGCGTTGTCACCCGTGAGGATGAGATGGTATGCCTCGTTTCCAGTAAAAAGGGTCTCCAGTTCTCTATACTCACCACACGAAAAACAGCAGCGTTAAGTTACTATTTCACGCTGGTATTCTGCGAGAGCGTGGTCCTTCCCCGGTCTAGCCAACTCATTCATGCTACAACTATACTTCTTATATAACTGCAGCATGGCTCTACTACGTATACGAATTGTGGCGATGGCGAGAGTGATATTTCAGATAGAACATTTTTATACTTAAAGAAGTTTTATTATAAACCACTAGCTGGTACCCGATACGCTGCTGCCACAGAAGATATTATTGTGGAAATATTGTTTTATATTTGTGAGAGTTATAATGTTTAATTAGGAATGATAAAACATTCATTGAAGTTGAATGATATGTAACTTTCAATTTTTTTTTAAATTTTGTACTATAAGTTAATTGTACTATAGATATAACCTTCGTGCAAGTGCAAGCAATAAATTGACAAAGTATTAGCGCAATCTGATGAACGGTATGGCAGCGCATAAAATACGAACAAACAACATTAATTTTTATATATTAGATTTTAACTCGGAGTCTCGTAAGAGGTGATTACAAGATCTCATTAATTTTGAGCGATGGTGGTACGCCTGTGAAGTCATTCGTTATTTTACTTTTATTAATAATGTTGCCAGAACTGATAGAAAAAATATAACGAAAAGTGATCAAAATGGACGGAAAACGTGATAAACAATGAAAAGAGGTGCGGGCGTCAAACAAATGAGGTTATCAAGGAATTGGTGGATTGAAACCATATAGTTTCGGTATTTAGGATTCCGTAGCAAAATATTGTATATTTAACAAAAATAATGAACGTATAGGTTTGATATCTCGTTTTATATAATAAGGGTGACAAATGTGCACACAGTACACATGACGGTAAGTGGATGCTGTAGGCCTCAGACATCGACATCTAATTTTAGTTAACAATTAAAATGCAAATACGTTGTCTCCCCTGAGGCTTAATATGGAATACCTCGTTTCAGGTAAAAAGGGCCTCTTGTGGACACTGACCAAACGTTATTTTACGCTGATATTCTGTGAGAGAGTGGTTGTTCCTCGTTTGAGCTGTCGATCCATTCGTTCTACAACCATAATATAAATTTCAAATGTATGTATTTGACTGCGGCGCTCTGTGCCGCCGATTCGAATCCCGCATGGGTCAAGCATCAAGTCACGAGATCACAGGCTAAGTTTATGTATGTGTAATTTATATAATATATTGAATGCATCTACGGTACTGGTGAAACTAATAATGTTGTATATGACTTTTTCTTTGAAGATGTGTATGCACAGATTACTATAATACATTGTGTATTATATGTACCAGAATTAGAAGTGGAGAGGTTTCTAACAGAATAATTAAAATGAGTTATTGACAAAACCATTCGACTTTTCGATTTTTTCTAGGGGAACCGATTTTTATGATACTTTTTTATTTATTTCGCAATTTATGTTTACACAAGTAAAGGAGAGGACACATCATGATAACAAGTTTGTACAAAGGCTCTACTTATCTCACAATATGCGGTATAATGCGGTAGGCCAGTTTCAAACACATAATATGATTAATAAATGATTATAAGGTGTGCACTTTGTTATTATACAACACATATGGGGATAAAATAAATATATACGTCATCCCAAATACTTATATATACACACATATATATATATATATATATATATATATATATATATATATATATATATATATATATATATATATATATATATATATATACATAAATATATTCATATTTAAATACACATTAATACATACATAAATACTTAATATAATATAAAGTCATAATTAAATATATAAACATATATAAGTACATGCACACATAAATACATATATGTACATGCATATGTTTGTAACAGTATAGTAAATATCAAAGATTTGAGACTTACATAGAAGACAGCGATAAATAATGTTCTTTCACTCGTTTTTTGAACAATGGCGCTGTTTTTTGAAAATTTGAAGGCTGGTGCTTTAAATATGAAATTTGATCAAGATATGACCAGTAGTTTTTGATTTATTCTTAGTAATGCATATTTAAATGACTTCGACTACATTAATGATGTTCTCATTTTATTTATATTGAAATAGGTTGTACGAAAATTCGAATTTTACTACTTGTAATAAAAGGTCTTTCATCTCGCGCATCTCTAGAACGGGCGTGCCATATCAAACTATGTTTCTTGCTTTCATTCAAAGGGAGTCTCTCCCTCGGGTATTAAGTTCCATCCGCCATCTTCACTAGCACCTGCCACCTAATTCGACTCAATCTAACCCTCATAAATATAAATTCAAGTTACATGTGATTGTTTAAACAGGTTATTTGTTCAACATATAGTTTTGATTCAATTGTTGTTTTATAATTATTATTTAAAACCAAGACATAAAGTTGATAATATTTTTTAATAAAGAAGTAATAAATAACTAATAAATTACGTTTTATTTTTCTTTAAATAAATGTAATTTTTCAGAGGCATACAGGGAGCTAAATAATTCAAGATAACCATTCTCACTGTGCGTTTTACTAGGAGTTTTCTTTCTCTTACAACTTCTCTGGGGAATTGTTTACCACCGGCGATTTATTTCGGACCGATACGACTTAGGGACCTTCAAGAAAAGAGCTTACTACTTTTTAAAAGTCTGGCAAAGCACCTGCAATTCCCCTGGTGATGTGGCATATAAGACCCACATTATAACTCCAAAGAGTACAAAATCTTTTCATCCGAAAAGCCACCGGTGCACGGTGGTATCAACGGAACTCTGATTTACACAATGATTGTGAATTACCGTCTATCCGAATACTTCAAGGAGATGTCCCAACGCTACTTTGAAAGAGTAGAAACCCACCCTAACCCGCTAGTGACAAACGCAGCTAACTACGATCCGATAGCAAACGTCGCCCCCTATCTCCGGAGACCGCGAAATGCATTAATAGAATCACCACAACCGCTCGATCCAGTCGACCCAAACGTCGCAGGCACATCACACAACGTCACTACACCCACACTAAATGGGACAAACACTGGTAGGATTACGAATGGGGCGCGTCGCACGTGTAGACGGGCACGACGCGCTCCAGCACACACCGCGTACACACCGTACACCCGCGTTCCTGGGTGGTTCTCTCCGCCCAGACCATCGACCGACACGAGTTGAGCAGTCAGAGAAGGGGCTCCACACTGCCCCCTCGGATAGCTCAAATGCGCTTAAAAGGCGACGTGATGATTAGTAACAATACCAAATCCTAAACCATTCATCATCATCCTCACCTCATTGCCTTTCCCTTTTTAATTAGCTCGCGGCCTTGCAGGACGCAAGCCCTGAGTCAGATGAAGCTGTAAGAGTCGCATAGACTAACAGCGTTAACATCCAGAAACTAGGTGTTGTGGTTGTTCATGGGCGGCGGTAGTCACTTACCGTCAGGTGAGCCGCATGCTCGTTTGCCCCCTCATCTATAAAAAAATAATTAGAAATTATTCTGCAGTCTATTGTATAAAAATTACTCTGTGTTACTAGCAAACTGACGTTCCATTTTGAGAAAGAGTTTGTTGACGTGCTAAATTGCCAGTTTTAGCAATAGTGGTATTATTTTAAAATAAAAAATAAACAAGAAGTAAATTACATAATTCCAGAGAAACTGAAAAATAATTAAGTCATTTCGAATAGTTGCCATTGAGTTATTTTAGCATACAATTTTTTTTCTACAGATAAAAATTTAAAATAAAAGCATCCGTTTTATTAATCGGTGTACCCTCTTATGTATCTACCTACTTTTGTACGCGTATTAATGCGGTATGAAAACAATATATCGAATTTAATAAGATCGGGTTGACCTTGCCAAGTTGAGTCCAAACTCTCCTTCTTCGCGTTCGAAGTGTGTAAAGTTGTGTAGTAGTAAACCCTGTAGAGCCGATGCAAATATATCCTACCCCACCTTATCCATGAGTGTCGTAAGAAGCAAACAAAGGGGAACCTGTACAGGAGAGAGACAGAAATATCTTCCTGATAACAGTTCAAAATAATAAAACTTTGTTAACTAACCTGCTGAGCATCTTACCGTTACAGCCTTTTACAATCCACTGCTGAACATATGTCTCCTTTACCAATTATCCTTGTCATAGTTGTCACGCTTGGCAATCTGCTCGGCAACCATTTTTTTTTAATTTTTAGTCATAATTAGGAAGATTGATAAGATTACAGAGTCCAGGCTAAGGTGGTACGGACATATTATGCGTAGACCCGATGACCGTGTCATGAAAAAGTGCCTCTCCATGGCTACAAAGAGGAGAGGGAGAGGTAGACCGCAAACTACTTGGTTAACAAATGTCCGGAAGGACATGCTAAAGCTCGGCCTTACTATTTATTATGGCCTTAATGGCGCCGAAGGATTAAGAAAGCCGACCCCGCGTAACGGGAAGAGGCGAAGGCAAAGAAGAAGAAGATAATTATGAAGACGCTGCAGACCATTTCCTGATTTGTTTCCCGCTGTCGCCTCTCACGAAACCCACAGGACGATACAAGGTAATAGCAATTCTTACACCGCCTATACACGAAGCGTTCTCTATTTTCTAGTATTCTTTACTAAAGTATAGATATTAAAAGGCAATATTCAAACACGTTACGTTAAATTCCCTCGTGATGTAATATTGGGCTCTTCAGCTACAGCAAAAGTCGATAAGTCATAATACTCATAACATATTTATTTATTCTGTAATCCCACTGCTCATTATGAAACCAAGATGTGATGTGCAAAAAATCCAATACGTCTCATGCATTAGGCTTGCAAATTCCTTACTGAGTAAAAGCAAAATTTTTGTTGTTGTATTCAAGGTTAACTCTTGATTGTAGTTAAAATGGAGATAAGTCGTTTCGGAGATGAGAGCGTTAAAGTAAAACCTCGATCAGTAAACATCAAAGCGGAACGATCAAAGGATGGTAATGCCGAGGTGATTTCCCACCTGAAATAGATATTTTATTATACAGGCCTCCAATATATCATATTTGATACACATATCTGAACAACAAAGCAGGCATCGAATGTTATTTATATCTAATCAAAAGTCAAATCTAGTTTAGGTAGATACATATAAGTAGAATTTACCTACCCTACAATACAATACAATATCTTACTATGTCAGAGCTCTGAAAGTACTTAAAATATATTAGGCAAAACTATTTTAATAAAAGCTGACTGCCGTAAGGCTGCTGACAAAGTTCACTGATAGGACTCCTTTTCTGCCTCTGACTGCCTTGTTGGTTTCGACCACTAGGGTCGAAATCCCTGGGTTATAGTCCCGGGTCAGGCCAAAATCAGTTATTGGGGTTTTCTATCAATAAATTCTCAGTAGTAGCCCGGACGGAGCTGACTTATGGATCTGAAACGTGGTCCTTCACTGCTGGCCGTATGAGGATGCTCAACGTCGCTCAGTGAGCTATGGAGAGGGCTATACTCTGGGTTTCTCTGAGTGCTAAACTTAGAAATGGGGATATCCGCAGTAGAACCAGAGTAACTGATATAGCCCGACGGATTAGTAAGCTGAAGTGGAAATGGGCCAGCCATATAGCTCGAAGAACCAACAACCGATGGGAAAAAAGGTTCTCGAGTGGCAGCCTCGTACTGGTAGTTGAAATGTACGGCGACCCCCTACTAGATGGAGTGATGACTTGGTAAGACATGCAGGAAGTCGATTGATGCAGATGGCTCAGGACAGTACTTTGAGGCATACCTTGGAGGAGGCCTATGTTTAGCATTGGACTTGTGAAAGGATGTTATGCTGATGATGATGATGAGCAGCCCGGAATCATAAAGTTGGCGGTGTTTTAGACTCGTGCCGTGGAAAGTACGTAAAATCGCAAGTCCTGCGTCCGATATCTTTCCGGCCTTGTATAACTAAATACTTGTATAAATAAATAACCAGGATTACCGTCTCATAGGACTGTGAGAATGAGGTTATAGAGATTGTACCTGTGTTTACTCATACACTTAGGGCACTATAATCCTGTACTGCGCAGATAGCTAGTCTCCTTTGAGACTTTCAGTCTGGAGGACATTATTATTTTTATTTCTGCCTATAGGTCCGTCAAAATAGGCTTGCACTGCTGTGCTCAAGTCTGATGGGTAAAGAGAGCCAGAATAATCACAGGATGTGACGCTGTGGGTGTTGTAAGAGACGTCAGATGACAACAAACCAGAAGACGAGCAGTAGCAGGGCATTGGCAGTAGTAATTGGGCAGTAGCATCGTCCTTGTAACAACTTAAAATAACTGCAGTTGCCTACCCACCTGCAAATCGTAGTATTTTAAAATTATGGAAATATTTTCCCTATAGGGCAATCTACGTGGAGGCCTCCTAGTATGATCAACGTGATAGAGCCATGCTGCAGTTATATTAGTAGTATAGTTGTAGCACGAATGGGTCGGCTCGACCGGGGAAGGACCACGCTCTCACAGAATACCAGCGTGAAATAGTAGCTTAATGCTGCTGTATTTCGTATGGTGAGTGTAGAGAACCAGAGACCCTTTTTACTGGAAACGACGCATTCTATGTTAGACCTCACGGGTGACAACGCATCTGCATTTTGATTCGTAATCGAGGACAGATGCAGATGTCTATGGGCCGCAGCAACCACTTACCATCAGGTGGACTGTGTGCTCGTTTGTCACGCTATCCTATAAAAAAGCATCATTCATACTAAGAGATTCACTGCAGTTTGTTAAAAACTAAATTTCGATATATTACGGCAACGCGCGCACAGCAAAGAGGCCTAATATTTTTCCGCTCACCAGATGTCGCTAACTGAGACTGAAGTGAATTTTTTTCTTACATTCCATGTTGATCATCAGGCGTGACAACGCATTTGTAGTCTTCCTTGTCTCCTCTCACTTACCTGTCAGGTCATGTCAAATGGAAGTCCATAATCGCTACCCGCCCCACTGAGTTCTTATATGTATTTATATGCTTGGAAGTCGATGGATGCTGGTAGCACGGGAACTTGTTATGTACCAGTCTTTGATAGTATATGCTCATTAGTAGAATTTTTTTTCTTATTTTTTTTTTGTTTACAACTGCTGACAATAATAAATTATTTTGAATATACAACAGAACCGTAATAATTCTTGATAATTTATTAAAAGCTCGTTAAAAAGTTTCCGTTCGAGCGAGTTTATGGAGTTACCCCACTACCCTTTTATATTTAGCATAACGCTTACAAAGGGGATGGAGTTTAAGCTCGTAACACTTAGATAGTCCGCTGTTTCGCAGTTTTCACTCATTTGAAAGTTCGCACCAAAATTGTCTAGTATATATAAAATGGAATTTACCTTTATTTTATGTGCTGAATTTCAGTATTACTAAGTACAATCCTTCATAAATCCAATGCTGGACATAGGCCTCGACCATAGATTGCCACTAGTTGCTGAAGATACGAAATGATTATTTTTATAGATGAGGGGGTAAACGAGCGTGCGGCTCACCTGATGGTAAGTGCCTACCGTCGCCCATGGAAAATCGCAACACCAGGGGAATTGCAGGTGCGTTGCCGGCCTTTTAGAAAGGAGTAAGCTCTTAACTTGAAGTTTCCTAAGTCGGTTCGGAAAAATCGCCGGTGGTAAACAATTCCACAGAGAAGTTGTACGACGAAGAAAACTCCTATTAAAAGTGGTGGACCGCCAAGCATCCAGATGGTGAGGATGGTGTCGTAAATTAAACGCGATATGGGTTCGTGAAATTTGGTGACTGGAACTAATCCGAACAATTTTTCAAAATACTCCCCGTGGTAGATACTATAGAAAACGCAAAGGGATTCAACATCCCTAAGCAGCACCAATGAATCAAGCCGATCAGAAAGAACTCGGTCGTCGACGATTCGAATCGCTCTGCGCTTGATGCGGTTAAGTGGAAGGAGCTGGCACTGAGGTTCCCCGGCCCAGAGATGAGAACAGTATTCCATGTGGGGCCGAACCTCTTTTCTAAAGTTGCAAGCAATGTGCCGGCATGAAATACTGTCTCGCTCTGCTGAGCACGCCAAGCTTTTTAGAGGCCAATTTGGCCCTTCCCTCCAAGTGGCTACGAAGCTGCACACTACTCGATATGTCAACGCCGAGGATTCTGATGCTAGCTGAGGCAGCAAGGGGAGTGCCTTCAAACTGAGGAGATACGACAAAGGGTTTTTTTACTTATTTATATTATATATAACATTAAACTATATAGATATACTCGTATTATTTCTACGTGATTATAAAGCTCTCTCTCTCTCAAGTTATATCTTTTTCCCTAACTTCCTGTGTGTGCGTCACGTGTGTACATATGCGAGTTTGTGTGTGTGATCATGTGTGCGCTCGTACGCGCGCGCGCGCGTGTGTGTGTGTGGGTTAGTTATTATTTGATAAAATAGTAACATAATATGATATTTCTGTCTGATTCATTTTAAAATTATAACTTTACAATAGCAGTTGAGAATTGTTCATTTGGAACGCGCGTAAATCCTTAATGACAATAATTTTAGATAAAGCCGCTGGAGTGTGAAGATAAATTTTGGGGAGGCTCAACGCTGAACGAGAAGAACAGATTTAGTTTCGTTAAACATAATATTATTGGAGAGTGGGATAATTTAAATGTGTACACAATTTGCTGAAATTCAAATGAAAAATATATATAGTTTGTATTTTTTAGTTTATATAGTTTTTAAGGAAACAGGGGGGGAGGGGCGATGATTGATACAGGAAGGCAGAAAACAGACTTCAAAGAAGGAGGAGGTAATAAATAGTACTATATTTGATTGTATATACAAGTATGTTACATAATATCTCCGTCAATTCAGTATGTAAAGAAAGTTATTGACCATGATATGTTCATTTATAAACCCTCTTTCGCTATTAAGAGACCTCATAAATAAGGGATGGCGTTAATTTTATCAAAAATGCATGAAATTAATTGACTATTCATTCATCTGTTTATGACGTCATAAATTAAGCTGAACATAATGCGGTCATGGTAATAATTCCTGCTAGTTAACTAAAAACCTATATGCGATTTATAAATTATATTGTTTTGCTTGACAAGTTCATTTATGTGTCATGTTGTCAAAAGTAATCGTCTCGGTTTTTTTTACATTGCTCGATTTCTAACTTCATTGATTCATATAATATTATGTATAAAATATATCAATAACCCTTGCGTTGATTATTGCTATGTTACGAGATAACGACCTAAAGTTTGGAATTTTTATTATAATAAGTGTGATGGTAAAAGGATTATGTGGCCTATAGATTAAGATTCAAACTCAAGACTCGGTTAAGAATCAAAATGCAGATGCGTTCTCACCCCTAAGAAATAGGATGGAATGCCTCGTTTCTAGTAAAAATGATATCTGGTTCTCTACATTTAACATACAAAACATAGTAGGTGTTAAGCTGCTATTTTACGCTGGTATTCTGAGAGAGCGTGGTCCTGCCTCGGTCGAGTCGACCCTTTCGTGCTACAGCTACAATATAGCAGCAGAGTGGCTTTACCACGTTTTAACTATCAAAAAGTTTGTACAAGGTTACTGTGTAAATAGATGTAAAGTTATTTCCTAAGCTACGAGTATGCGATCGAATGCATCACCAAATAATAACAAAATAAGCAAAAAAAAAGAATGTTATTTTTTTTTTTGCTTATTTTTTTGTGAATGTAATCATTAACTATAAACATGATATCTTTATAAAATGTGTCGAATACTAATATATTGTATTATTTTTTTATAATAAAATTAATTACTTTGCAACGCTACGCTTTTAAACGCTAAGACAGGTGATGTAGACTCTACGGCCGCTGACCGCTAAGATCTTAGCGTCTACATCACCTGAGGATGCCTCGTGTAAAGGCGAAACACGTGTCGTATTATCGTCGATGGTGTGTCTTACCTGGAATAGTGGTGTTGGAAGTAGTGATGCCGGGAGTAGTGGTGTTGGGAGTAGTGGTACTGAGATTAGTGGTGACGGAGTTAGTGCATGCAATTGAGGGAGGGTGGAAGGTGCTCTTCAATCCAGGTAAGACACATCATTGTATTTAGTTAGCTGAAGGTCGCAAAGTAATTAATTTTATTATAATGGATTTTTGCAAAGTAACGCCTAATTATATCAATTATCTCATTTTTTATTTTTATGCTTGAAAAAGGTAGAGAAACCTTCAGCGTGCAGTGCACTTTAGGCGTCATAATTAGTGAAAATTTGAAAGGCTATAAAAATTACGACTGCTTGGATAACAAAATAATTAAAATTGGTGTATACAATAATACATGAAAATATAAATACTTTATGTTCGAAGTAATAATATAATAACGACTCTTTAAAACAAGTAGCATACCGAGATGACAGACAGATGCGAATGATTCTTTTTTATTGAACAGACCAACAAAATATAATAAATGATAATGTTGTATAAAGTATTTAATGTATTGTCATTTATTCATTACCATATATTAAATATTTTATTTAATAGATGAATAGTAGTAGTATAGCAAAACAATTTAGATGAATATAATGCGAAGAAAAATCACTGAAAGTAAAAAAGATGTACATTAATTTTTTTTTTTTGGGAAATAAATATAATATGAAAATTGTTCTATAACCTGAGAAAAAATTGTTTAATGAACTCATTATTATACACTATTAATTCTGATTGAAGTTTGCCCTGTAGTGGTGAGATTAATAAGATACTAACAATAATATTATAAATAAGACACTGTAGCACTGTACATAAGAGATCCAGGCCTCGCGTGTTTAATTAATTTATGTTAACTTACTAAGCCCTGGTTTAAGTTACTAACAAACTCATACATTTTCCTAAATTTTCAATAAATAATTTATTTAGGTAACTCCTTAGCCCTGGTTGAGTATTTATATAGTTTTATATTTTAATCAGCTATCACACGCACGCACACGCACGCGCACACGCACACACACACACGCACACACACGCGCACACACACACACGCACGCACACGCACACACACGCACGTACACGCAAGCACACGCACGCACACGCACGCACACGCACGCACACGCACGCACACGCACACACACGCACACACACGCACGCACACGCACACACACACACACACGCATACACACACGCACACACAGACACACACACACACACACACACAGACACACACACAGACACACACACACACACACACACACAGAAACACAGAGAGAGAGAGAGAGAGAGAGAGAGAGAGAGAGAGAGAGAGAGAGAGAGAGAGAGAGAGAGAGAGAGAGAGAGAGAGAGAGAGAGAGAGAGAGAGAGAGAGAGAGAGAGAGAGAGAGAGAGAGAGAGAGAGAGAGAGAGAGATACATACACACGCAGACACACACACACACACACACACACACGCACGCACACACACACACACACACACACACACACACACACACACACACACACACACACACACACACACACACACACACACACACGCACACACACGCACACGCACACTCACACACACAGACACATACACACACACACACACACACACACACACACACACATTTACAAACTTTTACGTGTACACTTGCAATTCCATCCCTCTCTTTTATACCTTTATACTAACGATCAACCATATCCTACTAGTATGTTACTAGTGTATTGATGCCTGTAATCGTACTTAATACGGAAAATTTTGTTACACGTTTTTTTGAGAATAAAGTATTTATTATTAAAAAAAATTAAGAACTGAAACATACAACTGAGAAGAGATGAAAATAATAATAATTAATTTTGTTAATAACTACAGTTTAGTTCGTACTTTGTTAAGAGCGATTTAAGGTTAGTTTTAACTGTTAATAAAACTATTATTTACGGATTTTATCGCGTTTAATTCAACTTTAATTTATTTTTATTATTCCGACGTGGTCACGGGGGGGGGGGGACATCGTAAGCTTGTTATTCATTCGCGAGAAAACTAATTACTCGTATTCTTTCGATTTTAATCCCGGTTTCTCTATATAAGCCCGCATGCTCTTTATTTATGAAACAACGGTTCGTAATGCAGTTGCGCGTTTGTTTACGTGCTGCGGGGCTGCGGGTTTCAACAGGTCCAGGTCCGGATGTTTGTTCTTGTGAACACAGAACAGAGAATAATACAGAAGAGGGCCAATAGAGCAATATATGATTTAAAACCAAAAGAGTCGTATAGATAAAAGTTTAAGGAAATTAATATATTAACTCTGGCCTATCAATTTGTCATTTATAAAAATGTAATGTACGTACACAAAAATAAAAGCAGTTCTGCAAAAATAAGTGATATTCATTCTGTAAATACTAGGAGCAGACACATGCCAGTAGTACCAGTTACTCGACTCCACCGAGTCATTAATTCATTCTTGGGGCGATGTATATGCTTTTACAACAAAATCCCAGAAAATGTAAAAAAATTGATATACACAAAGTTCAAAAACTTTATTAAACTAAATTTGTACAAAAAGGATTATTATAATATTAAGGAATTTATGGATGATAATAACCCCTGGGAAGGGTAATCGTTACCAAGCTATTTCTCGTTTGTTTTGTGTTGTTAATTGTAACGTACATGATTGTAAGCTATTATTTGGAAAAAAAAATATTCCCGCTGGATTTCTTGCTGGTTTTTCCCAGGACAGAGGTGTTTTTTGCGAACCAGTGTTAAATGAAAAAGTGACTTTCAATAAGTTTTGTTTACAAAATATATTGAATAAAAAAGTTTCTGTTTCTGTGCAATGTACGCATGTCCAATTACAGGCCTATCGTCACCACCTCCTTGTTATCGAAAAAAATGGAGTCCATCATTAACTGCCAACTCATTCAATATCTTGAGGAGAATCAGCTGAATAGTGATCGAGACACTATTTACGTCGGGTTTGCTCAGTTGGTGATCTTTATTTTTACCTAACACACCGATGGACGCAGGCGGTCAGTCCAAGGGGGATGCCTTGGGTATTAGTTTAGACATAGCGAATGTCTTCAATCGGGTCTGGCACAGAGTGCTTCTTTCGAAGCTTTCATCTTATGGGCTTTTCGAGAAATATTGCATTTGGATCACCAGTTTTATCGCTGATCTGAAAATCAAGATCACAGTAGACGGTGCATGCTCCGATTACAAGCTTATCAATGCTGGTGCTCCACAAGGCTATCACCTACACCATTCCTTCTGCATATCAATGATATGTTGCAAGTCAGTCAATAGTATTCATTGCTATTCAGAGGACAGCACAGGTGATGCTTTTTACACCGACCGTGCCCATAATTCTCGGATTCACGTCATCGAGTACCGGGAAAAACTTGTGTCTGAATTCGAGTCATTGTTAAAAAATGTCTCGGAATGGGGACGACTAAATCTAGTCCAGTTTAACCCTCAGAAGATACATGTTTGCGTGTTTACCTTTTAAACGTGCCTTGAAATTGAAAATAAATGTTATTTATTTTCAATTTCAGGGCACTTCCCTCGCTACTTCAGCTGGTATCGGAATCCTAGGCGTCGACATATCGAAGGATGTGCAGTTTTTTTGGTCACTTGGAAGGGAAGGCTAAACTTTTAAGAGGCGTGACACACCTCTAAAAAAGCAGAGCAGAACAGTATTTCATGCCGGCACACCGCTTGCAACTTAAGACGTTCGGCCTCACATGGAATATTGTTATCATCTCTGGACCGGGGCAACCCAATGCCTGTGCTCCTTCCACTTAACCGCATCCAGTGCAGAGTAGCTCGAATTGTTGATGACCGAGTTCTCTCCGATAAGAGATGTTGCATCTCATAGCATTTTCTATCGCATTTACAGCAGGAAGTGATCTGAAGAATTGTTCTGATAATTTTAAGCCGCTAAATTTCACGGTTGCTTCGTCTTTAATGGAATTCATCTCCAGTCAACTCTAAATACATAATTTCCAAAAAAAATACATAAAAACAATTCATACTACTGCATTTGAATAAATTTAAAAATAATTAATTAACATAATAAACAAATTACAGGAAAATAGAGTTAATTGAAATAAAATTAAAATTAAAAAAAAATTAAAATAGAATTAATGTTTAACTTTAATTTTTAATTTAATAATTTATATCAACTAATTTAAGCTATTAAAATAAAAATTGAATTTGAATAATATAAAGTTGAATGCAATTAAATTGAATTATTATTAGTAAGAACATGTAGATATTGAAGGGGCATACGAGTATGCTGTTAACATCACAACTCCACTGCAGAACCTCCTCCTCCTCAGGCTGCCTGAAATATATGATATATGAGGATATTTGCTATAGTTCCCCCTCTTGGCAGATGCTTGGCAGTCGCAGTTTTTTTGTTGCTGTTATTAAGAACGTTGCTGCTCTTCTCCTAATTTGTTTTCCTCTATCACCTTTTACGACAGCCATCGTGACCGTGTAGTTGCGGTGTAAGAATAAACGAGCATGCGGCTCACCTAAGTGACCACCGTCACCTATGTACTTCTGCTACAGCCATTGAGTTATTATTTAAATAATAATAACAATGCCCTACAGACCGAATTTTAGTCGGTCTAGTCGGTGACGAGACTAGCCTTTGTCTGTCTGCACTGGACGGGGTTACAGTGCCCAAGTGTATGCGCAAGCACAGGTGCACTTCCTATTCCCTCACTCTCGTAGTTCGATGGGATTATTTTTATATTATGGGTTATTCGAAACGACCGGAAAGAGATCTGGCGCAGGATCAACGGCTTAACGTGCTTTCTGAGGCACGTGGGTGAAACACCTTGACAAAAAAATCCAATAATTGATTTTGGCCCTCAACCTGGGATTCGAACCCGGGATCTCATGATCAGTAATCGCGTTCACGAACACTAGACCAACGAGACAGTCAAGTATTTGAGTAAAATACAATACAATGTTAAAGCCAGAATAATTGTATTATCTATTGTTGTTATCCTTTACTATCTATCGAGAATGTATTATTTAGTATTCTTTATAATCATCATCATCATTAAAGTTTATTATAATACTCAGCCGTGTATTTTACTGTACCCCCTCCAAGAAAATCTAAAAACTAAATTAATATTCTTGTTTACCTAAAAAAGTTGCAATCCTGTTATTTTTCCCGTAAACAAAAATGTCTATGTGCGGAATGAACAATTCCTTAGTAACGAATCTCCAAGACCCTAATAAATATATCTATTATACTAAGGTACAAAAATAAAAATATCGTATATTATATCTCCCAACGAGTCAATTTCCCTTTAATTCGGCTCTATTGCCGAGCTGTATTTCTCCGATAAATAGTAGATATTAGTGAAATAGATGTCAAGACTCGATAGAGAAAGTCTGATATAACTTATCGTATTTCTACTTTTCGATAAAAACAAGAAAGTCAGTTGACTGCGTACAAATGTGACCCTTCGTCAAAACTTTGCTACCGTCGACAGACCTCCCTCCGACCAGAAATAGCCTTTAATAGCCTTTCCTTGTAAGTATTTCGTATCAGAAATCTTTATTTGGTAATTATTTCTTAGTGAAAACCTTCCTTTAACTATAACAAACAGATTTGTCTTATGGTATTGTTATTACAAGGTAATTTCATCTTTGTAACAAAAGTAATAAGATATAAGATCGTTGAATGGATGGGAAATTAAGTGAAATAATGGGAAACTTTTTCACGGCGAACTCTGTAGGACAAAGAAAGATAATTGGCACACGAAGTAGGTTAGATATGTTGGTGACAAGTAATCTAAAGAATGATTTATCATAAAAGTTTTATGCTTTAATTTTTGTTTTGTGCGCATTTGAGTTATGCACTTATGTTGTATCTATAGATACTTCGATAGATAAATAATTTAATTGTGTCTCCAATCACACACGGTAAATTCAGTAACTTATCTTTGTACAAAGTAACGTCTTTAAATAAAACTATATTTACGGATTTTATCGCGTTTAAATAACTACTTTAACTTATTTATAATACCCAACGTTTTGGGTACTTTACAGCACCCATGGTCACGGGGGGTGGTACTGAGATGTTTGACATCCCAATGTCATAGGTAGCCTGACTACCTTCATTTTTTGAATATTAATTTTTGGTTCGATCTACGCAGAAAGAGATTACAGTATCTTGAAGTCTTGTAGTGGTATGCTTGGGTTTGGGTTTAATTTTGTTAATTATAAGATCCCAAGCAGATAGCAGCATCTACTCTATTGAAATAAGGAGGTTCCTAATTTCAATAGCCTAGCGTATCATCCTGGAATAAGGAATAATCATGGAAGGAATCGGTGATCTTTTGAGAGGATTTGTGGTTTATCAAATTTGATGTATGGTGGGGACGATCTTGAACATGTTCACAGACTACGGACTTCCCGGAGCGACGGTGCTTCACGTCAGGTATATGTTCTTTCACGCGTGATTTTATAGATCTTTTTGTTTGACCATGTAAGAGAGACCACATTCACAATCAAATTCAAATAAAATTAAACTCATTAAAGTAACGTATTATAAAAAAGTAACATAGTATTAAGATCGAAAAGTGCATGTGTGTTGCAGTTTAATAAATAGGTCCTAGCTCAGCGATTAATATTGCTCAGAGAGCAAACGCTGATTTTCAGCTATTATCCTCGAGATGACGAGATAAAACTGAGCACAATAGAAAAATTAGTTTAAATATGTTCGGTAGTGAACTTTAAAGGCTGTAATGGATTATACTTACTAGTTGCTAGAGCCACTATAAATATGTCAAGAGATCTAATGGCTTTTAATAGATGACGGTATAGTCATCTCGTTTGCGTACGATGTAAATTATTCAGACCATTTCTTAAGAAACTTACCGACGAGCTTGAAACATAATCACCAAAGAAGTTCTCGTTTTACAGCTTCTGAAATAAAACAAATTTCCTCTCTCGATGCTCGCGCACGCTCCAGAATTTTAACTGCACTGTAAAACCGTTAACTAAATCTTAAATCATAATAAGCGCTTGCAATTAAAACATTATTATAGGCCAGTAAAGACGAAGCGTTCAAACTAATGACGTTCACGTTTCGTAATAAACGATACCGAGCGTTGGATGAAAGGATTCTTTGTTTGTAACGACTAGTTTGTTACAAAAAAAAAACAATTAGATTGTGCATATTGAAATTGGATGTGGCAAACGGTCACACAGTCCACCTGATGGTAAGTTATACGTGGTAGAACTATGCTGCAGCTATATTATGGTTGTAGCACAAAAAGTTCGACCGGAGAAGGACCAAGCTCTGACGGAATACCAGCGTCAAATAGCATCTTAATGCTGTACTGTATTTCGTATGGTGAGTGTCGAGAAAGACCCTTTTTACTGGAAAAAAGGCATTTCATCTTAAACCTTTAGGGATGACAAGCAGCAGACATTATATTCATGTCTATGTGTCACAGCATCCATTAAGTATCAGGTAGACTGTGTGCTCGTTTGCCTCACTTATTCCTTAAAAAATATAATTTCTGAGAGGCTATGGAGTAATGAATTCCATGTGTTGGTACCATTGCTTGTTGCGACCCAATCATTACGTCGCTATTGTATCGCCTAATAGTTCAGTCATATTAAGAGTTTTACCTCGGAATGAGTGATAATAAGCTGTATCGTTGTTGTTTGGGACGAAAGTTGTAGAGAATTTCATTTTCTATAATTTTCGTAATAGAAGCAAATAGCTTAAATACCATAGGAAGCGAGATATTTGCAAAAAATTGATTTTTGTGACCTTTGATCTTAAATGAGATTTTATGAAACATTTGGGATAACAAAATGTCAAAATAAAGATGTTTAGAAGTTAACGGCTTATTACGAGTATCTCTCATTCCGAGGATGACCATCTTTTTGTTACTTAAATGACTGGATATAATAAGTATGGAACGAAATGAAATATATTTATTACTGTGACGTAGACTTTCTTTAGAAAATAAAGTTAAGTTTATCAAAAATGTAATATTTTTCAAATCTACTATTAATAATGTAGCCTCTACGATGAAGAATAACTAATGAGGAATATAATTGCATTATTTTTATTAAATAAACTTAACCACACATAAAATATGACATATATTAATACGTTTAACGTACGAAATAAAATACGAACCTATTTTTCATCAAAATATGAATAAATCATACCCGTTTAATACTACTTACGTTACTCGAATAACTTCTTAAACTCTTTAATAGGTTTTTCCAGAAATCACAATCTTAAACAAACACAGACTTGCGAGAAATAGTTCAGTTATCTACATAGAGATGCAATATAAAAACAAAAACGTAAAATCCTCAAATAAAAAATTCATCGCTTGTTACATTTTGTTTAAGTAACAATCACTAAATTAACGCAGCGATATAGTAGGTATGCAAGCCTTTTAAAGCTCTCTTAATAAAATGCGATGGAAATGTGTTTCTAATTTTAACACCAGATGTCATACGGTAGTTTTAATGCTGACGTAATTGTTCCACTACTTATCTTTCTAGAGTTGCTCTTTTAGTTTTGTGTTTAGAGTTACAGCTTTCGTTGGAAAACTTACAGGTCACATTACGCATTGTATTTAAATAAGTAACAACCAGAACGCCAAAAGTTTTCGCCTATTGGCAATATGAGCTAAGAAACAATTATTTTAGTCAGTAAAAGATAAACATTGATAGAGTCAAACACTGAGAACATTCCATCTAAGATTTTTTGCGCTAAATATGATATATTAATATGTATATCGGCGGTCCCAAATCAAAAACCAGTAGGCATTACTATCATAGTTATTCTCTACAGGTAAGTGAGTACACCTGGAATCAAATCCCTAAATCCTAACATTTAAGAGTTTGTTCATAGCCTCAGTTTATTTTAATTTGATTTTACTTAATATTTACAGTCAACACTTCAATTCACGTCGCA